>CAVLGL010000092.1:26664496-27864496 GCA_963668995.1 Parnassius mnemosyne
AAGAAGAGACAGAGGGAATTGAAACTAGAGATGTTCGGCGGCATCTTCCAAGTAACAACTCAAAATAACACAAGTAGTAAAATTATTATTATACGTGGTAGAGCCATGCTGCAGCTATATTGGTAGTATAGTTGTAGCACAATCGGCTCAACCGGGGAAGTACCACGCTCTCACAGTATACCAGCGTTAAATAGTAGCTTAACACTGCTGCGTTTCATATGGTAAGTGTAGAGAACTGGAGACCTTTTTTACTGGATAAGAGGCTTTCCATCTTAGTCCTCACGGGTGACAACGCATCTGCATTTTGATTCTTTATTGAGGATAAATGTAGATGTCTATGGGTCACAGCAACCACTTACCATCAGGTGGACTATGTGCTCGTTTGTCACCCTATCCTTTAAAAAAATTAAGTTTTGTACAACCGACTTTAATATAAATGAAAGCATCATCAATGTAGTCGAAGTCAATTAAATACGCAATATTAAGGAAAACTCAAAAACTGCTCGAGAATCATCAAAATCGGTACACCTAGAAAAAAGTTCTAAGGTAACACACTTAAAAAATACAGTCGAATTAAGAAACTCCTCCTTTTTTAAAGTTGGTAAAAAAATGCCTAACTATGAGACAATCTATGATGAAGGCCTAAGGTCGGCAGTGGACTTTTATAAGCACATTGTGATGGCTCATTATTATTATTATTAATAAATAATAATTAAATTCAATAAAGAGACATTTAAAGTGTCATATATATAATAATTTGAACAATTAATATGCGTTAATAAGCATAATCAGGTATAACTCAAAACCTGAAAACTAGATTGTACAACCAGTGCGTGTTGCCAGTGATGACTTTTTTTTTATAGGATAAGGGTGACAAACGAGCACACAGTCCACCTGATGGTAAGTGGTTGCTGCGGCCCATAGACATCTACATCTATCCTCTGTTACAAATCAAAATGTAGATGCGTTGTCACCCGTGAGGACTAAGATGGAATGCCTCATCTCCAGTAAAAAGGGCCTCCGGCCACATGCACTCACCAAGCGAAACGCAGAGGTAAACCTCTACTTCACGCTGGTTTTCTGTGAGGTCGTGGTACCACCCTGGTTCGAGTCGGCCCATCCGTGCGACAGCAAAAGCTGCCGCGTGGCTCTACCACTGTATAAAACTTATGGATCTGAGATGTGGTTCTTCACTGCTGGCCGTATGAGGAAGCTCAAGATCGCGTTCATCTAATAATTGCTTATATGAAGGTGTTGTCGGAGATATATACCCATGGTTGTACATATATGGTGTGGTCGGCTGACCGACTGCTAATAATAAATTAAATATGAGACAATGTCTAGTTCTTTATTAGGGACTTATGGTAGTAAGGTCTATGATACAAAACATTAATATAGAAGGGCTCTATGATGTATAAGCATTATGATAGCAGAGTTATGACTTGAAGTTCCATATGTATAAGACATATAATAGTACGGTCTATAAAATAAAGCAAATATGTGGAAGGTCTCAAATATATAAAAGCATTATATTGACTTGAAAATGATTATTAGAGTGGCGTGTAGATTGCTTCACAGCGTCCGAGACCGAAGTAAACTTGGACTTTTTTTTTTTTTTTTTTTTTTTTTTTTTTATAGAATAGGGGGCAAACGAGCATGCGGCTCACCTGATGTTAAGTGACTACCGCCGCCCATGAACAACCGCAACACCAGGGGAATTGCAGATGCGTTGCCGGCCTTTTAGAAAGGTGTAAGCTCTTTTCTTGAAGGTTCCTAAGTCGTATCGGTTCGGAAAATTCGCTGGTGGTAATTGATTCCACAAAGAAGTTGTGCGAGGGAGAAAACTTCTTCTAAATCGCACAGTGGTGGACCGCCAATCATCCAGATGGTATGGATGGTAACGCGAGTTTTGTCGCGACGTGCGATGGTGAAATTGAGCGGCTGGAATTAGTCCGAACAATTCCTCAGAGCACTCCCCGTGATAGATGCGATAAAATACGCAAAGAGATGCAACATCTCTACGCAGTGCCAGTGTATCGAGCCGATCGGAAAGAACTCGGTCGTCGACGATTCGAATCGCTCTGCGCTGGATGCGGTCAAGTGGAAGGAGCTGGCGCTGGGGTGCCCCGGCCCAGAGATGAGAACAGTATTCCATGTGGGGCCGAACTTGCGCTTTGTAAAGTTGCAAGCGATGTGCCGGCATGAAATACTGTCTCGCTCTGCTGAGCACGCCAAGCTTTTTAGAGGCCAATTTGGCCTTCCCTTCCAAGTGACCACGAAACTGCACGCTATTCGATATGTCGACGCCAAGGATTCCGATACTGGCTGAGGCAGCAAGGGGAGTGCCTTGAAACTGAGGAGATACGACAAAGGGGTTCTTTTTAGCGGTAAACGCGCAAACTTGGACTGTCCTAGACTAGGCCTAGTGTCCTAGACATGTCACCTTAGTGCCGGTGGTAAGCGGGAATGTTGTCGTAGCAATACGACTTGCCCGTGGACATTACACACCCCTACCGTTTGTGGGCGGCGTCTTAGCGCATAGCGTTATGATACGTCGGCTATCTTTCGGATAAGGGTGAGTGTGTTTGGTAGTACTATTAAGTGCAGCAAGCATACTCAACTCCATGTCTTAGTGCAATAACGCTATGATACTTGGAGTTTTGACTACTGACGTCTTAGTGGCGTGCTACTATGATACGTTGGTGGTATTTTTAGTTAACAACAGTATCAATTTTGTTACCAAAGTCGATAGGGATCATGTGGGTGCGTAGTGAGGGGGCGCCATCCGTATGATAGTTGCATTGATGCTTACTGCTACTTGCAGTATTGCGTCTTGTGTTGGATCTGCGGGTGTCCTGCACCTGATTCGACGGATCTTGTGGTTCTGGTCGATGCAGACTGTCTGAACTCCATGATCTTTTATATAACAGCAAAATAATATATCTCAGTAAAGTTCCCACCTTTGAATGACTGAAGGCAACTTGTTGGTGGGTGAGACAAACTTGATCAAAAATGCATATACTCAACGTCAGTCACACAAACCCTTTCTGATGGCGAATTATTACTATTATCTTATAACTGCCTATTGGCTATATCTGCCATTGTATTGGTTGGTGGATCATATGTGTCGACCTCATGCGGTTGGAAGCTGAAGTAGGAACCTGAGGAGGCTTTCAAGGCTGCGGCCGAAAGCCGCGCAACGTGGGACCTCATTCCTTTGAGTTGAGCGGTAGACTCATGACGCCAATTGGCCGTGCTGATTATGCATTTGATGGTGATGCCTTACACTTACATGACGTCTGCAGGAATGGCAGTTTGGCGGGTGGTGGCGCTCACAGAGGGATTTTTATGGCTAGTGTGTCTATTGTTGCCTAATCTGTGTGACGTACATTCACTGTGGCTGGATTTGATCGTATTCTGTTTGGCGTTTACACGCATTAACATGCGCGACTTCGGTCGATGTTTGTGCTTACGCACTACCAAGTGACCAAGTCCTCTTTTACTGGTACGCCAGTTATTTTGCTGCGGACTGTGGTTTAGTTCCCAACTTAACGTCCCCTTCGGGGGGAGCGCGTTGGTTAGTTGACGCTCACCGCACAAGGCGTGTGTGGAGTTGTGTGCCTTCCCCACATTTTTTTAAGTGTGGGAGAGCGAAGCCCTTGTATGTGATATTTGATAAAAATATTGTGAGCCTATTCCAAGCGGGAAGTGATTAATTAATAAGGAATTGACTGATATGAACCCGATACAAGTGGAATAGAGACGATTAAATGTTTTTAACATTTTTTGAGCCCTATCTTCGTGTACAGGGGTTCTTTAGCTTATGAGACACTCCAACACCTTTTTATTGATCTCGTGAACATTCATTCTTCCAAGTGACACCTAAAAGAACTAAGTTACTATACAAACACAACGTATATAATGGTCCTAACTAAGACGATCACGCCATAAATTTTTAAACGGCCTATATTTACCTTTATATAGATCAATATATGGTTAATATACTGATCACGTAAATTTGATATATTTTATATGTCTTATTGATATAGATTTTAAGGAAATAAAGAAAAAGAAAATAGAAATAAATGGGAGGGGGGGGGGGGGTGAATTTTCCTTCGTATATTATAAGGTCTAAAATACTACAGTTACATATTAATCGTTTTTAAGTAAACCGATGCGCTATGTTTAAACATTTATGACTATGTCAACACTTACCATCAAGTATAATATTTGCAATATTATTTCTATAATAATTTTAGAGGTGTCTTTTTTATCATACTCGCTCGCATGAGAAAAAAAAATAATAGGCACAACTTCGAGTCTAAAATATAATATAATTGAAAGGAGATGGGTAACAGCATCTCCATGAAAAAAAAATCAAAAAATTAAAAAACTGCGGTGGCCTACCCGCCTGCCAAGTGGCAGCTATTGCAAACATCCCTCCTACGAGGCAATCTATGGTAGGGATGGCATGGGATTATATCGGGTCGTATAAGCTCCCACTCTGCTACTACTACGCAATGGCTACTCGCATGAACGGCATAATAACCCAAATTCAAAATGAAAAAAAATGCTTTAAAAACAGTTGATGACCTTGAAACGGCTTTTTTTACTTTCGATATAACGTGTCTTAGAAATACCGCTAGAAAACCTGCTTCTAAATTTTAAAAAAACACGCACCCGAAATCCAAATAACACCCCTCTTTTGCGTCGGGGGTCAATAAAATGAAATTAGTATTCAACTAAAAAACCCTTTGAACACCTTGTTTCCATTAATTCACGCGTTGAAAGAATTATAATTATGTCCTCCAGACCGAACTTCAATCACCACGGTCAGACTATACAAAGTAAATTAAAGTTACATTATATGATCAATGATCGAGGTCACCTAGTAAGCAAAATAATGCCTGTAACAGGTGACTTCGCTCTTCCATAGCTAAAAATTAACTAATAGGGAATAATAAAGACAGTAAAAACATAACTTTAGTATCCTACATTCAGTCTTATAGCATTAATACATCAATAAATGGGATCTTATTAGGTTGTATTTCATAAATATAGTGTGTAAGTGTATTAGGTATTTGTAGTATGTGGTGTTGTATGTAAATTTGTACATGTTGTATGAGTAGTGTGTGAGTATGTATTAAGTATGGGTGAATGTATGTGTATATGTTCATTTAGTATTTGTATTGCAATAATGTCTTTGTTTCGTCATAATTTAATAGAGTTAAATAAATTGTAATCAATTTCTTACATTCCTTATATGTTTTGCTGTATATATATATATATATATATATATATATATATATATATATATGTAATATATAAAGTGAGAATCCAACATTTTAACCATTATAAAGTCCACAGTTGGACAATTTTCTTTTCCTTTGTCCCGTGATTCGAACCCGGGGCCTCATGGTCAGAAGTCGCGTTCACTCACGACTATACAAAAGAGGCATTAGAATATATTATACAAAAATACCCATGGCGCATGACATTGCGGAACTAGGTCACATTACTGGCGTAATACTGGAAATTAATTCCTGAAACGCATCGCTAACGACGTGCGGCAAACAGGGCTGTGTTTGCCTTCGTTTTAATTACCCGCTTCAGAACTGGACGTGGTGTCGCGAGGGGTGTTTTTTCCCTTATTGCTTTCTTTGTTTTCGTTTTTAATTGTTTTTTTTTTATTTAACACATAAGTAACTCGCCATCATCATCGGTGTAGTGTAAGTATATTAAGCATTCCATATCTTCCCGTGGTGTCGGCAACTGAGACAAGAGATGGGCAGCAGCATTTTCCTGATAACACCATTATTATTATATTTATCGGTATAATTAAACCTGTTATAAACCATAATTAAATTGGTTGTAATAAACAAGAAGAACAAACAAAACCAAACATTCTCTACCCTGTTAGTTTACTCCAAATATTATAATCTTGTAAAATATTATAATCCGACAGCCCAAGCGGTTAACCCGATCCCGGGCAACAAAAACATAAGTAATATTATATTATGAATGTTTAATCCATTAAAAAACGGGAACACTGTAATATAAATACAACGCTATGTTGCCATTTAAAAGTATCACATATAGTCGTAGTAATACATCTCTCAATTGTAAAATAAGAGTGACAAAGGAGCACACAGTTCACCTGGTAGTAAGTGGATGCTTGGCCCATAGACATCTTACATCTAATCCTAGATTTAGAATCAAAATGCAGATCAGTTGTCACCCTTGAGGACTAAGATGGAATGCTTCGTTTCCAGTTTCCAGTTTCCGGTTCTCTACACTCACCATACGAAACACAGCAGCATAATGCTGCTATTTTACACTGGTATTCTGTGGGAGCATAGTCCTTATTCGGTCGAGCCGACCCACTCCTGTTATAACCACAATAAAGTTGTACCATGGTTCTACCGCGGATTTTCTGGTCTTATGATGAAGAATAGATTAATGGCGGAGCTGTCATCGTGCCACAAGCGAAAATACATCGAAGCCTAAATCGCGCTATCAAAGTTCCAAAGTAAAAAGCAGTATACAAATAATAGCTCCGAACTAACACTCGCAGCGTTGGCTGCTCCCCGGGCAGAACAAAATTGCAATTGCAAATTGCAAGTTAAGTAATTCATTATAATAGATATCCGCATAGAAACGCAATCTGTAATCTGTAATTCATCATTAATTAATTAAACACGAATTCTTAATTCTCGCGACAAGTTTTATATCATATAAATTGTATAATGACGTTATAAATCGATAGTAAACGTTTTAAAGGAAAAGTTTATTTCATTCTTTTAAGCCCATTTAAATAAAAGCTTGTTATTAAAAAACAATTCTTTGAATTTATTATATATTAATTATTTTAAAAATCAAAATGCAGATGCATTGTCACCACTGTTAGTTCACATGGAATGCGTTATTTCCAATAAAAAGAGTCTCCGGTTTTCTGCACTCAATCTAACAAAAAATATTCATTTTGGACTTACTTACATCGAACTCCCCACAATTCAATGGGCAGCTAAGATAGTGATATCTACTATAAGATATTTCATGATTAACAAAACACAAATGCGCAGTTGAAATATCCGCAAATAAATAGAAACGGAAACCGCAAAAACCCGAAACGAGAATACCTCATTTACGCATGTGTGTAATCTGCTTATATGTGCAATGACCTTGACGCAACAGGTGGATATCGAACGCTGTATGTACGTATGCCTGCTATGTGCGCGTGTGTGTATTCGTAGCTTTGTAATATATATTATGAGGTTAGGTTAGAATGATGTCAGAGATATATTATCTTTGTTACATTATTGAAATTTTCAAGTTCAAATGCATTTTCTTCTCGTGAACGTATTTGAAACTCTTATTTACATATAAGTATATTCTAATCGTTAGAATGATATCAGAGCAGATCTAATTTACCTTTTAAAGATGTTAGAAATTAATCAGCGAATATCCGCGTAATAAAATAAAAATATGTGTCTCACCTAGCTTGAAGAGCACCTGCAGCACTCCACGATTGCGTACAGTATCCCAGACACCATTAATCCCATTACTACTACTCCCAACACCACTATACTAGGAAAGACACACCGCCGTCGATAATACGGCACGTGTTTCGCCTCTGGACGAGGCATCCACAAGTGAGGTGAGACTCTGCCATGACTGGCGGCAAGGTGCCTTAGTCACTTACATTATAAATATATATATATATATATATATATATATATATATATATATATATATATATTTATAATGTAAGTGACTAAGGCACCTTGCCGAGGTGCCTTAGTCACTTACATGACTGTAAGTGACTAAGGCACATATATATATATATATATATATATATATATATGCCTGAGTCTATGAAATAATATTAACGTGGTAGAACCACGCTGCAGCTATATTACTGGTATAGTTGTAGCACGAATGGGTCGGCTCGACCGGGGAAGGACCACGCTCTCACAGAATACCAGCGTAAAATAACAGCTTAACACTGCTGTGTTTCGTATGGTGAGTGTAGAGAACCGGAGACTCTTTTTACTGGAAGAGAGGCATTCCATCTTAGTCCTCACGGGTGACAACGCATCTGCATTTTGATTCTTTATTGAGGATACATGTGTATGTCTATGGGTCACGGCAACCACTTACCATTAGGTGGACTGTGTGCTCGTTTGTCATCCTATCCCATAAAATAAACCTTTGTCATGTTATTCTAAGTATTATGTTAAAGTTCAAAATGTCCACCGCTCAACCATAGGCTTCTCCAATAGATTGTCTCAAAGAAGAGCTATAACGGTAGTTATACACGGGAGACATAGTATCATTTTAAATTGTTGTCAGGAAGATGCTGTTGTCCATCTCCTGTTTAGTTTCCTACTGTTGCCACTAACGACGCGGTAGGATTTTGTGATGTACTTTTACGCCGCCTCAACACGGGAATCATACTATTTGTAATTTAATACTAGTACCAGCTGGCTCGGAGCCATTGTTCTGCACTTTCCGGTAGGTGGCGCAAAAGGTTAATTCCTAAATTTACATAATATGTAAGTATGAAATTAAAAAATATATATTAATAATTTGACGACAGCGCCATCTATCCGGTCCGGTCTTGTCCATATTTTGTGATTTTCTTTTTTGACACTTAACCAATGTATATTTTGAATAAGAGTCATTTATAATATATAATCATTTATTTAAATATAATATTATTAAAAATCATAATAAAAAGCTAAAACTATTAACTTAATTATCATACAGTCCTACTCCGCCCTGGGTGCGCTTCCTCGCTGAATGGCTATACATAGACTTTGAGCGATAAAAACATTTGTTATTTTTTCATGAAACATAAAATTTGTTAATTTCTTTTTTAATTATATTAGGAACTTGACAACAGCGCTATCGTCTCGACAAAACAATTATACTGTATAAATATGATCTCGGAAGAATGTTCATATCGTACAGAAGTTACGTTCACTAACGGGCGCACCAAATTATTTTAATAATAATATCCTGTTTTCTTCATTATCTCGTGCTTTCAAGGCAAGTTCTCGTGTATTCAAGAAAATTGTGGATAGTTTTTTGCTAAGGTGAGTACAAATTCCCCGATTTTCCCTTTTTTCTTGGGTGGAAGTTTCTCCAAATTTATATAGGACCACCCGTGAAGTATGGTCTATTTAATAAAAAGCATAATTAAAATTAGTCTACAAATAACGAAGACATCGCGTACCACACATACATAAAAAAACACGTGTGCAGTTCACACGCGGTAGAAGTAAAACCTTCAGAAAAAGAACCGAGATTATGGAAAACATTGTATACTGTTCTATCTCATCTCTGGCAGGCTAAATCCTAAAGATGCATATATTTGTCTCTTTTTAGCTTCATCGAGCATCATCGAGTATCATCGTAGTCCAATTCTAAAGAAGTTTTCATTTCAAAAAAAGAACATACAGTCGAATAGAGAAAATATACGATGCGGACCGCATACTCAAAATAAAAGCCGACATTCACCTACTGCAGCGAACCAACAGAACAGCGAAAATTTTTTTTTAAGAATAAGGGTGACAAACGAGCAGGCAGTCCACCTGATGTTAAGTGGTTGCTGAGGCCCATAGACATCTACATCTATCTTCGTTTTCGAATTAAAATGCAGATGCGTTGTCAGCCGTGAGGACTAAGGTAGAGCCTCTTTTCCAGTAAAAAGTGTCTCCGGTTCTCTACACTCACCATACGAAACATAGCAGCATTAAGCGTGGTCTTTCCCCGGTCGAGCCGACCCATTCGTGCTACAACTGTACTATTAATATAGCTGCAGCATGGCTCTACCACGTAAAAATATTAGTAAGTTAGCATTGCTAATATAAAAAAGGAAAACCTTCTCCTTTTTTGAAATTGAATAAGAAGGCCATCTACTCAACATTATCGTAAAGCAACATTGCAGTAGCGGTGTTATTCTGTCAGTACTGTGGTTAAAAGCCACGTGGATTACATTAAACATTTTTTTTTAAGATCTCTCACTAACTTTATAGATTCTTTAACTTTCAAGTGGCACATGACTACTTTTTAAAACAAAGTGATATTTTACGATAAGTCCATTATCATCTATACGTTACAGCCTATAAATGTCCACCGCTGAACACGGATTGCCTCATAGATTCCCCATAGATTACGTCATACGTGTAGGGGAGATTTCGCCAAAGTTGCCCCGCTTGGCAGGCGGGTTGGCAGCCGAAGTTTTTTTATTATTATTGTGTTTTTTACCTCTGTCGCCTCTTACGATACCCACGGGTTGATATGGAGTAGTGGATATTCTTACACCGTCCCTACACGGTTATTTGAATTATATAAGTATATCTATAGGAACCGTGGTAGCTTAGATGATTAGCGCTCGCTGTAAATTTCACAGTACGCGAGCAACCCGGGTTCGATCCCCGCCGGCACCAATGAAATTGTTAATTGCAATTTTAAGTTCTGATTTACCACGTGCTCGGCGGTGAAGGAAAACATCGTGAGGACACCTGCACGTCTGAGAAATAATGAAATTTTCGAAGACCTGTAAAGTTCGCCATCACGCATTGGGGCACCGCGGCGGACATTTCCTTGCCCCAAACTCTCAGAAATGGGGGGAGGCCTGTAGCCAGCAGTGGGACGGATAGGCTGTAACTTTATGTATGTATATATTTATGTATTTGGTAATAATAATAATAATAAATCTTTATTTCGGATAACAAATGAGATCCATATCAGACACACACACACAGGTAAGTCAGCTATACAGGACCTTAATAATTGGCCTTATTATAGGACAGACAGTCATGTTTTTGTGCTATAATACCCATGATACTGTTGGCGCTATTCCTTGTTCTGCTTAGTAGCAATGCGGCTTTTTTGAGCATTATCGCGTCAAACCCGTCGGTGCGGGCCTCACAGAACATGCCTGAAGCGCTGCAGTAGCGGGGCAGCCCCAAAAGAACTCTAAATGCATTGTTATATTGCACCTTTAATGCTTTATACACCCTAGTATATGAATATGTACCTCATATCAACCGGTGGGTGATGTAAGAAGCGACAAAGGAAACTGAAACCAACCCAATAACAATAATAACAAACTGCGCTCGCTTACTTCCCTGCCAGGTATGGCAACTGTGGGGGCCATCCATAAATTACATCACACGTTAAAGGGGACCACCAAAATGTGGTACTGTGTGACACGTGACAGGGGGGATTAAAAGATATGTGACGTCACATGTTAATACTAAAACGCGAAATTTGTATGTAAACCAAAAACTTAAAAATATTACTAACTCGATCTATATTTATAAGGCTTATGTAGGTTTTATTAGCCGGCGAGAGCACACTAGCTTTCCAACCGTTGCGTGCGCGTACCGCGCGTCGATTGCCTGTGTTATTATATTAAAAATATGTGATGTCACATCAAGAGGGAGGGGTTTTTACAAGTGTAAAGTCAAAGAAATAAAAAAAAATCATATAGAAACATACTGTTGCGCGCCACAATTAATGGAAGGTACTAGATAGGAATATACAACTGCGAACTAAAGTGATCAGTAGTACAATTGTGTATTATTATTAGTGTGGTTTTAAGTTTTAATTAGTGTTCTGTAATTAAAGTGTCAATTTTGGTAATTCAATCGGCAGTTTTTAATTGTCTCGAACCCCAAGCTCATAACAATACCAACATGAATCGCCATGTTTTCAGTAAAAATGCAAACTTTCATTACACAAACGATTTACCTAAGTGGGTTTTGATTTTGCAAATTTTAGCTTTCCACGCAGACCCAACATCCCGGTTATCGAATCATAAATAACAAATGAAAAGATATTTTATATTTTATATCATAAAACGTAAGGGAAAAGAATATTTAATAATCTAATATGGCGGAGCGCTAGGTAATTCAGAATTTTATTTCAAGACTGAAATGTACGGGCAATCTGAAAAGGGGTTTCAAGAGGATCGTCTTTATGACGTCATTCTATACGATGAAATTACGTGTATGGAGGGTGAGTCACCGGGAAGCGTGACTCGAGATTATTTGTGGAGAGAGCTTCAGTGTATGTGTATAAATATGATTATATTCATAAAACCAATATAATTTCTTACTTTAAATATTTGTAGGTTTTAAATGACTTTAACGCAGGTTCATGGAAAATCACTAGACAGTAGAACCACAGAGTAAAGACACAGAGTAAAGAGTATGGTCGGTTTCTTTACTCATGTGGTAGAACTCTTTTTTCTGCTTAGGTGTAGCTTAGGTTGGCTTCTGTGTAGGTGTTACAATTCTTGCCATTTTTTATCCGTTTTTAAAAAGGAGTATGTTCTCAATTCGACTCTATCTATAATATAAAAATGAATCGCTGAATGTGTTGGTAAGCGCAAATCTCGAGAGCAGCTGAATCGATTTCGCTAATTCTTTTTTTATAATATTTCTTGAAGTACGAAGATGGTTCTTACGGAGAGAAAAATTTAAAAAATTGCCTGAAAAAGTCTAAAAACAACACCTTTCTATATTCCTATACAAAAGATTCCTAATAGCACTTAAAAGTCAATTTGAACTTTAATACCATACCATAAAGTTCAAGTGTTAGTGGAGGGGTCCCGGGAAGACAAAACAATTGAGTGACGTCAGTATCGTATAAATATGTATGTTAATATTTGTCAATATTTATGCACACTGGCAGATAGCTAATGTTATAAGGAGTAACTTGGGCTGCTTTTATTTTAGGGTTCCGCGAAAAATAACTCCACACGGGCGAACTCGCGGGGATCAGCTAGTTTTTTATAAGTGTTGCCTTAAAATTTTTTTCTTAGTGAACTGATTTTGATGATTCTTTTTTTATTTCAAAGCTGGTAATTCTCATGTGATCCCGTATAAATTTTATCAAGATCTGACCACTAGGTTTTGAGTTATCCTTTATAGTGTGTATTTAATTGACTTCGACTACATTGATGATGTCGTCATTTTATTTGAAACTGCTGTCCCGTCTGTAGGGAGTACAAGGTCAATACACCTTAGTCCTCTTTTCTTTGTTTAAAATAATTGGTTCTAGGTGTTCGTGAGCTCCAGTGGTCACAAACAATTAGGTGAACTGTTAGTTTGCCTGTCACTTAAAATTTATAAAAAAATACTAGCTCACAGGGTCTATTTTTGGTTGGCTGTCTGTCGGTTTTTTTTTAAAATAAATTAGAGTTATTATCGGGAAGATGCTGCTGCCCATCTCCTGTTTTTTTTTCCTTCTATCGCCTAATTACTACTCCTATTTCAGTTTCCTTTAAAAAAAGAACTTCAACAAATATTCTAGATGAAATTATGAAATTTAAAATTTCGGTTACTGAGTTCTGTCTCTAAGTGTATAAAAACTGTTATAATATTAATGAATACATAAATAAAAATAACTCCTGGGAAAGAGATCATCGTTACCAAGCTTTTGCTGCTGTGTTTCATATGGTCAGATCCGGAGACCCTTTTTACTATAAATGAGGCATTCAATCTTAGTCCTCACAGGTGATAACGCATTTAATTTGCAAAAACATTTGTATTTCGATTACGAATCAAAATACAAATGTATTTTGATTCGTAATCGAGGATAGATGTAGATGTCTATGGGCCAGAGCATCCACTTACTATTGCACACTTGGACTGTGTGCTCGTTTGTATCCATTATTCTTTTTAAAAAAAAGAAGTTGTTTTTTCTTAATAAGTCATACAAATAATCATAGAATATGATTATAATTTATTAATTTTTAACAACATATCGTGCTGGGTTTCTTGCTAACTCTTCCCAGGTATTGTACAAATCAGTGGTTAGTAAAAAATGACGTCCAGTAAGTTTATAGAATAATCTACACTGAATAAATATTCAATTCAACATGATGTTCTATTCTGTCACGACTCTGAAACCATATCACATACTATCACAAATAATCAAGCAAAAACAAAGATAATCAAATTCACAAATCGCGAAAGATTTGAATTTAGGCTTGAATACATCCAATCCGGAAAACGAGATCTTAATAAAATCAATTCAGTAAATTGCTTAAATATAACTTACTTTGGTATTCAAAACAAGTACACAGCATTTACGATTTAACTTATAGAATCAGACGTTATTTTACGGATATCCATTTTATTAATGATGTTAAAACATCATTAACTAAGAGCCGCGTTACAAAATAAAATGATATGTGTGTGTGTGTGTGTGTGTGCGAACGACGGATAAACCCTAGCCGGCCAATGAGAACCAAGAGAAACCAGCAGTGAACGCTTCTATGAACGAGGTTAGCTCAATCATTTTAGCTAAAAATTCGCAAAATTAAAGTGTCCCAAAGCGCGGTTTCTTTATTCAGTTTTAAAGAAAACCGTACACGATACATGAAAAGTGTGTAGGTACGAAATGATCCGTGATAAATTCGCTGTCAACCTCTTTTACATACAAAAGCGATATTAGTTACAGTTTCCACGCAATATGCCACCAAATATAAACATTTATTATCATTTATCGTTTTTCTTACTCAAAGTTTAGTATTCTCAAAAATTTCCCACTTTAGCGCCACATTTTACAGACATTTTCTGGGGTGAGAGGGGAAGGTGAGGGAGAGTGGATAAAATTTAACTTCGCCTTATAACGTACATATGCCGATAGACAAAAGTACTTCATTTATTTTATCAATTTTCTGCCGACTTCCGAAAAGGAGACGGAACTCAATTCGACTGTATGTTTTTTTTAATGTGTGTTACATCATAACTTTTTACTGGGTGAACCGATTTCGATTATTCTTTTTTTATTTGAAAGCTGGTACTTCTCATGTGGTTCCATATTAATTTAATCAAGATCTAACTAATAGTTCTTGAGTTTTATTATATATAATATTACAAACTATAATAATGATAAAAAAAAAACTAAAACTACAAACTTAAATTATCATATAGTCCTACTCCCTGCGGTATCGTGCCAAGAACGCTGGCTGCGTTTCACCGCTGAATGGCTATACTTAGCATTTGAGCGAGAAAAGAACCAGCCCTCTTATCACCAGCAGCAATGACCAGCCGCGGATGAAGTTCCTTTAGGAACTTCACCGCACGTGGACCCCGAGGACCGATAGTCTCTACAGCAAATGGCACAAATATGTAGTCATCTCTCAGAGACTCATATTTGCGCCACTTACTCAGCTCAGCTGCCTCTGATGCCGCCCCGGCTCTAAACGAGGTACCCCTGAGATGAGAGGCCGCCAGAGTGTCTACGCAAGTTGCCGGTCCCAAGGAACCAATGGCATACCGTCGGGTCTCCTGACATCGTGTCTAAATATTCCACAAGGCTCTAAAAACGTATTCTTAATTATTTATATTAAAGTCGGTTTTACAAAATCTTTAATTATAGAATTATATTTTAAATTATATTATTACATGGTAGAGCCATGTTGCAGCTATATCAGTAGTATAGTTGTATCACGAATGGGTCGGCTCGACCGGGGAAGGACCACGCTCTCACAGAAGACCAGCGTAAAATAGCAGCCTAACACTGCTGTGTTTCGTATGGTGAGTGTAGAAAACCGGAAATCATTTTTATAGGAAAAGTGGCATTCCATCGGTGACAGCGCATCTGCATTTTGATTCGCAAACGAGGATAGATGTAGATGTCCATGGGTCACAGCAACCCCTCACAATCAGGTGGACTGTGTGCTCATTTGTTTCCCTTATCCTATAAAAAAACCCCTTAAGAAAAATATTTTTTGTACAATTAACTATATAAATCATATAAGAAACAGCTTGGTTAAAATATCTTTATTTCCCGGGTTATTATCCCATGTATTCATTAATACTGGTAGTATAAAACATAAATTTGAAAAAAGGGGCCAAGTTCGCCCGCTACAAACGACGGAGTTGTCGGTATTGCCGATAAAAGAATTGAGATCTGAACGGATGCCAAGTTCTATAGCAGTTCCTTAAGTCATGTCTATAGGAATGTTCGACGTTCTTCAATCGATTTAAAATAAAATTTGTTACGTTCTTTATTACTGAATTTACAACTCGGCAAGTTTTGCATTTACCGAATAGTGGCTGTGTAATATCTACTACTGGATTTCTTGCTGGTTCTTCCAAGGACAGAAGTTTTTCCGAACAGAGGTTAAAATAAAAAATTACTTTTAATAGGTATTCTTGTAACCTATGTTGAGTAAAAAGAATTCTATTCCATTCTATTCTATTTTACTTTCATATAATCCCGTGGGTGTCGTAAGAGGCGACAGAGGGAAACAAATCAGAAAATGGGCAGCGGCGTCTTCTTAATAACTACAAAAAACCACGGTTGACAACCCGCTTGGCAAGCGTGGCAACTATGGCGAACTAGTCAGCTGCTGCACAAAGGGGTTTTCAGTTAAAGGGAGACTAGTTTTAATCATCACATTTAGTAAGGGGATTGACAATAGATGTTCCAGACGTCTCGCAACTTTAACGTCGCTGCTCATCGCCGGTTTAAGCGCTTTTCCTTTAGCGTTGCCGAACAAAGGGCTCCCCGATAGATTGTCTCCCAGGGGAGATATACGCCATAGTTACCCTGACTAATAAAAAGTATAAAAGAATAGCATTAGTAGAAGAAGAAGCAAATATTACTGGATCAGTATAATTATTAAAATCGATGCAGCTTGTTGCGATGTGTGTCATCGAAAATGCCAGAAGGATCTCATGATTTTCAATAGATAAATGTAAGAAAATCTAGTCAAGTAGGGAGAGCTGCCAAGAGTTTTTTTTTTAAAAACGAATTAAAATACGTGTTTACAGAAATGTGAATTTATTCTGATCTTTCTTTTTTATAATGCTTAAGTCTATGCGTCCCGTTACCGTTACAGCCTATTAAAGTCCACTGCTGAACATAGGATTCCCCCATCGATTGCCTCATAGGGAGGATATCTGTTATAGTTGTAATGTTACTGTTGATATGAAAATTTCACCTCTCAGTGGGTCATGTGCTCCTGGTAGATTATCTGCTATACATACATCTATTATAGCCTATTAAAGTCCACTGCTGAACATAGGTCTCCCCCATAGGGAGGATATTTGTCATAGTAGCTACGCTTTATAGGTGGGTCAGCACCCGTAGTTTATTTTTTTTTAGTCGTTACTAAGAAGACGCTTCTGTTCTTCTCTTGGTTTCTTTCCCTCTGTTGCCTCTTACAACACCCATGGAACGATATGGGACAATGAATATTCTTACACTGCCACTACACGGCAATTAAAAAACTAAACGGTAAATTAAAAAGAAACAATGAAGTGAATGCTTTGAACAGTAAGGGTCCAATACAGTCCCTCCTTTGTTTTAATTGGTGATGGTTTTGTGTATTAATCCAGGGGTGCCCAATTAGTTGATCGCTATCGATCAGTCCATCTCAAAGCCAATTTTAGTCAATCGCTTGTGAAGTTAAAAAACCGGTTCTAAGTGAATAAACCAGTTAAAATATATACTAAAGAGAATACTTATTTAGGACCCGGTTATGATGAAAACATAGTGTATATCCATACAAACCTTACGTCGCCGTGTAGTGACGGTATAAGAGAATCCACTACCCCATATCATTCCATGGTTTTCATAAGAGGCGACAGAGGGAAATTAAATAGGAGAGGGGCAGCAGCATCTTCCTGATGACAGCATAAATAATTACGAACTGCTGTTGCAAACCCACCTGACAAGCAAAGCCACTATATCTTTTATTCAGCTGAATAAAAGAAACTTCTGTATTTGGGTAGCCGCATTTCATAGCTATACCATAATTCAATAATCTACTTAAAATAAATAATCATTTAGAAAAGGTTTGTGATATCTGACATAAAGTCTTTAGCCAGACATCAAAGTAATGCCGTAAGTGATCCGTTTTGCTAAATTTGGCGTGGAATGCTAAAAATATCAGCCAGAGTTCTACTATTTTTGGTCGCGCCAATGTCGGAGTAGAAAGAAATAGGTCGAGACGTTACCCCGGGGGATTGTTTCGTTTCTGGTTCGGGGTAATTCACTCCGACCCGAACCCCGATATTTATCGTTACGAGAGCGCGTTAGGGATTACCGAAACGAGGAAAAATGTGCCTACACTCAAATACTTAATTACGAGGCTCATTTTCATTCTTCGTTTCTACACCAATAACTTAGTAAATTTAATGTGTATAAAATCTAAACGTCTAATGAACTAAAACTCAACACTATATTTAAAAATTAAAAATTTTGTACAACCGACTTCAATATAAATTATTAAGGATAACTTATAAACTACTGGTCAGACCTTGATCAAATTTATAGGGGATCATATGAGAAGCACCAGCTTTCAAATGAAAAAAGAATCAAAATCCGTTCACCTAGAAAAATGTTATGAGGTAACTTACATAAAAAAAGAACATCGAGTTGAGTACCTCTTCCTTTTTGAAGTCGGTAGAAAAGTAGTTTTCATCTGCGAAAGATGTTTTCAGCTCTACCTTCATTACAGCAGATCATAAACAAGCTGAATATAAAGCCTTCTCTAAATTGGACTTAAAATTTTTCATCGGTTGCTAGATGAGCACTATGCACATTTTTTAAAATGAGGGTAGTAAACGAGCACAAAGTCTACCTTTTTTTATAGGATAAGGGTGACAAACGAGCACACAGTCCACCTGATGGTAAGTGGTTGCTGCGGCCCATAGACATCTACATCTATCCTCTATTACAAATCAAAATGCAGATGCGTTGTCACCCGTGAGGACTAAGATGGAATGCCTCATTTCCAGTAAAAAGGGCCTCCGGCCACCTGCACTCACCAAGCGAAACGCAGAGGTAAACCTCTACTTCACGCTGGTATTCTGTGAGGTCGTGGTACCATCCCGGTTCGAGCCGGCCCATCCGTGCGACAGCAAATCCGCCACGTGGCTCTACCACTGTTAAAACGTACCTATTGTTAAATGGATGTTGTAGCTCATAGCCACCTACATCTATCCTCGATTAAGAATCGAAATGCATTGTCACCACTGAGGAGTAAGATGGAATGCTTCGTTCCCAGTGAGAAGGTTCTCCAGTTCGCTTCACTAACCATACAGAACATAGCAGCATTCATCTGGTATTTCAAGCCGGGTCCTTTCCGGGTTGAGCTGACTTATTCATGCTGCTACCATAATATAGCTGCAGTGTTGCTCTACAACTTAAATAACAATTTTTCGTAATTATTTCATTATATCCAATATTAAATTCCATTTTTTTTTTATTTCTATTATCTGTTCAAAATAATGCTCTCTGGCTGAAGACAAGACGATATCTTTCGTCGTTTTCTCTTTAGTTTACTCAATATTAAACAATTTTAAATCAACTTTATCCAATTGTCATAATTTTAGCAGACTTTAATAAAGTAGGTTTTTCGATATTTTTTTCGATTCCTAGATTCCACTGTATGTTTTTTCGTATGTATGTTATCGATATCTTCGTCAATCGTAAACCGATTTGTTATGATTATGTTTTTATTAAATAAGTCGTCAGGCGTGCTCCAATATAAATTTGATGAAAAAATTTCTCCCCAAGCGTGGAAAAATAGGGGGTGAGGTTTCTAATTTAACTATTTAGACGACATTCTAATTGTTATCTTGAACTTGCAAGATTTCTTAGTGCACTCAAGTCAAAAAAAAAAACTTTAAAAAGAAATTGCTAACACAGTGTATGTAAAAGTTAAAGCCCATGTGAAGGTATCAGGTCGGAATTATTATTTTCTTTTTACTTTCTTAAAGTCTTTCTTAAAGTGTTTTTAATATTCACTATAGTTAATGTTTAATTTATATTTAATATTCGGCTTTTAATTTTTTCTTGAAAATTACCATCGTCACCTCACCGGAGAGACGGTTTAATGGGAGCAGAGCTTACCTTTGCACTAGTGAAACTTCTTCTTCATCATTTTTTTATAGGTACCCTGATGGTAAGTGGATGCTGTGGCCCATAGACGTCTACATTAATCCTCGATTAAGAATTAAAATGCAGTTGCGTTGTCACCCCTAAGGACTAAGTTGGAATGTCTCGTTTCCAGTAAAAACGGTATCCGGTTCTCTACACTCACCATACGAAACCAAATGCACCAAACGCAGCAGCATTAAGCTGCTATTTCACGGTGGTACTCTGTGGGGCGAGTGCTTCCCCGTTTGAAGTGACCGATTCGTGATACAACCATAATATACCTGCAAAGGCTCTACCACGTATAATGATCATCAAATCCATAAAAGTCTTCAGTTGGAAAATAGATCTGTTTGCAGGATATTTGCCTTAATCGTCACCCTTCGCAGTATTAAACCGGTCGCAGTACCAGACGTCTTGGACCTTTGACACCTGCTAACGGTATCTGTATCTGTCTGCCAAGGTGCCAAGCGTGACTATTAATGCAAAATGCAAATCTTAAAAGAGCCGTGGTAGCTCAGATGGTTAGCGCTCGCAGTAAGCTTAACAGTACTCGAGCAACCCGGGTTCGATCCCCGCCGACACCAATGAATTTTTTAATTGCAATTTCAAGTGCTGATTTACCACGTGCTTGGCGGTGAAGGAAAATATCGTGAGGAAACCTGCACGTCTGATAAATAAGAAAAAAAATATTTCGAAGACATGTGAAGTTCACCAACACGCATTGGGGCAGCGCGGCGGACATTCTCTTGCCCTAAAACCCTCTCAGAAATGAGAGGAGGTCTGTGCCCAGCAGTGGGAAGTAAATAGGCTGCAACTTTACTATACTTTTAAATCCTCCGAAGTGTACTACTAGCTAGGTTAGGGATCGTAACTGGTAAATAATGGGCCATGGTACGTATCCTGAAGTCCTGTTCTGATTTATTAAATAATATATTAATTTACACTTATTACATTACGATGATCTAACGATATCGTGTGACAAATACAGTATCACTAGCGCCATTTAGAATTTACAAAATAAGACAAAAAATCTTTTATTTGTTATTATTGTACATTGCTTTTTGGTCTTCTTTGAAGATGACCATATTTAGCAGTATATACTTTTACGAGCTGATAATGAAGAAGTATACGAGATGATAGAGCGGTATTTTTATATATTTTTATTTCGAACACGTCGGCCCCTCTCGGAGATAAGCCATCTGCGCAGGACAGGATTATAGTGCACGAGTATAGTGCAGGCACAGATGCACTTTCTAAAGCGTCTCCCACACACAAGCGGCTTGCGGTGACGGCCGCGGTTGTGGCCAGTTGTATTCGTTTGCAATGTAAGTGCTGCAGCGGCTGGCCGTAGCCGCAAGCCCCGCCCACTCCGCCACCACATGTCTGTTAGCGAGCGTGCTGCCTTTCGGTGGCCACAGCACGATCACTTGCAAATTTTTACAACAGGCCGCGTGTACCACGTGAAAAATGGCACTAAATACAGAGATTTTATATAGATACAGTGCAAAATTATCCAGTACATTATGATACTTCACACGGTCGTTGCAATGCATTAGTATTAAATACAAAATATGGCATAATATTTCTGGGTATAATAAGAGTAATAAGACTTCGTCAGGGTTAGCCATATTGACTGACGTTCAGTCGTAGCACAGACACCACAGCGAATGGCGCTTCAGGCCGCCACTGCGACCGCGGTGGTGTGTTGTTACAACGACTGGAGCTGCGGCTCGCGGTTAGCCGCCACCACAAGTCACTTGCGTGTGGAAGACGCTTTATACCACTAAATTTTACGGATCGATGGGTCGACAATTCGACAGGACCGGAGAGAATTCAGACGCAGGTCCAACGGCTTTACGGCACAGGGGTGAAACATTGTCCCCTTCCTGCCTCTAGTCTGATAGTGACAATTTCTTGACAGAAAAAAACCAATATAATTATTATACGTGGTAGAGCCATGCTGCAGCTATATTAATAGTATAGTTGTAGCACGAATGGGTCGGCTCAACCGGGGCAGGACCACGCTCTCACAGAATACCAGCGTAAAATAGCAGCTTAATGCTGCTGTGTTTCGTATGGTGAGTGTAGAGAACCGGAGACCCATTTTACTGGAAAAGAGGCATTCTATCTTAGTCCTCACGGCTGATAACGCATCTGCATTTTAAATCGCAAACAAAGATGGATGTGATTGTGGATGTCTATAGGCCACAGCAACCACTTACCATCAGGTGGACTGAGTGCTCGTTTGTCACCCTTATTCTATATAAAAAAATATCATAATCAGCGTTTATGACTATTAAACCAACGACGTCATATTTATTTTGTATCTTCGCTTTTATATATCCTTCATTGCTTCTTGCAACACCTACTCGTAAGTTAAGAAACGCCACCCCATTTCTCAACTTTTGGATTTTTTCCCGTCAGAAATCGATTCAGTGTCATACAGTAATGGAAATTTTTCGTACTAAATTTTCTTTCGAGATAAGGGAAAAAGACCGCAATAACTAATAAGACATGACCCTTTCCTTATAGATTGTTTCCTTGATGTATATTTTTTTTAAATTGCTCTCTTGAGGGGAGCTCAGTTAAGACTGGCCGTCAAGTGTACTGAATATTGCTTTTGGAGAAACTGTCAAGGTCGATTTTCAAGGTTATGTTTTGTCCCTGCCGAGACGTATTATTGCTGGATTAAAGAACCCTTTAATCCAGCAATAATATAGAGAACATATAAGGTAAAGAACACATTTCATGTATTCATTTATTTCAACGTATCAAGTGTCCACTGCTGAACACATGCCTCCTCCTTAGACTACCTCATTAAGGGTCATCCATAAATTACATCTCACTTAGAGGAGCGCAGGGGGGGGGATCAAAATGTGACAAGGGACAGGGGGATGAAAAGCTATGTGACGTCACATGTTAAAATCTAAAATACTAAAATGCGAAATTTATTTGTAAAAACTTCAAAATATTACTAACTCAATCTACTTATATTACGTTTAAGTTGTTGTCGAGTGCTCACTCGCTATCCAACCGTTCTGCGCGTCGGATGTTAATATGTGATTATGATGAAAAACATGTGACGTCACACCCCGGTGTGACATATTTTCAGGGGGAGGGAGTTTCACAAGTGTGATCTGCTGTGACAAGGATGGTGGGGGGGGGGGGGGTCAAAAAAGTATAAAATTTGTGTGACGTAATTTATGAATGGCCCCTAAGGACCACTGTTGTCACGCTTTCCCAGCGGTTTGACAACCTCAACTTTTTTATTATTTTTGAGTTATTATGAGAAAGATGATGCTGACTATATCCTATTAAATTTCCCTCCGTCGCCTCTTACAAATCAGAATGATACGTGCTAGTGGATATTCTTTACTACTTCTACACCAGCATTACACAACAAACAGAATACATTTACAATAATAATAAA
Organism: Parnassius mnemosyne; assembly: GCA_963668995.1. Classification (NCBI taxonomy): domain Eukaryota; kingdom Metazoa; phylum Arthropoda; class Insecta; order Lepidoptera; family Papilionidae; genus Parnassius; species Parnassius mnemosyne. The sequence continues at coordinate 26,687,847 of CAVLGL010000092.1, forward strand.
TTTGATAGAATAAAATCTCAAACATAATTTCTTAGAAATTATGTTTGGAAAGGTCGTTAAGTTTACAATATTTGATATGCCAGTCAAGTATTTATAAGGGGCTTGGCCTCGTTATATTATTTCTAGGACGTCACTCTTCATTGCTCTAATTAATCCAAGAAGCTTCATATGTTTGAAGAATTAATTAACAATTAAATGCTTGTGTGTTGAGAAGCGATCAAACAAACTCAAGACGAACTTTTTTTTATTAATGCTATAAGATAACATTGTTGTAGAAAAAAAGAAATAAAAATATATATTCATGACATAATATTCAACATAACGGTTATTACAAAAGAAAGTTATTTTTACTCAAAGCGAAATTTTTTTTTTATAGGATCGGGTGACAAACGAGCACACAGTCCACCTGATGGTAAGTGGTTACTGTGACCCATAGACATCTACATCTCCTCAATAAAGACTCAAGATGCAGATGCGTTGTCACCCGTGAGGACTAAGATGGAATGCCTCTTTGCCAGTAAAAAGGGTCTCCGGTTCTCTACACTCACCATACGAAACACAGCAGTGTTGAGCTGCTATTTTACGCTGGTTTTCTGTAAGAGCGTGGTCCTTCCCCGGTCGAGCCGACCCATTCGTGCTACAACCATAATATAGCTGCAGCATGGTTCTACCACGTAGAAAATGAAATATTGTTGTTTTTTTGACTGCTTTGTTGATATTGTGATCGTAAACGGTACTGTTTATCATGAGTTATGAGGACCAAATTCAGTTATTGGGTTTTTGAAATTCCATCTAACAAAATAGTTATTATCAGTTATATCACCATTAAGCACTCCTTATTCAAGCTGCGAAACCCTTTTGGACAAAAGCAAAATCGTCATCAAAAATGTTTGTCTTAAAACTTCGTGTTACGTAAGTAAATCAAGTTGGATGCCCGCCATCACCACTGAAATTCTCAATAACATTTTTAACTTCCCATTCACGTATTCAAAAATGAAGAAAAATATTGTGAGGAAAGTCTGCTAACACGCATTGGCACTGTAAGGCGAACTCCTTCCCCTAAAACAAGACAAAAACTTGTCCACTACACATTGTTGATAATGCTACATCTGACACCTGCACTGCACGCTGCTCCGTTGTCCTGTCACCATGCAGTGCGACGCCATCCAACATTACACCACATGAACTATGCACATAAGTCAACACAATTTATTATCATGAGTTAGTATAATTTTCAAACGATTTCAAAAAAATTAGGAGGTCTTTAGAAATTTCTTCTAGGTGAACCGATATTAATGATTCTTTTTTTATTTATTTGTAAGCAGGTGCTTCTCATGTGGCCCCATATATTTTATGAGGATCTGATTAGTAGTTTTTGAAATATCCTGAATAATGCGTATTTAATTGACTTAACTACATTGACGATGTTCTCATTTTATTTATATTGAAGTCGGCTGTTTAATTTTGCCGCTCGTTTATCCATATATCCATTACAGCGTATAAAAGTCCAGTGCTAAACATAGGTTAACTCATAGATTGCCTCATGGAAGGATTTTGCCGCGCTTGGCAAGCGGGTTGGGAACCGTAGTTTTGGAACTAAGTTCGTTATCGGACGGTACGGATTTGGCGGGTGGGGGCTAGGCGAAAAAAGTGTAAGATTATTTCGTCACGACCCCTTCTGACGTAGTGTAGATGGTCTTGACGGCTATAAACGAGATGGAATAATATCCCCCACCCTCACAGTTTTTCTTATCTTGCCATGAAAGAAATATTATTTTATTTTAAATGACGCTTCATTTTAATAGACGCTAGTAATTCATTTATTTGTATTTGTTAATTAATAATATAATACGATTATCAATAATATTATACGGAGAAAGGAACTTCGTTCCAACCGAGTGTTCCACGACACTCACGCATGTTTTTTTATTACTTTGAGTTATTATCGGGAAGATGCTGCTGCCCATGTCTTATTTCATTTTCCCTCTATTGCCTCTTACGACACTCTCGGGACTATATGGGATAGTGGATATTCTTACATCACAACTACATAGTTTTTTTTAATAGGATAAGTGTGACAAACGAGCACACAGTTCACCTGATGGTAAGTGGTTGCTGTAGCCCATAGACATCTATCCTCGATTACGAATCAAAATGTAGATGCGTTGTCATTCGTGAGCACAAAGATAGAATTCTTCGTTTCCAGTAAAAAGGGTCTCTGCTTCTCTACACTCACCATACGAAACACAGCAGCGTTTCGCTGCTATTTTACGCTGGTATTCTGTGAGAGCGTGGTCCTTCTCCGGTCGAGCCGACCCATTCGTGCTACAACTATACTACTAACATAGCTGCAGCATGGCTCCACTACTTTATAATTTTTATGGTGATATAAATATGGCCGACAACTGCTCGGTAATATGAAGCACCGCCAGAATAAGAGCACTGTGACAGTGGCAAGTGGCAACACTGCATCATACTGAGTCGAATGCCTTTTTGTTGCAACCCAATGTTGTAGTTGTTATTTATTTATTTTATGCATTGTGTTGTGTGTGATATCCATAAGATAACGATCTAACTCTTCAATTTAAAAAGGCATCTGCTCGACACGTAGACTAATGATTCTTTATCATATCAACCGATAGCGATGAATATATTATTTTTAGTTATTTGAAGCCGGTTTTAACTTATTTAAAAGATTATTCTTGTAGTACTTTGAAGTCGCTTTCACTTTTTACAAAGATTAATCTTGTTTCTTTAGGTTTTTTAATATAAAAATATCTGTAAATAGTATAAATAGATATAGCACACGCTTATGGCACCAGAAATGAATATTGATCTATTTTTATAATACTTCCAGCCGCTTTCTGTTACGCAAAATGGCTGGTCAGCGTGCTCTGTACTCGGTTTTAAGGAGAGCGTCGATCTCGTTATTTTATTTTTTAAACTGATTAAAAATGACTTAAGTGGTTAAAGCCAGTCATTTTTTTTTCTTTTCGTTGCCCATTTCTCTTTCAATTGAAGGCTAAGGAAAAGTGAAAGTATCATTTTATTCTCTTAGAAATGACCCCTTAATGTAGCGTTAAATATACAATTTTTTTAAATACCGGGTTATTTTGCAATAACTGGCCAAATTTGCAGAAAAGGTTAAGAATAAGTAATATAGGCAAATGGTGAAGAAAAATTCATTTAAAAAAAAATCTTAAGTTCAAAACGCGTGGTAATGCATTATTTTAACTGATTTTTTTTTTGAATACGCGCACATTCGTATGGATCAATCGGTAGCGAAAAACGTCATTGCCCATAAATCAAATTCAATTTGGGATAATTTCAAATAAAAGTAGAAGCCTTATTAACTCGTATTTTCAAAAACTGTATTAACGTAATGATTTTTTATATTTACGCGAACACTACACATTTAAATAAAACTAATTTTACGGATTTTATCGCGTATATTAACTTATTTTATATTCCCGACGTTTCGGGCACTTTTCAGCACCCATGATCACGGGGGGGACTGAGGTGTATGACGTCCCAATGTCATAGTTAACCACGGCTACCTTCAGATTAAAAAACGTTGTCGAAACGTCGGGAATATAAAATAAGTTAATATACGCGATAAAATCCGTAAAACTAGTTTTATTTAAACTGCATTCACTGTATATCATTATTTATATATCAGAACTTAAGTTTGTAATTCGGCTACTCTTTGAAAATGTGCGGTTAATAGCCATTTACTTTATCAATTTTTACTTTTTACAAAACAGAACCTCGAAGTTTCTAGATCCACAGACATCAGAAGAGTCACTCCTGGCATTGTTCTCTATCAGTTCGTAAGATTTCATTTAAATCGGTGAAGCCTTTCCGAAGATTATCCTGTATCCCGGATAGACAAACAGACAAGAAATTCAAAAATGGTTATTCATGATTATGACATGCAAATAAGCACCTTTTATCAATATAAGTTATTACGATATTGCAGACAGTCGGACGAAACAATTTATTTTGTAATATTTTCAGTGGCACAGGCTCTTTAATATATTCTTTAATAATTCTCGTACAGATTCCTTCAAAACCCTCGGAGTTAGTGTTGTTTATGCTAATAATTTCCGTTTTAACTTCATCTTCATTAATTGGAAGAAGAAATATTGAATTTGGCATAGTCGCGGTATTTTGATTTCGTTGTGTATTATTCACTGTCGCATCTTTAAAATTACAAACTATAATAATAATAAAAAAAAAACTAAAACTAGAAACTTAATTATCATAAAATTAGTCAATTCAATGAAATAATTATTGAAAGCCGCAGCTATGTCCGAAGGATTGGTCAATATCTTATGATCAAAATTTATTTCAGAATTGTTATCATCTACTTTGGAATAACAGGTTTCATTTTTAATTATTGTCCATGTCGCTTTACATTTATTTTTACTATTATTAATAAACATATTAGAATTCTTTTTTGAATTGTCAATGCATTTCCTTAAAATTTTGGGGTACCTTAAATATTCGTTTTAATTTTTTCCGTTTTACTTTTAAGTATCTGAAACGTTATAACCGTTTGTTTACAGCTAGTTTTTACCCGTTTAATCAAATCAGGTCTCCACAGCTCCGTGACACACTACTAGAATACGATAAAAATCATAAGAATTAGCTTAAGTTAATATCCCAAAACTCACTTGTTTAAAAAAACAGATGTTCCAACTTCCCCTTAAAAAACTAACCCAAAAATAACAAAGTATGATCGCCAACAGACGCTGTGCGTGCGTCGATTGCGTATCGATCGATTGATTTACACGAAACTCCCACCTTTTTATACTACAATACAAATTCAACCTTATAATTGAGGAATAAAGTATATTTTACAAGAATGAAGAAATTTAATTTTAAAGTGAAAATATCAAGAGCGAAAAAACCGTGTTATCTTTTACGCTACCTACTCAGACTTAATTATGAAATAATCCAAGGTACCTATATCGTTATTTATTAATTAACAAATTTATATGTAGGAGACAAGAGTTGAAAATATACATTATGATCTTTATTAAGCCCACAGATTTAGAGACAAGCCATGTCCACAATTTTATAGTAATTTTTATTTATACATAGAATATTTCTCGAGATAATGTTTTTTTTTTTAAGTTTTATAAATAATACCTAAGCTGGAAATAATCCTTTCATGTATACATAATCAATCATGATTATTATCATCGTCACAGACTATCAAAAATACACAACAGAACGTAGGCCTATGGTTTTTTTTTTAATAGGATAAGTTGACAAACGAGCACACATGATGGTAAGTGGTTGCTGTGGCCCATAGACATCTACATCTATCTACTCACCATACCATACACTCACCATACGAAACACAGCAGTTTTAAGCTGCTGTATTACGCTGCTATTCTGTGAGAGCGTGGTCCTTCCCCGGTCGAACCGACCCATTCGTGCTACAACTATACTACTAACATAGCTGCAGCATCGCTCTACCACGTGCAAAATGTAATATATATTATAAAAAATGGTATATATATATTTGACTGATAATAACCCCTCGGAATGGGGTGATCGCTACCATGCTGTTTCAAAATGTTTTCGTAACAATTGTATAAAATATTACATTGTAAATTGTGCTTACAAAAAAAAGTCTAAAAAAAAGAATAGATCGGTTAGACCGAGGTAAGACCACGCTCTTACAGGTTACCAGCATAAAACAGCAGATTAATGCAGAAGAGGGTCATAAGAGCAATTTATAACCTAAGTCTGAAGGAGTCTGTTAGAAAAAATTTAACTTTGACCTCTCAGTATACTCACGAAAGACTACCTCGTCGACCCAATGGCCGTAAACGCGATTGTTGCTCATGAGGTCCCGAGTTTCGAGTACCCGGAGTTAGGAGGCGTTGTCTCACCCCCGTGCCTCGGAAAGCACGTATAGCCGTTAGTCCTGCGCCTGATCTCTCTCCGGTCGTGTCGAATTACCATCCCATCGGACTATGAGGGTGAGGGAATAGAGAATGCACCTGTGCTTGCGCATATATTTAGGCACTATAATCCTGTCCTACGTAGGCTAGTGTCCGTTGAAACTAGTCGCGATCGAAATTCGGTCTGGATGTCATTATTATTATACTTACGAATATGTATTGTATGCACACAAAAAAAAATAGTTTTATTAAAAATATTGATGTACATTCTGTAAACACTAGGAATTACACGTGGTAGAGCCATGCTGCAGCTATATTCGTAGTATAGTTGTAGCACGAATGTGTCGGCTCGACCGGGGAAGGACCACACTCTCGCAGAAAACCAGCGTAAAATAGCAGCTTAACGCTGCTGTGTTTCGTATGGTGAGTATAGAGAACCGGAGACCCTTTTTACTGGAAACGAGGCATTCTTAATTCTTAACATCTTGTCCTCACGAGCGACGACGCATCTGCATTTTGATTTATAATCGAGCATAGATACAGATGTCTATGGGCCGCAGCAACCACTTACCATAAGGTGGAGTGTGTGCTCGTTTGTCAAAAAAAAAAAACACTAGGTACAAGCACAATCCAGTTATACCAGATCTGTTATATGTATATCAAACCTGGTTACAGACTATCAAAAGATGAAATTACATTAATAAATAAACATGATGAAAAAAGAGAAAAAATTTATTATCAGAGCACTGTAGACTTGGTGTACTGGGGTTTTTGGAGTCCTTGATTGTGATATTGAGGTCGAAACTTTCGAGTCTGTAGCATCGGTTGGTTAACTTTGACTTGTGTTTTTTTTTTATAGGATAAGTGTGACAAACGAGCACACAGTCCACCTGATGGTAAGTGGTTGCTGCGGCCCATAGCCATCAACTATTCTCGTTTGCGATTCAAAATGCAGATGCGTTGTCACCCGTGAGGACTAAGATGGAATGCCTCATTTCCAGTAAAAAGGGCCTCCGGCCACCTGTACTCACCAAGCGAAACGCAGAGGTAAACCTCTACTTCACGCTGGTATTCTGTGAGGTCGTGGTACCACCCCGGTTTGAGCCGGCCCATCCGTGCGACAGCAAAATCTGCCGCGTGGCTCTACCACTGTTAAAATTGCTCTAACACTGTAATTTGGCGAGATAGGCGTCAACAGCATTGGTTTGCAACCTGTCTAGGAGAAGGATAACTCCAAAACCAAACCCGAAACTGTGTTTCGTAAGGCACAAGTAAGCTTCATATATTTCAATAAGCCGCGCATTCCTCCATACATCCAAGTGAAGGTGAGTCCGTGCTAAGGACTGAGTGGCATCAGGGTGTGACATGATATCAATCCGTCTGAAATTTTGGTGTACTGGGGTTTTTGGAGTCCTCGATTATGATATTGAGGTCAAAATGTTCGAGTCTGTAGCATCGGTTGGTAAACTTTGCCATTGCACATATTACAGAAATCATATGGCCCTGCTTCCGGAGAGCACAAATGTATGATACTGACATACCATCCGTCCGTATAGACTTCGGTAAAGACGATGTTCATCTCATTCAACCCAAGACTGCAATTTCCAGCATAATATAGTCGCGGCACTGCAGAACGGAGAATGCTGCCAATTATATTATGTTGGGCTTGCACAGTACACAAAATTCAGGGTAATACTGTCGACCATGCCGTTATATACTCAGGTTCGAAGCTCTTCGCTGCTGGTCAAGCATACGTGGCCTTAAGTAGGGTAAATTCATTAGAAGGTCTCCTTATTGAAGAGCTTGACTGTTCGAAATTAACCGATAAACAAACTTGTAACAATGATGCGTTGAATGAGATGAACAGACTGAGGAACCAGTCCAGCGATAACTAAAAAGTAAAAAAATAAATTAAAAGTTTTTTTTTAAAACTTTTATTCAAATGGACTTAAAGGTAAAATATTATAACGCCATTATTTAACGAGATTTAAGTATTCGTAAACTTAGTTTGATTTAATTTATTTAAAATAAAGTGCCTAATTAAAGGGTTAATCTGATAGAGTAAATTAAGCAGATTTCTGCCTTTATTATATTTTGTAAGAACCCTCTGATAAGCTCATATATATAACAGCAAACGTGATGTAGTAAAGTATAGTAAAGAGTTGTAGATTATGTATGGATCTGCCTGTTACGTTTAAAATAGCTTACAGTACGGGTGTAATGAACCGGAGCACTGGCGCGAATCGTGAGTTCCCAGCCTAGACCGAACTTTGCTAGAAATCTTTATTGTACCCATAACGTCTTTTAGGGTGGCGATACACTTATGTACTCAATCACTGTATATTTAAATATATCTGACACCATTTAAGTAAAATTTAAGATTCCTCGTCAATACTTAAAATGAATTTGTATATATATGTATGTATATGAGATATTTGTATAGTTTATTTATTTCATATATTAGTAAAATGTATATATTACGTAGTTAATTCTCATTATTATTTTATATTGCTTACACCTACGTCAAGTTCTCACCACTCCATGGGTTGATTGATAGAGAACGACTCAAGACATTAAAACCAGCCTTTGTGTATTGTTTTGTTTTAATTAATTCAATAAAGAATAAAACAATAAATTATTTAATTTGACGGGTGTAAAAGCGTAAGAACAATCAACCACTCCATTTCGTTACGTGGGTATTTTTAAGAGACGAATAAGCACATCACAAAGGTGTCGTGGCTTCTGATCGTTAGGGGTATACCTTCTTGCTTACCTCAGATGTAAAATACTGTAGTGTTAAATGTGCGATATGTCTGGTACTAAATTCTTCATTACGTCATGAAATTTTAATTGCTGATAACATAAGAACAACATTTAAGCCCGAAATGCCCGTATAACATGTCTGAAAATCTATACAAATAAATAAAATTGAAGTATCTGTCTTTAATGTCAAAATAACAGCTTTTTACTATATGCATATGAAAGTATTTACTGTCTGTCTGTTTGTACCGGCTAATCTCCGAAATGGCTGGACCGATTTTGACGGGATTTTCATTGGCAGATAGCTGATATTATAAGGAGTAACTCAGGCTACTTTTATTTAAGTAAAAGAATTAGGGTTCCGCGCCAAAAAATTAAAACCCATGAAATTCAATAGTAACGCGGGCGAAGTCGCGGGGAACAGCTAGTTAAAAATAAAGATAAAGCTGGCATAACGCGGTAGAATCTTCTTCATACTACGTCCCCTTTTTACATTTTATCTTAAGAGGAGACCTGAGGACAATAATTGAATATATATAGACTACTATTTTTTATAATCATGTGATGTTAAAAAACGTCGGTTGTGGTATAAAAGAAGACATGAAGAACGATGTATGTTGCATAACGAAGTACAGTGTCGAAAACACGAGAATAACTCCAATATATCCTGCTACCAAATCCAATTAATTGTAACTTTGTCGGATGTAATTGACTACCAGACAATTACACCAAACTACACATCACTAAGCGACGCTGACGAACCAATGTAACACTACCCTTAACCTAACACGTTCGGATTACATCGAAATATGCATTGAAAAAATAACCATTTTTCCTAAACAATAGAGTTCTATCCCGATTGTCTACAAAACAAATTTGTATTTTCAAGAAAAGCACAAACATTACACGTTAGTGGAATTCAAATTTTATATGTTCTCATATAGAATTGGATTTCAAATACTCGACGGAGGAAGTTGTTAAGTAAAATAGAAACTAGATTTTCTGATATTCCACCGTACCGTACTAAGAATAAAGAAGATTTTTCTAAATGATTCAAGACAGATGAACCCCAATACTCGTTTTCCTTGGTCCTTTGGTGCGATTTACTTTTTATTCGCATTTCGTTTTGGAATTTGTACAATGCCTTGGAATGCTAGCTATTGTGGAACAAGCTCTGGCGAACTTTATACCGCGTGATGAAGTCTTTTAATATACATTTTAGTGACATTAAAATATTCTGATATTGAGAATCTGAATGACAGGATGAGTAAAGAGTGGTTTGTAAGATGATGTTGTTTTTTTTTATAGGAGAGGGAGCAGACGAGCAAGTGACTACCGCTACCCATTAATAACTGCAACACCAGGGGAATTGCAGATGCGTTGCCGGCCTTTTAAAAAGGAGTAGGCTCTTTTCTTAAATGTCCCTAAGTCCTATCGGTCCGGAAAAATTGCTGGTGGTAATCGATTACACAAGGAAGATGTGCGAGGAAGAAAACTTCTTCTAAATCGCACAGTGGTGGACCGCCAATCATCGAGATGGTATGGATGGTATCGCGAGTTTTGTCGCGATGTGCGATGGTGAAATTGAGCGACTGGAATTAGTCCAAACAATTCCTCAGAGCAGAGGAAGATACGATAAAATACGCAAAGAGATACAACATCTCTACGCAGCGCCAGTGAGTCAAGCCAATCGGAAAGGACTCTGTCGTCGACAATTCGAACCACTCTGCGCTGGATGCAATCGAGTGGAAGGAGCTGGCACTGGGGAGATCTTGCCCAGAGATGGGAGCAGTATTCCATGTGGGGCCCAATCTGCGCCTTTGAAAGTTGTAAGCGGTGTGCCGGCATGAAATACTGTTCCGCTCTGCTGAGCACGCCATACATTTTAGAGAGCTTTTTACCAATTCGGCCTTCTCCTCCAAGTGACCACGAAACTGCACATCACTCGATATGTCGACACAGAGGATTCCGATACTGGCTGAGGCAACAAGGGAAGTGCCTTGAAACTAAGGAGGTACAGTCCGAGACTTTGTTCAACAAATTCTCGACTTCAGACACAAGTTTGTTCCGGTACTCGGCAAATTTTTCTCGAGTAAAACCGGCGCCAACCCCGGAGCACACATTTTCAGCACAATAGGTGGGACTCCATCATGCCCCCCGACTTGTTGACGTCCAGCGAGAGAAATGCTTTGCGCACCGAGCGCTGTGTAAACAGCACTTCCTGCATGGAGCACTCACATCGGGGGATAGTCGGCGGTGTGTTTCCCCCATCATCGAGAGTTGAGTTGGAAGCAAAGAGAGAGCCTAGCAGATTGGCTTTCTCCTTTGCGATGACGAGCATGTATGCATATGGATGTAAAGGAGACGAGAGAGGTGTGTTAGGATCGTGCCAAATGGAAATCCGTAGTCTCTGCCTAACCCTCTGGATGACAGGCGTGATTTATGTAAGTATGTATATTCGCTTTTAATTACATGGTGTTAAATTTACAAAGAAGATTAAATTGTGACGTCTGATGGAAATTCATCACCCCATTTTGTCCCGTGGGTGTCGTAAGAGACGACCAGAAATATCTCATGGCATCCGAAAGATGCATAAACCATTCGTATGACATAATATGTGAGAATAAGTGGAGCAACGTCGAAGGTACGAGACGTCTAGAACTACCATTAGCAATCCTACTGAAAGTAGCGATTATAGGATACTCTCCCTACAGCTGGAGAGGTACAAGTCTAGCAGTAGACCCATCCCATTTATTATTGTAATATTTTCGTTAACTTTAACTTAACGTATAATTTGAAAATAAATTTAAGTAATATGTATAGACATGCAGGAAATCGACGAATACAGGCGACTCAAGACTGTGCATGGTGGCATTACTTGCATAGGCCTCGCTATGTTCAGCAACGGACGTATGAGGGCTGTAATAATGATGATGATGATGAATATTTATTATTGCCATTAATAATTAAATTTAAAATCTTATTATTTTTTATATTATCTGAAGTGTTTTGTATTAATTTTCTCCAATAGTGTACGTTCGTAATGGAAACGAATGGGTGGACTCGACCGGCGAAAGACCACGCTCTCACAGAATACCATCGTAAAATAGCAGCTTGACACTGCTGTGTTTCATTTGGTGAGTAGAGAACCGGAGACCCATTTTACTGGAAAGAGGCATTTCATCTTAGTCCTCACGGGTGACAACGCATCTGCATTATTATTCGTAACTGAGGATAGATGCAGATGTCTATGGGTCACAGCAACCTCTTACCAGCAGGTGGACTGTGTGCTCGTCTTTCAACCTTATCCTATAAAAAAAACCTACTCACTTTTTAACAAAAATCGTGAATACATTCAAATAATTATAAACGCTTACATTACATTAAAGCAAATAACTAGTTTTTGTCTAAGACATAAAGAATAATGCATTACGTAGGTACGTCGTAACACGTCATAATTCAGTCTGGTATCTTTTAATTAGAGGCTCTTAAGATCTGATCACGTAATCCTGACCTCAATTTTATGCCTCAGATATAACATTTTTGATCGTTCCAACATGATGTTAGATTATAATGTGGCAAAAACACACTTCAGCTTTATTACGGCTGCATTAGTAACGGGTCGGCACTTATAGGAAACTATAGTAAAATAGAAGCTTAATGCTGCTGTTATCGTAAGGTACGCGAGCAGATCCGCAGCCTGTTCTTATTCTGATTATTTAAAAAAAAGCACCTTGTCATGGTGACGTAAGAGCATTCACTACCTCATATTTTCCTGTGGGTGTCGTAAAAGGTGACAAAGGGAAATAAAGTTAGTGGGCAGCACATCTTCATGGCAACAACACAAAATTTGTAGTATAAATATTGCGGTTGGCATCCCGTGTGCCATGCGTGGCAGCTCTGTGACATATGCTCCTTTGAGATATTCTATGGAGGGAGCCTTTGTTTAGGAGTGGACTTTTGACTTTTGTTAGGCAGGCAATGATTAAAAAAAACTTTTTGAGAACAACGAAACATCGAAATGAATATGTTTCAATGTTACATTGAACAAAAATCGTTCTTATGATGCTAACAAAATAGGTAGCCAAGAGCCAAACGAAACAAAAGAACATAAAGCAAACTAAAACAAATCGCGCAATTAACAAAACAAATTCACAACCAGATAACATAATAGAGGCATTATACATCGCAACGGACTGGCACCTTTTAGGCGCGAAAACTTTCACGCACCGAAAAAAAAAGTAGGAGAAAAAAAATCCGCGGCGAATAGGCGCCATTGTTTTAGCACCGCCTCTAAAAATGGCCGGAACCGATGTAAACGGTTCAAATTAATAGAGCGCATTTTCCACCGGGCCCGCACAATGGGATAGACGGACACACGGGGTCGATGGCCCGGTCACGGGGTCACGGCGTGGGTGAGCGACTTCACAGACTTTACCAGATGTTTTAATAATACAACACTAAATTTTAATTACCAATAAAATTAAGAGATTTTACAATATTGCTCACCTATCACATACATATGTAAAATCATCAATCAATCATAAATTAATTGATAAATTAATTTGCTTTTATTTAAAAATTCGACTTAAACGTAGTAGAGCCATGATGGAGCTATATCATTAGTATAGTTGTAGCACAAATGGGTCTGCACGACCGGGGAAGAACCACACTCTCACAGAATACCAGCGCAAAATAGCAGCTTAATGCTGTTGTGTTTCGTATCGTGAGTGTAGAGAACTGGAGACTCCTTTTACTGGAAAGGAGGTATTGTGTCTTAGCCCTCATGGGTGACAACGCATCTGCATTTTGATTCGTAGTTGAGGATGGATGTAGATGTCTATGGGCCTCAGCAACTACTTACTGTCAGATGGACTGTGTGCTCGTTTGTCACCCTTATAAAAATATAATACAGTTATTTAGTACGTGTATTTTAGGGCCTTTTCTATCATTTTTTATTCATAGCATAAAACATAAACAAATTAAAACTTACAATTGTAGGAATAGAAAAGTTCGATTGTTTTACTTTTATATTCAGTCAGGTTATAACTTAGTTGATGAATAACTTTTGACTGTCTGTCTGTCTTAGTGTGTGTGTGGGTTGTACTCATGATGATGATGAAATGCCTTCCAGGTATCCTCATAAGATTTTTATACTGGTGCCTATACGGTATCGACAATATTGGCTGACAGGGATAATAATAATGCTAATTATTATTATTATAGTATAGATATTTATGTATATTTGTATCTTTCGTTTACAATTATATATTTAAACAGCCCAACTAGGTGAGAAAACTTTATAGATAACCCAAATAATAATAATAAATAATGCGTTTACTTCGGCAATCTTGTTAACAACATATACACAATACTTCCCAGTGAATAATAATCAGAGAGAATGACCCGCTAGGGATGGTTTATATGATGCCGAGTCCGAGTCTTACCTTTAAATTGGACACAGTACAAATGAAGTGAAGGTAGAAAACCTAAACCTAACCTAGCCTCCTTTTTTTTTAATTAATAGCGTACATACCAGAGTTAACCAGCAATGCTCTAACATTAAAAAACGTGGGGTCCACGTGCAGTGAAGTTCCTAAAGGAACTGTATCCGCGACCAGACGTCGCTGCTGGTGATAAGAGGGCTGGTTCTTTTCTCGCTCAAAGGCTAAGTTTTTTTTTTATAGGATAAGGGTCACAAAGGAGCACACAGTCTACCTGATGGTAAGTGGTTGCTGTGGCCCATAGACATCTGCATCTATTCTCGATTACGAATCAAAATTCAGATGCGTTGTCAGCCGTGAGGACTAAGATGGAATGCCTCTTTTCCAGTAAAAAGGGTCTCCGGTTTTTTGTACTCACCATACGAAACACAGCAGCTTTTAGCTGATATTTCACGCTGGTATTCTGTGAGATCGTGGTCATTCCCCGGTCGAGCCGACCCATTCGTGCTCCAACTTTACCAATAATATAGCTGCAGCGTGGCTACCACGCAAAAAGTATAGCCATTCATCGAGTAATTTAAGTTTTTAGTTTTAGTATTTCTTGATTATAGTCTTTTGTACTGTGTAACCTTTTGTTAGATTCATATTTATACTATGTTTTAACAATGTAAATAAATTAATATTACTGCTGTAAGTGGTGACAGAGGGAAACAAATCAGGAGATGCGCAGCAGCGGCTTATATGGCCCCCTATAAGGCAATCTATGGGGAGACCTTTGTTCAGTGGTGGACTTTAATAGTAACGGTACCAGTAGCGGTATTACTGCTTTCGTTTACTCTGTGTCCTGTTGTTATAATATATACAGCATTGTTTTATGAATTTAAGGTATGTCCGTATATGTCGTTAGCCTACTTCCTGAAGGATTTTTATCACGAATCTTGATGTATTTTTATGGGCCGGGCCGAGACTAATATTAAAGTGACTATCCCATTAATTCTTTGCCTAAGCGATTCAATTAACGAGATTTTCTTATTTGAAAAATTAAATCGTTAAGAAAAATAATTTGTATTCAAATTGGATTTCGAATTTAATAGTCTTCTTAGAAAAATTAAAATTGTATGTATTATTAAAGACAAGAACGACTTACATAAAGTTATAGTTGCAGCCTACATATATAGACATCCCAAGGAAAAGTGCACCGGGCTGCCCCAAAGCGTGATGGCGAACTTCAGATGCCTTGGAATTTTTTTTCTTATTTTCAGACATGCAGATTTCCTTACGATGTTTTTCTTCACCACCGAGCATGTGATAAATCAGCAATTAAAATTGCAATTAACAATTTTTTTGGTGCCGACGGGGATCGAACTGTGAAATTTACAGCGAGCGCTTAGCCCACGCTACCACGGATCACTTACATACTTATAGTAGGGAGAATTTGTCATAATTGACAGGCGTGTTAGCAGATGTCTCGCACCTTTGACGATACATCCCGTCGCCGGTTTGCGTATTTCACTTGGTGCAAATAATGAAAGAAAAAGAAATGGTTCATTCATAGTCACAACACATTGTTAAAAAAATTATACATTTAATGTTATATATATATATATATATATATATATATATATATATATATATATATATATATATATATATATATATATATATATTGTTGAAACTCGATGAAACGAAAAAGCGACACTAGAAAGAGACAAACATATACATCTATAGGATTTAGCCTGCGAAAGAATGAGATAGAATACAGTAGTAGTAGTGTTTATTATAAACTTATTTATATTTTAATTACTTAAACCCTACAATCATCCTACTCCTGATACTCTACATTCGCTTCATTCTCTCGAAGTTTAGTTTTCTGAAGGTTTCACTTCCATCGCGTGTGAACTGCACACATGGTTTTTTATTATTTCTTATAATGCGACTACGAAAAGGCATCCGTTACCACTATTGCCTATCAAAAGTTGACTGCCGAACATAGGCTCTCCATAGTTTACATCATAAAAGGGATATATGCCACAGTTGCAACGCTTGGCATAAAGAATTTATTTCTAAATTGTTATTAAAGAGACGTTGTTGCCTATCTCCTTGTTTGTTTCCCTCTGTCACCTTTTACGACACCCATGGGACATTATGGGGTAGTGGATATTCTTACACCGTTACTACACGGTCATAAGGCATCCGACACTTTTTTTATAGGATAGGGTGACAAACTAGCAAAAAGTCCACCTGATGGTAAGTAGTTGCTGTGACCCATAGACAAAGCGTTGTCACCCGTGAGGACAAGATGGAATGCCTCATTTCCAGTAAAAAGGTCAAAGTCTCCGGTTCTCTATACTAACCATATGAAACACAGCAGTGTTAAGTTGCTAATTTACGCTGGTATTCTGTGAGAGCGTGGTCCTACCCCGGTGGAGCCGACCCAGTCGTGCTACAACTATACTACTAATATAGCTGCAGCATGGCTCTACCAGGTATAATGTTGCAGTCGTGATACCACAACCTTGGCGTTGTTATTCTGTCAGTATCTTTGATTTCCGTGCAGTTGTCGGCCATTGACGGCCATACTTATAAAAATCGATGTCAACACACTTACTCTCTCTCTCTCTCTCTCTCTCTCTCTCTCTCTCTCTCTCTCTCTCTCCCTACTAAATGACAATTGAAAGAGACTGGTATAAAGTTAATTAATGCTTAAGAAAAGATATCTGGAGCGCAAGACTTAAGAAGAATGGGTTTTTAACACATATATTGCTCTCACGATGTGTTCGAATGACTAGCTAGACAACCGATAGAGACCCAGTTATGTCTTACGCGGGCCCTGTATTTGCTCACGTTGACCCCAAAATTATTAAGATTATTATTTAGAGCTCCCTACAATCCTACAATTTCTAAAAATACTAGCTGAGATCTTCTTCAAAGCCTGTTTCTCATTCCAATCATTTCATTCGTGAGGCAGCCACTTATGTAGCCCCACTTGTGTAGTCTCGCTATCGAGTCCGTATGCCGAGAAACTCTCTCTCGGACCCGCTAAATAAACTTTCAACTGACCTGGACTGCATCCTAGCGTCTCAGGCCGACTCTTCTTGAATTTACCTTAGTAAGCTCTCCCTCAGCGGCTCGTAGCCGCCTGCGCCCTCTTTTCGTAAAACAGGGTCGCTTCCGATTCGGCAGAGAGACCTCACAGGTCATCGCCCATCCCTCAAAGTGGAGTTTAGCGGGTATTACTTAGGTTGGTTAGGTTATTTAGACACAGTGAGTCCCGCATAACCACGACAGACCGGCTGTCTGTCTGTCAGTTACTTTATTTCTACACTCCTTTCTGACCTACATCAGCATATCAATGTAATGCCACTTACAAAATACAAAAACATAAAAAAGTAGTAAAAGGTTGTATGTCATGAAACTCTTGCCTTTTTTGAATAAAATAACCTTAAACCACAGAAATGTAAGCTTTAAGCAGCTTGAAGACCTCAGTGCTTTGTAAAACATCTAAATAAAAGAATTGATTACAAATAGCGGAGTTAATGCCTTTTCGCATTCTCTCCTCGTCAACCGGGATATTGAATACCAAGTGACCTTTCACCTGTAGTCGAAGCTGAACAGAGGCTTATTCTCTTACACTAGCCCGTAGAAGTCCCCTTCTGGGCATGGGCTTCTTCAGTTGTATGGAAAATTTACCTCATCTTCACGCTAGACAGTTGAGTTGACGATCACAGTACCAGACAAGTTTGAACGTGGTAGGGCCATACTGCAACTATATTAGTAGTATAGTTGTAGTAGGAATGGGTCGGCTTGACCGGGGAAGGAGCACGCTCTCACAGAATACCAGCTCAACACTGCTGTGTTTCGTATGATGAGTGTAGAGAACCGTAGGCCCTTTTTACTGGAAACGAGGCTTTTAACTCTCACGGGTGACAACGCATCTGCATTTTGATTCGTAATCGAGGATAGATGTAGTTATCTATAGACCACAGTATCCACTTACCATCAGGTGGACTGTGTGCTCGTTTGTCACCCTTATCGTATAAAAAAGACGTCCCCTACCTTTGATGCTATACTACACAAGATACCTCTCTGAATGTTTTACATCTGTCGTAAACAATATGGTACCGCCATCTATTGGAATCCATAAGAGTTTTTCTCTTAGTCGAGTCTTACGACTCCTAAAGGATGAAATAGGGTAATAGATTTTCTTGCACCGCCACTACGCTAGACCCTTTTTATTGTAAACGAAGCATTTCATCTTAGTCTCTCTACTCAACAAAGTCAGTAATTCATTCACGGGTATACACAACAAAATCCCACAAAATATTCAAGATCTCTCTATTACTAAGTTTTAATATTTTACTAGATAAAAACTGTATAAAAAGGGTTATTATAATATAAATGAATACATGGTTGATAATAACCCCTGGGAATAAGGTGGTCACTTCCGAGCCGTTTGCAAAACACACTTTGTAAAGATTTTGTACACATTTTCATATTATATAATTTATTTATTTATTGCTGATTCATCACAGGACAGAGTTATTTTTCGTAACCAGTGGTAATAGTAAAAACTGTGTTTCAATGAAAATTACATGTTATCTACAGTGAATAAAAAATTATTTCAGCTTAGGACTGACAACGCATCTGCATTTTGATTCTTAATCGAGGATTGATGTATATGTCTATGGGTCACAGCATCCATCTAACATCAGGTGGAGTGTGTGCTCGTTTGCCACTCTTATAATATAAAAAGTTGAACAAAGTTAATAAGGTACAAATTGTTAGTAAGCAAATCACCAATAAGCTCGATTACTTCATCATATCCAGCAAAATCGACAACTTCGTAAAGCATTGGGCATTTGTCTCTTTATTTAAAATCGCGGGGAAGAACCTACGAGGACGGCACTGAAAATTTCGGGAATCAAGGAATGTGTCACTTAATTACATTACTATTTAAAAATGTATTTATTGCTTTCCGAAGTATTCTCCGCGAAATTTGACACATTTTTTCATACGATGGAACCAATCATTGAAGCAACCATTCAATTCGGAAGTTGGGGTCTCCAAAATGGCCGTTTTGTAGGCGTCCACAGCTTCTTCAGGTGATGAAAATCTCTGTCCACGCAATTTATTCTTTATTTTAGGGAAAGTATAGAAATTATTAGGGCTTAGGTCGGGGCTGTACGGCGGATGGTCTAATAATTCTATGTTTTCTTGCTCTAAAAACTCTTTTGTTCTGTGTGCGGTGTGAGAACTCGCATTGTCCTGATGGAGGATGATGCGGCGGTTGCAGTTCTATTTACGGAGTTCAGAAACTACCTGTGGCAAACAAATGCTAGCATACCATTCTGCATTAACCGTTCTTTGTCCCTGAAGAGGAATAGTCGTAACATGGCCGGTTTTGGAGACAAACGTGGCCATTTTTTTTGCAACACTTCGTGAACGAACAATTTTTGTTGGCTTTAACTCATTTTCGAACACCCAAACTCGTGACTGGTTTTTTGTTTCGGGTTCGTACGCGTATATCCAGGATTCGTCACCTAATACGATGTTGTATACAGCATTTGAGGATCCTGCGTGGAATCTTTCGAGAATTCTGACGCACCAAGTAACGCGAGCCGCTTTTTGCTCTTCACAGAGCGAATGAGGTATCCATCGGGAAAACAACTTTTTTACGCCTAATTATTCATGCAAGATTATTTGTATTTGACTCATGCCAATGTCTAAAATTGCCTAAATTTCGCGGTATGTCACATGTCGATCTTCGTCAATCAGCATAAGCACAGCATCAACGTTTTCTTGGGTGACTGCAGTTTTTGGACGACCTTGACGGGGATCATCACTGAACTTGACACGTCCACGTCGAAATTCAGCAAAGCAGCGATAAATTGTGGTTCTGGATGGGGCTTCATCACCAAATGCAGAAATCATCTGGTCAACACACTGTTTTTGTGTTAAAGCACTTCGAAAGTCATAATAAATCATCGCTCTTGAATTTTCTCGAGTCAATTCCATTTTCTCAACGACTAAACAAGTTTGACAAAACCTTGTGTCAAGACCGAGAATTTTTTTTAAATAAATAAATGGAATTCGATTTTTAAAACCAAGGACTTTTCAATTTAAAAAAATTAATATGACAGGAACAGTGGAAATATTCCATTCCCGATACTTTTAGTGCAGCCCTCGTAGTTTCGTAATTAGATAATGCAATATAGTGCACCTACTACCGCAGTACCGATATAGAGACGTACAAAAATTAATTATAAAATAGTGGCAAAGCAAATTTATGATGCAGAAGTGTCTGAATTGGTTGTTATGTAATGGTTAGAAGCAGAAACAGAAACAGAAACATTTTTATTCAATATTGATTATAAATAATACTTACTAAACCTCACTCTTTTGTTTAGTTTACCATTGGTTCGGAAACAAACCTCTGGCCTAGGAAGAACCAGCAAGAAATCTAGCGGGACTTTTTTTTAGTTACACAATTAACAACACAAAACAAATTCGTTTTATATCTTAGACACTTGGCCCTTATCTAAAATAAAGTTATTGCGATATCTTCATTCTATAAACTATAATAAAACTATAACACGACGTCTGTCTGAACACGCATCACGCAAAAACCTGTGAACCGATTTGGAGGGCACTTTCACTGGCAGATAGCATGTATTATGATAATTAACTAAGGCTATTTTATTTTAGGAAAAGAATTAGGGTTCCATGCAAAAAAAATTAGATTGAAATCCAATCGCAATAATTTCTGCGCGGGCGAAGTCACAGGGAAAAGCTAGCTTGATATAAAGTTATTAAAGTTTTAAGAAACAACGATTTTTATTAGCAGTACGTGTTCAATAATGTGTGTAATCAACGCGGACGAAGTCGCGGGTATCAGCTAGTTGTATATTATTACTATAGTATAGTTTGTTGCTAGTTCTTCCCAGGACCACAGAATAATTAATAATACAAGAACCATAGGGGTTTTTTCCGGACCAGCGGTAAATAGTAAAAAATGGCTTTCGTTGTGAATTATTTATAATCTATAGGTGTTAAATATTCTATTGTATCTATTCTATATCCTATTTATCACTAGTCCACTGAACTTAGACTACAGTATCACTTACGATCACGTAGACTGTCGTTTGTCACTCTGACTTGTTAAAAAAAATATCTATTTGAATAGCGAATAAAATCGCTTATCCATGTCTCATCGCTTTATCATGTGAAACTGCTTTTAATAGGCCGGTAAAGAATCTAAAATTCTCCTGGTGTTGCAGTTGTTCATTGGCGGCGGTAATCACTTACCATCGGGTGAGCCGCATTATATATAGTCCCCTCTAAAAAACTTTAGAAGTAGGATCTATATCAATGTATATTTTTTTACGATTTTGTTACGATTTTTCGGCAAAGGTCTCTGTGTACAATAAACGCAAGTATTTGTTAGAATAGTCGAGAAATGTTGGCGTTATGTCAAGTCGTAAAAATGTAACACTGGCGAATCGCACGTGTAAAACCGGAGTAAGTCGCTAGTAAAGATATAAAGGTACTGAGTTATGACGGCTCGACAAGGTATAGTTATTCCATTTCACAATGAAGGTTTGACTTTGGTTGTGTTAGCTGTGCACATATACATAACGTTAGTGTGCGTAGGCCTCAGGATCGCTCAGTCACGATCGCGAGTCGAACGAATCGCAGTTACACACACAAATGCGCCTATCGGTACACGTCACTACTACAATCAAGGCGAAACCTTAATCGTGAAATAGAATAACCTTACCAAGTTTAACTATATCAATGTTGTTTCGCCATAGTTTAAGGCATCGTAAATAATTGTAAAGGTTTCTAGTAAGGACAATTGATCTAAATGTTGTGATAGTTCAAACGCTTTGGCTATTTTGAGCTGACGAAAGTTTCAACGCGGTATGAGACTCAATGAATGAACTTCAATAAAGTATTGCAGAAATTGTAAACTAAAATCTAAAGTTAATGATTTATAAATTACAAAAAACATATTATTGTTCATACTAATTAAAAAAAAGTTGCGTTTTCTCTAGGATTTTCTCGTGTATCGTGGAGGCAGTTTACATACATAAATTTAACAAGGACAAACATCCAGACCCGGAAAGATTATTTGTAGGCCATACAAATACTTCTTCCGTGCGACATTAGAACCTGCGGCCTTAAGCGCCGCCGCTCAATGGTAAGCTATTGCACCACGAAGCCGTCGCAATTTGACTACAAATGTCAAATTTCTCAAGTTGCTGGTGATGGTGGCGCTGCGACATAGAGAAATTTTTTGTAAAACAGCCTGAAGATTGTTACGTTGTGCTTTTTGAATACCTTTGTGCTAGAAAGAAAGAAGAAAGAACTGTTTTCTTTTGTTGTTTTATTTTCGTTTAAGGACTATGTGGCTTAGTGGATAAAGCAAGCCAGTTTACCGAAGCGAGTGAATCCTGGAGTCATTTATAGCCGGTGAACTATAGTCAAAGCACACGACTACAATTGATTACACTTTTAGTAATATTATTGGTTGTTTTAAACATAATAGCTGCTCACACACAATAAAAAAATCATCAACCTCAGAGATTAACAAATTACAAATTAAATTAATAATCAGCGTGGGTACTTTGGCGTTCTCTAATAATATTAAATTTTCTCATAATATTATCATCCACTATATTTTGATCCCAAGTACTAGATTAATACTGTATATTTTGTCATAAATTTCAGAGAGCATTTTTCGAAGGGTGACAAACGAGCACACAGTCCACGTCGTAAGTAAATGCTGTCGTCCATAGACATCTACATTTATCATCGATCTAAGGTCTCATTCCACTGCAACAACTCATACTATTAACATATCATGCAAGAAAAGACACGCCAGTCACTAAGCTACGAATACTAGAACGTATCAACAACGTTTCATACCCGCATAGAACGCGTTCAGTGACCGTATCGTATCCATTCAATATGTGTACGATCATGATGCCATTATATCGTTTGGAAGGAGCTTTGATAAGGTTTAGTTGATACGAAAATGATTATTTATAGGATTACTATTAGAATAATCTTTAAGATAATTAGCAATGATTGCTACTATTTTTGTTTTCTATTATTTTTTACGTGGTAGAGATATGCTGCAACTCAACGGCCCTAATGGCGAGCTCCTGTACGATGATCGTGCGGTGAAGGAGAGATGTCGCTCTTATTTCCACGTTTTGCTGAATACTCAGCACCGGGAAGTGCACCCTCCCGAACAGCTCCCGAACCATGGACTCGTGCCATCGATTACACCTGACGAGGTCCTCGCATCTCTTCGTCACATGGATAATCGGAAAGCTGTCGGACCGGACGAGGTGCCAATTGAAGCGTGGAAAGCGCTGAGGGCTCGTGGTGTGTGTATTCTTACTAGCCTTTATAATAGAATCCTGAGCGACCGAATAATGCCCGATCAGTGGCGGCTTAGTATAATAACGCCGGTCCACAAGGGTAAAGGGTCCGTTCAGGATTGCGGTAATTACCGCGGTATAAAGGTGATGTCACACACCATGAAGCTCTTCGAGCGCATTATTGACACCAGGATCCGACAGGAGTGTACAGTATCGGATTCCCAGTACGGTTTCCAACCAGGACGCAGTACCATGGACCCCATATTCGCCCTAAGGATCCTCATGGAGAAGCACAGGGAAAAGAATATGCCCCTGCATTTTTTATTCCTAGACCTGCAGAAGGCCTTTGACTGTGTTACCAGGGAGATGATCTGGTAGGCGTTGCGGCCGAAGTTGGTACCAGAGACCTACGTGGAAATCGTACGTGACATGTACCGCAACTCCGATTCAATAGTCAGGACCGCTGTTGGTGATACCACCCCCTTCCCTATAACCGTAGGCTTATTAGGGCTCCGTCTTAAGCCCTTATCTCTTCAGTGTGATATTAGACGAACTGTCAGCCAGCGTACAGAAACTACCGCAGCCTTGGCTGCTTATGTACGCTGATGATATCGCACTGGTAGATGGGGACAAAGGACGGCTCACCAGACGCGTGCACGCATGGAGGGAGGCACTTGAGAACGGCGGGTTGAAGCTAAACGTGGCGAAGACGGAGTATATGGCCTGCAACAGCACAGATCTGACGTCTTTCCGTATAGGCGACGACACCGTCGACCGTACGGACAACTTCAGGTACCTCGGATCTGTGCTTGATGCGTCCGGGGACATCGATCGCGATATCAAGGCCCGTATATCAGCGGCTTGGGCGAAATGGCGCGAGGTGACGGGTGTCATTTGTAACCCCAAAATGCCGGTCAAGCTGAAGGGACAGGTCTATAAGACCATCATAAGGCCTGTCCTTACGTACGTCAGTGAGGCGTGGCCGGTGCTGGAGCGACACCAGCAGTTGTTGCATGTCACGGAGATGAACATGCTGCGGTGGATGTGTGGCGTCACGCGGAAAGACCGTGTATAGAATACATACATCCTTGGCAGCCTCCATGTCCGTGACATTGCTGACAAGCTGCAGGAAAGTCGCCTCTGCTGGTACGGCCACGTCTTACGACGACTGGCAAGCTACGTGGGAAACAAATGCCTGGACATGACCCTACCTGGCACCAGGAGTAGAGGACGGCCCAAGAAACGCTGGCTTGATGTCGCGCAGGATGACATGCGCGCCAATGGGCTAGTTGCGAGGGAAGCCGAAGACCGGGCAAAGTGGAGGAGGAAGTGTAGGAAAGCTGACCCTGGGTTCTCTCGCGCTGGGCGGGATGAGCAACCGGGATAAACGCTAGGTACAAGAAGAAGAGATATGCTGCAGCTACATTAGTGGTATAGTTGTAACACGAATGGGTCGGTTTGACCGGGGAAGGATCACGCTCTCACGGAATACCAGCGTAAAATAGCAGCTTAACGCTGCTGTGTTTGGTATGTTGAGTGTAGAGAACCGGAGATTTTTTTTTACTGGAAACGAGGCATTCCATCTTAGTTCTCAAGGGTGACAACGCATCCGCATTTTGATTCTTTATTGAGGATAGATGTAGATGTCTATGAGCCACAGCAACCACTTACCATCATTTGGACTGTATGCTCGTTTGGCACCCTTATCCTATAAAAGAAAAGACAACGGTAAGTATACGCAGTCCATCACTAGGCGGTCCACCACTGTGCGATTTATAAGGAGTTTTCTTCCTCACACGACTTCTTTGTAGAATCGTTTACCACAGACTATTTTTCTGGATGTATTGGTCGTTAGGGATGTTCAAAAAACCAGCTTACTCCTTTCTAAAAGGCCGGCAATGCACCTGTAATTCCCCTGATATTTCAGTTATTCTTGGTCGGCGGTCTACACTCTCCATCAAGGTAGACGTATGTACGTTTGCTCGCACTTCTATAAAAACGCATCTGCGATTCCCCTGGTGTTGCAGTTGTTCATGGGCGGCGGTAGTCACTTACCATCAGGTGAGCCGCATGCTCGTTTGCCCCCTCTCCTATAAAAAAAAATTACAACGTATTTGGTGGCCTTCGCAGATCGGTTTGTTAACATCGCTCTTGAGCGTATTGGTACCTGCTAAATATCCTCGTCGTAAATTCGCTGTCGATCCGATCACGGTGTTAGTCGGTAGCACAACGGCTAAGTACAATATAGTTATCGTTACTGCGTCTATCAAAAGCACACTCCTGATCAGGTATTTTTATATACAGACTCATCCCTCATGAATTCTATGGGGGTACATAATGTATATAATGAGAAGGTACGAGGCATTTCACGGAAGTTATACGTGGTAGAGCCATGCTGCAGCTATATTAGTAATATAGTTGTAGCACCAATGGGTCGGCTCGACCGTGGAAGGACCACGCTCTCACAGAATACCAGCGTAAAATGGCAGCTTAACACTGCTGTGTTTCGTATGGTGAGTGTAGAGATCCGTAGACCATTTTTACGGGAAAAGAGGCATTCCATCTTAGTCCTCACGGGTGACAACGCATCTGCATTTTGATTCGCAAAAGAGGATAGATGTAGATGTCTATGGGCCACAGAAACCACTTACCATCAGGTGGCCTGCGTGCTCATTTGTCACCCTCTTCTATAAAAAAAAGGTGAATTGGAGTGACAAAGCCTTAACTTTTTTGTTTAAATTTAGCTGTAAATATTCATGGAATACCGTAGCCATTTACCATCAACTGGACTGTAGACCTTACTCTGTAGTGGTGAAGATATAAAAAACTTAAAAAAATATTAACCGAGAACTGTTATAGTATATCGTAGTACACAGTTTTACAAAACAGGAAGTGTGTATATTCTCGCCGCATTCATCAATAACCTATAAATACGCACACTTCGTTTTCAATAACATGCCAGCCGAACGGGCGGCCGATTTTCATCATAACTTTATATTTAAAACCCGTCAGCTGCCAAACCTTTTGTTAATTTTGGCGCGTTTTACGATGGACTATAAATCCGCCATGTTGGCGATGCGACGTCGCAAGATGGCCGCATTTAACAGCGAAAAGGGCGCGAAAGGATGTTGCTGCAGTGGCTAAGATGGATCGTTATTTTGTTTAATGTTTTACTGCCATTTTCATGCGGTTATTACGTTTAGCAAAGTGGGCATTTAAAGTACAGTAAAAGGGTTTACTTTTTGTTTGCGATTTAACATTTTCATACGAAAACTTTGTTAGTTTCCCGGACATAAGTAACAGGATTTCGTTAAAAATATATCAAAATCATGATAAACCATAGACAAAAAAAGAAGGTACCATAGACATACATACAGAATATAGCAAAACATTCCAATTTAGTCAGGAACTTATAATTTATGTGAGACTTTTATCAAAAAAAAATGTACCAACTGTGTTACTTTTTTTTTCTTTTTTTGTTATAGGATAGGGTGACAAACAAACACGCAGTCCACCTGATAGTAAGTGGTTGCTGTGGCCTATAGACATCCAAATCTATCTTCGTTTGCGAAATAAAATGTAAATGCGTTGTCACCCGCGAGGACTAAGATGGAATGCCTCTTTTCCAGTAAAAAGGTCTCCGATTCTCCACACTCACCGTACGAAACACAGCAGCGTTAAGCTGCTATTTTACGCTGGTATTCTGTTAGCGCGTGGTCCTTCCCCGGTCGAGCCGACCCATTCGTTCTACAACTATACTACCAATATAGCTGCAGCATGGCTCTACCATGTATAAAACTTGCTTGGCACGACTTGCCTAGCATGTCGTAAAAGGCGAATAAAAAGATATAGGATTTGTGATTATTTGTGGCAATGGGTTAGCCGACTATCATTTCTTTGACTATTTTCCATCTTAACCCATGTTTTTTTGGCTACACATGTTCCAAGTACCTCGCTATTCTTTGAATTCTGCTTATAACTTCGGGGACTACAAGCGTGACGCCATCTATAGCAAAACAGAAATAAGTTGAGATCAGTGAACCCCTGAAATACAATGAGTGCATTCACACATTGCTGCTTTGCGGCAGAAATATATAAAGTGATAGAAATAGTAGCAGAATTTGAAAAATATGATCATATTGCATTTTTATTTTCTTACGCTGAAGAAATTAATACACATAGTTAATTTCATTTTAATAGGTAAGCGAGCCATCTGCTAAGATGAAAAAGATTATTTCTACCTGTTTAGTAAATATATTTATAATAATATATACTAGTGATCGAAATTCGACTTTAATTCTTACATTTTTAGGTTTGTAATCAAGCAAGGTTTTACTTCCCATAGTGTCTCCCAACGAATAAGTCTTGAGATGAACAAAGGTCATGGTAATGTCCAAGTCAAACCTATGCTGGTAGTTGTTGGGAGCACTACGCTCGAAGTTGTCGACGAGTATGCTTACCTGGGACAAATAGGTCCAACTTCGACCGAGGAGTCAATCGACGGAATCAACTCGGCTAGGCAGCGTTCGGGAGATTACGACACATCTTCTAGTCATGTATACCTCAAAACCTGAAAACACGATTTTACAACTAGTGCGCGTTACTAATGATGATCTGGGACGTGGACCTTCAGTGCTATGGAGATGGCTATGTTCAGGGTTTCTCTGCGTGATAGACTTAAAAATAAGGATTTCCGCATTAGGAACAGAGTGCCCGACATAGCCAAATGGATTAATAAGCTGAAGTGGCAGCGGACTAGCCATATAGCTCGAAGATCCGACCACCGATGGGGAAGAAAGTTTCTCGAGTGGCAGCCTCGTACCGGTAGGCGAAACGTAGGGCGGCCCCCTATTAGATGGAATGTCGAACTGGTAAGACATACATCAAGTCGATGGATGCATATGGCTCTCGCAGATTACTTGCCTTCTTCCAGACTCACCAGCAGACTACAAGGCAATTCCTGGCACTTGCACATTCGTCCACATCTAGACTGCATTATCAACCTCCGGTCTGAGCAGGGGGGTTACGTGGCGGCACTGTCGTCGCGGCACAAGTGAAAATACACCGAAACCTAAATCACGCTATCAAAGTTCCGAAGTAAAAGCAGTATATATAGAATAGCTTCGAACTACCACCCTGAGTGTTGGCCGCTCCCCAGGCAGAACCTTGCCCGGCGAGAGATCTGCCGTTTTCCTTCCACCGGCCACAAATTGGAAGATTACCGAATAAATAACAATATACGATTTTGTACATAGTCCATTGTCGCTTTATTTTTCCATCTGTTTCCATTATCCCAACATCCCATTATACCTAATAGTAAAACCAAAAAAAAAACATAAAAATACATTATTTATTTTTATATTCGTGTATTCATTTGATGGATCAAATGATACCTTTCTCACCTTTTTCACATTCGGACAGCTGTCGCAGTAATAAAGAATGCATAACTTGTCCAAATGCCAGTAAAATCGCATGAACACATCGCCACACAAAACGATACCTTTAACGAGCGCTTCGAAAACGCGGCTGTTGATCAAAAGATATTGCTTGCCTTTTTTTACTGTCCTATATCGGTCCTTTCACCCCACTGCCCCGGAAGAACAGACATATTTTTATTTTTGCCCATGTATGTTTATGCGTAATTACAATAATGATGATAAAATAATGATTTGTATACTTTTTAATGTTATTAATAATGTTTTAATTACTTTTTATTGTAGTGATTATTTAATTTATTTGTTTTTTTTTTATATTGTATAGACTGTAATACAATATTCATAATATAAATATGTTTACATGTAGTATGGGTGTAAGACACTACTCCGCATCAGCTTGTGGTTATCTTCCTGGTAACAGCTGAATAAAAATAAAAAGGTTGGCAACCCGCTTGTTAAGCGTGGCAACTATGGTAAATTTCCCCCCAATAGGCAATCTATGGGGGAGACCTATGTTCAACCGTGGTCTTTTGATAAGCTGTTATGGTAATGGTAAATAAAATTATCTTCACATTATATCCAATGCGCACATTGCGATGTTTTGGTGTATTTCGACGACGGCTTTAGCTAGCAGTCAGTTAATGACCAAAATAACTGGAGTTTTACATCATTTCATTATTATAGGATAAGAGTGACAAGCGAGCACACAGTTCACCTGATGGTAAGTGGTTGCTGTGGCCCAAAGAAATCTACATCTATCCTCGTTTGCGAATCAAAATGCAGATGCGTTGTCAGCCGTGAGGACTAAGATTTAAAGTAAAAAGGATCACCGGTTCTCTACACTCACCATACGAAACACAGTAGCATTAAGCTGCTGTTTTACGCTGGTATTCTGTGAGAGTGTGGTCCTTCCCCGGTCGAGCCGACCCACTCGTGCTACAACTATACATTAATATAGCTGCGGCATGGCTCTACCACGTAATAAATTCAACTAATAATTCAAAACGTCATTTCCACTAATAGTTCACATACATATTTAATTATTTTTACATTAAAACACTTTCAAACTCTGCTATAAACAATAAGTGAAACTATATCTGGTGGCACGGTCAAGTCGAGCAAAAAAGCGGCACGGCCGTACCATCCTTTTCTCGAAGCAGTTCAGGTCATTTTCGAAACTCTGTAACTTCGTTGTGGATAAACCTAGAAGCCTGAATTTTGTAGTACCAAGTAGGCATTGTATAAACTCGGTATATTTTATATAATTTCAATAAATTTGAACCTTCAATAATTTTGAACCAGTATTTTAAGAATTATAACTAGTCAAAGTGTCTTAATTTTGTCACTCACTTACTGACCGATCATCAAAACTCCTAGCAGACATAGAAGGTTCAAATTTGGAATAAAATTATTGTTTTGTATATGAATCAAGGGAAAACTAAAATATTTTGCAACTCCGGTCCAGTTTTGGAGATACACCAACTGCATAAGTAACTTTATAATCCCATATAAATATATAGGATTACAAAGTTACATTTGCAATGAATGAGAAAATGCCAAAAGTCATTAAGTCCGCCTTTTGTAATACTTTTTATTAAAGTATACAATAAAGTTTAAATAATGAAATAAAGTAAATAATCACTTAAATACATAAACATAAACTCCCACGCCTGTTCATTTCCATTTGGCACGATCCTTACAAACGTCTCACGCTCCTTTAGCATTTTTAATTCACGCATAATATATGCGCGTCGTTTACTAAAATACTAAATACTAAAAACATAGGGTAACAAACGAGCACACAGTCCATTTGATGGTAAGTGGTTGCTATGACCCATAGAAATCTAAATTTATCCTCAATAAAGGATCAAAATGCAGATACTTCGTCACCCGTGAGGACTAAGATGGAATGCCTCGTTTCCAGTAAAAAGGATGTCCGGTTCTCTACACTCATCATATGAAACACAGCAGCGTTATGCTGCTATTTTACGCTGGTATTCTGTGAGAGCGTGGTCCTTGTCCGGTCTAGCCAAACGATTCGAGCTACAACTATACCAGAAATATACTCGTAGCTGCAGCATGGCTGTACCACGTAAAATACATGACGACAAACGTGTCAGTTCCAGACAAATGCCTTCTTGAAAAAGGATTATACAGCTGCCAAAAGCGGGGTGGAAGCCACTTCTCTAAATAAGCATTAGACGGCTTCACAAATCCTTCAAAAAAAATTTATACGTTAAAATCTCGTGGAATGGTAACCTGCACTTGATGCACCTTGCTCATTATCGACCAAGGCTCTGGCGCCCAAAAATACTTAGTAAGTAAAAAAATTAACGTGGAGGATTTTTATAAATTTGAAAACTGCTCTTCTGGGTATAAGTTACAAAACTCTACGGGCATATTTAAATGATATGTGCCAAATTACTTTTCGCAGAGGTTATCAATACGAGCTTTTTTATAAATTATGAACATTCACTGGATTTCTGAAGGTTAAAGAATATTAAAAACGGAATACCTGCTCCCAAACAAAATTTTACTTTTCTTAACAGAGAAAGAGATATTACATCTGAACGAAAAATTAAAACAATTAGGGAATTAGAGCTACTAATGTCAGAAAAAGAAGACTGTTTTGGCAAAATTTGCCAGTGAATGATGATGCGGTTGATCTTACAAAGAATAATGAAGACTGAACGTAAAAATCTTATTATTTTTATAGTTAAGGGTATTTCGATCTCACATTTCTAAAAAGGCCAAGGATAGCTTCAATTTCTGTTTAGCTTTAAGTGACAAATATATTTTTTTGCACCCAGAAGCAAATGAAAAGGACTATCCCGTTACGCGAGGAGGTGGTGAATGCTTTACGCATACCACGACAGCCGGCTGTCGTGGTTATGTAGGAGTCACTGTGATTATTCTACCTAACCATCCTAAGTATACCCACTGAACATCACCTGTGGGACTGGCATTGGCTTATTAGGCCTTTCTGCCGAATCGGGAGCGACCCTATTTTAGGAAAGGAGAGCGCAGGCGGCTACGAGTCGTTGAGGGGGAGCCTACTAAGGCAAACTTAAGAAGAGTCGGCCTGAGCCGCCTGGAGGCATTTCAGGTTGGTTGAAAGTTTGTTTGGCGGGTCCGAGAGGGAGTTTCTCGGCCTGCGGACTCGATAGCGAGAGAGGAGTGGAGCTGCATAGGTAGCTGCCTCACGAATGAAATGTTTGGAGTGAGACTCTGAGGCTTTGAAGAAGTTCTCAGAGAGTGTTTTAAGAAATTGTTGAATTGTAAGGAGCTCTAAGACTCGATGGAGGTCGGCGTTACGGACGTACCAGGGTGCGTTCGTAACTCGACGACAGAAGAGGTTTTGAATTATTTGGAGTTCATTAATGACTTTGGGGTCAGCGTGAGCAAATATAGGGCCCGCGTAAGACATGACTGGTCGTATACAGATTTTATAAAGGGTTCCCTTGTTTCGGAGGGACATTTTACTGTGTCGGCCCAGCATACTGTTGAGCCTAATCAGATAAAAATGTGCGTTGCGGGTTACTCTTTTGACATGGGGCCCAAAAGCCTCGTGTCAAGGGTGACACCTAAATATTTGGCAGACGTATGCCAGGGGACAGGGGTCCCTAGCATACGTATTGGTGGAGTGTTTTTGACGCGGCGTCGTTTATAATCGAAGTGAACGGCGGATCTCTTCTCCGGGTTCACATAGATGCGCCATTTTTGGAACCAAGCTCCTAGGTCATTAACTGACTTTTGGATTTTGTTCCATATGAAAGGTAGCGAGATACCTTTACAATAGAGGGCAGTGTCGTCTACGAAGAGGGAGAGCTGAACACCTTTCGACGGGATGGAAATGTCGTTGGTGAACAGGATATACAGGAGAGGAGCAAGTACTGAGCCCTGAGGGACACCAGGTTTGATAGGGCGCTGAGAGGAGAGCGTGCCTTCGTGTCTAAAACGAGAGGTACGATCCTTCAAGTAAGAGGCTACGAGACGTACATGACGATCAGGGAGACCTATTTTATATAGTTTGTAGATAAGGCCTTCATGCTAGACTCTATCAAAAGCTTTTGCAATGTCGGAAAATACCGCGATGGTCTCAGGACGCCGAGGATAAAAACCGCTGAGGATATATTCCACCATACGGTGAACTTGTTGGGGACAAGAATGTTTCGCTCGGAAACCAAATTGGTGGGGGATGACAAGAGGTTCACCATCTGTGGGAAACAGATGGAGCCTCATGCAAGTGAGGATGACTCTTCCGAAGAGTTTGCCCATGGCCTTGAGGAGGCTGATGGGACGATGACTGGAGGGGAGGTTGAGAGGCTTTCCTGGCTTGGGAATACCAATGACAGTTGCCTCTTTCCACGTAGTGGGAAAGTAACTAAGATTGAAGCAGGCGTTAAAGATAATGGCTAAAAGGGTTAAAAGCTGCTCAGGAAAGTGTTTAAGGGCTTGGTTGGAGATGCCATCTGCGCCCGGAGCCGTTTTGGGCTTAAGTCCTTTGATGAGGGATGAGATCTCATCATTGGACACAGTGATAGTGTCAGAGGCTGTGGGGAGTGAGTTCCGGCGGCGGACCTCATCCTCCACTGTCTGGATGTAGCAGGAGTCGGTGGATTGAGAGCTAGGAGAGCATTATGCGGCAATGATGTCTGCAAAACACTCAGCCTTTTCCTCGTCCTCAAAGGCAACCGTACCGTCGGGACGGGAGAGAGGGGGGGTGTGGGTGATAGCGTCTATGCGGAGGGCTCTTGCCATCTGATAATACGCTGTATGAGAGGGAGAGATATTCTCCATGAGCTTACTCTTTTCGAGGTCTCAAAGTTCAGAGAGGCGGAAATAGACTTCTCGTTGTAGACGATTGGCCGTGCGCCTATATTCCGGGGTGGGATAGATTGCTGTTATCCGGAAAGCAGCTCTCTTGGCTTTCAATAGGTTGTTAATATATATATTACTCCTATAGGAGAAAACGATCATTATTAGCAACCAGGACGACCCTTTCATTCTCCTTAAGGGAGGATTTTATAAGGGTGGAGAGAGAATCGACCGCGGTGTCGATTTTTTCGGGACTGTCGAAGTCCGACGAGAGGGAAATGGTGGAGTCCTGTGAGTCCATAGCTTAAGCTAGGGATTCCTTGAAGCCCTTCCAGTTGGTGAAGGTTTTCGTGGAGGGGTTTGAGAGAGGTGGCTGATGGCCAAGAATGAGTGTCTAGCACATCGGGAGCGTGGTCGGTGTTGTCGGGATAGTGAGTGACACCGAGGGGACAGTGGACGGTAAGATCAAGAGACTGCGTGATATCAAGCAGTTTCTTGCCACTCTGAGAAGTAGTGCGGCATGTCCATTCAGTATGCTTAGACTTGAAATCTCCAAATATTATGACTGAGTTGCCTAAAGATGAGATAGCCTCAAAATCTTTTTTGAGGGGGAAGGTTCCACTGGGGATGTAACAGGAGGCTATGACGATGGACTAATGTCCAGTCAGTGACAAACAACTGTGTTACTTCTCTTTTATAGTATTTCTCACAAGAAAGAAGCTGACAAAATGACTTAGTATGTGCTAGAGAAAAGTAAAAAGCCTTCAGCCTGTTTTTAGGTTTTAATTTTTAGATATCTACAAAAGTGATTGTTGCTCAAATATTAATTATAGTAATGTAGATAAACCCTGATTAAAAGCAATTTATGAATAATTTGATAATTTGAATACACTCATTGCACATGTACGAAAAAGTGGCAGTTAAGTTTTATAGTTATATAATTATGGTTTTGATGCTGTGAAAGCAAATTTTAGACTGATATAGCTTTAGGTATATTTTAATCATGTAATTTATGCTCGAAACTTATGATAATTTAGAAAAACACTGAAGTGAAACTATTAATTTTGATTTAT
Source organism: Parnassius mnemosyne (assembly GCA_963668995.1). NCBI lineage: Eukaryota > Metazoa > Arthropoda > Insecta > Lepidoptera > Papilionidae > Parnassius > Parnassius mnemosyne. Next base: position 26,722,684 of record CAVLGL010000092.1, read on the forward strand.
TGATTATTAATAAGTAAATTATTAAATTTTAGAGGTATATATTTTGTTTCGATGTTTTGAAAATAATTTGTGTTTATGTTTTTGGTGTGATTATTATTCATACCCTGATGTGAAGCTATTCGTAAACGTGTAGTTTCTTTACTTTTCTCAATAAATAAAATTTTGTTTTTTGTCTTTTATGTCCTGAAACAGGTATAATTTAATGAGTGATTTTATGAATGTTGCATTATGGAACTGAGTACATTTACAAAATTCTAATACATCATCACCATCATCATTGCAGCACATAACAATTCCACTGCTGAACATAGGTCTCCCCCAAGGAATGCCACAAAGCGCGGTCCTGAGCCACCTGCATCCAACGACTTCCTGCATATCTTACCAGGTCGTCACTCTATCTAGTGGTGACACACTACACTTCGTCCGCCGGTACGAGGCCGCCACTCGAGAAACTTCTTTTTTTCAATTTCTAATACAATGCATTTAATATTAAAAAATAACCTCACTAATGTTATCACTCTTTTAAGTTTCTCCACCTTTTTATCGTAGTAAGTCTAGTAAGGGGTATCCCCTTTAATACCATTACTCAAGAGTTGCAGGTTGCTATTTTTTGTGTCTAGTTTTCATACTTCTCACTAAGCAGAAAAGTAGTAAATTACCATTAGCGTCCTTTTAACTTCAAATTACCTTTCCAAGACCTGTAAAAATGTTAAAAGAATGGCAGTTTTTTTTTATTTACTAGGTTGGAAATACGCAAATGGTTAAATGCGTCTTTCCTTCGAAGTTTTTGCGTTGCCGGGAGTATTTTTTAAGCTAATATGAAAAGTATTTTCGATTTTCATATTGATTCATTTTAAAATACTTTAGACGTAGCAAGATCTGAAAAAAAATTCATCTATTTATTTTTTATTTTCGTTTAACGTTTTTGTTAGTTACATCCTTCTTTATTATGACGGCAGTATTAAAAAGGGTTAGAGAGAAAATTAGTCTGTAGTAGTAATGTTGTTTATAAGAGAATAATAACTGGTCACTTGTTACACCATGGCTCGTTTTTAAAAATACCATTGGTCTAATTACAGAAGAAAACCGAGGTAATGAAAGCCCACAATTGTTAGCAAATAATTAAGAATTAAAAAATTTGTACAACAGACTTCAATATAAATTATTAAGAATAACTCAAAACAAAAAATTATATCATATTATATAACACCACATAAGAATCACCAGCTTTCAAATAAAAAAACAATCATCGAAATCGGTTTACCCAGAAAAAAGTTATGAGGTAAAAACAAAAACATACATACGAATTGAGTATCTATTCCTTTTTGAAGTCGGAAGAAAAGAAAACTATTAACGTCACATTCAAGGATTAAAGTAGTTTGTCGGTTGGCGAAAAATTTATTGTAATGATAATTGCTTCAACAACAATCAATAAATAATAAGGCGTAAAATAATCTCTGAGAAAAATATCTGCGACAGACAAACAGGCACCAAAACTAACTAATAACTAAATGTTTTCTCCGTTCTAGTATCGTTGCTGAACAAAAACCGCCCCTATAAATTGCCCCATATGGGACATCTGCTATAGTGGCTACCATTGACGGTTTTTTTTTACTTATTATAAGCCAGTGCTTGACCACAATCCCACCTGGTGGTAAGTAGTGATGCAGCCTTAGATGGTAAATCGCACTGTCTTATCGTAACAAAAGCCTATTCACTCTTGCCTTGAAGATGCCCAGATTGTATTCGGACGGAAAGTTAGACTCCGGCAAATTATTCCACTCCTTTGCTGTACATATTACAAAAGAATATCGACAACAAAGGGGTGAAGACCCGCCGACCGCCTGGTTGTCCGATGGTGGAAAGGAGAGGGAGGAATTAAAGCATGTAATACCTGCGCACACTCACGGAAATGCATCCTATAGAATACAGAGAGACTGGCTACTCTGCGCCTGTGCTCAAGTCTGACAAGATTGGTTTCAACTAAATCAAGGTCACCAATGAGTCTCTTAGCACGTCTCTCCACTGAGTCCAACGCTGCCAGGTGGCATTTTGCAGCACCAGCCTATATATGACAGCAGTACTCCATGCACGACCGGACCTGCGCTTTATATAAGGTAAGAAGCTGCCCCGGTGTGAAGTACCGCCGCACACTTGCAAGGACACAAAGTTTCCTTGCGGCTGCTTTAGCTTTGGATTCAATAAACCGCGCATATTTAAGGTTCGGAGAAAATCAACCCTTAACAACTGAAGGCGATCAGTGTACTCCAAGGATACATTCCGGAAAGTAGAAGTCAAGGTGAGCGGGCTCCTATTAGCGGTGAAAAGACACGCTTGTGTTTTGAGGGCATCAATTCTCACGAGATTGGCATCGCCCCATTCGGAGACTGCCTGTAATTTGAGATTCACACGCTCAACCATAGCCTCTCTATCGGACTGGATTTGAACTCGACTATCCCGGGCACTTGGTTGGAGTCTCTCCATAACTCTGCTGTCGTCTACATACCTATAGATACCGGGAATAAGCAGATCATTTATATGCAGCAGCAAGAGAGTTGCGAAGAAAACGGATCCCTGAGGAGCACCGGCGTTAGTCGCCACAGTATCGGATGAGCAGCCATCATCGATGACCCGGAGCGACCGTTCACTCAGAAAGTCCTTCACCTATTCTATCAGGCCAGGGGATAAGCCGTACGCTGAAAACTTGCCCAATAAACTAGCGTGCCAAACCCTGTCAAAGGCCTTTGAAACATCGAGGCAAGTGCTTCACCACTGTTCTCGAAGACTTCGCCCCATATGTGAGTGGCATATGCTAGAAGTTCTCCCCCCCCCCCCCCCCCCTTCAGTTGATTGATTTCGGCGCAACGCGTTTGAAGTCCTGAATGAGAGGCGGAACAAGCGACAATAATAGACAACCTAGGTGCACAGACCTTAAGAATTATAAATTGTATACAATGAAGTTCACTAGTTTTGTTCACGTCTAGGCTTCGCAAGGTTTTAAGAACCTCCTTTTTGGTGATATGGACTTCTGACATAGAGGTACCACGGTGAGGTAATTGAGATGGTACGCTGTTTCTACCGTCCAGATGCGGATTGCAAGCAAAATGTGATACGTGGTAGAACCGTGCTACAGCTATATTATGGTTGTGACACGAATGGGTCGGCTCAACCGGGGAAGGACCACGCTCTCACAGAATACCAGCGTCAAACAGCAGCTTAACGATGCTGTTTCGTATGGTGAGTGTAGAGAACCGGAGACGCTTGTCACTGGAAACGAGGCATTCCATCTTAGTCCTCACGTGTGATAACGGATCTGCATTTTGATTCGTAATCAAAGATAGATGTAGATGTCTATGGGCCACAGTAACCACTTACCATCAGGTGGACTGTGTGCTCGTTTGTCACCCTTATCCTATAAAAAAAACGAGAAGCATATAAGTCCGCTTTCTCCTTAGGCGCATGCGTCAGCGAGCCATCTGGTTTTACCAGCGGAGGCAGTGTAGAACGACAGAAGTTTGTCTCGACCGATTTGGTGAGAGACCAAAAAGCTCTACTGCCAAATGTTTGACCAGAGAGCTTTGTAAAGGTTATGCAAGAGGCAGCCAGGCTTAGCCATGCGGGTGGTAATGGTGACATCAAAAACGCCCGCCCTCTTGCGGGCTGGAACAAACACGTGCGAGCTGCGCACCAAGATGCCCGCCAGTATGGAATGCCACGAGAGGGCTCCTTATACACAGATATCTGCGAGTCGAGAAAAGTTTTTAAAAACAAATTGAAATACTGCCAAAATCACCAAGAGCAAATTAAAATGAATATACTAGCTTGTAAGCATGAAAAAAAAGACTTTCGGAGGTTTTGGCAGCAAACAAAGAAAATGGGTCCAAAGTCCGGCGTCCCGGTGAGTACGGACGCCGCTAGTGACCCGAAGGATGTTGCGAACTTGTTTCGAGCGCATTTCCAGGTTCAGCCTGTCACCGCCACGGGCAATGCTGGTAAATGTGATAGGGTGGTTGCTGAGCCGGTCGTGACCGGCGTGCCAGAACGTTTCACTGCCAAGAAGGTTTTTGAGGCGATAAAAGGAATGAAGCGTGGCAAGTCGCCAGGGCACGACGGCCTCAGCATTGAGCATTTCCTTAAAGCGGGGCCTCACCTGTCAAGGTTGCTGGGAATGCTGTTCACAATCTGTAACAGGCATGCCTACTTACCTGCGGATCTAATGAGAACAGTCGTAGTTCCAAATGTTAAAAATAAAACTGGGGATATTTCGGAAAAGACCAACTACAGACCGATCTTATTAGCTACTGTGACGGCTAAAGTGCTTGATTGTTTGCTTGAGAGACAACTTAAACAACATCTTAAGTTTCACGAGGCCCAGTTCGGTTTTCAGCCAGGGTTATCCGCTGAGTGTGCTATTATGTCCCTCAAGCATATAATCAAGTACTACACTTGCAGAAAAACATGTGTGTGCAGCTTTTCTGGATCTGTCGAAGGCATTTGACTAGGTTCAGTATGATATTCTTTGGGCGAAGTTGTTGGCGAGTGGTGTCCCGAATTTGGTATGGACATCAGACTAACCGAGTCAGATGGCTTGGACAGTTTTCTGATGAGTTTAAGCTTAAATGTGGGGTGAGACAAGGTGGTTTGACCTCTCTCACACTATTTAATTGTTACATTGATCAGCTGATTCGTGGGCTCAGCAGCATACGTGTCGGATGCTCTATAGACGGTCTTTGTGTGTGTAAGTTATGCCGACGACATGATGCTGCTGAGTCCATCAGTCGCTGCTCTCAGAATACTGATGAGCGTTTGTGAGCATTTGCATTTTGCTGAGTCTCACGGTCTTCTTTACAATGTAAAGAAGAGCGAGTTTATGGTATTTAAGGTAGACAGTCGCAGAGCCCTCAATGTTCCGCCAGTGTACCTAAAAGTAGCTCTACATCGTGTATCATCCTTCAAGTATCTCGGTCACATTGTGAACGAGAGGCTGAGGGATGACTGTGATATGGCAAGGGAAAGGAGAGCGTTGGCAGTCCGCTGCAATATGTTAGCCCGCAGATTTTCACGATGTACCACAGAAGTTAAAATAACATTGTTTAAAGCCTTCTGCCAAACAATGTACACGTGTAATCTGTGGGTTGATTATACGCGGGGGGCTTTCAGCGCACTCCGAGTACAGTATAATAATGCCTTCGGGGTGATGTTGGGTCTGCCGCGATTTTGCAGCGCATCGGGCATGTATCGCAAGCGCGCACTGATAGCTTCGAAACGGTGTTGCGCAAACGTGTCGCCTCGCTCATGCGCAGAATACGTGGTAGCTCCAACACCATACTGAGGGCTATTAGTGGCAAACCAGATTGTCCTATTATGGGACACTGGGTGAATATGCATGTGCATAAACCTAGTGCCTCAGGTAGGCCTGGTTTGTACTTAAACTAATTATTCGTGTCTGCACTTAATTATTACTAACATAGCTATAACTTCCTTGTACCTACTAACAATTATGGATGTTTGTCCGAAATAAAGAGATTTTATTTATTTATTTATTTGTACTAATAAGTTTAATTCGGTAGAATCTGACTTGCCATAATGCCTTTTTGCAGGACTTGGCGGCTTGGTGGCTAAGTTAAAGGCTCTCTTCTTAAAGCTAATATCCGGAGCTTTGCGGTCTCGAGCATCGACCCAGGATAATTATGCCACATGCTTGGGCTTTTCAGCACAAGCGCACTCGACGTTGAACCATTTGACGAGCTTTACCATCAATGGGCACGTCAGCAAAGGGGATGAAATACTCCATTGCTTGACGTATCTCATCGGTTTTGGCATCCGCGCAGCTCGACGGGGCTCCAGACAAGAAACAGACCTGCCGCCAAGTATAAATTGCAAAGAAATTCCGCATCTCATCTCAATCTGCTGACCTGTATCGCTACACTCGCCTTACACCGTGGAAATTGTAGTCAGGGGGGGAGGGATTATAATGACACAGATTTCACCAGAAAGTGGTCAGAAGTTCCAAGGGTGATCGGTCGTCAGCAGAAGGTCAAGAAATTTGACTATATGCCCATACACATCAGATACCCTAGTCGCTTGTTGTATTAGCTGGGAGAGCCCCAGCGACAAGGCAAAATTCTACAACTCTCTCCCAGCGTAGTCAGTCTTCTGGTATTTTTTATAGGAGAGGAGGCAAACCAGAATGCGGCTCACCTGATGGTAAGTAACTACCGCCGCCCATGAACAACTGCAAAATCAGGGGAATTGCAGATGCGTTGCCGGCCTCTTACAAAGAAGTAGGCTCTTTTCTTGAAGATTTCTAAATAGTATCGGTCCAGAAAAATTGCTAGTGGTAATCGATTCCACAAGGAAGTTGTGCGAGGTATGTATCATGGTATCACGAGTTTTGTTGCGATGTGCAATGGTGAAATTGAGCGGCTGGAATTAGTCAGAACAATTCCTCAGAGCATTCCCCGTGGTGGATACAATAAAATACACAAAGAGATCCAACATCTGTTCGCAGCGCCAGTGAATCGAGCCGATCGGAAAGGACTCGGTCGTCGACGATTCAAGCCGCTCTGCACTGGAAGCGGTCAAGTGGAAGGAGCTGGTACTGGGGAGCCCCTGCCCAGAGATGGGAACAGTATTCCATGTGAGGCCGAACCTGCGCCTTGATGACCGTGCGCGTTGTGTGTATTTGTTAATTAATAATATAATAATATTATTAATTAACAAATACAAATAAATTAATTACTAGTGTCTATTCAAATTAAGCGTCATTTAAAATAAAATAATATTTCCTTTATCACAAGATAAGAAAAAGTGCGAGGGAGATGGATATTATTCCATCTCACTTCCTTATAGCCGCCAAGGCCGTCTACACTACGAAGGAGACGTGACGGAAAAGTTGTACAATTTTCGTCTCCTAGATCCCCAAAATCAAAAGATAAATAACTTCGTTCCAAAAATCTTCAATTATTTTTATATTAAAGTAATTTCTATGAAACGGCCATCATCATAAATATTATATTACCGTTTTATAACAAAACCGAGCCCTAAACGGCCGCAATAGCGGCAGCGACGAAATCTTTCAAAATGGCGGATCGGTAAAATGTCAAAAATAAGGTCAGCGCAAAAATGTCAGTCGCGAAATGCTAAATCGCGACATTTCGTCTAGGTAGGTACGCTACGCTCGGATGACCACCCCAGCTTTTCGTAATCGTCTGGAATCTTTCTTAGTACCCATTGAATTGTTTATTGGTGTGTGTGTGTGTGTTCCTTCGTAGAGTTGCATTTGCATAATTTTGAACTTTGTGAGTCGCTCAGGAACGGCTTAAGTTACATGAATTCGTCGATTTTCCAGTTTGATATTAATTTGATGTTACTTTCCGTAAGTTAAACCATAATAGCTCAAGAGAAGAAGGATCTTTGTCAAAGATACCTCGTTCACCGCCGGAGCCTTGAAATTGTTATTGCAATTTTAGCTCGACTTAATTGTATGACTAAAAATTTAATATATTTAATATAATATAATATTAAGTAATGTCCATATTCCGGATAAAATGTCGCGGACTTGTTTATTATATTCAAATTTATTAGATAAGTAGCAACTCGCACTGGCTTCCAATGGGTAGATACTATTAATGTGGCGTTATTTACTTTTAAGATAATCATCAAAGACCATTTCTTTTAAAGAAATTTCAATTTCTCAAAAACTCGAGTGAGTCATATAACATCTAGCCGAGATCACTCCTAGCCTACCCCTCTATCTGTTCGTCAAGTTTCATTACAATCGGTTCAGCCATTCCGAAAATAGATAGGCTGGACAAATCGACAGGCAAAATCTCAAAAAATATATGTTTACAAAAGACAATGTTTACCTAAGTCAAACTGTCCAACTAGGTACGTCCAACTTCGACTGAGAGGTCAATCAATGAATTCAAGTCAGCTGGGCTGCGCCCGGGTGATTACAAATCTTGTCAAGAATACCTCAAAACTTAAAAACAAGATTATTAAACCATTGTTGCCAGTGATGGCATATGGATCTGAGACTGGAATCCTGGAATGATGGCCGTATGTGGAAGGTCAAGGTCACTCGGCAAGCTATGGAGAGGGCTATACTTGGAGTTTATTTGTGTAATAGACTACATAATGAAGATATCCGCAGTATATCGGCTCGACCGGGGAAGGACCATGCTCTCATAGAATACCAGCGTAAAATAGCAGCTTAACACTGCTGTGTTTCGTATGGTGAGTGTAGAGAACCGGAGACCGTTTTTACTGGAAAAGAGGCATACCATCTTAGTCCTCACGGGTGACAACGCATCTGCATTTTGATTCTTTATTAAGGATAGATGTGAATGTCTATAGGTCACAGCAACCACTTACAATCAGGTGGACTGTGTGCTCGTTTGTCACCCGATCCTAAAAAAAAAAGTTGAACTGAAGTAACCGACATAGCCCATGGCATCAGTAACCTGAAGTAGCAATAGGCCGGTCCGAAGAACTGACAACCGATTGGGAAGATAGGTTCTCGAGTGGCAGCCTAGATGGATGCAAGTGGTTTAAGACCATGCTTTGTGGCCATAGATATAAGAAAGATATTTTATATTTCTATGTTTGTGGTATTTCTCGGGGTAGAACTATATTCAGTAGGGAGCTATTGATGTACTATAATAATGATGATGATGATGAAACTTTTTGAAAGTTTTATTTTTGTCTTGAAAATTATTTCCAAACAAAATACGTTTCTCAATAATAGTACGGTATTGTGTAACGGGGTTACTAGAGCAAGTTTCAATCGGCAAATGCCTCTCAGGCAAATAAACCCGACGGCACATTTCAATTTATCAACGACATTTTGTTTCATTTATAACGTACGACACGATCCGATTTATTATTGATGAACATTGTTTTAGGCCGCAAATTTTACTTTTAAAATGTAAGTACCAACTACCAGCCTACTGAATATCTATGTCCTACTGTAGCTACATTTTTAATAACAAATTTAGTATTTTCAGAAACCGAAGACTGGGAACAGATGGAGGAGGACTTTACCCAAATATGAGATTTTAATAAAAAGTAAAGGCTGACTTCAAAGTACTAGGAAAAATAAAAAAAAATTACAAAATACAAAAATTCTTTCATACACCATGTCTTCACATCGATTTCATAATGTATAATTTTTTTTTATTTTTATCCTTTAAAGTTGCCTTGCGGTTACTTCACTAGCAACATCTGGCATTCGGATCTCGGTCGTTGTCGGCCCGGTCGATGGCGCACTCGGACGATGTGTGCGACGTTTTTATAATTAAAATATAAATGGTTATTTGGTAAATCCTGTACATATATTAGCACAAGATCCTTCGAATAACCATATTTATTTTAATTATTAACGCGTGGTCGCACACACTGTCCGTGTGGGCCGCAGACCGAACCGACATTCTAGATCCGAATTCCAGATGTCGCTAGTGCAGTGGACACAGACAATCCGAAGCAAATTATGATGCCCGAACACACCTTTTACGTTTACTGTAAGCTAATTTTCAATTCCCTGGGATGATAAGGCATCCTTGTTTTAATTAAATGGTTCACTGCACTGTTGTGTTCCAGTTTGTTGGTTATTGTGAGCCAGTATAATTGTGAGCTGTGAGGTATCTCGGTCCTCAGAGGTGACAACGGTTGTAGCATTATTTTTTGACGTTAGCTGAAGGTGTCTATGGACTGCAGTAGCCACTAACCATGAAGTGGGCTGTGGGTTCCTTAGTTACATCAGTTTTATAAAAAAAATTGGGGAGCAGTTAACTTTTAGCATCCGGTAGCTTAGAATCTTAAATAATTAATCACTTATTACCACAGACACGGGCCAAACACCACATCTGGTGCTATGATTAATTGACATTCACATAAAAATTGACACAGTGTGTATATACATCTTTTTTCTATGTGACGTCATTGACGGCTCGGTAATTTAGTAGCTGAATTGAACGCAACGAGTCGCAGTTTCGAATCCAGTTTAAAACAATGTTATATCCTACAGTCCTAGGTGGGAATTTTGTTCATGTGAAAATTTTGTACGTAAAATGCTCCTTTTTTTTATTCTACAATAATTTAAGGGACATTTACCGCTTAGCGTATGTCAGTCCCATCATACCTTAACATACATGACGTACTCATATAACGTTAGTTAATACTTATTATACTACGTGGGCCATGGCTTCGAACAAAACTTTCGCATCGTCGCCATTTGGTTGAGATAGAATATTATGAAATGTGCCTACGTCAGTTCTGTTCAAATTCAAGATCCATATGAAATTACTTCTAATGCTGGGGCCACAGTAACGAGAAACGTCAATGCCCAAAAACGCAACAATTATTGCCTTAATTTTAACGCGATAAACTGAGTGGCCACACTTGGGTCGGTCAACGTCATTTCAACTTCAATGCCGTTGAACGACGTTAAAATAAACTGACCATTTATTTATTAACTCAAAACGGGACATGGGTTTATTTATACTCCCCAGTTAGCAGGTTAGTAATAAAAAAAAAAATGTTATTTATTTAATAACTGTAACTTTATACAATTAATGTTCACTATAATCATAATCGCATTAATTATATTTTTTTTTTATTTTAACAAATTGTGAAAAATAAAATTAATCACCAGTTCACCAACTTCCTTAAAGCAAAGTTCCTCAGAGAGTAATTATTAAATGCCACATATTTTTTAATTATATTTAGATTTGTCAGTGGAATAAATTTGCTTTAATAAAGTTGGTGATGATTTTAAATAAGGGCAAGTTTTTTTTTACATTGATTTTTGTTATCAACATCGCCTTTAGAACTAGAACCTGTAAGTGATTTTTTTTTTGACGTCCATAATTTATTCATAATAGAAAAATACTTTTTCTACTGGAGCATTTGTACCAGGTATACATAAAATATATTCGATTAAAATTCAAGAGAATTTATGTTGAGAATGTTGGTGAGAAATGTTTGTATCACCCAACGAATTTCTGCGAAAACTTTGAAATTATCCCATTCGGTTATTTTTTGGTCGGTCCCGCTCTCGCACAGTTCGTGGCTGACGAACTTCATAGTTTTAAATTTTCTCGCGGTTTAGGACAACGGGACTATTTTGCGTCCCGGAGATTTGTTTGGGGACAACGGGACAGGTGACCGAGAAAAGGGACAGTCCCGTTCAAAACGGGACGTATGGTCACTTTACGTTAATATTCCTTGAATTTCAAGCAAGATGAACGCTGCTACACTATGTTTGATGAGTGTAAATTTTTATTATATGAATATATTTTACCATTGCCTAAGCATGGCTCTGTTTGCAGAATCTCAAGAAATGTAATAACTTTTTCTTTATTCCACTCTATCGTAGCCATACGTGCGACTCCGTTTCGCTCACCGTGCACAATGACACAAACGTAGTGTGGCCGCTTCAACGCGTTAATTCGTGCGTTAATCTCTTTGATGTACCGACACTCGAGTTATCGTTCAACGGGAAACGGCATTGTTCTTGCCGTTGTAGAATTATCGCGTTAAGTGGTGGCCACACCTACATTCAACGCCCATCAACGCGATAATCAACGGCATTTCTCGTTAGTGTAGCCCGGGCATTACAGACTCAAATCGAACACATTCCATCAATATAATTATAGTATAGGTCTACTATAACTCGACAGTCTTCACAATTGGGCGAAGTTGTTTTTCTCCTTAGAAATACAAATTTCTTACATGGAACGTGTCCAGATCTGGGTCTATGAGCAGTAGTAGCTAATTTCCTACTTAAACTAGTATTCATGAACCAGGGCACATGAAGAGGCTGACACTGTATTGTTTTGTACCATATTCCTTTTTCTAGTGACCGCTTGTTAAAGTATTCCTTCCACATTTCATAACATATATTTTTGAGTTTAGGTAAAACTTCTGAGTAATCCAAAATAATATTAGTTTCCTTTCCATTCTTAGCTGCATATTTCGCTAACATGTCAGCCTTTTCATTGCCCCGTAACCCAATATGCGATGGGACCCATTGCAATCTCAGTTGGACGCCTTTTGAAGTAAAATGCTCCTGACCGCTCTTACAGAGTAAAACGAATATATATATAGAAATAATAGGACAAAAAAATACAAACATAGGCCTAAAATGGCAAATAATCGTCGATTTGATCTGCCTCTTGCAAACTTTTCTTTTTAAGTTTTCTTTTATTTATACTCATCGATCAGACCATTATCCATATCTAATTAAATCGACGTTACGACTTATAAAATCTATGATACTAAAGAGCATCCCAAAAGTCCCACAGGAACCTATAATCTCCATACATTACATAAAATATTAGCATAAAACATACGAGGCACACTTGCGAACGTCATGAATAAAAGAAAAAAATTCGTGAACCTTTGTTCCCCGGCCGATATTATCATTAAATTTGCGAAACCGCAGCTCAGAATGTCTTCATGCAATTCAAATATCGACATAAATATGTTTTTTTTTTATCTGGACAAAGGAACCTATTTTCAAATCTTGTTTTCGATCAAAGCCTTGTTGCGTAGTTCTAATATTATTTGTTCGAATTGTGTCAATGGGTAGCTGCAATAGTGATTTCGTAATGGGATAAATCGTATTCATTATTTTTTCAGAGTTTTTTTTTTGAGTATTGACTACTAAACTCAAACATTGTAATTTTATGTCCGTTATATGATGTGAACCGCAAGTAATTAACCGTTTATAAAAAAGTAGGAGGTTTATAATTTTACTGTATGATTTTTGTGTGTATGTAACGTTAATGTTGCAGCTATATTATGGTTGTAGCAAGAATGGGGAGCTCGACCGGAGAAAGACCATGTTGTCACAGAATACCAGCATAAAATAGTAGCTTAACGATGCTGTGTTTCGTATGGTGAGTGTAGAGAAGCGGAAATACTTTTTACTGGAAATGGAGCATTCCATCTTTGTCTTTAGGGGTAACAACGCATTTGCATTTTGATTCTTCATTGAGGATAGATGTATATGGGACATATCAAACACACTACACTCATCTAAGAAGGTGGACTGTGTGCTCGTTTGTCACCCTTATTCTATAAAAAAATGATAGTTTGCGATATACCACCTTCCGTATAAAGTTCGGTTAAAAATTTACAGACTAATAAAGTCCCACAGTCGGGCACAGGCTTCAAGGAATTACAACGTATTCTGCGTATTGATTATTAATGGAGGATAGATGTTGCCAGTACCAGGTGGACTGTATGCTCGTTTGTCTACCTTATTCTATAAAAAAAATAAAAAAGTAAGTTCACTTCCACACTTCTAAATTCGGGTCATTAATCTTCTTTATACTCTATCTATATTATCCTTTTTAATTCTTTTATTTTCAATTCGACTGTATATTTTCTTTTTTTTTATGTGTGAGTATTTATAATGGTTTGAACAATAGTTTTTCATTTACTTTTAATAATTTATATTCAAGTCGCTTGTACAAAATTTTAATTTTTAATTATTGTTCTTTGATGTCGGCAAAAAGTAAATCTTTTTATAAAAAAATATTTTTAAAACAATATTTTTATACAATTAAGGACGACAGGTCACCGCCGTGTCGTGGCCGCATAAGAGAATTATTCAAATTACTACGTCATACTACTAATACCCCCATATCAACCCCTGGGTGTTTTAAGAGGATGGACAGCAGCACCTTTCTGATAGCAACTGAAAATAATAAAAAAAACTGCAGTTACCAGCCGAGTCAAGCGTGGCAACCATGGCAAGTAACCGCTCTATGAGGCAATATATGGTACACCAAGTTTTTTTTTCTTTTCTTTTTTAAAAACGTTACCTCCACACAAGGATTTTCTCCTGTAGCGTAGAGGCAGTTTACAAACATAAATTTCACAAGGACAAACATCCAGACCCGGAACAATTATTTGTAGGCTATACAAATACTTGTTCCATGCGGGATTTGAACCCGCGGCCCCCAGCATTGTAACTCATTGCTAAGCCACTGCGCCACGAAGCCGTCGAAGTTTCAACATTAGTGAATCAAATTCAAATTATATGATAAGTAATTTACTAACTTGTGTATAAAATACGTAAACTAATAACGAACTGTTTTATAAATCAAACCAGAATCCTTTCTAAGCCAAATTAAGGAATACAAAACAAGTTCCTCGAGCGATGTAGCCAGGATTAACAACGCCAATGATACCCCGGTAATCCCCCGGGAGTCCATCGCTCCGTCCCAACACGCAAAGAATTTAATCAAATAGGAAAACCTTTGCGTATATAGAAATGGAACAGATTTTTAGGGCAACCAGAATGAAAAGTAATTTCATTGGAATAAGAATATTTTTATAAATATTTTTTTTATAAAATTGAAATGATAAACGAACTTACAGCCGACCTAACCAATTTCCAACAAAATAGGCTACAGATGCGTTGTTATCTCTAAGCACTAAGGCGGAATACCTCACAGCCTGTAACTGATTCTCTATACGCTCCAGACCGCAACCTGCTGTGCTCAGGCACAACTGCTTCGGAAATAGGTAAGTTGGATCTACTCAAATATTAGACAGAGCTTTACAGTGAGAGTTCATCTCCTGTGCTAAGACTGTACCCAGAGCGACGACAACGAGAAGCATCAAAGACTCAAATGTTAAAGACGTCTGGTTCCGTGTACAACCACCCACCGAGCGTAGCATTTATAGATTATTCTTCCTACAATAGAGGTGACCTACGTCCATCAATGGATTTTTAAAGATACATGAAAAAGTTTTTTTAAACTGGCTTTACGGCTCTGGGTTCTAGCCCTTCTGAGCCTAAAATGAAAAAGATTATACTCACCTTTAACCGGGTTAAAATTAAAAAAATATCAATTTGTTTATGCTAAAATAAGGTATGTTACCGTTACCGATATCGATACATCCTATTAAAGTCCACTGCTGAACCAGGCTTCCCCTTTAAACTGCCTCATTGCCTCATATTTGCCATAGTTGCCACGCTTGGCAAACGTGGAAGCAACCGCAGTTTATTTTTATTTTTAGTCGTTATTAAGAAGACGCTGTTGCCCATCTCTTGATCTGTTTCCCTCTGTCGCCTTGCACGACTTACTTATAGAAATAAGAAAGGGGGGGGGGGGATGATCCTTCTAAATATAACAATTGAGTGAGATAAACAGAAAACTACATTAACCCGCGGCTAAGAATTAAAATACAGATACATTGATGCCCCTGAAAACTAGGATGGAATGTTTAAATAGAACTAGTTTTCAACCGACTTCAAAGAAAGTAGGAGGTTGTGATTTCGACTGTATTTTTGTATGTGTGTTACCTCAAAACGTGCTTCTAGGTGAACCGATTATGATGATTCTTTTTTATTTGAAAGCTGCTGCTTCTCATGTAGTCCCATATAGATTTGATCAAGATCTGACGAGTTTATGAGTTATCTTTAAGAATGCGTATTTAATTGACTTCGACTACAAGGATGATGTTCTCATTTTATTTATATTAAAGTCGGTTGTACAATTTTTTTTTTAATTTTACCTTTTGTCAACATGATATTTGATATTTTTCTAATGAACAAAATCACGAAATATGCAAACCATACGAATCTAATGTGGTTGAGCCATACTGAAGCTTTATTATGGTTGTAGAACGAAAGGGTTCGATCGACCAAGGAAGGACTACACTCTCACAGAAACCTTATGGTTGTACAAAAATTTTAATTTTTCCATTTGTGTTACTGTAACTATTTAGACGACAATTCAATTGTAATATTCTGTAGTATTAAATAGGTTTTACATCTAGGAGTAAAACCCTTTACCACCCTTCGGTGGTCCCATTAAATTTTGAAGAAAAACTTCCGTCCCCAAGGCGGGAAAATAGGGGAAAAATTTCTTATGATATCTTCGCAGGTTGAGAATCGATTTGAATGATTATTCTTTTATTAAATAGGTTATACTTCAAGGATGGTCCGATATTTTTTTTTTCAAATTCAAAATTATTTATTTGTAACACATAGGTAAAAAGTTACAAACTTGGTAGAAAAAGGTATGATAAGTAACACTACACTGGAGAAAACATTCCACCCCTAAGGAGTAGCAAATAAATAACTTCTTTTTTAGCAATTTAAAGACGGTTTTTACTTTTCCACCGACTTCAAAAAGGTAGGTACTCAATTCGACTGTTTGTTTTTTTTCCGTGTGTTACCTCATAACTTTTTTCTGGGTGAACCGATTTCGATGATTCTTTTTTTATTTGGAAGCTGATGTTTTTCACGTGGTTCCATATAAATTTAATCAAAGTTTGACCGATAGTCTTTGAGTTATTCTTAATAATTTATACTGAAGTAGGTTGTACAAAGTATTAAGAAGATAATTTTTAAATAATCGAAGTAGGTACTCTTAACTCTGTACTATTCGCGTCTCACGTTTAAAATATAAATATTCATACAGGGTATGCACTTCCGTCTGCATCGGTGTGGCATGTAACCGGATCCAGGTTCATTATCGTAAATCTGAGTATAATATTGCTCAGAGCGCAATTTAAACAAAGTTACTTAGTAAGTCGGTCGCTGTGGTGACAAAGTTTTATGGGGACAATTAATAATTTCAGTTGTCCCTATCTTTTGATTGTAATGTTGCAGGAACTTAATCTGGAAGTTAAGCGTCGCTGGCAATGGATTGGAATGAAACTGATGGAATGGAATGGATGAACGAAAGAATTATCGATAATTTTATATTTAATTACATGGCAACGCACCTGTGTTGTTGCAGTTGTTCACGGGCAGCGGTAATCACTTAAAATCAGGTGAGCCGCATGCTCGCTCAGAAGCAAATTCTATTAAAAAAAAATGATTCCACTGTTGAACATTGTTCTTAAGGTTTATAATATGAAGAAAATGTAGCTAATATTCCGTTTGATGTAAGTAGCTGCAGACCATGGACATCTGCAACAAACTTCAAAAGCAGGCTGAAGATGCGTTATCCTTGAGATTTAATACAGTGACTTTGAGAAAACATCAAATACTCTAGGCAGTATACCACGAAGAGTAGGACAGTTTGTAATATATTGCGTAAATAAAATTCTTTAGTAAATAAAACTTGATAACTATTTTCATCATCATCATCATGACTTTTACAAGTACATTACAGTAAAAAGGCCTTCAAAAGAATTTCACAAAGCACGGTGCGTGTTGTTTAGATCTGTTCATGTGGTGACATAGATCTGAGACGTGATCCTTCACTGCTAGCCATGAGATGAAGTTCGGGTTGCTCAAGGTCGGGTCGCACAGCAAGCTATGGTGAGAGCTATGCTCGGAGTTTCTGCACGAGATAGTCTTCAAAATGGGGATATCCGCAGTAGAACCAGAGTAACTGACATAGTCCCGTTGGACCATCAATAAGCTGAAGTGGCAATAGGCCGGCTTTATAGTTTGAGAACCGACAACCGATGAAGAAGTGAAGAAGAAAGGTTCTCGAGTAACAACCTCATATCAGTAAGCAGGGCCACTCCACTAGATGGAGTGAAGACCTGGTAAGAGATACGGGAAGTCAACGGATGCAGGTGGCTAAGTTATTTATGTTAATGCAAATCCTATACAAAACAAATTAGATGGTGCTATTAAAACATCGCATACCAAAATTTCTTGCTAACGTTAACTATATTTCTTGATGTATGATTCATTATGTATTTGAAATATTTGCCTGTCTGTCCGTCCGTGTTGCGTTTATCAACAATCCAGTCAGCTCGTTTTGTGTTTTAGAATTCTACAAACTTGTCATGTTATGGTGGCGTATGGGAAAACATCAATCCATGTCGCTCCGTTAGAATTTCCTCCCACAATAATAGAATAATTTTAATTGTGACACGTGATATATACGTTTTTTTACGTGGTAGAGCCATGCTGCAGCTATGTTAATAGTATAGTTGTAGCACGAATGGGTCGGCTCGAACCGGATAAGGATCACGCTCTCACAAAATACCAGCGTAAAATAGCAGCTTAATGCTGCTGTGTTTCGTATGGTGAGTGTAGAAAACCGGAGACCCATTTTACTGGGAAAAAAGCGTTCTATCTTAGTCGTCACGACTGACAACACATCTGCATTTTAATTTGCAAACGAAGATAGATTTAGATGTCTATGGGCCACAGCAACCACTAACCATCAAGTGGACTGTGTGCTCGTTTG
Source organism: Parnassius mnemosyne (assembly GCA_963668995.1). Taxonomy (NCBI): domain Eukaryota; kingdom Metazoa; phylum Arthropoda; class Insecta; order Lepidoptera; family Papilionidae; genus Parnassius; species Parnassius mnemosyne. Next base: position 26,740,863 of record CAVLGL010000092.1, read on the forward strand.
TCACCCTTATTCTATAAAAACAATTATATATAACGTCTTTTTTATAGAATAAGGGTGACAAACGTACCCACACCTGATGGTAATTGGATGCTGTGACCCATAGACATCTACGTCTATCCTCGATTAACAATCAAAATGCAGATGCGTTGTCACCCACTAAGAAGGAAAACTGTCACAGAAATGGCCACAGAAACCACTTACCATCAGGTGGACTGTGTGCTCGTTGTCACCCTTGATCATGTGGTTTATAGACATCTACATCTATCCTCGATTAAGAATCAAAATGCAGATGTTTTGTCACCCCTGAGGACTAAGATGGAATGCGTCGTTTCCAGTAAATAGGGTATCCGGTTCTCTACACTCACCATGAAACACAGCAGCATTAAGCTGCTATTGTACGCTGTCCATCTCTCCCATTAAACAAGGTTTGCCACAATCGTCATGCTTGGAAGATGGATTGACCAATCACGATACACCCAGTGCACCCTTGTCTTTGCCGCTCATTATATGTATGGCGATTTCATACTTAGCAGACGGACCAACAGATGGACAACCGTGGTCACCTCTGAGGACTAAGATATAATGCCCATCTGTGATTATAGATTTAAAATGATTCTTAAGACTTCCTACATAAAGTAATATATCAATTAATAGCAATAACTACCGTTACCGTTACCATTATAGCCTGTGCACTGCTAAACAGAGACCTCCCAATAGATTTTCTCATAAGAGGGGATTTTTGTCATACGCTTGGCAAGCCGTTTGCCAACACAGTTTCCTTTTATTTTTAATTCTAAGGAAGTCGCTGCTGCCCATCTCCTAATTTGCTTCATTCTGCCGCCTCTTACGACACCCACGGGATGATATGGAGTAGTGGATATACTTACACCGCCACCACACGGTAGCAATAACTAGGACAACAGAAATAACAAGAGTAAACAAAAATGAAAGCTTTATTTTATTACTATACTATAATATTACAATGCAATGTCAATAAACATTACTTAGCAATTTAAAAACCTTCCACTAATACTAAAAAAAACACTTAGGCCGCGATGAATGAGAATTTCAGCGTGGCAGCGGCGCGTGCGCAAAGAAACAGATGTCTCGAGTTCGATGCCCGATTTTGGCACCGGCCTCCGCGCCTCTTTATTGGGGCCCGACGGCACTATACAGCGTGTTCTATTATTTTGAAAATACTATCATTTTTAACTTATTTATTTCTGATAACTCATTGAAGATATTTAATAAAAAAAAATATTTAGTACTTAAATATTAATATTTATTCCATTACCATTACAGCCAATAAAAATCCGCTAATGAACATAGACCACTCTCATAGATTTTGCCATATTTGCCACGCATTGAAGGCGGGTTGGCAGCCGCAGTTATTATTTTTTTAAGTTGTTATCAAAAGGAGGATGCTGCTGCCTATCTTCTGTTTTAGTTTCCTTGGATCACTCGCTGCAGTAACATATTTTTTATTATTTATTTAATGTTCAATTAATTTAAACAAGGTAGTATAAAGTAGAGTGACGCCTCTTAAGGGCCTATGCTCACAGATGGCACAGCATGGCACGGCGTGTCTAAGGATTTTTTTCATGTACAAGAGATTTTCGACCTTATTTTAAAGAACATATCACTGACATTCTTTTATTTCAACAAGAATAGACTGAAACGTCTCGCGCAAGACGTAGGAGTGTTGCGGCACGTCACGGCATTCCATGGAATGACGCGGCATTAGATGGAACGCATAGGTTACTTCATGTTGTTAAAGGAATGTGGCTGCTAAGTAATTGTAACAAGGTTAAATCTAGCCCGTTGCGGCGGCAATCTCAGCGACTCCCCCGAGCGTCTGGTACATGACCGCGTCTTGACTTGCTTGACGTGCCGCGGGATGCCACAGGATTCTTCGACATGCCATGCCGTGCCGTCTGTGAGCGCAGGCTGTAAAGCTCAGTTCCCAGCGCTATCAAAACCGTTCATTAACCGCAAAATTTTTCACTCATTACACACTCTTATAACAACAACTTAAAATAACAAAATAAAAGTTAAAAATAACATTTTTTTAATTTCTTATTTATATATCTGTTTTGACCTTTTGACAAGCCTAACTTTAAGGGGAGGAATTGGTTCCTGAAACACAGTTACACTAGCTCAGGGACTAGGGAATCAACGAACTTATTTAAAATGTGTTATTAAATAAATACAAAAAACACTTCCAACGCAAGTAAGTTTTATAAATTGTAATCATTTATAATTAAAACTTTATTAGATGAGATGAGAAGTGTCATAACAGATTTGGCGTGGTAATTCATGTTGTGTTTTTTTTTTACACAAACTAGTAGTATTGTCGTATAATACTCTAAGGATTTATAATACTTCGCAATACTACTGGTTTATGTACACCTCACATATCTCAGGCAATATATGTCATTGACAGGTATTGGAAAGCAGTTTGTCATAATATATGAGTCCTCTTTGTTCATGTAGAAATATAGGCACCCAAATTATATCTGTATGTTTTCTTTCATTTTCCGTATTTTTAAATTTGCAATTATATTTATATAATCATACCTATATATATTTAATTTCTTTTTGTATGTTTTTCTATATTTTTTCTGATTCCTAAATTAGTTTATTTTTAATTTACTTTTATACCTGAGTTATAATACAAGTATAGGTATGTGTTATGACTATTCCGGGCAATATTAATGTTGGCAGCATTGAGTTATATGTACTACGTACTAGAGAAGCCATTCCAAACAAAAATTGTGTCCTACTCTATGTCTTCGCGCACGCGCGGGCGAAGTAGTCGCGCATGCGCGAAGACTGTAATTTGATATAAAATAAATATAAGAATTTAATATAAAATATCTTAATTTAATCTAAACCAACATATTTCTAAATAAAATGTATTAATTATTATTTTATGGAATTTACAAATCTTCAATTTACGCAATATTTAGTTTGTATGGATTGCACTACAGTTCAGTTGAACATAGTCAATGTTCGGAATGGCTTCTCTAGTACGTAGTACATATAACTCAATGGTTGGCAGACAAAAAATTCTAATATTATACTAATAACTTGTTATTATTTATATAATATTAATAAGTTATATGGCAATGTGTTATGCTGTAGCTCGTGCTGCTTTGACCATTTCGTTGCTGTAGGCCACATACTAGGAGAATAATGTCTTTTGTTTTTATTATGTTGTAGACAAATGAATATAATTTTTGTCTTTACTTATACTTTCTAGGTTTTATCTTTGAAATGAACGGAACACCTTCAGATCTAAGGGTTGAGATATCCTCGGACCTAAACATTGCGTCAATGAAACAATCAATGAGTCAAAAAGCAGCCCCAAAGAAGATCCTTGCAAAGACCTGGCCATTTTTCAGGCCGGAACAGATACTAATCTTAATACATAAAGCGCAAATCTGGTCGTGCGTGGAGGATTGCTCGGCCATATAGACAAGTGCTGTAAAATGCCACCTAGCAGTTTTTTTTTTCATAGGATAAGGATTACAAACGAGCACACAGTCTACCTGAAAGTAAGTGATTGCTGCGGCCTATAGACATCTATATCTATCCTCGATTATGAATTAAAATACAGATGCGTTGTCACCCGTGAGAACTAAGATAGAATATCTCGTTTCCAGTAAAAAGGCTCTCCGGTTCTTTACACTCATCATACGAAACACAGCAGCTTTAATCTGGTATTTTACGCTGATATTCTGTGAGAGCGCGGTTCTACGCCATTCGAGTCTACCCATTCGTGCTACAACTATACTACTAATATAGCTGCTGCATGGCCCTACCACGTACAATTTTTTTCAAGTTTATGGAGTCAAATGGAGTGGCGTAGCAAGAGGCTAATTGACCACCTTAATTAGTTGAATCAATCGTGCTAGCCTGGACTATGAAGCCATCTTAGAAATATTTGTTATCGTCTGTCTTTCTATCCGAATACAATGTAGGCGTTATTAAAACAAGGCTTAATAAGCTATTCTTAAGTTAAACCAGTACACTTTACCGTCCTGGTCTACATCACCATTAGGTAGAATTGCAGCATAGAATCGCATGTCTGGCTACTTAATATTAGTACCTAAAAAACCAGCACATATTTAACCATTCTAAACATTCCAAGACATTTAGTCTACAACCACGGACCACGTCCAGCTGGTTACTAACACTGACGATGATTAACGTTAAATTTGTAAATTAACGAAAACCAAGTCATATTTTTAAAACATATTGTATAACAAGTTTTATTTTTACTTTCTTCATAAACTTCATTCTTTTGTTCTTTGATGTAAGACCGTTCCTACACCACATGGCCGACGCGTAACTAAAATAACACTCGAGCAGGAATGAGTCGGTGAGGGCCCCTAGGGTTAGTTTCACCCTCGAATTATAGGCAATAATATTTCTGCAGAAAGTGCAGGCTATTTCATTCAAATAAAAGTTCGAAATTCTTGTTGCATTAATGAATAAAACGAAATTGAGTTATGCTGCAGCTATATTATGGTTGTAGCACGAATGGGTCGGCTCGACCGGGGAAGGACCACGCTCTCATAAAATACCAGCGTAAAATAGCAGCTTAACGCTGCTGTGTTTCGTATGGTGAGTGTAGAGAACCGGAGACCCTTTTTACTGGAAACGAGGCATTCCATCTTAGCCCTCACGGGTGACAGCGCATCTGCATTTTAATTCGTAATCGAAGATAGATGTAGATGTCTATGGGCCACAGCAACCACTTACCATCAGGTGGACTGTATGCTCATTTGTCACCCTATCCTATAAAAAAAATTAATATCTTGACACATCGCGTTATTTTATAAATTAGTTTTTAGAATTGATGACTTTCTGTGGAAAGAATAGGTCCACTGTCCTTACTGATCTACCTAACGGTTTCGTTGTTTCATTGATCGTAGTTGCGGCTACTGATCATGTAGCACATGGTTCAAATCCCAGGTTGGGCCAAAATCAATTATTGGGTTTTTTTTTTTTCAAGAAATTCTCATAATCATCCCACAGTTAAAATTTGACGGTGTTTCACCGCCGTGTCTCGGAATGCAGGTAAAGCCGCACGCAAACACAAACACACAATAACACTAATTAATAAGATATATAAAAGTAAGAGCCGTGGTAGCTCAGTTGGTTAGCGCTTGTTATGAATTTCAAAGTACTGCGAGCAACCCGGGTTCTATACCCGACGGCACCAATGAAATTGTTAATTGCAATATTAAGTGCTGATTTACTACGTGCTCAGCAGTGAAGGAAAACATCGTGAGGAAACCTTCATGTCTGAGAAATAAGAAAAAAAAATATTTCGAAGATGTGAAGTTTGCCAACACGCATTGGGGCAGCGCGGCGGGCACTTCCTTGCCCTAAACCCTCTCAGAAATGAGAGGCGGCCGGTGTCCAGCAGTGGGACGTATATATGTTGTAACTTTTTAATATAATGGATTTCCGTAAATTTATTTCTAAATTATTATTTTAATAATTTTATTTTGCGTTCAATAAATATAATAAAATAAAGTAGATGTGAGATTTAACTGAAACTTAACTTTAATTAATATATCTATAAAAAAATATTCATGTAACAAGTACATATGTATATGCAAATCACAAAAATGAAGATTTTTGTGATTTGCATACACATTTCACAAAGTGCCAACAATCGCAACTACAAATTATTATTATTTTTTATAGGAGAGGGGGCAAACGAGTATGGAGCTACTACTTACATGCACCTACCTACCGCCTGACCGAGCCTTGGGGTCAGTCTTAGCTTCGGAATCAGGTACGTTCTTCTTAATTACCTAGCCTTATATCTATTGTGTAGAATAATAAGTCTCCATAGGCCGTTGGGCCCCACCCTTAGTTGTCCGTCGAATCTACAGCTGTATGGGCTCCTGTATGGTCGACCTTTCTCGGGGCAGCTAGGGGCGTGTACACTGGGTTTTGTATACTGTGAAATTTACCGCGATCGCTAACCATCTGAGCTACCACAGCTACCAATACACATAATATATATTTACTAGATGGTAAGTGACTACCGCCGCCCATGAACAACCGCAACACCAGGGGAACCAGGGGAATTGCAGATGCGTTGCCGGCCTTTTAAAAACGAGTAGGCTTTTTTCTTGATGGTCGCTAAGTCGTATCGGTCCGGAAAAATCGTTGGTGGTAATCGATTCCACAAGGAAGTTAAGCGAGGAAGAAAACATATACTCGTAGTCATTGTAATTTTTACAGAATGCATATGCAAATAGCAGTGCTTGGTCTACTATGTTCCGGTTTGGAGGTAGCTACTGACTGTGAAACGTTGCATCGTAGTCCTCAGAGGTGACAACGCATGTACATATAGGGTTATTTTTTATTTGAAATCGGTCGCAGATGGCCGCTTGACATCAAATGGATTGTAAGTTTGTTTGTCACTTTTATTTTGTACAAATTATCGTATCTAGCACGTAAACAGTCTGCTGCTCAAACTATGCTAGGACTTGTATCTTAGTCGTCAGGGATGATGATGCATTTGAATTTTGATTCTTAACTGAGTATAGATGTAAATGTGCACGGGCAACACAAATCACTTACCATCAGGTGGTCTGTGTGCTCGTTTGTCACCCTTAGTCTATAAAAAAATGTATTTACGGATAGTTACACTTTCTTTTTTTATAGAATAAGGATCAGAAAATGAGCACACACCATCCACCTGATGATAAGTGGATGCTGAGGCCCATAGACATCTACATCTATTCTCGATTACAAATTAAAATGCAGATGCGTTATCACCCGTGAGAACTAAGATGGAATGCCTCATTTCCAGTAAAAAGGTGCTCCGGTTCTCTACACTCAACAAACGAAACACAGCAGCGTTTTGCTACTATTTTATCCTGGTATTCTGTGAGAGCGTGGTCCTTCCCCAGTCGAGCAGACCCATTCGTGCTACAACTATAGTACTAATATAGCTGCAGCATGGCTCTACCACTTTATATTTTTTATGGTGATATAAATATGGCCGACAACTGCTTGTTAATATGAAGCACCGCCAGAATAACAGCACTGTGACAGTAGCAAGTGGCAACACTGCTACTGCATCATACTGAGTCGAATGTCTTTTTGTTGCAACCCAATGTTGTAGTTGTTATTTCTTTATATTATGCATTGTGTTGTGTGTGACGAATAAATTAATCATCTGATGATGGCATCCATAAGATAACGATCTAACTCTTCAATCAATCAAAAAAAAAAGAAAACGTATCTGCCCGACATGTATACTAATGATTCTTTATCATATCAACCGATAACGATGAATATATTATTTTTAGTTATTTGAAGCCGGTTTTCGGTTATTTAAAAGTTTGTTCTTGTAGCACTTTGAAGTCGTTTTCAATTTTTCAAAGATTAATCTTGTTTCCAGTAAAAAGGGTCTCCGATTCTCTACATCACCATACGAAACACAGCGATGTTGTGGTGCTATTTTAAGTTGGTATTCTGTGAGAGCGTGGTCCTACCACTGTCGAGCCGACCCATTCGAGGTTTTCCCTCGTACACGTTCCACGAATACATCCATAATAAATATATTTTTGACAGAATTCAACCAGTAAACACCACCCACGTATTCCATACGCCGCACAAAACTCGTGGTATAGAAAACAGCTTTTCGAGCGTCCATTAGACAAGGATCGTAAACGTGACTGTAAAATCTGTAAAGATGTCTATTTAAGCCATTTTCCACTTTACTTTAAGCATTTATTACTGTAATAAAGCATATCCATGTATTTAAATATAGAGTAATGATCGACTGTCCGTCGACTTGTATAAATTTAGGACTGTATCTCTGTCTCTCTCTCTCTCATTCATGACCTGCTCTGCGTAGCTCTTATGAGAATCGTTGAAGGAAGAATTCATACCGTCAAAAACTACTCAGTTAAATTATTATATTAGTATAATATAAAGCATTGGCTTATAATCGATAGTTATATTATACTTGGTAGAGCCACGCTGCACCTACATTATGGTTAGAACACGAATGAGTCGGCTCGACAGGGGAAGGACCGCGCTAGCACAGTACACCAGCGTAAAAGAACAGCTTAGTGCTGCTGTGTTTCATATGGTGAGTGTACAGAAACGGAGACCCTATTTACTGGAACTGAGGCATTCAATCTTAGTCCTCAGGGATGTCAAAGCATCTGCATTTTGATTCTTAATTGAGGATAGATGTATCTATGGGCCACAGCATCCACTTACCATCAGGTGTACTGTGTGCTCGTTAACATATATTATTTAAATTTACACAATACAACAAAAACAAACTTAAAACGTCTAAAGCCAACCACGATTTCCACCAGAATATAGTATCATCGCTTTTCTCAGAAATTGTCTACAACGGAGATTTTGTGAATAGTGTCCTTCTTGCTGATTCAAAATAAAAATAATATGCTCACAACTAACATAAATTGCCATATTATTAAGAAATGCATGCAACGTTTTATTCTAAATGTTTTTCATTAGTACACTATTTATTACTGAATTTTATGTTTAAGTAAACTGAGCGAAAACTATACACATAAATTATTAATGCAAAATGGACACCCACGTTACACCAACGGACACTACAATGAATGGTAGTTGCTTTCTGTCAAATAAACATTTTCATTTCATTTGCTCTCGTGAAATAGATAAGTTATAATATGAGATATTTATATTTTGATTTTTTTTATAGGATAAGGGTGACAAACGTGCACACAGTCCACCTGATGGTAAGTGGTCGCTGTGGCCCATAGACATCTACATCTATCTTCGATTAAGAGTCAAAATGCAGATGCGTTGTCACCCGTGAGGACTAAGATGGAATGCCTCGTTTCCAGTAAAAAGGGTTTCCGGTTCTCTACACTCACCATACGAAACACAGCAGCGTTAAGCTGCTATTTTACGCTGGTATTCTGTGAGAGCGTGGTCCTTCCCCGGTCGAGCCGACCCATTCGTGCTACAACCATAATATAGATGCAGCATGGCTCTACCACGTATAAATGTTCATGATTATGAACAAACAAACTTTACTTTCCTTCTGGGGCAAAAACTATTTCTGAGTTAAACTATTTTTGGCTTTACATGATGGAAACATTTGTCTATTTATTTCATCGACTTTTTTTCTAGAAAGTCAGGAGGCATGTTAGTGGTCAGTAAAAGCCAGTCTTTAACCGTCCTTGGACTTTTACGGCCTTAGTCATAAAAATCGACGTCAATTTAAGAAATGCTTACAGTTTCTCTCTGTGTTTTCACTAAATGATATTAAAAAGAGACAGGCTATACCTGTCTCTTTTAATTTTTATTTTTAGATAATTCGGTATTTAAAGAAAATTATAATCCATGTAGATATTGAAATTATTTATTTATGCTTGACAAAGCTATTCAGCATACTCTATGACGTCATTTGTAAACGATGGAAATCTTGCTATCTAAGCAGTAGTTATTTTTTTAAAGCTTTTCAAACCTTATTACTATCTAAAACTATTTTTACTGTGTAAGACTATCCACTGCCCATATCATCCCATGGGTTTAGTATGAGGCGACAGATGGAAGCTGAACCGGAAGATGGGCAGCATCAATCTGAAAACAGCTGAATAAAATATAAAACTGCAGATAATCTGTTTGCCAAGCGTGGCAACTATGGCAAATATTCTCCTTACGAGGCAATATATGGGGGAGGCCTATGTTCAGCAGTGAACTTGTGAAGGGCTGTAATGATGATGATAACACTAAAGCTCCTTCAATGGTTTAGTTATTAATAGCACATTCCTGTCAGAAATTCAGTGGTTTAATTCGTAGTGAGATTTTGAATGAAATAAAAGACTGGAGGTGAGAACATGAATATGCAATTTATTTTCATAAACTAGGAGGAGAAGACAAAAACAATATTTATTTCCGCTATCGATGTCAGAAGTTTAAAAAGTTGAATAAAAGACACTGGTTAGAGATACATACTGTAATCCAATGTGCATTAGAAAAAAAAAATGGTAAAACTAAAAAAAAATTACAACCGATTTCAATATAAATCATTAAGTATAACTCAAAAACTACTGGCCAGACCTTGATCAAATTGGGGACTACGTGAGAAGCACCAACTTAAAAGCAGTTAAAAATTAAAATTATGTATTGTTTAATATTTTCTCGTTACTGGAAATAGTTCCTGTTTTAAGTATATTTGAGCAAATTTTACTGTAATATTATAGCATATCCACTCCACTTCAACTCTTTAAAAAAAACTTCTACACATGAACTCCGTACATGACGCTTGCCAAACTTATCGTTTTTGTGTATGTCATACATCTGCCAAATTTTTCGCTGGGTTTCTTGCAAGTTCTTCCCAGGACAGAGGTAAATTAAACATAAGAGTGACTTTCAGTAAGTATTATTTATCTCTACATAGTATAAAACAAAGTCGCTTCCCGCCATCTGTACGCTTAGGTCTTTTAACTACGCAACGGATTTTGGATGCGGTTTTCATCAATAGATAGAATGATAGAGGTTTATATGTATATTATATCTATATTATATAATTCTTATGTCCGTGTGCATGTGACTGAACTCCTCCTAAACGGCTGTACCGATTTTGATGAAACTTTGTGTGTGTGATTAAGTTAATTAGAGAATGGTTTAGATTCACAATTTGACCCGGTAGGTGGCGTTGTTATCGATATCCAGAAATCAATCGTGCGAAGCTGGGGCGGATTGCTAGTATTCTATGTTTAATTTAAAAAATCTATTTCTAATTATTAGCCACACACACCAACTATACTAAAAAATTGAAAAAACTCTATTCTGCTACGTTTATTTGCACACTAAATTTTAACTTGCTACTTACGACTAAATTAATTGCTCAATTGCAATTAATTTAGTAATAATTTAAAGATTTAACATTAAGTTAAAATATAGTTAATGACTACTTAATACGTGTAATCAGCCATAAGCGATAATTACCAATTAAATGCAAGACCATTAATGTTTACATAGAAAATTTAATAGTTAACCAATTAAAAATAATTTCTGCGGCAGGGCAAACCTACATCCAACGCGATGAAAGTTTATACGAGTAATAGAACTTGAATCGATGAGCACTTAAAAGTTGAGTACAGATCGAGGAGTCGACCGACTGCACTGGAGTTTAAATTCAGTGCAATAATTTGTGGAATACGAGTATCTCGTTGCGTTATATTACGTGGTAGAGCCATGCTGCAGCTATATTAATAGTATAGTTGTAGCACGAATGGATCGGCTCGACCGGGGAAGGACCACGCTCTCACAGACTACCAGCGTAAAATAGCAGCTTAACGCTGCTGTGATTCGTATGGTAAGTGTAGAGAGCCGGAGACCCTTTTTACTGGAAAATAGGCATTTTATCATAGTCATCACGGGTAACAACGCATCTGCATTTTAAATCGCAAACGAAGATGTAGATGTCTATGGGCCGCAGCAACCACTTACCATCAGGTGGACTGTGTGCTCGTTTGTCACCCTTATCCTATAAAAAAACGTTAAAATAAAAATATTAGGAAAATATATGAAGTACGTCAGATGCGTTTTCACGCTTTCACGGAGAGAATTTCTCGTTTCCAGTTAAAATGGTCTCTGGTTCTCTACACTCACCTTAGGCAACACAGCAGCATTGAGCTGCTATTTTACGCTGGTAAAAGCGTGGTCCTACTCCGGTCGAACCGAACATTAATGCTACAACCATAATTTAGGTGTAACGTGGCTCTACCACTTAAATGTCTTAGAAAAATTACCACCTTTAAACTTTTTTACGTTAAAGTATTCACGTAATTACGATGGTGGCAGTGCGCAGGTAAATTTATCACCCTGTTCGGCCTCTGATAGGAGAAATCCATCATCCACGACTTTTTCTACCACCAGGGCGTCGCCACTTAAAAGTGAGGTATAATATTTGACAGATTTCATAGCGGGGAAGTTAATTTGTTCGGAAAATGTAAAGGTTAATTTTTCTTTCTGTACTATTTATATACCTATTGTATTTTGTATTAATAAGATTAAAAATAAATAAAACAAACCACAGATATACATAAATGTAGAAAATTAAAAAAAAAATTAAAAATGTGAAAAAATTAAAAAGCAAACCACTGACGCATTGTTTTCTGTATTAATATAATACTCTAGAAACTGATCAACTTTTATTAAAAACTAACTTCTCAATTAAATGACATTATGTAACAAAAAACTTTGCCTCAGTGTCAACTAGCGACATCTGTTGAGCAAAAAATTATTAGTCCTCATTGATGATTGATATCTGTGGGCTACAGTTACTAATAGGCGGTTTGTGTGCTCGTTTGTTACCCTCAAATTTATTAAAAGAAAGTTCTAGTTCTCATATTTATCAATTTACGAAAAAGATACAGTCTATGGAATTTTGATGATTAATATGAATTATTCAGCCGTTATCCAAGCAAATCTTCCGGTTCAGGGGGCCGGAGAAAGGCTCGCGCTTCAAAAGGGAAGAGCTGTTGGAGTTATTTTCATACGGATTAATTTCAGAAGGGATAGAGGATTCCAATTTAAGATTATGATGGTCCCGGATCGGATTTTTGCGACAATAACCTCTTTGTATCTTTGTGGGAACACAATGGCGATTCGAGAAGTCCTAAACTCATTTCACAATTCCCTTTTCTCTTTTCTCTAACTCGATGAACTTATGTTTATCTTAAGTAAGCATTGATAATTGAAAATGATTATCCAAAAATGATTCAACTCACACTCATATGCAGTGAGACATACCTAAAGGCAGTGAGACACAAAAGGTTTAAATTATTTATTAAGCAAAAATTGTCTAATAAGGGTTATTATACTACTATTTTTTATGGAATAGGGTGACAAACGAGCACACAGTCCTCATGATGGTAAGCGATTGCTGTGACCCATAGACATCTACATCTATCCTCAATAAAGAATCAAAATGCAAATGCGTCGTCACCCGTGAGGACTAAGATGAAATGCTATTTTGGCATTTCACGTTCAAAGAGGCATATGGTGAGTGTAGAGGTTCTCTACACTCACCATACGAATCACAGCAGTGTCAAGCTGCCATTGGACACTTGTATTCTGTGAGAGCGTGGTCCTTCCCCGGTCGAGCCGACCCATTCGTGCTACAACTATACTACTAATATAGCTGCAGTATGGCTTTACAACGTTTTAAAAAAGAGAATTACTACTAGAGAGAACATGACTGATAATAACCCTGGGAATGAGGTAATCGCTACCATGCTATTTCTAAATGTTTTCATAAGAATTGTATGAATTATTATATTGTAAATTGTGGTTTAAAAATAATCCCGCTGATTTTCTTGCTTGTTCTTCCCAGGACAGAGGTTGTCAACCAGTGGTAAAAGTAAAAAAATATTTCAATAAGTATTATATACTGTAAACTATATTGAATAAAAATAATTCTATTCTTTTTTTTTGACAGGCCTGTTGGTCTAGTGGTTAGTGACCCTGACTGCTATGCCGGAGGTCGTGGGTTCGATTCCCACCCAGGACAAATGTTTGTGTGATGAGCACGATCATTTGTTCTGTGTCTGGGTGTAATTTATCTATAATATTTATGTATTTAGAAATATATAAGTATGTTTATCAGTTGTCTAGTACCCATAACACAAGCTCTGCTTAGCTTGGGACTAGATGGCGTTGTGTGATAGTTGTGGAATATTATTATTATTATTATTATTCTATTCTACTCGGATCAAATTAAATGTGCCAAAGTAATTGTTAGTAAAATTAATTGTAGCTAAAAGTTGCAGTCCGTCCGAATACAGACTGGGCGTTTTCAAGGCTAGAGTGAAGATTTGTTACGCTAAGACAGTGCAATTTACCATCTTAGGTTTCATCACAACTTACCACCAGGTGGGATTGCGGCCAAGCACTGACTTATAAGAAGTAAAAAAGTTCAAATAAGAATAAATTTTCAACAATGGTAGAGCCACGCGGCAGCTTTTGCTGTCGCACGCATGGGCCGGCTCGAACCGGGGTGGTACCACGACCTCACAGAATACCAGCGTGAAGTAGAGGTTACCTCTGCGTTTCGCTTTGTGAGTGCAGGTGGCCGGAGGCCCTTTTTACTGGAAATGAGGCATTCCATCTTAGTCCTCACGGGTGGCAACGCATCTGCATTTTGATTCGCAAACGAGGATAGATGTAGATGTCTATGGGCCGCAGCAACCACTTACCATCAGGTGGACTATGTGCTCGTTTGTCACCCTTATTCTATAAAAAATAAAAAAATAAATAGATACAGCTTGGAGTAAAAAACTATCCAAAGTTTAAACGTCAATATCTCAAATGTTTTTTATGGATTTTAACCATTTTGCATAATTATACCCAATTGTGATAGCTTTGTACGAAATAAAAAGTAAAGTGACAGTCTATATACGTCCCACTGCTGGGCACAGGCCTCCTTTCATTCTGATAGGGTTTTAGGGCAAGGAAGAAATATTACTTTTTCTTATTTATCAGACATTCGGGTTTCCTCTCGACGTTTTTTTCACCGCCGAGCACGTGTACATCAGCCTTAAAACTGCAATTAACAATTTCATTCCGAACCCGGGTTACTCGCGTACTGTGATATTTACAGCGAGCGCTTAGCCTGAGCTACCAAGGCTATTTCTGCAGGAAAAAATAATATTTTACTTTGTAAAACCTTAAGTAATACGCCCTGATCTTACCCTGCTGGGCTTACTCTGACCTCATGTATCTCTTGCAGCCTGTTAACATTCCAAATATAAACATATTGAGACAAAAAGAAATGTTTTAATTTCTCTACTTACCAGTTAATACCACTTACATATTCACGAGCTCACACTTGGATGCGTGTGAACTTGTGTAAGTGAACCCGGTTTCTCGCGTACTGTGAAATTTACAGCGAGCGCTAACCACCTGAGCTACCACGGCTCTAACTGCTTCTCTAGCAACTCTTTTAATTCATTGAAAACATAGACCTTAGCAGTAAACTATAGCCATACTGCAGATGTCTATAATACTAGTCGCAGTATAACTGGTCTTCATAGAACCTTTCTTTTTGTATAGAAGAGGGGGCAAACGAGCATGCGACTCACCTGATGGTAAGTGGCTATCGCTGCCCAAGAACAACCGCAACACCAGGGGAATTGCAGATGGGTTGCCGGCCTTTTAGAAAGGTGTAAGCTCTTTTCTTGAAAGTCCCTAAGTCGTATCGTCCGGAAAAATCGCCGGTGGTAAACAATTCCACAGAGCAGTTGTAGAAAAGTGGAAGAAAACTCATAGTAAAACGCACAGTCGTGGACCGCCAAACATCCAGATGGTGAGGATGGTATCGTGAATTTCGAAGCGATGTGCGTTCGTGAAATTTGGGGGCTGAAATTAATTCGAAAAAATCCTCAGAGCACTCCTCGTGGTAGATTCGATAGAAAATGCAAAGGGATGCAACTTCCCTACGCAGCGCCAGTGAATCTAGCCGGTCAGAAAGAACTCGTTCGTCGCTGGGTGCGGTCAAGTGGAAGGAGCTGGCAATTTTTATATGTGGTAAAGCCTCGCTGCAGCTTTATTATGGTTGTAGCACGAATGAGTCGGCAGAACCCGGATAAGACCTCGTTCTCACAGAATACCAGCATAATGCTGCTGTGTTTCGTATGGTGAGAGTAGAGAACTGCAAATCCTTTACCGATAACGAGGCACTCAATTTTAGTTCTCAGGTGTGACAACGCATTTGAAATTGCATTTAGATTCTTAATTTTATCTATCCTCTAAAGATGTACGTGTCTATGGGCCATAGCAGCAGTTCAAAACTGCCGATAGCAGTTTGAATTTTGTTTTATTTTTATATATATATAAAAAGGGTGACTTACAAAAGTCCACTTGATTGTTCAAGTCAGTACATTTATTCTCCATTAAAAATCAAAATGCTGATACATTGTTACCCCTGAGGACTAAGATGGAATGCCTCTTTTCCACTGAGAAAGGTCTCCGGTTCTATAGTAAACACACGTTGAGTATTTTTTTTATAGGATATGGTGACAAACGAGCACACAATCCACCTGATAGTAAGTGGTTACTGTGACCCATAGACATCTACATCTATCCTCAATAAAGACTCAAGATGCAGATGCGTTGTCACCCGTGAGAACTAAGATGGAATGCCTCTTTGCCAGTAAAAAGGGTCTCCGGTTCTCTACACTCACCATACGAAACACAGCAGCGTTAAGCTGCTATTTTACGCCGGTATTATATGAGAACGTGGTCCTTCCCCAGTCGAGTCAACCCATTCGCGCTACAACCATAATACAGCTGCAGCGTGGCTCTACCACGCATTTAACCTTATCGCAAAATATAATTTAAAGATCTAGGATATGCGATGTTTAACATAATAAAAAAACATATCAGAAATGCAGTTAGGTGTTTATAAGCTGTTACTTAGGGCGTACGTAGGTACGACCCCGCAATAGATGAAGTGACGACCTGGTAGGACATGCAGGAAGTCGATGGATGCGGGTGGCTCATGGCCGTGGTTGTGTGCTTCTTTGGGGGAGGCCTATGTTCGGTATTAGACTTGTGAAGGCTGTAATGATGATGATGATGAAACTGTTACTTATGTGTTTATTGAAAAAACACTTCGTCTGCTTCGTTGTTCTAGTGTTAGTAAGCGTGACTGCTAATTGTTTGGTCCCGGGTTCGAGTTCCGGGGTGGACCGAAAAATCAGTACCTGGGTTTTTTGTCAATATAATCACTGTAGCAGTCCAGAGTTAAGATCTGGATGTTTACAAAGCAGTTGAATTTTTTTCGGTGTTTTTTTTGTTTTAGAAGGGCAACGCCTTCATAGGTAAAAATAAAAAAAAAACAAACCAAAAAGATCACCTTGCCTAACGGGAAATCAGAATTCTTAACCGGTATCATTTTGTCCTGACCAACAACTTGGAACTTCGAGGCAAAAGTGAATAATCAAAGCCAAAAATTATATTTTCAGCGTCAAAATATACAGGGTTATTTTGTTATTAAAAACATCTCAATAATTCTGTCCTTTTTATCTTTTAAATTCAAAATGCGTGATAATGCATTATTTTAACTGATTTTACTGCGCACGCACACATTCGTTGCTGTGTATTGCACACATTCGTTGCAGTTGCCGTGTAGTGGCGGTCAAGAATATCCACTACCCCATATCCTCCCGTGGGTGTCGTAAAAGGCGACAAAGGGAAACTGGCAGGAGATGGGCAGCAGCATCTTCCTGATAATAGCCAAAATTACAATAAAAATCTGCGGTTGCCAACCCGCTCGCCAAGCGTGGCAACTATGGCAAATACCCCCCAATGACTAAAGCAACAAACAGACGGCCCCCAGTCCCCGGCGGCCCCGCTATTCCTGGCTACGGTAGCGACCATGGTAACGGCGGGGCAGGGGGTGCTAAGAATCTCCGGTGGAGGTTCGGTTGCCACCTCAGACGACTCGACCTGGCAACGTACAACGCACGCACCCTGAGGACTGACGAGAAGATCGTAGAGCTGGAAGAAGAGATAGACAAGTTGCGCTGGCATATTATAGGATTATCCGAAGTCCGAAGAGAGGGGGAGGACACGGTAATCCTCGAATCCGGCAACTTGCTCTATCACCGGGAGGGCGACCATCTGTCCCAAGGAGGTGTCGGATTTATCGTCCACAAGTCTCTCGTTAACAATGTTGTAAAGATCGGGAGTGTGTCGACGAGGGTTGCGTACCTTATACTCAGAATCACCAAACGGTATTCGCTGAAGGTCATACAGGTTTACGCACCAACCTCGGCACACCCCGATGAGGAGGTGGAGGAAATGTATGAGGATATCTCTAGAGCCATGCATTCCTCCAAAACCCAATAAACTGTGTTAATGGGGGACTTCAATGCAAAACTAGGCACAAGAGAGAACGGTGAGCTGAAAGTAGGGAAATTTGGAACAGAGCAACGGAACCCAAGGGGCCAGCAGCTGGCCGACTTCATGGAGAAAGAGGGACTCTTTATGATGAACTCTTTCTTCTAGAAGCGGCCCCACAGGAAGTGGACCTGGTCGAGCCCCGACGGTTCGACAAGAAATGAGATTGACTTCATTATGACGACCAGACGACAACTGTTCAGTGATGTCTCCGTGATCGCGAGGGTGAAAACTGGTAGCGATCACCGAACGGTTAGAGGCACACTGAACCTAAACGTTAAGTTGGAGAGGTCTCGTCTAATGAAGTCAACGCTCCGTCCCCCTCGTACTCTGTTCCAAAGTCCCGAAACCTTTCAGCTCGAGTTACAAAACCGTTTTCAGTGCCTAGAAGACTGCAATGAAGTGGACGATATGAATGACAAGCTCGTGGAAACTGTCCATGCGGTCGGAGCTAAGTTCTGCAAGACCCGTCGCAGAGGAACACAAAAACTCTCCAATCACACTCTTAATCTCATGGCTGTTAGACGGGAGATGAAACTACATTCTTCAACAGACTTGACAGCATACAGGCATCTGAACAGACAGATCTCCAAATGCATGCGGCGGGACTTACGCAACTTCAATACAGCTCGTATTGAAGAAGCGATCGAGCGGAACCAAGGCTCCAAAGTCTTTGCCAGAGATCTGTCTGCCAGAAAGAGCCAACTGTCAAAGCTGAAGACGGAATGTGGCAGCATCGTTTCCGGGACACCTGAGATTTTGAGTGAGATTGAGAGGTTCTATGGGCAGCTGTACACGTCATCGTTGGAGCCACACGCAAGTGTGAGTAACGATCCAAGGGCGAGTCTCATCCGACACTATTCCGAAGATATCCCGGACGTCAGTCTGAGCGAGATTAGAATGGCTCTCCAGCACCTTAAAAACGGTAAGGCCCCAGGCGAGGATGGAATTACAGCGGAGCTTCTGAAAGCGGGTGGAAGACCGGTACTTGAAGTCCTTCAGAAGCTCTTTAATTCTGTCCTTCATGGTGGCATTACACCGGAGGCGTGGAGCAGAAGTGCGGTGGTCTTGTTCTTCAAGAAAGGTGACAACGCACTCTTGAAGAACTACAGACCGATTTCCCTTCTGAGCCGCGTCTACGTGCTGTTTTCGAGAATCATTACGAATCGTCTCGCGCGCAGACTTGACGACTTCCAGCCTCCCGAACAAGCCGGTTTCCGAGAGGGCTTTAGCACCATAGACCACATACATACCCTTCGGCAAGTTGTACAGAAGTCCGAAGAGTACAATTTGCCACTATGTCTGGCGTATGTGGACTATGAGAAAGCCTTTGATTCCGTCGAAATTTGGGCGGTGCTGCAGTCCCTTCAGCGGTGCCAAGTTGACTGTCGGTATATCGAAGTGTTGAAGTGCTTGTACAGTAGGGCTACGATGGCTATCCGAGTACAGAACCAGAGTACGAAACCTATCCAATTGCAGAGAGGTGTAAGACAGGATGACGTCATATCCCCGAAACTCTTCACCGCTGCATTGGAAGACGTTTTCAAGCTTCTGGACTGGAAAGGATACGGTATCAACATCAATGGCGAGTACATCACTCACCTTCGATTTGCCGACGATTTAGTCCTTATGGCAGAATCGCTGGAGGGCCTAAGCACTATGCTCAATGACCTCAATAGTGTTTCCCAACGGATGGGTCTTAAGATGAACATGGACAAAACAAAGATCATGTTTAATGTCCATGTCACACCTATGCCGGTAGTTGTTGGGAGCACTAAGCTCGAAGTTGTTGACGAGTATGTTTACCTGGGACAAATAGTCCGACTAGGTAAGTCCAACTTCGACCGAGATGTCAATCGACGGATTCAACTCGGCTGGGCAGCGTTTGGGAAGCTACGACACATCTTCTCGTCAGACATACCTCAAAACCTTAAAACGAAATTGTACAACCAGTGCGTGTTGCCAGTGATGACTTACGGAACTGAGACGTGGTCCTTCACTGCTGGCCGTATGAGGAAGCTCAAGGTCGCTCAGCGAGCTATGGAGAGGGCTATGCTCGGAGTTTCTCTGCGTGATAAACTTTGGAATGAGGATATCCGCAGTAGAACCAGAATAACCGACATAGCCCAACGGATTAGTAAGCTGAAGTGGCAGTGGGCCGGCCATATAGCTCGAAGAACCGACAACCGATGGGGAAAAAAGGTTCTCGAGTGGCAGCCTCGTACCGGTAGGCGAAGTGTAGGGCGTCCCCCCACGAGATGGAGTGACGACCTGGTAAGACATGCAGGAAGTCGATGGATGCAGGTGGCTCAGGACCGTGCTTTGTGGCATTCTTTGGGGGAGGCCTTTGTTCAGCAGTGGACTTGTGAAGGGCTGTAATGATGATGATGATGATGCACACATTCGTAAGGGTCGATCGGTAAGCATAAACGTTGTTGCCCATAAATATAAATCACTTGCAATTTGGGATAATTTCAAATAAAAGTAGAAGCCTTATTTACTCGTTTTTTTGTAAAACTAAAATAACGGTATATCATTATTTATATATTTGAATTTCAATTTAAAATTTGGCTACTCTTTAAAAATAACCCTGTATATTCCTTTTTCACCAGCGGTGACCAGTCGTCGTCTCCACGAACCGATAGTTTCTACAGCAAATATCAGAAATATATAGTCAACTCTCAGAGACTTATATTTTTTCTTATTTATTTAAAATCCACATAATGAATATCAATTTTAGTCTACGCGTACGTAAACACGGACAGAGGAACTCAGTGACTAATCGGCCTTGGGGCAACAGGTGTTTAGCAGATGCACTGTACCGTCGCAAATAACATCAGCGAGCGCACTCCGAACCTCGCCGAATTTATTTCCACAAGAATTATAAATTAAATTTTCGACTTAACAACGCGAATTTCAGTGCTAAAGGAGACACTTCTTTTGTGTCCAATGCAAATTGTAATGTTTACAAGAAAACAATTTATAAGGGGGCTAAAGATTATATGAAAATCTAACTGGAATCAAGAAATCTTAATAAAATTGAGATATATTGATATACCTTTCCAGGTCAATGCCTAAAATTAAAAAAAATGTGTGTAACGAAGCGTTTTTACAGTTTGTATGAAAAACATATTTTACTATCGCATGAAGGCTTTTAGTATGTAAATAAAGATATCATTGAAAACTTCTTTTAATCTTATTCCATAAAAGTGTTAGCCGATATCGTATAACATCACGTCTAAGTTGTGATCATGAAACGGAACGTAGTAAATCCGCCATTTTGTCATTTGCTTTATAGTTCCGAGATCCGATATTTTTTTTTATAGGATAAGGGTGACAAACGAGCACGCAGTCCACCTGATGGTAAGTGGTTGCTGTGGCCCATAGACATCTACATCTATCCTCTATTACAAATCAATATGTAGATGCGTTGTCACCCGTGAGGACTAAGATGGAATGCCTCATTTCCAGTAAAAAGGGCCTCCGGCCACCTGCACTCACCAAGCGAAACGCAGAGGTAAACCTCTACTTCACGCTGGTTTTCTGTGAGGTCGTGGTACCACCCCGGTTCGAGCCGGCCCATCCGTGCGACAGCAAAAGCTGCCGCGTGGCTCTACCACTGTTAAATACGATATCAAAATATAGTATCGATACTGTACGCGATATCAGTATCATATAAATAATATCTATACCATTATGTCCAAGTAGTTTTTGTAATTAATATAATTAAGATTTAAATAATATGTAGGTATTTACTAAATATATATTATTTAAAAGATATATATATATATATATATATATATATATATATCTTTTAAATATTATATATACTTAGTCAGGTCATAAGTTCTGTCAAAAACTTTTTATAAAATTAATGATACACTTTTTGATAATTATATAGAAATTATATATGAAATAAAAGGTAATATAATTTAGAATACAATTTTATTTACATTATTCAAAATGCCCTGCCCTATTTTGAATACATGCCCTTAATCGACGCGGTCAATGATCAATCGCAGCACGCACCACATTCATATCTATTTCTGCCGCTGCTTTAGCCAAAGATGCTCGGAGAGATTCAAAATTCTGATGAGGATGAGCAGACTTTCTCCTCCAAATGTTGCCATATCTTGTAATTCAGTGGGTTTAAATCTGAACTAGAAGATGCCAGTCTTCATGCCCGATAAGGTCAATTCCAAGGGCGGTCTAGCAGTTTTGCGTGCATCGTGCCATATGAGCTGGTGCAGAGTCCTGTTGGAATATCCAATGTCTGTTTTTGAACATTGTTTGAGAAAGAGGTTCCACTATGTTTGTTAGGACGGTATTTTAGTAAACCCCGGCACTGGTTTTTACACCTTTTTCACAGAAAAACAGCTCAGTTAAGCCTGAATATGAGACTCCAAGCCAAACCATGAGTGATGAAGGATAATGTCGTCGTTGAAAACTCGGAATACGCGTGCTGGCTTCTTCACTACTGTGGGCATACACCTTATTATTTTGTTTATTATAACTTTCTTCGATGTCAAAAATTTTTTCATCCGAAAACATAATTTCGCGGTATTTTTTCCCGCGTACCGCCGTAACAAAGCGCGGGATCTATCCAGTCTAATTTTTTTCAAATGCTCGTTCAAAAAATGTCCGGTCTTCTTGCAATAAGCTCGTAGTCCTAGGTCTTCATTGATCACGCTTTTGACCGTGGTTCTGCTTAGGCCCATATGAAGAGCTAAGGTGATTTATTTACGAACAGGATTTCGTTGGATTCGCGCCTTCACTGCTTTGATGATCGGGGTATCCTAACTGTAAGAGGTCGGCCGGTCGTCTTACGATCTTCGAAGCTTGAATATTCAGTGAATCGTTTGACAGTGCGATAAAAAAATCGTAGGGTTATTTTAAATTTTTGTAGAATATTGAAAATCTATTTTGGTGCGTAACCACAGCGGTGCAACGCGATAACCGCTACTCTATCTTCTTTCTTCGACCACTCCCATATTTGAAAATTATTGAAAATCAATGTCTTTTTTATTTTCGGCAAGCGCAAACGTTATATATTTAAAATTGGGGAAGTTCATCTAGCCAGTATTCAAAATTTTAAATAATAAGGTTTTGACGGAACTTATGACCCAACTAAGTATATACATATATTTTATTTAAACGGAGACGGCATTGCTATATAATGATGGCATAAGAGAAGCTACGAATCAGATTAGTCACCAGTGTTCAAAAAACGAACGGACGAACGGAACAGAAAGATAAGATAGTCATTTACTTTTCCAGTGTATACATGTTGTTAAAATATAAAATAAGATTCTACGGTCTTGCCCATTGCTGAAATATAAAATTAATAAAATTCCTACAAATACCATGGTTAAACTAGGGCCCTCGGAAGTTCTTTAGTACCACAGATAATCTTTGAACTTTCGTGAGAGCAATATGGTCATCCAGTTAATATGGTCACTTTCTTATAACTCAAAAACTACAACCTTGTTAGTATAGATGGTTCTGTGATACGATAGCTCTACATCAGTCAATCAAATAATAAACGGTCAAAAGGGCGCTGCTTTATCGACGCCATTATATTTTAGTCGATTTTAGTATTGTGTAGTGTACTTATTTTTTTTAGTTAATTTTTTGGAGTGTTACTAATTAATGCCAAACCTTATTTGCTATTCTTTACTATTCCTCATTTCAAGTGAAAACAATCATGCAGATAAAAAGATAATTTAATCGATGTAAATTTATTAAAAATACAATAAACTAATATTAATCAAAATTTTCATTTAAAAATTATTCAAGAAAGTATAACATTTATAAAATATCAGATGATAATTATAAATTGACTCGTTTGAATCTCACTAGATTCTTTTAAGCTATAAAAATATTTCTCGGTGACTCCACGACTTTGTCTGTCACCAGGACGGCGCCACTTAGAAATGAGGTGAAATATATGACAGATTTCATTGCGGTAGGAGTTAATTTGTTATAAAAGTGTAGAGATTAATGTTTATTACCGAAATACTGGTTATATTTTATATGAATTAGATTATAAATGGATAAACTAAACTACGGATATTCCTAAAAGTAAAAAAAAAGTAAAACAGCGTAAAAATTAACGAATACAACACTGAGGTATTGTTTTGTTGACCATGAGTCTTTTAAATTGCAACTTTTCAATGATGATGTCTCTGTGCAATAATATGCTTAAAAAGTAAGTTCGCCTTAGTTCTAAATAGCGATATCTGGTGAGCGTAAGATTATTAGTCCTCATCAACTAATCCTTAATTTCCTTTTAATTTGGGCACCATGATTTATTTTTAATATTCTGAAAAACCGATATAGTCTCATAACTTTTCAACTTCAACAAAAACTGTCAAAGTTAAATATTCACACATACAAACATCTCATCTCCAGTAAAGGGCGATAACGATCTCTTTATAACAGATATAAAATATCCAGGCCAATAATGAGGAAACGATATAAGGTGTAGATTGTATGATCTCGCGATTGCAAATCTATACCAAGATGATCGTTTACGGCACATCGTTCTAAGTTAATAAGAAAACCTATATCCAGCTGTAATCTCTTATTGGCTGACGCCAACGGCAATTATTGTCTTGTAATTACAGCGTTAATTGAAACATGTTTCTCACGATTACTTAGATTAAGAGGATCATGGAGTACCGATACACGGCGCGAATAGGTGTTTACAAAAATGCTATCTGTTCCATACCGCTCGCTCTGCCTCCCTTGCGATAGAGAGAGTTGCGAGTCTTAGAGGCAATTGCCTACATTTCCTTTTTGAAATATTGTTTCGGGCGATAACGTTTTCACCCGTCTAAACCTTTACGAAATGAGACAATTTTGGTCTCATCAGATTCAGTACACCTTAATCTATACGGTTTTCTTTTTTAGTATTTCAGTTTAGAAAGTTAAAACGCTCGAGAAAGTTTTTAAGTCAAAACATGTTAATAACTAATATCATACGCAACATTTTTTTAAAATTAAAACGTACAGACCCAGTTTTTCATTATATCTACAACATTAAAATATGAAAATTAGACTGTGTTTACGGAGGGGAAAACGTTATCGTTGTATGAAAATTTACAGCTTCTCATTCCTCATTAAATAGTTGACTAGCTGCAGAATTCATTTGTTTCACTTTTGTACTGTGGGTTGTACGCCACCTAGCCATTGAGTTATATGTACTACGTACTAGAGAAGCTATTTCAAACAAAAACTGTGTCCTACTCTATGTTTTCGCGCATGTGCGGGAGTAGTAGTCGCGCATGCGCGAAGACTTTAATTTGATATAAAATAACATATTAATATAAAATAAATATAAGAATTTAATATAAAATATCTTAATTTCATCTAAACAAACAGGTTATATTTCTAAATAAAATGTAATAATAATTATTTTATGGAATTCACAAATCTTCAATTTACGCAATATTTAGTTTTTAGGGATTGCACTACAGTTCAGTTGAACATAGTCAATGTTCGGAATGGCTTTTCTAGTACGTAGTACATATAACTCAATACACCTAGCACTCACAAAGTGATCTTACCATCGTTCCTGATACCACGTACTCTAGGGTGAAGGGAAACATAGTTACGAAACATGAATGTCTTAGAAAAAAAATCAAAGCCATGTGAAGTCTATCCAAATGCTATAGAGCAGCGCGACGGACTTTTTCTAGCCCTAAAATCTTCTCAGAAATGAGAAGAGGTCTGTGCCCAGGAGTGGGACATAGTAGGCTGTAACTTAAACTGCATTTTATAGAATTACGTACTACAACAACAATTAAGTTGTAACTCATGCCGGGCATATGCCTCCTTTTATCAGAAAACTTTGCGGACATCCGCTCCACCCTCCACCAAAATTTCATCGTAATCAGATGAATTTATTGGGATACGGATACGGGACAAACAACGCGACATTTTTTATATAGAATAAGGGAAACAAACAAGCATACAACCCACCTGTTGGTGCTGTGGCCCATAGGTACCCACATATATTCTCGATTAAGAATCAAAATGCAAACGCGTAGTTTCCAGTAACAGTCTTCGGTTCTCTACTCTTACCACTTATCATACAAAATAGCAGCATTATTCTGCTATTTTGCGCTGGTATTCCGTGGGAGCGAAGTTAACTGGTCGAGTCCTTCCGGCTGCAGCCATTACATAGCTGCAACGTGGTCTTCCAGCGTTAATAAATTATAAAAAATATCGGTGTGGTTGAAATCGAGGGAGAAATCATTATAACCCTCATTATAATACCAGTTACTCGACCCCAAAGAGTCAATTATTACTTCGTGGAACGAAGTACCCTTTTACACCAAAGGGCTAAAAAACCTTGTATAAGTTTTTCTACCAATATTTCTACCAATAAAGAATACATGATTGATAATAACCTCTGGAAATAGGTGATTGATGATATAATGGTTTTTCTTCTATAGGTTACGGATAACAAACGAGCACACCGCCCACCTGATGGTAAGTGGTTGCTGTGGCCCATACACATCTACAGCTATCCTCGACTACGAATCAAAATGCAGATGCGTTATCAGCCGTGGGGACTAAGATGGAATATCTCTTTTCCAGTAAAAAGAAAGTCTAACCTACTATTAAAATGCGCGTTGCGGTTCTTGCTGATTGCTATACAGGTTAAAACATAAATTACTAAAAATTATATTCAATAAAAATTTATCTATTTCATTTTATTATTTTTAATTAAAATGTAATTAGTTTATTATAATAAAGATCATGTTATTCAGAACTAATGCTCTCAATGTTATAAAATGCTTTGTTACTGCAATTAAGCCTCGCTTAGGAATAATTGTCTAAACAGCAATGACAGTATCTGTGTCAGTTTTCCCACACCGGTTGAGTAATGTAGAATTCCTAGGCATTACGATAATCATCTACTTGAAACTGGATTAATATATTCAAATACTAGGTCTTGAACGTGGGAAATATTTGGAGGCTTGAATTGTCAAGTTTAACTGAATTTACTATAATGAGGGCTGAGACAGCTTGCCGGCGACGTTGCGCGATTCCGATTGAAGCACATCGCAGTGATTTTATGAAAAGCTCGTTATGCGTAGATTGGACCAAAAATTAATAATTAATAATTTAAGGTAACTGAAGTCAACTAAATACATATATCATCAGGATGTTCATCATTTCAGTCCCCCGTGGTTCCATGGATGCTGCAAAGATCTCGAAATCCTTTTTTTATTTAGTTTTATTGAAGATTTAGTATTCTCGTAAAGTTACAGCCTATATAGGTCCTACAGATGGGCACAGGCCTCCTCTCACTTCTGAGAGGGTTTTAGGATAAGAAAGTGTTCCCCGCACTGCCCCAATATATGTTGGCGGACTTCACATGTCTTCGAAATATATTGTTTTATTACTAATTGTAAACAAAGTTAGTATTGTATATAGGTTTGCTTACTCTGATCGTTTAAGTAAATGCCTCCTCAAATTCCTTCCACTTTCCTCTGTTCTTACCTGTTTTCATTCATTCCTTCCTTGGTGTATCACGACATGAGATACAAATTAGCTCTCACGCAGTACCAGCGTGAAATAGCAGCATGATGCTGCTGTGTCTCTTATAGTCGAAGAAGTTTTACTGGTTATGAGATTTCAATCTCATTAATTACTAGCAGTTCACCGCGACTTCGCACCCGTATAATTAACTATTATTGGATTTCATGGGTTTTAATTTTTTGGCACGAAACAATAATTCTTTAATGAAATAAAAATTAAAAATTAACCAAAGTTACTCCTTATAACATCAGCTATCACCAGAGCAAGTCCCGTCAAAATCGCTCCAGCCATACCGGAGATTAGCCAGAACAAACAGACAGACAGAAATTTAAAAATTGAGTTTTTGTTACGAGTACTGTAGATACTTTCATATGCATTTAGTAAAAACCCGTTATTTTGACATTACTAACTTACTTCTATTTAAATACCCGTTCATTTGCCATTCTAAGTTACTTCTATTTAAATTAAAAACTTTGTACAACTGACTTCAATATCAATAAAATGAGAACATCATGAATGTAGTCGAAGTCAATTAAATAAGCATTATTATTAATATCATTATTATTAAGGAAGCATCATTATTAAGGATAACTCAAAAACTTCTGGTTAGATCTTGATCAAATTTATATGGGACTACATGAGAAGTCCCAGCATTCAAATAAAAAAGAATCATCAAGGTTAACCTAGAAAGAAGTTCTGAGTTAAAATAAACAATAATTAAAAATTAAAAATTTTGTATAACCGACTGCAATATAAATTATTAAGAATAACTCAAAAACTATTAGTCAGATCTTGATCAAATTTATATGGGACCACATGTAAAGCACCAGCCAGAAAAAAGGATCATCGAAATCGGTTCACCCAGTAAAAAGTTACACACATAAAAAGGAAACATACTGTCGTTGAGTACCAGCTCCTTTTTTGAAATCGGTAGAAAATACAGTCGAATTGAGAACCTCCGTAACTCCGACATATGGAGGAGTATATATATATACTCCTCCATGTGTCGCATCCGAAGCTGGAAGTTTTAGGAAGCGGATACTAGCAACAAATATCATGCGAGGGTAGCCGAAAAACTTGACACCATCGATGGCAGAAAAGAATGTGTGGAAAGAACATGGCAGAACCTTACGGATGGAATGGTAAGTGCAGCGGAAGAAGTATGTGGAATGATAAAAAGAGGTAGTAGTAAAAGAAGAACAGAACCCAAGGGGCCAGCAGCTGGCCGACTTCATGGAGAAAAAGGGACTCTTTATGATGAACTCTTTCTTCCAAAAGCGTCCCCACAGGAAGTGGACCTGGTTGAGCCCCGACGGTTCGACAAAAAATGAGATTGACTTCATTATGACGACCAGACGGCAATTGTTCAGTGATGTCTCCGTGATCGCAAGGGTGAAAACTGGTAGCGATCACCGAATGGTCAGAGGCACACTGAACCTAAACGTTAAGTTGGAGAAGTCTCGTCTAATGAATTCAACGATCCGTCCCCCTCGTGCTCTGTTCCAAAGTCCCTAAATCTTTCAGCTCGAGTTACAAAACCGTTTTCAGTGCCTAGAAGACTGCAATGAAGTGGACGATATGAATGACAAGCTCGTGGAAACTGTCCATGCGATCGTAGCTAATCGTTCTGCAAGACCCGCCGCAGAAGAACACAAAAACTCTCCGATCACGCTCTTAATCTCATGGCTGTTAGACGGAAGATGAAGCTACATTCTTCAATTCTTCAACAGATTTAACAACATACAGGCAACTAAATAGACAGATCTCCAAATGCATGCGGCGGGACTTACGCAACTTCAATACAGCTTGTATTGAAGAAGCGATCGAGCGGAACCATGGCTCCAAAGTCTTTTCCAGAGATCTGTCTGCCTGAAAGAGCCAACTGTGAAAGCTGAAGACTGAATGTGGCAGCATCGTTTCCGGGACACCTGAGATTTTGAGTGAGATTGAGAGGTTCTATGGGCAGCTGTATACGTAATCGTTGGAGCCACACGCAAGTGTGAGTAACGATCTAAAAGCGAGTCTTATCCGACACCCCGGACCTCAGTCCAGGCCCCAGGCGAGGATGGAATTGCAGCGGAGCTTCTGAAAGCGGGTGGAAAACCGGTATTTGAAGTCCTTCAGAAGCTCTTGAATTCCGTCCTCCATGGTGTCACTTCTCCGAAGGCGTGGAGCAGAAGTGCGGTGATCTTGTTGTTCAAGAAAGGCGACAATGTTCTCTTGAAGAACTAAAGACCGATTTCTCTCCTGAGCCGCGTCTACGTGCTGTTTTCGAGAGTCATTTTGAATCGTCTCGCATGCAGACTCGACGACTTTCAGCCTCCCGAACAATCTGGTTTCCGAAAAGGCTTTAGCACCATAGACCACATACATACCCTTCGGCAAATTGTACAGATGTCCGGAGAGTACAATTTGCTACTATGTCTGGCATATGTGGACTATGAGTAAGCCTTTAATTCCGTCGAAATTTGGGCGGTGCTGCAGTCCCTTCAGCGGTGCCAAGTTGACTGTCCGTATATCGAAGTGCTGAAGTGTTTGTACAGTAGAGCTACGATGGCTATCCGAGTACAGAACCAGAGTACGAAACCGATCCAATTACAGAGAGGTGTAAGACAGAGTGATGTTATATCCCCGAAACTCTTCACCGCTGCATTGGAAGACGTTTTCAAGCTTCTGGACTGGAAAGGATACGGTATTAACATCAATGGCGAGTACATCACTCACCTTCGATTTGTCGACGATATAGTCCTTATGGCAGAATCGCTGGGGGACCTAAGCACCATGCTTAATGATCTCAATAGTGTCTCCCAACGAATAGGTCTTAGGATGAACATGGACAAAACAAAGATCATGTTTAATGTCCATGTCACACCTATGCCGGTAGTTGTTGGGAGCACTAAGCTCGAAGTTGTTGACGAGTATGTTTACCTGGGACAAATAGTACAACTAGGTAAGTCCAACTTCGACCGAGAGGTCAATCGACGGATTCAACTCGGCTGGGCAGCGTTCGGGAAACTACGACACATCTTCTCGTCAGACATACCTCAAAACCTTAAAACGAAATTGTACAACCAGTGCGTGTTGCCAGTGATGACTTACGGATCTGAGACGTAGTCCTTCACTGCTAGCCATATGAGGAAGCTCAAGGTCACTCAGCGAGCTATGGAGAGGGCTATGCTCGGAGTTTCTCTGCGTGATTATTAGAGTAAGAATTTCATAGTGTTAACTTTATTTTACTGTAATACTATGAGCAATTTTGTCTATGGTATTTACGCATGGAGTGTAGAGGCATGGTATCTGTGTTGAACGCATATAGTTTTGTGGTGTGTGAATTGTGAACTACCAATTTCATTGAATAATAAAATAGAAAATCTTGCAGTTGTTATTTGCTATATTTCATAACACTCAACAGTGATAAACTTAGAAATGATTATATCCGCAGTAGAACCAGATTAACCGACATAGCTCAACGGATTAGTAAGCTGAAGTGGCAGTGGGCCGGCCATATAGCTCGAAGAACCGACAACCGATGGGGAAGAAAGGTTCTTGAGTGGCAGCCTCGTACCGGTAGGCGAAGTGTAGGGCGACCCCCCACGAGATGGAGTGACGACCTGGTAAGACACGCAGGAAGTCGATGGATGTAGGTGGCTCAGGACCGTGCTTTGTGGCATTCCTTTGGGGAGGCCTATGTTCAGCAGTGGACTTATGAAAGACTGTAATGATGATGAGTAAAAGAAGAGATTCTCTCTGGCTACCCCATCAGGGATTAAGTAGATAAGTAAGTAAGTATATATATATATATATATATATATATATATATATATATATATATATATATATATATATTTCTAGGTAACATAACTACTATAAAAAGCTAAACTTATCTTTCAAACAACAAATACAGGAAACACTAAATGACTAATTACGCGCCTGCATATAAGAATAGGTTAGATAATGATCCCAAGAGTTTTGTTTGCAGCGGCCTTGTATAAATGCAATAGTACAATCACAATTGCGTCTTTGTTCTGCCGCCAAGTACTGTTAACAAAAACCTTCGTTTTATAAATATATGGTATTTAATTTTTTTAACGTAAAACACACACACACTAGGATTTGTTCTTGTATCTTGAAGGCAGTTTATAGACATAAATTGCATAAGGACAAACATCCAGACCCGGAACAATACTTATTTCGGGTCTGGATGAAGCTCCGTATAAAGCTAGGGTCCCACGGCCTGCCAGGCGACAGGCCGCGCCAGGCGTTGCCCCGCCTGTATGGGCCTGTCGCGGCCCGTACTGAGCGTTCCCACGGCGTGTGCCGGCCTGGTGCGGCCTGTCGACTGACATTCCAATATGTGAAGTGATACGGAGCGCATGGCTGCGTGTACAGCCGCTGTGGTTTTATTCAGTGGTGAACGTTTGATAAACCAAGCAAAAAGAAAGCAGAGAAAACGACTCTGGTGGGTGTCGTCATTCAACAAAAGCCGTTCTTGTTTTTATGTTGAGGTGACGAACTATTCCAAAGCACTGGTTCATTTTCATAAAGAGTTAAAAACTCGAATATAAGCTCGTTGGTCCATTCCATCATGAGCATGTACGCGCAAGCGCCACCGCAGTTGAAATGAACGATTGCAACCGACGCAGACGCGCCCGCACAGGCCGCGACAGGCGCCGTCGCGCCGCGCCTTTGATCTTACCGACTCCCGATGGATCGGACGGGCGCCAACAGGCCACCACAGGCCTCATCGGATGCGATGGTTCCCACGGCCTGTTGTCCGGCCTGGCGCGGTCTGACCTGTGACAAAACAGGCCGTGGGACCCTAGCTTCAGACGGTACGGGTTTGGTGGATGGGAACTAGGCGACAAAAAATGTAAGATTTTTTCGTCACTGCCCCCTGTGTCATAGTGTAGACGGCCTTGGCGGCGAAATAAAGAGGTGAGATGGAATAATATCCGTCTCCCTCGCACTTTTCTTATCTTGCCATGAAATAAATATTATTTTATTTCAAATGACGCTTCATTTTAATAGACGCTAGTAATTAATTTATTTGTATTTGTTAATCAATAATATCAATAATATAATACCTACGTTTATCAATAATAATATACTACGCAAGGAACTTCGTTCCAACCGAGTGTTCCACGACACTCATTTTTATATATTGACGGCTCCGTGGCGCAGTGGCTTAGCAATGAGTTGCTGCTCTGGGGGCTGCGGGTTCGAATCCCGCACGGAACAAGTATTTGTATGGCCTACAAGTAATTGTTCCGGGTCTGGATGTTTGTCCTTGTGCAATTTGTGTTTGTAAACTGCCTCCACGACACAGGAGAAAATCCTAGTGTGGGGGTGACGTTTTGTTAAAAAAAAAAATTATTATTATATAGAATAAGGGTGACAGTCCTCCTGATGGTAAGTAGATGCTGTGGCCAATAGACATCTGCATTTATTCTCAATTAAGAATCAAAATGCAGATGCCTCGTTTCCAGTAAAAAGGCTCTCCGGTTACACTCACCATACGGAACACAGGTTGCTGGTTGTTACTTTACGCCGGTATTCTGTGAAAGCGTGGTTCTCCCCAGGTCGAGCCGATCCATTTCCCCTACAACTGTAATATAACTGCAACATGGATCACCACGTAGTATAGTCCGATGTCGATTTTATAATTTGTTTTCTAGATATGTGTGGTGAAAATCAACCACGAACTTACATTAGATAAGCGTATCTACATAAGGTGGATGTCTGTGTGTATAACACACAGACATCCTCCTAAAAACCATAGCAACCAACTGTCGGAACTGTGAAACATGGCGATATGTGAAATTTGTACCTATTTTAGGATGTCCGACCCATACACACACACACATATATATATATATATATATATATATATATATATATATATATATATATAAAACGGACGTATCTATTTGTAATATTAAAGAACTGTCTTGTTTTAAGCTCAGTGAGTTATTTGCAAGCTATTAAGACATAAATAACCATTTTTAAAACTTTTGCCTGTCTGCCTGTCCATTTGTCTGTCCAGGCTAATTTTCGAAATGGCTCAAGCGATAGTGATGAAACTTTAAAGACAGAGAGGAACACGAGGAGAGATATAAGAGAGATATATAAGATATTTTTTATCCGAAGAACTTGAAGAATTCTTCTGAAAAATTAATAAAAGAAATGGTCTAAATACCTTCACAGCCGCTGAACACAGGTCTCCCCCATAGATTGCCTCATAGAAGGAATATTTGCTATAGTTGCCACGCTTGGCAAGCGAGTTGGCAACCGCAGTTTATTTTTATTTTTAGTCGTTATGAGGAATACGCTGCTGCCCATCTCCTGATTTGTTCCCTCTGTCGCCTCTTACGACATCCTCGGGATAATATGAGGTAGTGGATATTCTTACACCACCATTACACGCTATTCTATCTATCACAAAAATCTAGATAACGTCACATTAATAAATCCAGGCGCAGCCGGGGCGGGTCGCTAGTGAAAGTAAATTTAGAATGAAACAAACCAGAGCCGTTCAAGCGTTTGAATATTTATCTACTTCACAGAGCCAATATCAGTCTGTAGCCACACCCTGACCCCTGTCGAGACACAATAGGCCCCAACGCATAGTACAATGTTAAACGGTTCGGTAGACCGTAACGTCGAGCCAAACAATGACTGCATACAAGCACAGCTATCCACTGAGTAGTAACTAGCAAGGCTGCGAGAACTTTATCATAATTGATGTACTCCTGGTATAGCTTATCGTTAACCCACATGTTTATAAAGTAACCCGGCATATCATGGCAAGTCTTTGATTGGGGGCGACTAAATCTACTTCAGTTCAATACCCAGAAGACACAAGTTTGCGCTTTTATCGCTAAAAGTAACCCCTTTGTCATATCACTTCAATTTCAGGGCACTCCCTTTGTTGCCTTCGCCGGCATCAGAACCCTTGGCGTTGACATATAAAATGACGTTCAGTTTCGCGGTCACTTGGAAGGGTAGGCCCAATTGGCCTCTAAAAAGCTTGGCGTGCCTGGTAGACCGGACGGTATTTAATGCAGGCACACCGCTTGCAACTTTAAAAGGCGCATGTTCTACTTCACACTAAATACTGTTATCATCTCTGCCACCTGCAAAGCATAGCGAATAAGGCATATTCATCCTAACTGGGGATGCGTTAGGTGGTAGAGCCACGCTGCAGCTATATCATGATTGTAGCATGAATGGGTCGAATCGACCTGGAAAGGACCACACTTCGTCTTGGTCTAGTACCTACTTTCTTTTTGCGTAATCAAAATATGAAGTATATTATATGTAGGTTCTGATATTTAAATTAAATGAATGAAAATAAATTCAGATTGGCTTTTATTAAAAATAAATTTAAACATACATTCAGTCAAAAAAGTATCGGGAGTGGATGATCTGTTTATGGTTCGAAATTAAAATTTTTGTTGTTGTTAGATTGGCACAACTGTTTTCCATTTTAGTGCGGAGTTTGAGTTACATCTATTATTTAAATTAACAACAGTGCCGTTTTAGTGATATCATATCTAGTGTGTATTGCGAATTTCACAATGGACGAAAACAAAAGCGGTCGAGATGTGATGGAAGATTTGCCTCGCTCTGGTAGGCCATCAACGTCTGCAACTGAAGTTAACATCGCAAAAGTGAAGGAAATAGTGACTGTAAATCCTCATTCAAGTTTGAGAGGGATAGCCGCTAAACTTTCTGTATCTCACGAGTCAATCCGTACCATTTTAAATAACAACTTGGGTATGAAACTTGTTGCCGCTTGGCTAGTCCCAAAAGACCTGAATTTTCTCGAAAAACTCAATCGCATAAGAATCGCTGTGGACACGCTAGAACGAGTCAATTCCGACCCAACATTCATGAAATGCATTGCTACTGGTGGTTGTGCACTCGGAATTCTCGCCGAGAGGTCAAGCGGTAAATAAAACATATTTATATTTGAGCGTAATGCGGTATTGAAGAGAGCAAATTAGACGAAAAAGGCCAAGTTTGGGGAAAGTAAATTCTTGGATTTTTCACCACGATAATCGCGCCTTCGCACAAGGCCATCATTGTGAACGATTTTTGACCAAAAACAATTACCATCGAGCAACCAACTTATTCACCAGATATGGCTCCAGTCGACTTCTTTGTTTTTCCTAAACTCCAATTACCACTTCGTGGCACCCGTTTTCATTCGGTTGGTGACATAAAGGAGAATTCGCAGCCGGAACTGAACTCAATTTCGGAAAAAGCATTTAAAAAATGTTTTGATGTTTTTATTATACGTTGGAGAAAGTGTATCGATTTTGAAGGAGCATTCTTTGAAGATGATAAAATAAACTTGGATGAATAACTAACATTTTGTGTATTATTGAACTTTTTCCAGTACTTTCTTGACATAGTAGTATATTTACTAACATGTTAAATTAAGAAAAAATTGCAATTGGTTATAAGACCCATTATTATTAAATAATATTAGGATCAAATAGTTTTTAAAAACATGCTGTAGCTTTCCCGAAAAAAATAAATATATCAGGCCGTGAGAATGTCATGTGAGGATGCTAGACATGGGCCTCGTTTTTATAGATTATATGATAGATAAACGAGCACACAGCCCACCTGTTGGTAAATGGATACTCTGGCCTTTAGAAATCTACATAGGTGGATGCTATGGCCTATAGACATCATCATTATCATAATCATTACAGCCCTTCACAAGTCCACTGCTGAACATAGGCCTGCCCCAAGGAATGCCACAAAGCACGGTCCTGAGCCACCTGCATACATCGACTTCCTGCATATCTTACCAGGTACTCACTCCATCTAGTGGGGGGACGCCCTACACTTCGCCTGCCGATACGAGGCTGCCACTCGAGAACCTTTTTTCCCCATCGGTTGTCGGTTCTTCGAGCTATATGATCGGCCCATTGCCACTTCAGCTTACCGTTGGTCTATGTCGGTCACTCTGGTTCTACTGCGGATATCCTCATTTTTAATTTTATCACGCAGAGAAACTCCGAGCATAGCCCTCTCCATAGCTCGCTGAGCGACGTTGAGCTTCCTTATCCGGCCAGCAGTGAAGGACCACGTCTCAGTTCCATATGTCATCACTGGCAACACGCACTGGTTGTACAGTCTCGTTTTCAAGTTTTGAGGTATACTTGACGAGAAAATGTGCCGTAATTTCCCGAACGCTGCCCAACCGAGTTGAATCCGTCGATTGACCTCTCGGTCGAAGTTGGACTTACCTAGTCGGACTATTTGTCCCAGGTAAATATACTCGTCAACAACTTCGAGCTTAGTGCTCCCAACAACTACCGGCATAGGTGTGACATGGACATTAAACATGATCTTTGTTTTGTCCATGTTCATCTTAAGACCTATCCGTTGGGAAACACTATTGAGGTCATTGAGCATCGTGCTTAGGTCCTCCAGCGATTCTGCCATAAGGACTATATCGTCGGCAAATCGAAGGTGAGTGATGTACTATGTGATGTATTTGAGACATCTACATCTGAATCAAAATGCATAATGCTTTGTTACCACTGTAAACTAAGATGGAACTCTGCTTATATTTGTACTGGCTCTCTTTACTGTTTAGAACAAAACACAGCAGCACAAGTACTGCCATTTCGTGGCAGAAACAGGTAAAATGGTGGCCTTCTTATTCTAAAGAAAAGAAATAAAGTAACAATCGCCTCTTTAAGGGATATACAAAAGTAAAATTACACACAGGCCTCCTCTCATTTCTAAGAGGGTTTTTAGAGGAAGGAAGTGTCCTTCGAGCAGCCAAATGCGTGTTGGCGAACTTCACACGTATTCGATGTTTTTTTCATATTTCTAAAACTTGCAGTTTTCCTCGCGATGTTTTCATTCAATGCTGAGCAAGTGGCAAATCAGCACTTAAAATTGCAATTAACAATTTCATGGGTGCCGGCGGGGATCGAACCCGGGTTGCTCGCATACTGTGAAATTTACAGCGAGTGCCTGAACTAACATGCCTCATAGGCACAGGGGACATAGGCTTCCTTTAATTCTTGAGAAGTTAATAAAACGAAGAGATGAATTCCAAGTCAAATTGAAAAATCTTAAGAGAAGTCGTAATATCAGATGCGCGCTGATTTTGATAGCGATTCCCTAACACAACCTTATGAATTTTGATGTGACATTTGATTAATTATAAATCCATTTAAGAGTAAATGATGATATATGATTCAAGCCAATTAATTTATAACTTATTATCATGTTAAATTATTAGTCTGCCTTCAACCCGAGTTGATTACTGCTAAATATTGCGAAATAATGTGGGTATAATCTTAATACAATTACTTCAGTTATTCTTGGTATGAGACTGTAAGAAAATGTGTTTGCAATAATAATTAAAAAAAAAAATTAATTATTAAGGTAACACAATTTTGCTTTTGTTTAATTTTTAATTTAGATAGTGATTCGAAACGTCGGGAATTAAAAAGTTAAATTAAACGCGATAAAATCCGTAAAAATGTGTTTAATTTCATTTACATTTTGGTTTCTGATGGTAAGTGGTTGCTATGGTCCATAGACATCCACATCTATCCTCGTTTGTGAATCAAAATGCAGATGCGTTGTCAGCCGTGAGGACTGAGATGGAATGACTATTTTCCAGTAAAAAGGGTATCAGGTAAAAACACTTTATTTCTACATCGAGCACGTCAGTTCTTAAAATAGAAATTAACAGTTTCAGTTGTGGTAAGGGCAATGAACTCGGTTTACTCGCACTATAAAAAAATTTTGCGACTCCATACAACTGCTCGACTTCACTAAGGACGTAAACAAATCCTTAAAATTGGAACAGCAATGGGATTATTTTGGGTGAAACATTGATTTTACTTGAATTTACTTCAGTTCTGTTTTTTAAAAAGCCGGCAACTGGTGTTGCAGTTGCTCACGGGCGGCAGTAATCACTTACCATCAGGTGAGCCGTATGCTCGTTTGCACTCTTTCCTATAAAAAAATATGCCTCAATACTTATAATAATTCATAATATATCAAGACTATTAATAAAAAAATATGTTAAGGATTAAATTAAATATAATAAAGTCTTAATTAAAAATGTACTAAATAAATAAATAATATTTTTAAGAGAATTCGATGAAGGGAATCCAGAAGTTGACAAAAGGAAACTGAAGCAGGAAATGGGCGGCAGCATCTTCTTGAAAATAGCTGGCAATAACCCCCAAGACAAATATTTATGAGGCAGTCTATGCCTCCTTTTTTATAAAATATGGGTGACAAACGAGCACACATACCACCTGATAGAGAATGCTGTGGCCTATCGACATCTACATTTATCCTCGACTAAGAATCAAAATGCAGATGCGTTGCCAACCCTGAGAACAAAGATGGAATGCTCCGTTTCCAGTAAAAAGGGTATCCGGTCCTCTACACTGACCATACGACACACAGCAGCATTAAGCTGCTGTTTATCGCAGGTATTCTATGACAACTACAGATGTAGCGTGGCTCTACTATATAACAATAGCTGTACTACAGTCTATGTTCAGCAGTGGACTTGCGATGGGGTGCAATGAATGAAAGATCTTTACGTGCGGTTGAAGTAAGTTCAAGCGCACGTAACACAATCTACAAGTTGTTTTATCTGTATGGGTATGCAATAAATAATTTATTGATTGATCGGTGGCTCGATTAAAAACAAAGACATAACACACATTTTTGTATGACAAGCAATCATACATAAAGGGGCATCGACACGTAGTAAACGGAAGGAAAAGTAATGGCAGACAGAGCGATACAGACTCTACAGATTGACGGTGAACCCGCGCCGATTCGGAGCATCGTGGACGTACA
This sequence comes from Parnassius mnemosyne, assembly GCA_963668995.1. Taxonomy (NCBI): domain Eukaryota; kingdom Metazoa; phylum Arthropoda; class Insecta; order Lepidoptera; family Papilionidae; genus Parnassius; species Parnassius mnemosyne. Next base: position 26,780,235 of record CAVLGL010000092.1, read on the forward strand.
CAATCGTGGCCTTTGTTTACGCTATCATGTATGTCAGGGGTACGCAACTATTGAAGTAAATTAAAACTATCAGATATGTATACTAGCTGTTTAGGCAGACGTTGTTCTGCACTTCCCGGTACGTATTGCGATGAATTTTCCTCATAAATCACTCCGGACTATTTACAATGTAAATATTAAATCTATTAATAGCGCAATCATACAGTCATCTACCGGGTACGGCACTAAACCAATATATTATTGTAAATTACTTGACTACAGCACCACGTATCCGCATCCTAACATAGCTATAAACTAATAAGACCTCGAGAAAACAAACTCATTTTGAAAAAATTACCTGAATCGGTAAAGTTATTATTGTAGCCATGTAACAGACGCACTAACGATTATATACATAAAGATTGCTAGCTAAAACAGCAGACGTTTTTGGTAAAAAATAATACAATTGTATCTAAAATATAAAGTTTGTAATTCAAAATTTCAACCCGTCATTAAATTCTCCCTTCTTAAATATTCATTATTATATGTGTAACAGGAACAGGGTATGATACGATAAGGCTCACATATCCTTGTAGGATAAAAATTTCATTTTTGTAACTATTATAAGTCGGTGCTTAACTACTAGCCCACCTAATGGTATGTGATAATGTAGATGAAGATGATATGTACTAGATGATGCGGCTTAACAAATCCTATTTACTTTTTCCTCGAAAACACCCACTTAATAATTTTGTATATATCCACATAATAATGGAAAGACAGCAATGCTGCAAAATTACTCAATTCTTTTGTTGTAACGCATTATGAAAGACAAAACAAAACATTTATTTCGAATGCGTGGTATGTTAACAAAAAAGAAGTGTAGAATATCCTAGAATTTGATTGTCCGATAGTGGAAGAGAGAGGAGGGGTTAAGTCATAAAACTCAGTCGCACACTCTATGAAATTTATCCTCTAGAACATCGAAAGTCTGACTACTTCGCGCCTGATCTCGAGATTAATTAGATTGACTAAGATCATTTAGCTACAAAATCTTGTATAAACTTATCTTATTAAAATTAAAAAAAAACACGGTGATGACAATCTTAATTACTTTATAGTATTATAAATATAGACTATTACATAAAAAGGTTTACAGCCCCTGATTGAGTGTTTACAGTGAACATATGCGGTGCACGTGTGCCGGCGCGTGCGCTCGCCTCTCGTAGCCCCATCCTAATGTAATTAACTGTTAAAAACCAACAGCCGACTTCCTCGCTCTGACTTCAACATTATTTTCTGTAAATCACACCAAATCACACATAAAAACAAAAAGGTGTTGAATTATTCCCTTAATTACCTTAATTACCCTTCGTTACAAGTACCTATTTATAAGAAAAACATGTATGCAGTTCACACGCGGTAGAATTGAAAACTTCAGAATACTTAACTGTGAGAGAATGAGACGGATGCAATCAGGAGTAGAATAATAGTAGGGTTCAATTATTATAATATTGTTAACAAGTTTAAAAATTATTTTACAATAGCTTTTTACCCGTGGCTTCGTACGCGTGAGCTTGAATTTAGGAACATCGTTCAATGCTGTTCCGTACCAAATTTAGCAAAATTCGTTCACTGTTGGAGTCACCTCGGTGTCTCTGTCTCTATATCTGTCAAATATTTTTTTTTGAATTCTAAAGGGCTATTAGATATAGATGATTGGTATTTGGCATAGATATAATTTGCTACAGGAACACGTGAATATATATGCCTAGAAACACCATTTTTATATCGGCCGTGTCTTCCGATGTATGCATAAGAAAGGTAAAAACTATTTTTAAATCCAATTGTGCATGCCTTAAGCGCATTAAAAAATTACGTATAATAGATTAATACGTAAATTTTTCAAGTAGTTTAAATACACACAAGTTTTCACTAAAACTTTATTACTATACTTCTAATTTTCCTATAATTTTATGTCAACCCTCAAATAAAATTAAAAAAAATGTAATTTGTAGTTCTACTCGTCAAAGAGTTCCAGTAGCAGTCACCGAAGTACACCTTGAAGTCATGCCGTCATGTCCGAAGGTAAAGTCGATTCATAAATAACAAAACGAGCCCAAACTCTGCACATTTAGTTCTCCTCGTCGAGTTGTTCCAATAGCATTCACCGAAGTACACCTTAAGTCACTCCGTCAAGTCCGGGGGTAACGTCTCATCATAACTAGCGTAACGAGCACAATCTCGGCACACCCACTTATATCCGAGAGCTGTTTTGGAATATGGTAAGGCTGGTGTTGATGAAATGTAAGGAAAATGAAAATGTTATAATGTTAGGAGAATTTAATGGAAGGGTTGGGTTGAAGAGGTCTGGTTATGAAAGGATATTAGGAACGTTTGGCGATGAAAGAATAAATGAGAATGATGAAGACCTCCTCACCGTATGTGTGGAAAAGAATCTTTTTGTGGTGAACACTTTCTTTCGCCATAAGAGGATTCACATGTATACATGGAAAAGAGGGGATGATAGAAGCATGATAGATTTCATAATTGTGGATGAAAGAATGAAGAGCGCAATGGTAGATACAAGGGTTTACCGTGGGTCCAACGTAGGGACGGATCATTACTTGGTCTTATGCCGAATTAATGGTCTATTCAGGCGTTGACGGCATCGGATATCTGTGTCTACCACTGCGTTACAGCGTATAAGAATAGAGAGGTTACAAGATCAAGGAGTGAAAGATAAGTATAAATGCAGACTGAGGGAAAATATAAGTGTGTTGAATGAATTATGTATGAATAATTTAGGCTTAAAGAATGTATGGAATAATGTCAAGAAAGTTTTGGTTGATGCAGCCACCGAGGTATGTGGTGTAGGTAAGAGTACGAATGAAAGGAAAAGTAATAGGTTGTGGTGGGCTTATGAGGTACGGATGGAAGTTGAAGCAAAGAAGAGAGCGTGGCTAGATTTACTAGTAACCAAAGCTGGTAATTCTGGCGGTATGAATGATGAGATTGAAAGAAAAAAGGCTGACTTTAGAGGTATAAATAAGAGATTAAAAGAAGTTTTTGAAAGGAAAGAGCAAGAAAGGATAGATAAGAATGATAGAATGATATCTGATAACTTCCAGGCAAATATTAAAATGTTCTGGAAGCTCGTAAGAACTGCCAGGGGAAATTCAAAACAGCCTAGAATGAATGCTATACGAGACGAGACTGGCTGCATGCTGAATGATGAAGTTTCGAATTTAAAGAGATGGAAGGAATACTTTGAAAGCGTGTTTAAGAGTGAATAGTCGTCTGAATTAAGTGAAATAGAAATTCCGAGAGAAATGGAGAGAGGTAGGGAGATAAGTGTAGATGAAATAATGAAAGCAATGAAAAGCATGAAAGCAGGTAAGGCAGCCGGTTATGATAGAGTATCACTCGAAATGCTAATGGCTGGAGAGGGTGTGGTTGCAGGCCTGCTGTACACCTTGTTTAATTTATGTTGGGAACTGAAGCGGGTACCGGAAGATTGGTGCAAAGCCGCTATAGTCCCAATATATAAGGGAAAGGGGTCACAGCAGGACTATAAAAACTACCGTGGTATCAGCTTGCTTAGCATTGTGGGTAAACTGTATGCTAAGGTGTTAATATAAAGAGTTATGGAAGAAACTGATGGAAAAATTTGGGATGTGCAAGCTGGATTTAGAAAGGGGGTGTGGTGTACGGATCAAGTCTTTTCCATGCGCATGATTGCGGAGAAATTTTTGCCCAAAAACCAGAAAGTTTTTTGTGCGTTCATGGACTCGGAAAAGGCTTATGACAGAGTGTACAGGAACGTGTTATGGCAAACACTGACCTTATTTGGGTTGTGCGCTGGTTTGATACAGGCATTAGAGTCTCTTTATAGGGACTCTAGTGCTTGTGTCAGGATCAACGGGGTCTACTCAGACTGATTTGGCATTCAAAAAGGTGTCAGACAGGGCTGTGTAGTTTCCCCGTGGCTGTTCAATCTATTTATGGACAGTTGTTTGCAAAGTTTGAAAGTTGAAGAATGTGGGTTGAGAATGGGTGAGTTAATCGTCAAATGCCTTTTGTACGCCGATGATCAAGTCATATTTGCATCGTCGGCGGCCCAGTTGCAAATGATGGTTACTTTAATGAACTGGTCATTAAAAGAAAGAGGTATGAAAGTGAACGCAAGTCGTCTGAAAGTGATTGTTTTTGAAAGGGAAGAAAGTAAACCGTTATGTGAAATAAGAATAGAAGGGGAGTTGATTGAGCAAGTGGATGAGTTTGTATATTTGGGATGTTTATTTTAGCAGGGATGTTAGATATGATAAGGATATAGAACGACGAGTGAACGCAGGAAATAGAGTGAATGGGGCTCTACACGCTATTATGAAGAATCAGAATGTGTCAAAGAAGGCACGTATGGCAATTCATAATGCTGTGTTAGTCCCTACTTTAATGTATGGTAGTGAAAGTTATGTCTGGCAGAAGAAGCATGAGATTAGAATAAATGCTGTAGAAATGCGGTCATTAAGGAGTATGCTAGGGCTGAATCTGAAAGACAAGGTGAGAAATAGTTTGCAAGATGACGTTGTGACCAGGATTAAAAAAGGAATGCTTCGGTGGTTTGGTCATGTAGAAAGAATGAACGAGGAAAGAGTACAAAGCAAATTTATGTTTCAGAAGTGAACGGCAGAGTCGGGAAGGGACGCCCTAGACGAAGATTTATCGACCAAATCGGCGATATATTGAAAATGAGCCAGATTAGGAGTACCCTTAACCGACGAGCGTGTATGCGTAGATATATAGATGTTAAAAAGGCGAGAGAGGTGTGTTAGGATCGCGCCAAATGGAATTCCGTAGTCTCTGCCTACCCCTCTGTATGACAGGCGGAGTGTTTGTGTTTTTGTGTTTGTTTAAGGCTGCTCAAAACACCAAACATTTCGGCATTCTTGAGCCAAAAAAAATTAATTATAACTAAACAAACAAAATTAAACTGCGATTTACATCCCATGGCTTCCCACATGATAGATGAAGAGTTTAGAAAAAGATTGAGTTGAACAATTGATATTTTCAAAAGTTATTTTATTCTCTACGTGGTAGAGCCATGCTGCAGCTATATTATGGTTGTAGCACGAATGGGTCGGCTCGACCGGGGAAGGACCACGCTCTCACAGAAAACCAGCGTAAAATAGCAGCTTAACGCTGCTGTGTTTCGTATGGTGGGTGTAGAGAACCGGAGACCCTTTTTACTGGCAAAGAGGCATTCCATCTTAGTCCTCACGGGTGACAACGCATCTGCATCTTTAGTCTTTATTGAGCATAGATGTAGATGTCTATGGGTCACAGTAACCACTTACCATCAGGTGGACTGTGTGCTCGTTTGTCACCCGATCCTATAAAATTTATCGTGTTTACCCCACCATGTTGACTTGATAAATCAACACCATAAGCCACTAAAACCAGTTTTTAATGTAAAAATAGCAATTAATCGATTTGAAAAAAAATTATAAGTTCAACAATCATTTATCTTTTACCTACGCGCTTAGTGCTAATGGCATGCAATTGTCTTGGAATCAGAGTTTATTATTATTATTTACATTTTACTCTTTACGTTCATTCATAATAAAAGTTAATTTAGTTTTAACAACATAATGATGAATTTTATGGTCTTCTATCAATTTACAGCATAATGTTTAGTTGAGACATTTTATTCCTATCATTGGTCCTATTTTAATATTGATTGGCACCATAAAATAGATGAAGATATTTTTTTATGATCGAGTAGACTTCAAATTTCATAAATGCTGCAGCTATATTAATAGTACAGTCGTAGCACGAATGGATCGGTACGACCGGGGAAGGACCACGCTCACCTATGGTGAGTGTAGAGAACCGGAGACCCTTTTTACTTGAAAAGAGGCATTCCATCTTAGTCCGCACGGGTGACAACGCATCTGCATTTTGATTCGTAATCGAGGATGGATGTGATGTCTATGGGCCACAGCAACCACTTACCATCAGGTGGACTGTGTGCTCGTTTGTCACCCTTATTCTATAAAAAAATCCTCGGGAATTACAAGGCATCCGCATTTTGATTCTTAATTCTTAGATAGATGTCTATGGGCCACAGCATCCACTTACCATCAGGTGAACTGCGTGCACGTTTGTCACCCTTAAAACTAAATAAATAAAATATAGTAAACATAATTTACACTTAATTACATTTAAACAGAAACGTGTCAACTAGGATATCACGCGATGTGCGTCATTGAGGTAACATACGTGCTCGAAATGAGTTTTTGAAATCCTCATATATCTATATAATAGACGGCGGGTTGCATTCCTTGGGGTTGAAAATCAATTACAAGAGCAAGGAAGGGGGTGGAATCGGGTGGGTAGGTGACATGGATGTCTTTTGATATTTCAAGCCGCTCAGTTTTTTCTTCAATCGTCGAGTCTTATCGAGTTTTTACTTGGCTTTATAACGTTTGTGAAACGGATTTATCTGTAGCTTCTCTGTGTTTACCTTGTACTATGCTCAGTGAATATTGGAACATTAAAAATAATAATTTTTTGCCTACGATTTTTTATATATTAATAATATTTATATAAGATTTGAAATACTGGCTATTTCAAATCTTACTGCATAAATACATAAACTCTCACACCTGTTACCCAGTGGGGTAGGCAGAGATTACGAACTTCTATTTGGCACGTTACTGACACACCGCTTGCTTCTTTCTCATCCATATACCTACGCATACATGCTCGTTGATTAAGAGAAAATATAACTACTCCACGAAATAGTCGGCTCTACCGGAGAGAGATCACGTTCTTACCAAATACCAGCGTATAATAGCAGTGTAACAAAACTGTCACAGCATCAATCGGCCGACACATCTCTGACCGCTAGGAGGCTGCCACTAGAGAACCTCCGCAGTATTTAGAGAGCCATTCTTGCCGATCGGTTGTCTGTTCTCTGAACTATATATCACCCTTGCCTCTATGAAGTGAAACGAAGTTATTAATAAATTCATAATTTAAAAAAAAAGCCGAAAAAACAGCTTATGACCTTGAAACGGCTGAACCGATTTTGATATGTCTAAAAACCTCCGATAGAAAACCTGCTTTTAAATAAAAAAAAACCGTTTAAGAGCTACGGTGCCACAGACAGACACACACACAAAGCGGTCAAACTTATAACACCCCTCTTTTAACGTCGGGGATGAGTAAAAAATTGAGTTTAATAAATCAAACAAGTTATTATCTTTATTAACAAAAAGGCAACCTCGATAAGATTTAAATCTAGGTAGGTATTAGTAAATCATACTTACACTTTTTTATATTTCATTTGATACGAATTATTATTTAAAAGACATACTTAGACAAGTGTTATTTTTACATTACCCTGAGTTTGAGCACTGACCGAGCCGGTTTAAAGCAGTTTCTATCCGTACGTGACAAGCCGCCAGTGCTCACGCACACACGTGCCTCAACCTTGTAGTCGTGTACCTATCATAGCACGGTTGTATGAAGCTTTGCCTCTGTACGGTACGGTTTCTTAACTCATGTTTCGAGGGTTAATAACGTTAAAATACTAAATATTACACTAATAAGTACACAGGCCTGCTCTCATTTCTGAGAAGATTACCCTTACCCCCATAAAAAAGTATGGCTTAATAATATTACCTTTCTTAAGTGTAATTAGAAAGGAAAGGTTAATATACTGGTATCCGTTACGTTGTTTAAAAAAAACTATGTCCGACCCGTGAAAGTGTTTAGGTTACGTGGTATGTTTCTGTTCATGTAGTCTTTCCCAAATATTAAATAAAATACCTTGCATAAAATATGTAATAATCGTTAAACCAGCGTTAAAGTTCGATAAGGATCTTCTGGCACGTTGCCGAAATCGGAACTAACGTCGCCATCTTGCAAAACTTTATGAATGACGTATTTTTTTATAGAATAATGGTGACAAACGTACACACAGTCCATCTAATAACCCATGAGAACTGAGATGGAATACCCGTATCCAGTAAAAAGCTCCGGTTCTTTATACTCACCATTCGAAACACAGCAGCATTAAACTGCTTTTTACGCTGGTTTTCTGTGAGAGCGTAGTGATCCCTTGGTCGATCCAATCCTTTCATTCTACAACAAACGATGACAGTTATACGTTTTTGGTGGATCATCCAATGTCCCAAATCGCAACGTATATTGTCCATACGTGACATAAAAACGGACATTCATATGCATTTAACTTTCTGATGCCCTAGTTTTTTATTGCACGCCGTAAGCGCAAGGCTTGTAAACACGATAACTTTTGAAAATATCAATAATTGTTCAACTCAATATATTTTTAAAACTCTTTATCTATCATGTGGGAAGCCATTGAATGTAAATGGCAGTTTAATTTTGTTTAGTTTAATTATAATAAAATTTTTTCGGCTGCTAAATGGCGAAATTTTCGGTGTTTGACCAGCCTTGTGTGAAATAATTTTAGTAAATAGACTGCCTCACTCGATTAGTACGGCGTCAACCGCCGTTGTGAGTGGATACTGTATTGGTTGTTTGCAGCGGCTCAAAAAGATCGCTGTACAAATAAATACAAAATATTCGAAAAACAAATTTCTTACTATTTTATATTACTTGATTATTATAACAATCAGAGATTTTTATTACAATATTTAAAAAGCACAGAATAAATAATAGTAGTACGTACTAAATGTAAGTAGGATGTAATATTTATACGAGTACTTAAAGACGTCTTGGACTTTTTACGTAATGTTGTTCGTACGGAATGCGCTCAGTGTTCGTCGCACGACCGAAGCGAGTAGGTGTATTTATGTATGTTTATACATTTAATCTTGTAGGTGTATAGCTTTTCGTAACCTTTCATCTTATTTTATTTAATAATTCGTCGATAGAATTTACATACATAAATATTTAAAAAATATTTCTGGATATATAGATCTTTTTACATAGTATTGACTATATTGCAAACTTAGAGTGATAAGGGGATGCACCTAGTAAGAATGATACAGCAACAATGGAATTTGCAATTAGAAAATTGTCGTCATTATTCTGTGGCAGAATGTCTAGACTCAATGGCTAACATCTCTCAACTGACCCTTGTTATTCCGAACGGAAAAAAAACGTGTGTGTGTGATGTATTCACGGAATCCCGATTCGGTATTCCGAAACGGAATCACGAAACGGAATTCCGTATGTATGTGGCCGGCCTAAGTCACACTACTCAATATCACGTCTTTACAAGGTTTATGAGGCATATTCAACTGTGCTAGATATTAACACAACCTCTGTATCTAAAATTAATAATTTAAAATTATTTTTTTTTACAACCGACTTCAATATAAATTATTAAGAATAACTCAAAAACTATAAGCCAGACCTTGATCAAATTTACATGGCATAACATGTGAAGCACCAGCTTTCAAATGAAAAAAGAATCATCGAAATCGATTCACCCAGGAAACAGTTCTGAGGTAACACACATAAAAAAAAACCTATAGTCTAATTGAGTATCTTCTGTTGTTTGAAGTCGGTAAACAAAGCCTGTGCTCGACAATGATATCAATAATGATAAATGAAATCTTTTTGCTATAAAGTTACTTATAGTATATTATAAAACAAAACAGAATCAACAATTTAACAACATTGAGTTATATGTACTAGAGAAGCCATTCCAAAAAAATATTTGTGTCCTACTCTATGTCTTCGCGCATGCGCGGGAGTAGTAGTCGCGCATGCGCGAAGACTTTAATTTGATATAAAATAAGATATTAATATAAAATAAATATAAGAATTTAATATGAAATATCTTAATTTCATCTAAACAAACAGGTTATATTTCTAAATAAAATGTAATAATAATAATTTTATGGAATTCACAAATCTTCAATTTACGCAATATTTAGTTTGTATGGATTGCACTACAGTTCAGTTGAACATAGTCAATGTTCGGAATGGCTTCTTTAGTACGTAGTACATATAACTCAATGTTATTAAATTGTTGATTCTGTTTTGTTTTATAATATACTATAAGTAACTTTATATCGGCACATGCTGTGCTAACCTGTAAATAGTGAGACATTTACTTAGTATTATTACTGATGTATTTGATTAATTCACATACATCAGAAATTCCTTCAAGGAAAGAGCCTACACCTTTTTAAAAGGCCGGCAACGCATCTGAAATTCCCCTGGTTCCCCTGGTGTTGCAGTTGTTCATGGGCGGCGGTAGTTACTTACCATCAGGTGAGCTGCATGCTCATTTGCCCCCTCTGCTATAAAAAAAAATTAGTGTACTCACTGTTGGTTAACCAAATAAAATAAATAAATAAATAAATATGTTTTTATATATATATATATATATATGTAGGAAGTATAATGGGTATAGTACAGAGACTGATTTTGTAGTTAAGAATAATAATTAATTCGTTTACACGAATTAATTATCCAACGAGTCGAGGATAAACTAGTAACGGAATACGACAAGCGCATCGTTCCACGGCAGAGCCAAGACTGTCCTAACGGCGGCAGCTCCGTCCGTTTTATACAAGCTAAACGGGCGCCACCGCAGGTGCAATAGTGCAGGTGTGCGGAGCACGTGTTATTTACAAGAATTCTGTCTAGCTATGCCAACGCCGTCGCAGGTGCAATGGTGCACGTGCCGTCATGGCCATACTGACATGCGTGCGTCCTCGCACGCGCTCTATCACAATCTTAGTTATCTGTAGACAGAAAAACATCGTTCGATTCTCCTGACAAAACAGCGTCTGGTCCGGTCTATATTGACCCTTCAGACTGGGGTGACAGTCAGTTTTGTTCCGGCAGTAAGCCCTACAAAACTTTAATCATCTTTATGTTAGATCGGAATGATTAGTCTGTAGCTTTTTCTATTTTCTCTTTTTTTTCAAGTACTGTTTTCGCTAGTCCGGAATAACTATTCCCTATAGCCATATCATTGGACCGGCACAAAGCCCTGCAATGATAGTAAGAACTATTTTTTTTTCTTACGCTCTTTTTTTTTCAAGTACTATTTATGCTAGTCCGGAATCACTATTCCCTTTAGCTATATCATTGGACCGGCAAACGCCCTGCAATGATAGTAAGAACCACATTTTTTTTCTTACTCTCTTTTTTTTTCAATTCAGTAAAGAAGAGTTACAGACCAACCATACCGCAAACATGTCCCCGTCACAATCACACAAAAGTGTATCGTGAGGGACGTAGTGACACGATAACACCTAAGTATGTAAACCAACAGCAACTCGACACATATCCCAGTGCAGCACAGACCAGCCTCCCTGCAACTTCATGTTCCTTTCCTGCACTAGAATAATTACTTTGCTAGAGTGTTGCAACGTCTCTAGTATTTTCTAGATGCACAGACACGGCTACCTCTGACTGTCGCACGTCCTCGTGCGGTTGACAGTGAACAGCATACGGTCTATCAGTTATCACCACTTGCTAACAGATATTAACTCTTGTTAAATATTACAACGGTCGACCAACCCAGACTTCATTTAAGTCTGGAACGCGCGGATATGGCTACCTCCAGGCAAACGCACTACAGCTTTTCGTTCTGCTGCGATCGTGCCACATTCGCGGCAGCAAGCCGTCGCGCCGTACTAGCGCTAGCGAATCGTCGCACTGCTTTGCAAAATTAAAAGAAATCGAGATAAATGTATTGCGAACCATGGAATTCCGAGCTTCCGAAATTCATCACATATTCTCTTAAGAAACGGCAACTGCACGACATTTGAAAACATTGCAAAAAAAATGTGTAGAGACAGATACCACAACATATTTCAAAGCGAAGGGGGAAACTGCGCAAAATCTACGAAAGCCGTCCATTTACAGCGCCAAAGCACCATTTGTTCGGCGGCCGCTTGAATTGCCCTGCCGTAAGATCAGCCGATAAGTAACCGACTGTAGCGGTGTAGGCTCAATCTAACCAGCGCTCGGCCGTACCTGACCATGTTCGATTAGCCATCACAACGTCTTCCTCATTGATCATTGTTATAGACACTTCTACGAATCCCTCGAAATCAAACCCCAATCTTGTCAACGACACAATATTCGGAGCAAACTGCAACACTGATCAACACATTAGAACACAAAAATGTCGCTTATTATTTTCAATTCATAGCGTGTTAAAGTTAATCCTTTATTGTAGTACAACCCTTAAAAGTTTTGAACTTCAAAATATAGCAAATGATAATCATGTTTCGCGTGAACTATCAAATTACAACAAAACGAGAGCAGCAGGAGCACCTGAGGGTTCACAGGCATCGTCGGGGTTGTAGTTATCATGATCTGCGTGAAAAACAAATTGTTAACTATAAGGACAACATACACAGTTGCCTGTTCTCTCATCTATCACACATACGAGGCCCTAAAACAGAAATACGTTCTCATACCGTGGACTATAATAAAGCACTTCGCTTTCACAAGTAAACATAGGTCTTCATACGAAGTATCTGACACATACTCTTACTTGAACTTGCGAGATCCCACGTTAACTACGTGAACCACATTAAAAACGTGAACCAGGACAGCGCCTGCCAGGACAGAGCCTAATACATGTTCAGAAAACATTACCGTGCACACAGCATACGACTTCCGCGCACACAATGTGACTCCCACGCATAGAGAGTACACGACTTCCGAGGCATCGCCATGTACAGCATACGCGCGCTCCGGGATGGCGCCTGCGTATACGCGCATACGCATCTGCCGAAAACAGGCCATGTTACAGCTGGACCTGGCAGTCCGTTACGACCAGCAAGGCACACACTCACGCACTTGTAACACACATCACACGTGCTACTGTAACACATAAAAGAAAACATTAAAAATACTCAGTCGGAACTTGATTTCAAGAAATGCAGCACTACTCTTGGTACACCATTCGCCTTTCTAGGGCACCAAATACTGAGCTGCGGCTACACGACAACCTCTGGTATGGTCCGATCCTCATGTAAACTTAAATACTCTCTTCAATGTCAGAACTAATTGGCTCTACTTCACTTTCATCAGTTATACTTCGGTTTTCCGGCATTTTTCGCAACCAATTAAAATGTAAACACTCATTCTTACAAAATAGTTTCTGAGCCAAAGTTTAGGATAAATTTACTTTCCTCATGTATCTAATGGTGATCAGTAGCAGCGACAAATAATAAGTCCGCGGCGTCATAAGCCGACAGCATACTCAAAAGCTAGCGCTACAGCTCCACGCTTTCCACTAAACCATTCCAAGTTTGTCGACTACGTAATGCTCGGAGTAAACTGTAACACTTATTATCACATTAGATCACAAAAATACTACTTAGTGTTTTTAAGTCATAGCACGTTAATGTAATCATGTTCTTTTTTTCGGTACACCGTTTAAACATTTTGAACTTTAAAACTAGGCCATGTAAATCACACCTCGTGTATCAAATTATAACATTACTTGAGCAAGTTAAACTTCCACTGAATGCAAACTATAACTCATTCAAAATATCTCCAACATTTCTTTCGACATTTGTTATCATATTTGGGTACGTTAAGAAATAATGAAATTACTTGCGGGTACTTTCTATTATAAATTAAATAAAAAGATTTAACTTTTGACTTAAAACATTTCACTTTAAACTTTTACTCTACACTTTAATGATTCGTCAATGTTCGTTTCGTCAACAAACTTGATTTAAGAAATTGAACACAAAAACAAAACGCGAGGCGCATTATAGTATTTCACCAACATAATAACCCTAACACTATTCAAAGGTTATAGCAGGTGGGCATTAACAGGGACTTTATCCCACTTCTGATGTAGGAAGTATAATGGGTATAGTACAGAGACTGATTTTGTAGTTAAGAATAATAATTAATTCGTTTACACGAATTAATTATCCAACGAGTCGAGGATAAACTAGTAACGGAATACGACAAGCGCATCGTTCCACGGCAGAGCCAAGACTGTCCTAACGGCGGCAGCTCCGTCCGTTTTATACAAGCTAAACGGGCGCCACCGCAGGTGCAATAGTGCAGGTGTGCGGAGCACGTGTTATTTACAAGAATTCTGTCTAGCTATGCCAACGCCGTCGCAGGTGCAATGGTGCACGTGCCGTCATATATTACTCGATATCTTCGCAGATTGTGAACCAATTCTGATGATTATTTTTTTATTAATTAGGTAATACTTCAGGGGTGGTCCCATATAAATGACCCTTTTGACCCCTAAGGGTAGCTAATAAATAGCTTCATTTATAGCAATTTAAATTATGACGTATCTTCTCGTCAGGTATACCTCAAAACTTGAAAACAAGATTATACAACCGGTGCGTGTTGCCAGTGATGACTTATGGATCTGAGACATGGTCCTTCACTGCTGGCCGTATGAAGAAGCTCAAGGTCACTCAGTGAGCTATGGAGAGGACTATGCTTGGGGTTTCTGTGTGTGATAAACTTAGAAATGAGGATATCCGCAGTATTACCAGAGTGACCGACATAGCCCAACGGATTAGTAAGCTGAAGTGAAAATGGGCCGGTCATGTAGCTCGAAGAATCGACAACCGATGAGGGAAAAAGGCTCTCGAGTGGCAGCCTCGTACCGTCGGGCGAAGTGCAGGGCGTCGCCCCTCTAGATGGAATGACGACTTGGTAAAACATGCAGGAAGTTGATGGATGCAGGTGGCTCAGGACCGTGCTTTGTGGCATTCCTTATGGGAGGTCTATCTTCAGCAGTGGACTTGTGAAGGGCTGTAATGATGATGATAACGATGACACCAATTTGAAATTCGGTTTTTACTTTTTGTTAAAAGTTATAATTATTATTATGCCCTCCCTACGGTGACGCTCCAGGCCAGCTCCTAGTTTGTCTTATTATAAATCCATCACTGCATACCGGTTAAAAATATTACCTTTCTTGTGGGCTTGATCGTAGTCGTGTAAAAACAGAACAGCGAAATAAAAGAAAACAGAAAAGGCCTAACACATAATTTTCCAGTAACGAAACCGTTTGTTCGTGGTCATCCATATAATTTAATTTTCAACGTCGCACAGAACAAAAGCTGTGGTTTCCAAGCGGTACCTACTTCTCACCTAGGTACAATGCAAGACCTACTTTCCATGGACAAAGGACCGCGGCGGAAGTTACTGTGTCTATAGTGCGCTGGTTAAACAAGGGTTACCATGTTGATAAAGTTAAATACAGCATAAAATACAAATTTTTATATAATTTGAGTTTGTCGAACGGGTTGTTTAAGATCGCACTAACTTCTTTCTTCATAATCGCCAACCCACAACTGGATAGTAATTTTAGACGTCCTCCATAGTATTTCCATAATCAACAGACGTGGCCAATCACACGATGTAACATATTTTTCTTTGACTTTGTTTAAGTCCCTATTCTGGATATTATAAATCCGGTAAATACGAGACAATTATAGCATTCATCCTATGGCTAGTGAACGTTTGTTGCGAATGTGTTACTTCGTCCATTCTTGATAGAGTCCTTTTTTGTGTGTGCTTCGTGGGGTGTTTTCACAGGCAATCCGCCCTTTGTATAGTTAAGGTCATATATAACAATGGCATATAACATATCCTTCCCGCAATTATCACGTCCATATCACATCATTTAACCTATAGTCCATTTCGCTCTAGAATATTAATCACAATTTATTTGGTACTTAATTTATCGCATATTCAACCAATTTATTTAGTACTTAATTTATCTCATATCTAACCAATTTATTTGGTACTTAATTTATCGCATATCCAACCAATTTATTTGGTACTTAATTTATCGCATATCTAACCAATTTATTTGGTACTTAATTTATCGCATATTCATATTCAACCAATTTATTTAGTACTTAATTTATCTCATATCTAACCAATTTATTTGGTACTTAATTTATCGCATATCCAACCAATTTATTTGGTATTTAATTTATCGCATATCTAACCAATTTATTTGGTACTTAATTTATCGCATATCCAACCAATTTATTTGGTACTTAATTTATCGCATATCCAACCAATTTATTTGGGACTTAATTTATCGCATATTCAACCAATTTATTTAGTACTTAATTTATCTCATATCTAACCAATTATTTTGGTACTTAATATATCGCATATCTAACCAATTTATTTGGTACTTAATTTATCGCATATCTAACCAATTATTTTGGTACTTAATTTATCGCATATCCAACTAATTTATTTGCTATCTCGCCGCATTTATCATTATTTCAACCATAGTTTTTTGAGAAACAATACATTGTTACGATTTAGTTTCCTAGAAATATTTTTTTTATTTATTTATTTAATCACAAATTGCGTTATAATAGCCAATGATAAACAAAATGTGAAGCTGTGGTAGTTGCGGAGCTAAGCGCTCGCAGTAAATATCACAGTACGCGAGCAACCCGGGTTCAAATTCCGCCAGCACCAATGAAATTGTTAATTATAATTTTAAGTGCTGATTTACCACGTGCTCGGCGGTGAAGCAAAACATTGTGGATCTGCATATCTTAGAATTTAAAAAAAATATTTCGAAGATATATGAAGTCCGCCAAAGTGCATTGGGTGCGGCGGACTTTTTCTAACCCTAAAACCATCTCAAAAATGAGAGGAAGGCTGTGCCCAGGGTTGGGGCGTAGTAGGCTGTAACTTTAAACAAAGTAATTCCTTACGCATCCTTTTTTACATTTTTTATAGGATAAGAGTGACAAAGTAGCATACAGTCTATGTGATTGTAAGTGGATGCTGTAGTTCATAGACATCTACATCTATCCTCGATTAAAAATAAAAATGCAGATGCGTTGTCATTGCTGTGACTAAGATGGAATCGTTTCCAGTAAAAACGGTCCCCGGTTCTCTACACTCACCAAACGAAACACAGTTGCATTAAGTTACTATTTTACGCTGGTATTCTGTGAGAGTGTGGTCTTACCCATTCGTACTACAACCATAATATAGCTGCAACGTGGCTCCGTACCGTCGTTACTCAGTTTTAGTGACTATTCACAGCTAATATCGACTTAGTACTGCATTTTAAAACTAGTCTTCAGCAAAGTGTTATGTGCTTCTAGAATGATATGTTGTGATATATAACTTTATAATAATAATGACTTTCAAACTGATTTTCGGTCATGGCGACCCGTCTCAAAGGAGACTAGAAATCTGCAGGACAGGACTATACTTCATGAGTGTGTGTGACAAGCACAGGTGCACTATCTATTCCCTCACTCTAATTCCTCCATTTCGATAGCAATCCGTAGAGAGATCAGGCCGAATATATACAACTTACTCTGTGAAGCAGGCGCATAACCAACGCCTTTAGGTGCTTTCCGAGACATGACACAAAAATTTTACTCATAACTTTATACGCAACTTACTTTTAACTCAACTATATACGCAACGCAATTGCGATTCCTCTGGTGTTGCATTTGTTCATGGACGGCGGTAGTCACTTACCATCAGGTAAGCTCTATACTCGTTTGCCCCCTCTCCTATAAACAAATATATTTTTACAACAACACGGAACATAATGTTTTCTTATATTTACCCAGACACTAGACATTGAATAAAACTACTTTTAGGGATTTCTCCAGATTGCTGTCAATTTACTTAAATTGAATTCCCAACATTTCGGTCCCCCGTAACCATGGGTGCTGAAAATCACCCGAAACGTCAGGAGTTAAAATCCATAAAAATAGTTTTATTCAATACCAAATATATAAGAAATATTATAATTACCTGTTTCATTGGCTAACTCCAAGTTTTTATGTCACTATACATAAAACTACCGCAATTGGTTTGTTCACATTGACTTACCTCACCTCTTCGCTGCTTAGTAACAAAATATATTAAAGTATACACGTAGTACCAACCCAGTTGAATAACTATATTAAAAATAATCCACTACTTACCACCACATAGATAGAGCACCTTACTAAAATCAAAATAACTGGAACAATCCTTTAATAAATTAAAACATGGTTACCGTAACTGCAAATCGCATTGTAGTTTAGAGAAGCTGTTCTATGAAACCGAGACTGATATAATTTTCATTTAAAATAACTTTTAAATTTCAGAGGCAACATCAAATAAAACGATCTAATAAAGAAAAAAAAGAAAGAATATATGGTACAATCCTCGCAATAACTTAAAACATGGTAACCGCGACTGCAACGCGCTATCTAGTTAGTGAAGCTTTAATGATGGTACCGTGAAACCGAGGCTGATATAATTTCATTTTATGTTAACTTTGAAACTTTATAAGGATCAAGTAAAACGATCCCATTATTATAAAGAGATGTCATCCTGACCGTTTTCTCTTATAGCGACATCTTACAAATACTATCGGACGCTATCAACTTCACAGGAGATATAATTTTCTTTTTTATGAAACAAATTTTTACTTTATTTTAAATTCCCGACGTTTCAAGTACTTTACTGCACCCAACAGTCCAAAGGAATCGCTTAGAGAAAAATTTAAAGAAACAAATATATTAACTTTGGCCTCTCAATATATTTACGAAAATTTAATTTATGTACACAAAAACAAAAGTAGTTTTATTTAAAATAGTGTTGTACATTCTGTAAATACTAGGAACAGGCACAAGTTAATTATACCAGTTACTCGACTCCAAAGAGTCAGTAATTTCTTCATGGGGCATGTATACGCTTTTACAACAAAGTCCCAGAAAATATGCAGACCTTGTCTTGAAGCAAAAATTGTTTAGTAAGGGTATAACCCCTAATGAGGTGATCGTTACCATGCTGTTTCTAAATTTTTTCATAGCAATTGTATAAATATATATAAATATTATATATAAATATTATATTGTAAATTATTTTATTTTTATTTTATTTATTAAGATTTACCAATGTTTGATTACACTGTATTTAACAAAATGTCTTAAGAACTAACTTACGTAGCTAAGTGTAACAATCGTTCAAGGTAAACACCACATGCATCGAGAAAGATTATAAATACGAATAAAAAGAAGTATAATTACCTAATAATGAAGTATATGGTAAAAAAAAACTATAATTTATTTGTTGGTTTCAAACCAGGCTAAAGCTAGAACTTTCTTAATTTTGGCAAATGAGTCGGCGTGAATGTCAACTAAGTTACTATGTCCATTGATCAATTTGCACAACCTTGCAATTGGGGAGTTTGCACCTAAGAGAGATTTCCTAAAAGGAGGGCAAAGCGGAGTAATGGGAGCGCGATAAATTCTCAGCGGAACACGAGACTAAAATTTTTGGAGCAAGGGGGGACAGTGAAATTTTTGGTTAAAAATTTTAACAAGAAATTTCAAGCTCAAGCTAATTTTTCTGATTAATAAAATTTTAAAGAATCTTAATCGTTTTTCGTAAGACCGAATTTTTTGTGAATGCCATTACGATAGGCCAAATTTGCTACGAACTTTTTTGCAGACGTTCCAATCGCAGTGTGTCGCGTAGTGTGGCCTCCTTACTACACTGCAATACTCAATAATGCTTCGTACGAGCATATATATACAACTGTAGTAATCTTTACGTGGTAGAGCCATGCTGCAGCTATATTAGTAGTATAGTTGTAGCACGAATGCGTCGGCTCGACCGGGGAAGGACCACGCTCTTACAGAAAACCAGCGTAAAATAGCAGCTTAACGCTGCTGTACACGCCCCTAGCTGCTCCAACAAAGGTTGACGGGACTAGGGCCCACGAGTAATCCCATCGACGGACAGCAGAGGGACGGGGCCCAACGGCCTGGTGGAAGAATTTCCTATAATACTAAGCTATATGGGAGAAGGCTAGGGAAATATAGTATTTACCTGTTTCCGACTCTTAGATCGCCCCAAGGCTCGGTCAGGCCGTAAGTGGGTGTGAGGTGCATGGCAAGTAGTGTTTAGTGATGTGTAAATGTCTAAGACCTGGACCAGCTTAGGCGGCCAGCAGCGGCCGAGTTCTAGGCTGCCCCACAATACTGCATCGCTCCAGCAGGCCCCAGCACTGGACCATTTCTTTCTTCATTGTTACTATATCAGTCTATTAGCTTCATTGTACATTTAACTAACTTAAACTCACCTAATTCCACATTCATCGTAGAATCGAACACGTGATACCCGACACAGTAAGGACAGTAGTTCAAAATTCGACATTCAATGTCCCGGATTCACTTATCACAAAATTATAAATAGGAAACTAACGCGATCTCTTAATGAGCATTACGGTTCAGTGTTAAACACAACTAAGTTCCTTCATTCGACACCAAAACACCACATCGCGAAAAGAATTCAAAACAACTAACAAACCAACCAACACACAAAAAAGGGCACTTAACGCGACGGCACAATTATAATGATTTCCAAACAATCAACCGGGAAACGCTCTCGACCAAGGAAAGCGCGGTTCGAATCCTAGACCGTATCTCTACTCGACACGCGCGTGCACAATTCCGCATCATCCGAACAAGTTAAATATTGCAAAATTCACATATCCACGTAGCGAAGTAACACGCACTAAAAAACTATCTGGACCCTATACGGTCGCGTGAACTTCGGCCGCGATGACCTAGGTACGCGGCTTCACCGCATCGCGGCCAGCGAACTACCCTTTCTTCGCCTACGCATCAAGCCACTGCAAGCTGCACACGGCCGCCCCACCTGGCGGCGTTTTTTTCACTTACATACAATCGGGTGACGCGCCAGCTCGAACGCAATTATATGGCGTACAAAAATGACCAAATTTGGGCATAAACAAACCCCCGTCCCGGACATAAGGACTTATGTCCGCAAGCAAACCGACAAGCGGGACAGGGTCACGACGGCACGTTGCAAGACCGAATCTACAACCAAAACTAGGCCACCTTAGGCACTCCATCAGATCTTGCAACCCTAGCCACCGCCTCAAAAAGACAGCCCCAATGTGGCAAGCCGGAGGGTCAACTTCCAATGGATGCCCCTCTTGAGCATCGCAGCACCTTAACAAGTCCTGTGCTGTACAGAAGTCCGACGACCTCTTTCAAACACCTATCTGTGCCCCTATGATTCGTTCCGCAATCCGACCGGATCGGGTCTGCAAATAGCGACGCGACACGAAGCGGCCCAGCGTGGCCTCCTAAGCTTCAATGCAGAGAGCACCCACAAATTCCACATGAACATCGTCTGTGGAGAGCCAAACGAAACGCACAGACAGTCCCTAGTATGTATTTTCAAACAAGTAGGCATAACCAAGCCATCCACCATATAATCATTTACTCAAATAGTGCGGCAGCTGATTTCAATCTGATAATCTCCAAACTAGCTAGCCTTTTAGACAAGTAGTCCTATGCTCATATTTCAACTAATTTTCAAAAGCATCAATGTTCATCTACAGAATTAATTCAAACAAATTAAACAAAACGATAAACTTAAGAGACAGCCCTATTTCTCATTTCAAATAAATATCTTAGACAGTGCCAACAAAATGTGAAACCCAAAAGAGGAATGACTCTTATTCCTTTTGGCACAAATAGCGTTATCCAATTTCAATTTTCTTTTCAACAAAACACAATGATCAAACACAATCACAAAAACATACATATAAATATTCAAATAGCGCGTCATTCAATTTCAAATGAATTCAAATTTTCCTTTCAACAGGACAAACACAGTGATCAAATACAATTACAGAAAAATATGTACGAGTATTCAAAGAGCACATTAAATTCGCCTTCTTAATCACAACCGCCACAAATATGAAACATTTCGCGGAAGGCACAAACCATTTTTAATTTTAATTCAAAGCATCGTTAATTAAGTGCTCGACCAAAACCAAATCTAACAATCCCTAACAGCGCAATTCAATGCTTCCGTGGAGCCCTAGTCTTCCCAACAACCAAGCGGAGGCCAACCGTGTTGTGAACCCGGAACCAATAAAGCGCGTACCGTTAAACAAGCGACGCTCGGGTTGTACACCCTCACTGAGGCCGTCGACAATAGAACAGTTTGACAAGTGAGCTGTCGACGGCTCACAGAATTAGTGGAGGCGGCCGTGGTGGGAGCTAGGGCGGCAGCTACCTAGCTGGCGCTGCCTGCATCAAAGGGGGAACGGTAGTACCCCAAGCCGCGGCCACTCAGCTGACGAGGGTGAGAAGGGTCTAGCTGACCGCTGAGTGGCAGTTAAGTCCCTTTCAACATACTGAGGGAGGGGGTGACGACCCTCCGCCCCTGGGGGAACAACTCCCCGACAGTGGGCGCGGCTGAGCGCCCCCGCCCGTAGGAGTAGAGGGCTCGGGAGAGCCCTGAGAGGAAATGCCGTTCGCACCCAGACACAAAACGGCATGGTGACAGCCCTGGCAGCGCAACGGCATCACTTTCTAAATACAAATTACTACGCGGCTCAAATACAAATTACAAATTAACAAATAACATATACAAAAAAAATTAACAAATGACAAATACCGTTCCTATAAAATCAAATTAAATACAAATTACCACAAATACATTTGTATTGTAAAATTAAATACAAACCACAATACAAATAAAGATACACATCACAGTCGATCTACAAAAAATGCCTCTGTCAGACAACCGACCCTTCGACAATTAATCTACTATAATTATACGAAAACGATAATTATCCGATTACGTGATAATCTTATCTACCTAGTCAAATTACCTAGCCTTAACAAAACTACAGTAAGTACCTAGCCTTAACAAAACTCCCGCTTGCTCAACCTACGGGCGTAGCTTCCCAATCTACCCGCTAACAAACAAAAAAGCAAGCATCAAAGGAAAATAATTTTATTATTACGTATTACGGCCGGGCGTGATTGTAGACACAAAATTAAACCAATCCGACCAACGGTCCCTGCTACCAAAAATGTACACGCCCCTAGCTGCCCCAACAAAGGTTGACAGCACTAGGGCCCATGAGTAATCCAATCGACGGGCAGCAGAGGGACGGGGCCCAACGGCCTGGTGGAAGAATTTCCTATAATACTAAGCTATATGGGAGAAGGCTAGGGAAATATAGTACTTACCTGTTTCCGACTCTTAGATCGCCCCAAGGCTCGGTCAGGCCGTAAGTGGGTGTGAGGTGCATGGCAAGTAGTGTTTAGTGATGTGTAAATGTCTGAGACTTGGACCAGCTTAGGCGGCCAGCAGCGGCCGAGTTCTAGGCTGCCCCAAAATGCTGCATCGCTCCAGCAGGCTCCACCGCTAGACCATTTCTTTCTTCATTGTTACTATTTCAGTCTATTAGCTTCATTGTACATTTAACTAACTTAAACTCACCTAATTCCACATTCATCGTAGAATCGAACACGTGATACCCGACATAGTAAGGACAGTAGTTCAAAATTTGACATTCAATGTCCCAAATTCACTTATCACAAAATTATAAATAGGGAACTAACGCGATCTCTTAATGAGTCATACGGTTCAGCGTTAAACACAACTAAGTTCCTTCATTCGACACCAAAATACTACGTCACGAAAGTAATTCAAAATACGCCTCGTTGACACGTAAACTAACAAACCAACCAACACACAAAAAAGGGCACTATCCTAGACCGTATCTCTACTCGACACGCGCGTGCACAATTCCGCATCACCCGAACAAGTTAAATATTGCATAATTCACATATCCACGTAGCGAAGTAACACGCACTAAAAAACTATCTGGACTCTATACGGTCGCGTGAACTTCGGCCGCGATGACCTAGGTACGCGGCTTCATCGCATCGCGGCCAGCGAACTACCCTTTCTTCGCCCACGCGTTGAGCCACTGCAAGCTGCACACGGCCGCCCCACCTGGCGGCAATTTTTTCACCTACATACAATCGGGTGACGCGCCAGCTCGAACGCAATTGGATGGCGTACAAAAATGACCAAATTTGGGCATAAACAAACCCCCGTCCCGGACATAAGGACTTATGTCCGCGAGCAAACCGACAAGCGGGACAGGGTCGCAACGGCACATTGCAAGACCGAATCTACAACCAAAACTAGGCCACCTTAGGCACCCCATTAGATCTTGCAACCCTAGCCACCGCCTCAAAAAGACAGCCCCAATATGGCAAGCCGGAGGGTACTTCCCGGTCAAGCTGAGCCAGTCGTGCTACAATCATAATATAGCTACAGCGTGGCTCTAGTATATTTAAATGACATATTTATACTTGTCAACCGGGTTCGCTTTGATGAGCTCCAAATTTGTGAGGTTCTTTTTTAAGTGCATCAAAGAACATGCTTCAGATACCGATGCGTACGTTATTGTTTTCCGTTTTGCAAAAAAAGTACTATGCTTTATATAACATTAAAAAAATTACAATAAAGGGGATAGTCACTTGCGGAGTTTCGTTCACCGTTTCTTTTTCAGTTAGAGTATCCCCATTTCGAACTGGTAGTAGTACAGAAACAAGTGATAAAATTAAAAATTTTGTACAACTGACTTCAATATCAGAGAGTCAATTAAATACGCATTATTAAGGATAACTCAAAAACTACTAATCAGATCTTGACCAAATTTATATGGGATCACATGCGAAGCACCAGCTTTTATATAAAAAAAGGAATCATCAAAATCGGTTCACCTAGGAAAGCGTTCTGAGGTAACACATATAAAAAATACAGTAGAATTGAGTACATCCTCTTTTTCTGCCGACTTTTTTTATAGTATAGGGTGACAAGCACGCAGTCCACCTGATGGTAAGTGGTTGCCGTGGCCCATAGACATCTACATCTATCCTCGTTAGCGAATCAAAATGCAAATGCGTTGTCACCCGTGAGGAGTAATATGGAATGCCTCTTTTCCAGTAAAAAGGATCTCCGGTTCTCTACACTCACCATACGAAACACAACAGTGTTAAACTGATATTTTACGCTGGTATTCTGTGAGAGCGTGGTCCTTCCCCGGTCGAGCCGACCCATTCGTGCTATAACTATACTACTAATATAGCTACAGCATGGCTCTACCACGTATAAGACTTCAAAAAGGAGACGATACTCAATTCGACTGTATTTTTTATGTGTGTTACCTCATACCTCTTTACTGGGTGAATCGATTTCGATGATTCTATATTTATTTGAAAGCTGGTACTTCACATGTTATTCCATATGAATTTGATCAAGGTCAGACCAATAGTTTTTGAGTTATTCTTAATAGTTTATATTGAAGTCGGCTGTACAAAATTTTTAATTTTTAGTTATTTGAAATATTTTTTAAAGAAAGAAAGGTACATTTATTTGGTACATAAGAATAAAAACAGACAGATTTATTTAAAGAAATAATACACAAATGTGTATAAATAACAACACAAAACAGACGATGACCAATTATATAGATCCTTAGGATCCTTTTGGATGTGTACCGGGAAGCATAATACATAAAATAAGCATAATGCATTATATGCTTGTCTTGTTATAAGTACCCACCTGTTAATGGTGCTAGGTACCAAAAACGGATACCACTCAGAATATAAAGGTGTATAATTTACAGAAATACAATCTCGCCCCGAACTTTTGTGGTTTCTGATTATAAATGGGTTGAAGAGTTTGGATGACTGACTTGGTTGTATATTATCCTCTCGAAATTTGAACCATTTTAAATATTTATGGAAATGGTTACATCGTCATCTTACTTCTTACTTTAATTTAAAAACCGTTGCCCTCCCACACAAGAATTTTCTCCCGTGGACCCTTTGCATTGCACAGGAACAAATAATCAAACTTAAGAATAATTATTTATAGGCCAAACAAGTATTTTTTCCATGCGGGATTCAAACCTGCGGCCCTATAACTTAATGCTAAATCACTGCAGCACGAAGCCGTTACTCGATTACGACGCAAATATATTTGGAAAAAAAACTGTTGTGAACGGCAGGGTCGGGAAGGGACGCCCTAGACGAAGGTTTATTGACCAAATCGGCGACACATTAAAAATGGGCCAGATTAGGCGTACCCTTAAACGACGAGCGTGTATGCGTAGATATATGGATGTAAAAGAGGCGAGAGAGGTGTGTCAGGATCGCGCCAAATGGAAGTCCGTAGTCTCTGCCTACCCTTCTGGGTGACAGGCGTGAGTGTTTATGTATACGTATGTATGTTTTTCATGGGGGTATTCCTAACTATACCCGCACGAGCAAGGACGGGTTATGTCAGACTTACAGCAACTAAAGCTCTTTAGTGTTCCATCATCGCCTCGGCAGGGTTTCTGCGCGCTCTTCAATTCATCCATTACAGCCTATAAAAGTTCACCGCTGAACATACGCTGCTTTCATAGATTGCTTCATAGGAGGGTTTTGCCATAGTTAACACGCTCGGAATGCGGGTAGGTATCCGCAGTTTTTTATAATTTTGAATTGTTATCAGGAAGATGCTGCTGCCCAACTACAGCACGGCTAGCATGGGCTGGGGACAAAAATTTATCCCCCAATTATATCCACTGACAAGGGATAAAATTATCTTGTCCCTATGCCAAAGCACGGCAACGGGGAGAAGAATATCCTCGTTTGACATAACAAGTGGACATATATTCCCCGTCCGTAGCATGGAGCCAAATAAAAGATAAAAACTTATGCTTTTTGACATTTGAAAGGGACAATTTTATCCTGGTCCATTGGACGTGAGTTTAAGTTTATATTCATACAAAAAATCTATCTAATTCTAAGACTATCACTCATTTTATCTACTGTGGATATTATATCCACCGGTGTGCCCATGCTCGAAGGGTGGATAAAATTAAGCGAGGGGATAAACCATTTTCTCCTTTCCCCGGGGATAAAATGGTCCTCTGCCCATGCTAGCCCTGCTGTTCCAATTTCCCTTTGTCGCTTATAAGATACCCACGGAACGATATTGAGTAATGGATATTCTCACACCACCACTTATATGTATGTGGTTGCATACTTAAAAACAAAGTCCCCATTAAATTTCTGTAGTATATCCAAACTGCAGCATAGACCCTTTTTACTGGAAAAGAGGCATTCCATCTTAGTCCTCACGGGTGACAACGCATCTGCATTTTGATTCGTAATCGAGGATAGATGCAGATGTCTATGGGCCACAGCAACTACTTACCATCAGGTGGACTGTGTGCTCGTTTGTCACCCTTATCCTATAAAAATTTATTCGGCTCGAATGGAAACGGACCAAAGAACACCAGCGTGAAATAACAACGTAATGCTGCTGTGTTTCCTAGTGTAGAGTACCAGAGACCCTACCCCCGTGAAGATGGGGCTATAGGATTCTCTTTTTCCACCACCACCAACTGCTATTGATTTTTGTATTCACATGAATGATACAGCAGTATTGTGTATGCATTAATAAATATTCAATTTAGTAAGTATACGGCACTGTAACTGCTGTTCGGTGTTAATATACAGGGGGCTATGTTTAAGTATTTCGTGGTAATTTTATTCCAACAATGAAAGTTAAGTGTAAGTTTATTACATTAAGGGCCGACTTTTTTAATTGTCAGATGAAAGGTGTTCATAGGATAAAATACAACATAAACCAATTAAAAATTACATTAGTATGAATAAAATGGTTCAATTGTTTGACATTTATATTCTGTCAGGTTATTCTGTTACAATTTATTTGATGGATAACTTTTAAAAAATCGTCCCTAAGGGTCAGGGCGTACAGATTAAATAACATGTTGTATAACTTTTGTTTTATAACACGTCCACATTACGTAACTATGTTTTTCAACATTGCAACATATAACAATACTGTACACATTAGAATAACAATGCAATATAACAATGTTATACGACATGACGTATGACATTGTCGTTTGTCGTTCTGCCGTTCGAGTTATATAACATTTTTGTCACATTATATAACACGTTTTATAACATTCGGCCTCCACATTACTGAAACATGTTATATAACAACGTTTAATAACATATTATATTATATAATGTGTACGCACCGTAAGATAACAATAATGCCTTTGGTACTAGCCTATTTTACTTACATCTCTAACTTTCAAATACTGTCAATTTTTAATATTTAATTTTGCAACAGATATTTAAAAAAAGTAATGTACCGTCACAGCCCATACTCGTTTTGCATCTGTGCTCAGACCTCTTCTTTTAGTTGAGATAGTTTATTATAAACAGGAACATTTTTCACCTATTAAAAAAAATATTACAATGACCTTAGGCGCTAGGTGGTAGAAGTCCGTCTGAGGGAGTACTACACGCTAACAAAGGTTGAAGACCAACTGATAACTATTACTGAAAAATATTTATCTTATTTTGGGATGAGCAGACCACAAAGAACTGGGGCAGTTAGTAATGATTAATGCATCACTCTTGGAAGCGTTCAAGTATGGAGATTGAACACTATAACCATTAATCGCAATAAGTTGGATGGTGTTGTATGGAGGCAAATAAAACATTATTTCATTACAGTGTTTACGATAAATATAAATAAATATACATTTATTAACGTGGTAGAGCCACGCTGCAGCTATATTATGGTTGCAGCGGAAATGGGTTTACTGGACCGGGGAAGCACCACGCTCTCTTAGGATAGTGGCGTGAAATACATACTTAGTGCTGCTGTGTATTGTATGGTGAGTGTAGAGAACAGGAGACCCTTTTTACTGATAATAAGATATTCCATCTTAGTCCTCAAAGGTGAAGTCAGTTCCAGCTGTCTTTAGACAACAGTAACCACTTACCATCAGGTAGACTGTAAAGTTCGTTTGTCACTTCAATTTAAAAAAAGAAGAAGTGACAGTCCACCTGATCTTCTAACTTCAAACTAATAAGGTCAGATAATAATTTAGAGACGATGGCATGAGACCCGACGGTATGACATTGGTCCCTTGGGAGATAGGTAAAACCCTAGTGTGGGATGCTACTTGCGTAGACACTCTAGCGGCCTCTCATCTCTGGGGTACCTTGTTTAGAGCCGGGGCGGCATCAGAGGCAGCTGAACTGAGTAAGTGGCGCAAATATGATTCTTTGAGAGCTGACTAAATATTTGTGCCATTTGCTGTAGAGACTATCGCTCCGTAGGGTCCCCGTGCGATAAAGTTCCTAAAGGAACTCCATCCGCGGCTGGTCGTTGATGCTGGTGATAAGAGGACTGGTTCTTTTCTCGCTCAAAGACTAAGTATAGCTATTCAGCGGGGAAACGCAGCCAGCATTCTTGGCACGATACCGCGGGGAGTAGGACTGTATGATAATTAAGTTACTAGTTTTAGTTTTTTTATTATAGTTTTTAATATCGTTGTACGGCCCCCAGCTGCCCCGGCAATAGTCGACTGGGCTAGGGCCCATAGTAGCCTCCTCGACGAGCAGCCGAGGGTTCGGGCCCAATGGCCTATGGATAATTATTCTAAAACGGTTGACAATCAAACAAAACTTACCAAGCTCCGGAGGTAGGGTTGACCACAGGGTACCAGTCAGGTGGTAAGTGAGGTGTATGTAAAGTGGTGTGCGAAAGTGTGTAAAATGTAACCTGACTTAACCGAGGTAGTCAGACCGCAGATCCACAGGTGCTGCTTTTCTCCAAATGTGCACTCCCTCCAGTGTGCACTCACCAATTGAAAACTTCTGCTATTATTTCACTATATTAGTTTATCAACTTTATTGTACATTTAATTGACTTTAAATTCAAATCCACGTTAATCGTAATCAAACAAGTGACACACGGCACAGCTAAAGAACGGTCGTTCAAAGTTCTACGTTCCATGTTCACTTAGCAACAAATTACTTCTCGAAACCGAACGCGACCCTCTCTCGGGTCACAAAGTTAGCGTTCCACACGACAAGGCAAAAATTCTTTCGTACGATATTAAATACCACACAAGCTACAACTCGTCGGCGCAATTTAATGGCAATCAGTTACTTTAATCACTCAAAACTCAAATTAGGCCTCTTGTCACGTAACGCTCGAAACAGACACTCAATTCGAGGCGGTCTTAACCGGACCCAAATATTCGATAGTAAATTCAAAACGACGCGCACAATTCTTGAAACCACACTGGCCGTGCTCAACCAACTAACGGTCGCAAACAATACTCAAAACGTTTACAACAATAATTATATGAGACCCGCCTCGTTGTCACGCAAAATGCACGAGATTAGACAACTTCAAATTTAACTATTTAGGGGAGGCTCCTCGCACGACTTTTAATAAAAATATCATGTAATATGTTGTATCGTTTTTTTCGTCGTCCAACCGTCAGTAAATAAAATTTTGGACCTTATCTTTACATCATTCAAATGATGACGATATATCGATATTTATCACTCGATATATATCGATACTGTTTAAAAATATAGATTCGATATATTTTTTCCCTTTTCCCATCCCTACTAGCAACTACTAGTCGACAAGGCCGTGGCGTTCAAGCCACTGTCGCCGGTGCACGCCGCCGCCCCCCCCCCCCCCCCCCGGCGGCGTTTACGTCACCTTAATATCATCGGATAACGCGCCGAAGCATGTTATTGGATGCAAATTTCAAATGCCCATATTTGGCCTAAACAATTTTATATACTCGTAATAAAAAATTATATATTTAATATTATAATAATAATAATAACTCAAATGCGGAAGGCGGTGCTCCTCGATACCGCCCGCATCGTCCGCCGGTTTCTTTCCCTTTCCCCCTAACCCTCGGCCGTTTGGTCTCCCCTGCCAAGGGCTTCCATCTGGTTGGGTTTTTATTTATTTATGTATTTTTTATGCATTTATTTTATTTTGTTGATATTTATGTATGGTTATCATTTTCATTTACAATTATATATTTATACAGCCCAACCAGATGAGTAAACTATATAGATGCCCCAAATAATAATAATAAGCCTTTTATTTCATGCTAAAAATGAGATACATACATAGTTTATAGTTTAACGAAAAAAAATAGCTCAAGATAGAGACACATGGAATTCTTTAGAGGAGGCCTTCACCTTCACTTGAGGAGGGGTTCATGCAAACAAACTTCTATTTAATATTATATATATATATATATATATATATATATATATATATATATACTTTATAAGGTCTTACTTACATTGTTACTCTTTATGAACTATCGTTATATTTGTATTTTATTATAATGACTCTCCTCCGCTTCAAACAAAAACAAAATAGACATAGATTACAAATTGGTACAAGTAGATATGACTTTTAGGCAGAAAATTTTTTTTGGTTAAATAATGATAAAAGCAAACAAAAAATACACAATGGTATGAATATTAGCCGTTGAAGATTTTTAAGATCTTAGTTCTCGGAAATAACATGCTTGTCTCCTTAGTTTAAGTTTGTTTTTTGCGGCCTTATATGATCCCAAAATTGCAATGTCTAGGCATTAAGTTGTAAACACATAGGTATAATGAATGACTCATAAAACGCGTAGTTTTAGGGGCTCGGATAAACAAGGAAATAAAGACGGAGCGCTGCGTATATATGTATTTCTGGTGACCGAAAAACAAAGTAGCTATAGAAAGTACACAACTTATACATCTATACAAATAAATAAAATTGTAGTGTCTGTTTGTAATGTCAAAATAACATCTTTTTACTAAATTAATATGAAAGTATATACGGTACTTATAAAACAAACCCATTTTATACATTTTTGTCTGTTTGTCTGTCGGTCTGTCTGTCAGTCTGTCTGTCGGTCTGTCTGTCGGTCTGTCTGTCGGTCTGTTTGTTGCAGCTATTCTCCAAAATGGCTCCAGCGATTTTGACTGGACTTTAACTGACAGATAGCTGATGTTATAAGGAGTAACTTAGGTTATTATTTTAGAAAAACAATTAGGACACAAAAAAAAATCAAAACCCATGAAATGAAGTTCACTAACAAATTTCACGCCGACGAAGTCGCGGGGACCAGCTAGTCTAAAATTCCTACCAATGACATGGACTTTTATAAAAGAAAGATACTTATATAAAGAAACAAGAGTGATATATGTGTGCGTGAATGCATGTCTAGAAGTTGAGCAGGGTTTCGGCATCACATGAAAAGTACGCAGCGGTACGTCTATCTTTTCTTTATTTCTTTTCTTTTATCCAAAACATAAATTTATTTTTTGAAATATAAAACATGCTGTGGCAATAGCTTCATACACACGAGACGTGTAAATTATTCAAGACAAACTGGTATCGATTACTGAAATACTTGATTTAAACCGAGGTCGCTACAAAGCAACCAGCCACGTGACGGAATTAAACTGTTTAGAACTTATCTTATTATAGCCTTATATAAAAATTATTAATTTCGTATATTATTATCAAAAATACGCAACCTAGATTCATTCTCCTGCTATTTATGATAGCAACAAAAATTTAAGTGTTATTTTGCTATTATATTTAAGCAGGCGTAGAATTTTAGTGCATCGTACTCAATCCTATTTACATTCTAACGAAAACCACATACTTACACCAACCAACTAGATGAACATACCGAAGAAACCTGGATGCACCTAGACGCACTAGAATATAAAATAAAATGACACAAGCGCACAGCAGTAGTACATTTATAGAGGCTCTTTACATAATGTAAAAATTAAGTACACAACATTGTCATCTGTTAATAGAAGACAGTGAATAAACTTGCATTATATTGCGTAATAAATCACATTACATATTTACATTAAAATAATTCATAATAATTTGCTCGTGTAGTGGCGGGTAAGAGTACCCGCTACCCTAAGTCTTCCCTTGGGTGTCGTAAGAGGCGACAGATGGAAACAGGCAAAAGATGGGCAGCAGCATCTTTCTGAAAAAAGCAAAACGCTATAAAAAACTGCAGTTGCCAACCTGCTCGCCAAGCATGGCAACTATGGCAGTTTACCCCCCATGAGCGACGACACTAATAAACGGGCCCCAGTCCCCGGCGGCCCCGCTACTTCTGGCTACGGTGGCGACCATGGTAACGGCGGGGCAGGGAGTGCTAAGAATCTCCGGTGGAGGTTCAGTTGCTACCTAAGACAATTCAACCTGGCGACATACAACACACGCACCCTGAGGACTGACGAGAAGATCCTGAAGCTGGTAAAAGAGATAGACAAGTTGCGCTGGCATATTATAGGATTATCCGAGGTCCGAAGAGAGGGGGAGGACACGGTAATCCTCAGAATCCGGCAACTGTCCTGAACTGACCATCTGTCCCAAGGAGGTGTCAGATTTATCGTCCACAAGTCTCTCGTTAACAACGTTATAAATATTGGGAGTGTGGCGACGAGGGTTGCGTACCCTTATACTCAGAATCACCAAACGGTATTCTTTATATCTCGTACAGGTTTAAGCACCAACCTCGGCACATGCCGATGAGGAGGTGAAGGAAATGTATGAGGACATCTCTAGAGCCATGAATTCCTCGAAAACCCACTATATGGTGTTAATGGGAGACTCCAACGCAAAACTAGGCACAAGCGAAAACAGTGAGCTGAAAGTAGGGAAATTGATTAGGGCAACGGAAACCAAGGGGCCAGAAGATGGCCGACTTCATGAAGAAAGAGGAACTCTTTATGATGAACTCTTTCCTCCAGAAGCTATCCCGCAGGAAGGGGACCTGGTCGAGCCCCGACGGTTCGACAAAAAATGACATTGACTTAATTATGACGACTAGACGGCAACAGTTCAGTGATGTCTCAGTGATCGTGAGAGTGAAAACTGGTAACGATCACCGAATGGTTAGAGGCACACCGTACCTAAACGTTAAGTTGGAGATATGTCGTCTAATGAAGTCAACGCTCCGTTCCCTTCGTGCTCCAGAGTCCCGAAATATTTCAGCTCGAACTACAAAACCGTTTTCAGCACCTAGAAGATTGCAAAGCAGGGGACGATATGAATGACAAGCTCGTGGAAACTGTCCATGCAGTCGGAGCTAAGTTCTTCAAGACACGCCGCAGAAGAACACAAAAACTCTTCGATAACACTCTTAATTTCATTACTGTTAGACGTGAAATGAAGCTGCAAGAAGATTTGGTAGCGTACTGGCAACTGAATCGACAGATCTTTAAATGCATGCGGGAGGACTTACGCAACTTTAAAGCAGCTCGTTATGAAGAAGCGATCGATCAGAACCAGGGCTCCAAAGTCTTTGCCAGAGATCTGTCTGCCAGAAAGAACCAACTTTCGAAACTGAAGACCGAATCTGGCAGCATCGTTTCCGGTACACCTGAGATTTTGAGTGAGATTGAGGGGTTCTATGGGCAGCTTCACGTCATCATTGAAGCCACACGCAAATATAAATAACGATCCAAGAGCAAGTCTTATCCGACACTATTCTATATTCACTATTACAATGGCTCTCCAGTACCTTAAAAACGGCAAGTCCCCAGGCGAGGATGGAATTACAGTGGAGCTTCTGAAAGCGGGTGGAAAACCGATACTTCAGTAGTCCTTCAGAAGCTCTTTAATTCCATCCACCATGTTGGCACTACTCCAGACGCGTGGAGGTGCGGTGGTCTTGTTCTTCAAGAAAGGCGACAACGCTCTCTTGAAAAACTACAGACCGATTTCCCTTCTTTCCGCGTCTACGTGCTGTTCTCGAGAGTCATTACGAATCGTCTCGCACGCAGACTCGACGACTTCCAGCATACCGAACAAGCCGGTTTTCGAAAAGGCTTTAGCACTATAGACCATATACATTCCATTCGGCAAATTGTACAGAATACCGAGGAGTAAAATTTACCACTATATCTTGCGTATGTGTACTATGAGAAAGCCTTTGGTTCCGTCGTAATTTGGACTATGTTGCAATCCCTTCAGCGGTGCCGAGTGGACTGTCGGTATATCGAGTTCTGAAGTGATTGTACAATAGGGCTACGATGGCTATCCGAGTACAGAACCAGAGTACGAAATCTATCCTAAACCTACATAATATATAGTGCGTTATTCTCGCTAAATGTCAACCGAGTTTGATGAAAAGTTTTGTTTGTGTTTGAATGGGTCCCTAGGTCGTTTAGGTTTATCTCTTATATTGTCGAAATACATTAATCACCCGTGCGAAGCCATACAAAACACAGCATGCATTAAGTTGCTATTTTATGCATGCTGAGTTATGCTGGCATGCTGGTGATGCATGTAGAGTAGAGGGTTTTTTTTCGAACCAGTGGTAAAGTAAAACATGACTTTCAATAAGAATTACACATGTAATGTATATTGAATAAAAAATATTCTATTCTATTCTATTCTATGCTGTTAGTTGCTGGTGTTCTGTGAGAGCAAAGTGGAGCTTTCATCTAGCGGCGGCATTCATATACGGATGTTACTGTCATTAAGGAAGGGGCTTACATGACCTCTTGGTGGCACATCAAAACAGAATTTTGCACAAGCATTTTGAACCCGTTGAATAAGGTGTTCGGTGCGCGCCAACAGACATGGCCCGTAGACAGTGTCAGCATAATTAAATTTTGATAATATTAATGCGTCATATAACCTCTTACGTAGTTCGATGCTCAGATATTCACGTATCCTTACTATCACATATGTTTTTTTAGTATTACTTGTTATGACCACCCACTGAGATAACAACTGAACCATTTTTATGAATAAATTGTTATTAAAAAGCAATTTTTTTTAAATTATCTATTTATCATAACGGAACCCTTATAAAATTACCTCGGAGTCTGTCTGTCTCTCACAAACGTTTTTAGCGGAGATTATTTTCTTCACATAAGTATGATATATTTGGCGTAGTACAATTAAAATTTTAAGTGCTTTTATCGTGTATTTAGTTGCTAGCTGAATTCATAGCGTCCTCGGCCACTCCCTAGTGACGCGTCCCCCAATGTTTGTTTTACTTAATTCCCTTCCGGTGAATATTAATGACTGTATACATTATCCCGAAAATCTTCTTTAATTTAAATGAAATTATTTTTCATAATAATTACTTACATCTTTTCAAAATTTAGATTACCCAATTAATACTCATTTATCTCGACCACGTCCTAAATTTGATTTAAAAAAATTAGTTGAGTCGAAAGTAATGGCTGGTGACTTAAAAAATGCATCCCGTATTTTATTCTCAGACGACATCCTGGCTCCTCGTAATGTCGAAACTCTTGAAAGCCTTCGTCAAAAGCATCCTTCGGTTAAACCGTCTCAGGGTTTACCGCTGCCTCCCAAGACTTCTATGCAACCTTTACAAATTTCGGAAAAAGACACTTTAGAAGCAATTATGTCATTTTCGAATGGCTCTGCTGGCGGCATTGACGGAATTACGCCTCAACATCTTAAAGATCTTGTAAGCGCTTCTGCCGGTGACGCCGGCGGAGTACCTCTTAAAGACATTACAAAATTATGTAACTTTATGCTTTCTGGTAATGTTAATCCAAATTTCATTCCATTCTTATATGGGGCAAGATTATGTGCCTTCAAAAAAAAAGGATAACGGTATCCGTCCTATTACCGTTGGTTCCACATTTCGACGCTTAACTTCAAAATTAGCTTGCAGGTACATAACCTCTAACCTTAAGACCAAATTTCAGCCTACTCAACTAGGTTTTGGCACTAGAGGTGGCTGTGAGGCGGCGGTACATTCAGTGGGTACATTTTTAACAAACTCTGATGCAGATGTTCTTGTGAAGGTTGACCTAAGGAATGCTTTTAACTCTATCGATAGGGTAACCTTGCTGAAAGAAGTGGCTAACAATACCCCCGAAATTTATCATTACGTTTGGCAATGTTATAGTCAAAATACTAACTTGTTTTACGAAAACCATGTTATCGATTCTGCTGTTGGTGTTCAGCAAGGTGACCCACTGGGTCCAGCATTTTTCAGTTTGGGAATTCAACCCATTATTTCAAATTTGAAATCCAAGCTGAATGTCTGGTACCTAGACTACGGTACACTGGGAGGTAGAGCAGATGACGTCCTCAGCGATCTTACTCATATTTTTCGAAATTTTAAAAATATTGGCCTTGAACCAAATAGCAATAAATGTGAAATATTTTTTTCTAATAATTTATCTACTTCCCATAGAGACACTTTAATTCAAAATTTTAATCATATTTGTCCAGGAATAAAAACTGTTAATACGGAATCACTATACCTGCTAGGTGCCCCGTTGTTTTTCGATAGTATTAAACCTGTTTTAAAAACAAAATTTGATCAGTTTTTAAACCACGTTGATAAATTGTATAAATTAAACCCCCACATAGCTCTTACTATTTTAAAATATTGTCTTCTTGTACCTAGATTTACATACTTACTCCGATCGAGTCCAGTCTGGAAATGTTCGGATATTTTACAAGATATTGATAATAATCTTAAAATAGCTATGGAAAAAATTCTAAATTTAACTTTAAATACAACTGCCTGGACTCAAGCTACTTTACCTATAAAATTTGGTGGCATTGGTGTGAGAAATCTTTCTAGCGTTGCATTGCCTGCTTTCCTTGCTTCCGTGCATAGTGTCAGTGACTTATGTAACATAATTTTAAATAATAAAGTAGACCTATGCTTTGCTACGGAGGCAGGGCAGACATGGCAAACGCTCTGTCCTGGTGAAAATATTCCACTGGAAGTTAACCAACAAAAACAGTGGGATATTCCGTTGGTACCAAGATGGTGGACCAAGATAAGGCACGCCTTCTAGCTGTTTCGACTAAGGAATCTAGTCA
The DNA here is from genome assembly GCA_963668995.1 of Parnassius mnemosyne. Taxonomy (NCBI): domain Eukaryota; kingdom Metazoa; phylum Arthropoda; class Insecta; order Lepidoptera; family Papilionidae; genus Parnassius; species Parnassius mnemosyne. The sequence goes on from CAVLGL010000092.1 coordinate 26,817,810, forward strand.
CTGGTTACACGCTTTACCATCAAGTAATCTCGGCACATTACTTAATAGGGAAAGCTTGCGCATTGCCGTAGGAATCCGACTAGGAGCGGCGATTTGTCAACCCCATCAGTGCCCTTGTGGTAGCAGCGTCAACAAGTTTGGGCTACACGGACTTTCATGTAAGAAAAGCGCTGGTAGGTTTTCACGACACAGTTCTTTGAACGATGTCATCCGAAGGGCTCTTGCCTCTATAAATGTTCCCTCGGTTTTAGAGCCTTGTGGAATATTTAGAGACGATGGCAAGAGACCCGTCGGTATGACATTGGTTCCTTGGGAGAGAGTTAAAGCCCTAGTGTGGGATGCTACTTGCGTAGACACTCTGGCGGCCTCTCATCTCAGGGGTACCTCGTTTAAAGACGGGGCGGCATCAGAGGCAGCTGAACTGAGTAAGTGGCGCAAATATGAGTCTCTGAGAGATGACTACATATTTGTGCCATTTCCTGTAGAGACTATCGGTCCGTGGGGTCCACGTGCGGTGAAGTTCCTAAAGGAACTCCATCCGCGGCTGGTCGTTGCTCCTGGTGATAAGAGGGCTGGTTCTTTCCTCGCTCAAAGGCTAAGTATAGCCATTCAGCGGGGAAACGCAGCCAGCATTCTTGGCACGATAGCGCGGGGAGTAGGACTATATGATAGTTAAGTTTCTAGTTTTAGTTTTTTTTTTTTATTATCATAGTTTTTAATATTGTAGATAAAATTAAGTATTATGTAGAATTTTATCCTATCTTAATAAATAATTACTTTATTTTAATTTAAAAAAACTTTTAACTTTGAATCGTAATCGAACATAACATTTGTGTTTGTTTTATAAAATTAAAATGACAAACATACTCAAAGTCCACCCGATATAAGCTGTTAATGCTGCCCATGGACATCTGCAGTCAACTTGAAGTAAAGACAGCTAAGGAATGCGTTGTCACTTCTGAGGATTAGGAGGTACTGTGGGCCGAGAGACTTGAAAATTATGTATTTGAAGAAACTATCGCTGTCGCTCTGCGAGCGCTCGGCGCCCAATAAGTACAACTGCAGGTCCGACTGAATAGCCTAAGTAAAATGGCATCATTCGAGGCTTGGCTCTCCACCGTTTCCTCCTCCAATATTCGATATTAATAAAACTGAATAATATTAATATAAACTGAATAAGAAGGATATACACTGTGTCCCTATGTTTTCTTTTTTCAGTAGAACACTAAAGCTGAGATCTATAGATTGTACTTTGACTTTGCTCAGACTTAGCTTACGAAAAACTCAGCTAAGTATATTATGCTAAGCATAAACTTTGATTCTGAATTTATAGTTGTATCGGGCTAAGTTTAAGCTAAGCTTATCCTAAGACGGTCCAAATATTAAGGGATGCTTCATTCCACGCATTATGTTTTTGACTGACTGTATAAAATTAAAATATATATATAATAATAATAATAAAATTTATTTCGGTAAAAAGATTTGGTTTACAATCATTAGTGGCCGGAGTCTCCTTTTAAGCAAATAATGCCTGTATCAGGTGACTCCGCTCTTCCATATCTATATCTATATATTATATTATATACTTATTAAATATGTATTACAAAGAATAACTTACAGGCTAAAAGACATTATTTACAGTATTTTCCTCTGTTTATAATATTTGTACAGGCATGCGTGCGCGTGCGTGCGTGTGTTCGTGCATTCGTGTGTGTGTGTGTGTGTGTGTGTGTGTGTGTGTGTGTGTGTGTGTGTGTGTGTGCGTGCGTGTGTGTGTGTGTGTGTATGTGTGTGTGTGTGTGTGTGTGTGTGTGTGTGTGAGTGTGTGTGTATTTGCGTGTGCGTGTGTACTATTTTACTGAATGTAAAAGCAACTCAGTGTTCTCATAATTGAGTGACTCTAACTAATGATGTATCACCTTTTTACATTCGATATATTGTTTCGAGTAATCTAGTTCTTTATTGATTTTATTATAAATTTGAGCCGAACGACTATTGTATTGAGTACTAGCAAACTTAGTTTTAGATTGGGGCACTGTAGCTACATTATTTTTTCTTCTATTTCCTTTTTTACTTGGATCGTAGGGTATATTTTTGTGTTTATGTAGTGTGATCTGTTTTATATACAGCTTCCTTACCGAAAGTAACCCACTATCGAGATATAGCCTTTCCGTGGGGTATCTAATATTTTTAAAGTACATAACTTTAATAAGCGCACGTTGTGCTCTCTCAACCTCTATAATCTTGGTTTTCGCCGCACCTCCCCAAACAGGAATGCAATATCCCAAGACAGATTGAACCAAGGCGATGTATATCTCATTCAATATATTCCTTGATGTTTCTCGGTCATATTTTTTTATTATTACCTGGAACCACATGTCTTAATGATCGAAAGACCCAAATCAACTTTCTAACTCTTCCGGCAACTTGCTCAAGCTGTGGGTACCAGGACAGTCTCTGATCCAATATGACGCCCAGGTACGTAGTATGGGTAACTTTATTAATGATCGGGCAGTTGCAGTTTTAATCCTCGGTGCTACTACAATCATGAACCCTTATGCTAAATCTATCAGTGGGCTGATTTTTATTGTAGACACTAAAACATATATAGTTTGTTTTATTTGTGTTTAGCGAGAGCAAGTTGCATTTTAGCCAAGTAGCTATTTGGGCCATTCCTTTTTCGGCACAATTTTTCACAGCTTGCCAGGAGTTTCCAGTAAAGACGACTGCTGTATCATCTGCATACGAGAATATTTTTGCGTTATTCATTTTTAGGCTACAAAGGTCGTTGATATATACAAGAAATAAAGTAGGGCCCAATACACTTCCCTGTGGGACTCCGTATGCTACTTCTGCATCTTCACTGTAGTACTGTTCCAATTTGACTCTTTGTTTCCTATTAATGAGGTAGCTTTTAAAAAGACTTAATGGTGTTCCTCTTATACCAACCTTTTCCAGCTTATTCACAAGGATAGGGACAGAGACGGTGTCAAAGGCTTTTTTGATATCAAGAAACACCGTTAAACATTTATTTTTTTATCAATTTCTTCAATTATTAGTGAGCTTAGGGAAGTTACAGCATCTTCTGTGGATTTACCCGTTCTAAATCCATATTGGGAAGAAGACAAAGTATTGTATTTATTTATAAATTTTACTAATCTAGTATTCATAAGCTTTTCCAAAATTTTTGATATGCTAGGTAAAATAGATATAGACCTATAATTATTCACTTCCATCCTATCCATATATACACAACATGTAGCAAAAACCCTGTGGTTCCCGTTAAGTACGTTATCAGGATCAGTATTAAAACCTATAGGAATAGCTTTTTTTGAAAACTCGACCATTTTTTTTTATTAATTTTTTTTTTAAATTTTATGTTGTTTTGTTACCTCTTACTGACACTAGCCGATGCTAAAGCTAAGTAAAGCGGGGTCTTTGACAATCCTCTTACTCGCCAGACAATGCAGAGGTAATGAAACCACATACAATTTGCATACAATTTTTTTTTAAATAAAATAAAATAAAATAAAATATTGTACGAGTTTTAAAATAAAAGTTATTTCTATAGGTTTGAATACTGATCCTGATAACGTACTTAACGGGAACCACAGGGTTTTTGTTACATATTGTATATTTAAAATTTAAGACAGTCCAAATTGTATTTCATAAATAAGTTATTATTACATGAAATAGAAACAGGGCGATGAGAACGGGAACGGATGAGATGAGTGCAAAATTAAAAAAAAAGATTAAAATATTTTAAGAAATTCGAAATAAGATTGAAATAACGTAAGTAGACAATGGAATAATAATAATAGTAAGGTCCTCGAGCTTTACAAGGTTGACTGTACAGTTCGAGACTTCCTCGGGCAGTGTATGGGGCAGTGGAGTACGGAGTATGGAGTACGATCTAGGCGACCGGATGATGGCTTCGGAGAACCACATAAGGATAAGAAGGGGTATCTTCCAGGGCGATTGTTTGAGTCCAACCTGGTTCTGCCTCTCTCTGAACCCTCTTAGTACCTAACTGGAGGGTTCCGGGAGGGGATTTCTGCTTCGAAGAGGAGGTAAAAAAGTGACCCACCTTTTCTATATGGATGATCTCAAGTTATTCGTCTCCAGTCGCTCTCATCTTATGGAATTGCTAAACATCACTTTAGATTTTATTTTAGCAATTCTATTAGAATGGAGCTGGGGACGGATAAGTGTGCGGTCCTCCATGTTGAAAGGGGAAGGGTTGCTATATCTGAGGGCATAGACTTATCTTTGCCCATCAACATAAAGACCCTATCCAAGGCTGAAACATACCGATAACTGGGTATGTCACAGAACATAGGTATCGATGAGGCGGACATGAAACAGTCAGTTTGCGTTGTGTTTTATGCACGCTTGACAAAAGTGCTTAACAGTCTTTTGTCGGGCGTTAATAAGACACACGCATAGAACGGTTGGATCATGCCAGTTCTCATGTATACATTAGGCATACTCAGGTGGACTCAGACCGAACTGAACGCTCTGGATAGAAAAGTCCGCACTATTATGACACGGGATGCATCATCCGAGGTCGTCAGTAATGAGGCTGTACTTGCCGCGGAAGCATGGTGGACGCGGCTTTTTAAGCGCGCTTACCATGCATAATCGCGAAGTGTGCAACCTCCGTAATTACTTTCTGACGAGAGCGGATGATCCATTCTATAGGGACGTTATTTCTTGTGATAAAGGACTTACCCCTCTATCCTTAGCCAACGAGCAATGGCAAGACCCGGCAGTACAGAGCATTTCCGACCGGGAGCCCGTATGGAAGAAGAAGGAGCTCCACTGGAGGTTTTACAAGGCTCTACATGAGCCTTGCGTAGACACAGTCGCCTCCCTCCACTGGCAACGTTTCAGTAACCTCTTTGGGGAAACCGAGGGTTTTGTCTGTGCAATACAAGATCAGATTATTAAGATCAACAACTATCGGAGATACATCCTAAGGCATGGCACCGTCGACATTTGTCGCCATCCCGGTGAATCACTTAGGCATGTCATCTCCGATTGTTCGGCGCTAACTCTGAGTACTTGCATAGGCACAACCTAGTAGCCAGGATTCTACACCAGGAGCTCGCTTTGAAATACGGTCTCGTGGATCGGAAACTGCCTTATTATAAGTACATGCCGGAAGCCGTGCTCGAAAATGTCCACGCCAGGCTCTACTGGGACCGGGCCATCATCACTGACAGGACTATTCTTGCGAATAAGCCTTATATTGTGCTGATGGACCGGGCACAGTCAAGGATATTTTTGGTCGACATTACCGTTCCGTATGACGAGAACCTCGTGAAAGCCGAAGCAGATAAGCGTACAAAATATCTGGACCTGGCTCACGAGGTGACCGACATGTGGGGCGGACTGCCGACCGAAATTATACCTGTAGTCGTTTCTGTGAACGGGTTAATCCCAGTCAGTCTCTCGGACGACTGGGACTCCGTGACTGACCGCTCCTGAGCTGAAATGCAGAAGGCGGTGCTCCTCGATACCGCCCGCATCGTCCGTCGGTTTCTTTCCCTTTCCCTCTAACCCTCGGGCGTTTGGTCTCCCCTGCCGAGGGCTTCCATCTGGTTGGGTTTTTATTTATTTATGTATTTTTTATGTATTTTATTTTGTTGATATTTATGTATGTTTATCATTTTCATTTATAATTATATACAATTATATACAGCCCAAACAGATGAGAAAACTATACAGATACCCGTAATAATAATAATAATATTTATTGAGACCAAAAACATTTTAGCATGAACATAGTTAACGTTAACATCCGCAGCAGTCGAGGACTGTGTCGCAGATGTCTGCGCCCACCTCACATAGACAGGCATTTCCATTTAAAAGTAGTACATAATAATATTTATAGTGACTTATAATAAGGACATAGCAAAGTCATTTAGCATGTGTGTGTGTGTGTGTGTGTGTCTCTCTCTCTCTCTCTCTCTCTCTGTGTGTGTGTGTGTGTGTGTGTGTTCGTGTTTTTATGTGCGTGTGTGTTTAAGAACTATTGCTCAAGTATAGCTTCTACCCAATGACAATATAACCACTTGACTGCGCATACAGTGCTCCGACGCTCGAAAACTATTAGTATTTTGTCGCCTATGTATAGGCTACGGTACGAGTAACCATTTTAGTTGTGTCCAAGTGTTAGACCTGTGTGCACGCTAATTTAATATAAATTTTTATAACTTTTTATGCAATTATAACGCATCAAAATGCCTTCATGCACGGTGAAGTGGTGTGGGAAACATTCCAAGACATCTAGTTACAAAAAAGATGGCATAACTTTTCATCGGTAAGTAAACAGTATGAAAATTATTTTTGATTTAATCAGATTATGAGCGACTGCAGGGGTCTATTTAAAATGGTGGTTATACTTTACGAGCACATAGTTGAGACGCGCGTTGATGTCTTTTGGAAAAGTCTCGTTCTTTCATTAGACAATTCTAATGCTTCTATCCCTTTCTTTCCCTTTGTATGTTTATTGTAAAAATTAGTGCTGTTACCTTTAATAGCTGAAAGTCGATATCGAAAATATGAAAATTAAAATTAATAAAAATTTTATTCAATTCACGTGTAATAAAATACCTATTTACTTTTAACCGACTTCAAAAAAGGAGGAGTTTCTCAGTTTGTCAGTATTTTTTTATGTATGTTCCGAGATTTTTTTGTATTTCTCTGTCCCCGAACGGGACCGATCGGTCCAAGATAATTATGGCTTCAGACATCGCTGGGTCCGATAGGTCCCAGTGCGGTCGGGTGATTTCACACCCAATTATTACGAATCCACAGATAACAATAAATTAATACAAATTTCACTTGTATTCGCTACAATTTCGGGGAAGACTGTCATGAAATGATAGTGAATTTGATAACGCACTATGAATTTGATAATGTTCTATTTGTTGTTTTGCACAATAATTATTTTTTATGTAATTTTTGAGGACGGTGATGTAAACAGGTTTGTTTCGTCTGTGTGTTTGACATACATGTTTTTATTTTAGATTTCCGAAGATTCTAGAACTAAAAGAAAAGTGGATAGATAAGGTTAATAGGGAAAATTGGTTTCCAACAAAATACAGCGCAGTTTTTTCAAGGCACTTCACCCCCGATTGTTTTGAATATTTAAAAGAACGCCGCCGTCTATTTAATTCAGCGATACCAACGTTGTTTTTGCCTATTTTGGTAAGTTTTGTTTTTATTGATATAATGTTAGGAAAAGTGAAATTGTGAATATAAGAAATATTCATTCTTTACAGGATTCACCAAATAGTATGATTGACTCTTATACTAATGTACCTGGGCCTTCGCGTCACAATATCGCCCTCGTAAGTTAATTAGTTTCGATGATAAGTCCATGAGATAAATTTTATGTGACTGCGTTTATTGATATCCGACATGTTTAATTACAGAGTTCATTATCAAATAAACAAGTGCATTCTGAAGCTCATACATCAACTGAAGCCCAGACTCCTTTGCATTGTTTTCCATTTGATGATAGTAACATTTTCAGGCCTTCCCATGATTATGAAATTCCCGTAAGCTTCATTTTTATATTCTTCTCAAATAATATTTCTACAAAATTCAATATTAATATTTCTTATTACCTCTTCTTTTCTTATTTATTATATTTATATATTATTATTTTTCAGAGTTCAACAATAAGTAACAAAGAAATAGTACACCCAGTAATTGAAGACCTGACTCTACGTAAACGCAAAATGAAACGACACATAGACCATCTTATATATTCCCTTAGTAAAAAAAAGAAAGAGGTTAAGAGGCTTCAAGATAAAAATAGATTATTGGTTAAAAAAATGCAAATCTAAAAGAAATTTTGAATACTTTGACAAAAAAATCTTATATCACTCAAGAAAATCAAGACATTTTAAGTCGCAAAGGTGTACAAAACCAAGAAATTGTTAAACGCCAAATATTGAAATCAAAAAAAGGACATATACCCAAAATCAAATACTCACCGGAGTTACGAGCATTCTCTTTAACACTGCATTTTTATTCCCCAAAAGCGTATAATTTCGTTAGACAAACTTTCAGCACATGTTTACCTGCTACAAGTACTCTGAGAAGTTGGTATCAATCCATTGATGGTAAACCAGGATTTACAAAGGAGGCAATAGATACTATCAAAATGAAAGCCAGAGAATCTAAGAACAAAATTTACGCCACTATCATATTCGACGAAATGGCGATCAAAAGCGGTGTCGAATATCATCCCCAAGCCAGAAGGTACTATGGCCACGTGAGTTTTGGCGCCAGTTTACAAACGGACTGTCAAGATGAAGCTAAAGAAGCCCTTGTTTTCTTGCTAGTGCCAATAAATGCATCCTGGAAAATTCCAATAGGATATTTTTTAATAAATAACATTAATGCAGAACAAAAAGCCGCTCTTCTAACAGAGGCGATCCATTTGGTAGAAGAGGTGTAAATGTCAAAGCCATTACGTTTGACGGCTGCCCTGCTAATATTACTATGGCTAAAAAGTTAGGCTGTTCGTTTGAAGTTGATCAAATAAACACCACCTTTAAAAACCCCTGCAATACTTCAAAAATAGCGGTCTTTTTAGATCCGGCACACATGATCAAGTTAGTGCGAAATGCATTTGAGTTTTATAGGAATTTGAAGGACGAACGGGGCAATATTATATCGTGGGAATATCTCGTTAACTTACATAATCTACAAACAGCGGAAAATTTTCATCTAGGTAATCGACTAAGGGCTTCTCATATATTTTTTAAAACGAAAATTATGAAAGTAAGCTTAGCAACCCAAATTTTTAGTAAGAGTGTATCAGATGCACTCACATTTTGCAAAGAAAAGCTTAATTTACGTGAGTTTCAAGAAGTTACACCCACAACACAGTTTCTGGATATGATGAATGACCTTTTTGATATTCTGGACTCGCACATCCATGGATATGATTTAAAACGAGCAGTCAATGCAGAAAATGCGGCGAATGTTATATTTAAATTAAAGACAGCTAGAGATGCTATACTAAATATGTCCGCAGACATAATTGTAAGAACTGTAAAACAAGAAGTTCGACTCGTTAAGTCACCTCGATATACCGGATTCATAGGGTTTTGTGTGTGTATAGAAAGTGCCATTGCTCTCATTCAAGACTTGGTCCTGAACTCAGAGTGCGCCTTAAAATATCTTCCTCTACATAAAATAAGCCAGGACCACTTGGAACACCTGTTTGGAAGTATAAGATGCCACGGTGGATCAAACAACAATCCTAGTGCTAGGGTATTTGAAAGCATATACAAGAAGCTCCTGACCTATGCGCAAATAAAAAATAGTGGTAGTGGCAATTGCAGCGCTCTTGGTCAAATTTCAATTTTGCAATGCACTTCTGCAATTAACCGCATCAATATTACAACAAGATACAAAGACCAAAACATAGATCTTGAGACTGAGAGCTTGGATTTTTCAGGCCTTGAAAGCCTGTTACCTAATTCTGAATTCGGTGAAAAAGTAGTAGAATATATGGCCGGCTACATTGTACATGCTTTGATAAAGCAAATAAAATGCCAAACTTGCATTGGGGCCCTGATTGGTGTACCAAATCAAAACGCCTTACAATTTCAAAAGGACACTAAAGACAAGTTATTGTACGGATCCACCACAGTAATAGAAATTTGTCGTCGTTGTGAAATTTATATTAAGAGGGCGATCAACGAGAGTGGTTCGAAAGTGCTGTCTTCGAAATATAATACCGATTATTTTATAAGATCGGTTTTAAAATCTCTGATTGGGTATAATTTATTCCCGGATATTAATTTTCATCAATTTGAAATTGAATCCACAAATCATTTAATTGAATTAGCAAGATGCATAATTCAGAAATATGTAGACGCGCGCTTATCATTTTTTACGAAGAACAATCAGGACCCTAAAACTTTAATTCGAAAAACATATTCCAAATTAATACATTTTAAAAATCAATAATAACGGGATACATGTTTTTCTTGTAATTGATTGATTTTGATTAAATATTATTTCTATGATTTTAACTAACAAATACATTACATTTACACAATTACAATTACATTTAGTATTTTTCATAATGTTAAAATCCATTTTATCGATATCCACTATTTTCCCTTAATGAAGTAGAGCAACCCTAACGATAGCCATACCTTGAATTGACCAATTGCGGCCGCGCATTCTTTATCGTCCCCCGGCCCGCAGTAGTGAGTCTTGTGCTTAGAAGAAATCGGCCTATACGCTCTCTAGTGGTTATATTCCTCTATGCTTCTACCTCATCATAATCAAGGCTTAGTAGCCACTCATTCACCAGGGCTTTAAATTTGTTTAAAGGCAAAAGGTAAATGTTTCATTTTTTATTTATTTTGTTGTAAAGTGCCGGAGCAATAAAGTCATAATGTTGTTTTACCAATATAAGCCCACACCTCACCGTAGCACAAGCATACTTTGTCTTTTCTTCTTATATTCTGTAAAATTTTAGGATCATATGCAAGAGTTTTGTGTTTTCGAAGAATCGTTTTCAAAAAGTTGTACGTGGTAGATGCTGCAGCTATATTAGTAGTATAGTTGTAGCACGAATGGGTCGACTCGACCGGGGAAGGATCACGCTCTCACAGAATACCAGCGTAAAATAGCAGCTTAACGCTGCTGTGTTTCGTATGGTGAGTGTAGAGAACCGGAGACCCTTTTTACTAGAAAAGAGGCATTCCATCTTAGTCCTCACAGGTGACAACGCATCTGCATTTTGATTCGCAAACGAGGATAGATGTAGATGTCTATGGGCCACAGCAACCACTTACCATCATGTGGACTGTGTGCTCGTTTGTCACTCTATCCTATAAAAAAAAATCGTATTTAATATAAATAAATTACGAACGGAAAGAACCTCCCAATATTTAAATATAAGTTTAGTTGAATACTTAATTGTTTTGGAAGCCATTACTTGTGCTCTTTGTACCCTTTCGAGCTGTATAATGTTAGTTTTTCCGGCAGCACCCCAAATAGTAATGCAATAACTGATAATGGATTGAGCTAAGGCAAAATACGCAGTCCTAAGAATCACCACGTCAGCGCTAACACGCAGCTTGCTAAAGACAAATATAAGTTTCCTAATACGGGACGTCATACATTTAATGTGTTCACTCCGTGACAACACACTGTCGACCACAACACCAAATACTTAATGCTGTGCGTGCGCAATATTGAAACACAGGTACAAGGAATTTGCTTATTACATTTGTGAACATATATTACGAAAGATGCGTCTGGTTGTGACAAATGTAATAAACTTCGTTTTCCTAAGATTTAATGTCCGCAAATTTCGAGACAGCCATGTCATAACTGAGTGCAACGCGGACTCGGCATATGATCTCGCCTGTGTTTTAATTTATTATTTATTAACAATAACAATTATGCTATTTAAAACTAGAATACGGCCTAAAACTACCTATTTATTGTTATAATTAATTAAAGTATCATAAAAGCAACAATTTAAAATTAATACGGCGGTTTTGAAAAATATCGTGAGTTTTAGGTATGTAAGTCGTTGATATCGTTGATTTAGACTTTACTAAGTGCGCACTCAACACGACTTAGAAGTTAGCTCTATAAATACCTACATTGTCTTAGCTCGAAAGTAAAGTCTGAGCAAAGTCAAAGTACGGTTTATAGATCTCAGCCTAAGTCATCTGTTGACAGCGGTTTAAATAGGCAATTTTGAGCATTTTGTAAGGGTTCTAGTGCTTATAAAGATAATATATCATCAAAAAGGAAAACATAGGGACATAGAAGAGGTTGATATTTATTTTAATGTAAAAGCTCAGACACTGTCACCAGAACACCGCAGTGTAAGCATTTTAAGATTTAAATTTTAAGAAGCTATTTGACGGCAGAATTAGATAATAGCCATTGAGTTATATGTACTACGTACTAGAGAAGCCATTCCGAACATTGACTATGTTCAACTGAACTGTAGTGCAATCCCTACAAACTAAATATTGCGTAAATTGAAGATTTGTGAATTCCATAAAATAATTATTATTACACTTTATTTAGAAATGTAACCTGTTTGTTTAGATGAAATTAAGATATTTTATATTAAATTCTTATATTTATTTTATATTAATATCTTATTTTATATCAAATTAAAGTCTTCGCGCATGCGCAACTACTACTCCCGCGCATGCGCGAACACATAGAGTAGGACATTGTTTTTGTTTGAAATGGCTTCTCTAGTACGTAGTACATATAACTCAATGGTAATAGCATTGAGTTATATGTACTACGTACTAGAGAAGCTATTCCAAACAAAAAATGTGCGCTACTCTATGTCTCCGCGCATGCGCGAGAGATAGTAGAGTCGCGTACGCGCGAAGACTTTATTATTTATACATAAAAATTACGTCTCACGTTGTTTGTCCGCGATGAACTCCTAAACTACTGAACTGATTTCAATGATATTTTGCACACTCTGTGCAGTTTGGTCCAACTTTAGAGGTAGGGTAGATTTTATCCTGATAAGTAACACTCAATATTATTTTATTACGAATTTAAGGATTTTTTTTATATGAAGGGTCATCGAAAAGGGCAGAACAACGTCTGCCTGGCCAGCTAGTTTAATATAAAATAAGATATTAATATAAAATAAATATAAGAATTTAATATAAAATACTAATATAAAATATATAATATAATAATTTAATATAAAAGACTCTTAATCTAAACAAACATATTTCTAAATAAAATGTAATAATAATTATTTTGTGGAATTCACAAATCTTCAATTTACGATATATTTAGTTTAGTGTACGGATTGCAGTACAGTCCAGTTGAACACAGTCAATGTTCGAAATGCGAAATCTAGTGCGTAGTACATAATATATATATATATATATATATATATATATATATATATCGATGGGTAAAAGTGTGGCGGTGGTGATACCTACCCCAGATGGACTCTAGGACAGAAAAAGATTACTACCAAGTAGTAAAATTGAAATCAAATTAGTAAGTGAAATTGTTACTTGTTTTTCTTGGGTTACCTTTATGTAACGGACTCCAGTGGTCCGTTATTCATGTGAAAACGGAGGCCGTGGGAGAAAACGTGCCTTGTTTTCTGATTCGCTTTACTTAAGAAGGGATACAGGAGTTGTCTTTCTCGGAAAAGGGACCATTGACGACCCACTGGCGTAGATAGTGTAAATGTGTGCGAAAGCAATCTGCCGTTAGCAACGAAAGTGTAACGCCATGGGGGTTTTACGAGTAGTTGGTGTGAGTCCGACATAACCCATCTTTGAACATTTCCCCGTTAAAAACAAAAAGGCGCTGTTTCACTAGTGTAACCAAACCATGAACTAATAAATACATCTTATAGTGCCGGAGAGCTTAGTTCGAGTTTTCTGGAATTGGCTCTTAAAGTTTTGGGTTTTCCGAACGCAATCTTCCAAACTATCGATGCTCCTGCTAATGCTTGTTCACCATTTTGGTTTCTTCAATGCAAACTACTCCCAATTTACTTAGTATGCTGCAGACTGACTAGATAAAACTAAAAGACCAGTACAAAGTTGTTACCAACGGTAATCAATCAAAAACGCTCCGATCTACATGACATAAACAAATCCATAGACATATCATTCAGTGAGTTAAAGGCAGTTTTAACGACATTTAATTGTAATGTTTGCATCGAAACATTAAATAAACGAGAAATTAATAAATGCAAAAATAAACTTAAAGTAAAATATCAAAAATTAACAACCAAATTAAATGTCAAACATCTGTGTCAACATCAGAACGAAACGCAACCGTTGACCACAAACACAGATCATAGATTAAATCGCGGTTTATAATCTGTCAAAACAAACTCTGGATGATACAATAAGTAGAGTATTATCTAAAGGCCTTAATTTCGCCATAACCCCTCAAAACTTACCGTACGAAGAAATGATCTGCAGTGTCGAGGGCTGTTTATTTAAAAACAATATGCGAAAGGAAAATTTGGAAGCGATACGTCAAGACATTTCGCGTATGTTACATCAAAGTTCAGCGCCGAGACCGAATCTACCCAAAGACGAATTTAAATTTAAAAAACGACCCAACATATAACACAAACCACCAATGTGTGTGCCACCAAAATGTGATAAACCACCGAAATTGTATGGGTTACCAAAAATACACAAGCCCAATACTCTACTACGTACCATAGTAAGCCAAATCGATTCACCAACTTACAGCTTGGCTCAACACTTAGCGAAAATACTCTCACCTCTCAGGGGACATACAAGAGCACACAAAGGATTCCTACCATTTTGTCAGCGAGATTAAAGACCTACATGTGGCAGACAATCAAACTATGGTCAGTTTTGATGTGCAGTCTCTGTTCACATGCTTACCTGTTGACGACTGCATCCCGATTGTTACTAGAAGGCTGGAGGAAAACAACATGGCCGTAGAATATACAATATTACTCAGACACTGCCTTACATCTGGCTACCTATTGTGGAAGGAAGATTTTTACGAGCAAGTAGATGGCGTGGCGATGGGCTCACCTGTATCTCCTATTGTCACCGATATATTCATGGAAGACTTTGAGGAGAAAGCCCTGTTTACTTCTCCTGTAAATCCAAGATACGTAGACGGGAAACGGTACGTAGACGACACTTGCACAATTCTACCTTTAGATAAAGTAACTGCATTTTTAGACCATCTTAACTCCATAAATTCTAAAACTCAGTTCACATTGGAGTTAGAGGCAAACAATTCTTTAGCTTTTCTAGATGTGTTAGTAATTCGGAATCCTGATAACTCCTTGAGCCACACTGTGTATAGAAAAAAGACCCATACAGATAGATATTTAAACGATGATTCTCATCACCATCCTTCACAGTTAGCTACCGTGGATAAATCTTTGTTTCAGAGAGCACGAGGGATCTGTGGCAGTAAACACCTGGCCACCGAGCTCCATTACGTCAAGCAAGTTTTGCACGACAATAAGCTTCGGGTCCCACGCCTAAGTCTCAGTGAACGAGTGAAGCCTGTCGAGCGAGTGCCTGCTGTACTGTCATTTGTTAGAGGTGTCACTGACAAGATCTTGAACTGTCACTGACATCTTGAATCTTACTTCCTTTAAAACATACTTCAAGCCGCCGAAGAAAATTAATCAGTTTTTGCCATCAGTCAAGTGTAATGTACCTCTGCAAGATGCAGGAGTGTACAAGCTAGATTGTGAATGTGGTCTCTCTTATATATGACAAACAAAAAGATCAATAAAAACCGCGTTAAAGAACACATAGCTGATGAGAAGAATCGACGCTCCGGGAAGTCTGCAGTCTGTGAACACGTACAGGATTGCCCCCGTCACTTCATTAGATTTGATAGACCACAAATCCTCACTAAAGAACACCGTTTCCTTCCAAGAATGATTCGCGAGGCTATTGAAATCAAAAAAACATCCTAACTTTAATAGAGAAGATTGCTGGGTACTACCATCTGCTTCTGATCCTATAATTAATAACATTAAATTCCAACCCAAGCATACAACTGCAAGATTTCAAGATACTACTGTAAGTTAATACTGCGTAGATCGGAACCAAAATTAATATTAAAATTAATAAAAGGTTAACGTAAGTAGTTTTGTATGAAAAGCTGTTTTGTGTTGGCGTAAATAAAGGAAATCATTATGCTCAGTCCAAAATACTAAGGCCTGAATTCCTCCTACGCTGGCGTCGGTTGCGTACGGTCGGTCGCGTACAGCGAGCAGGAAACTACGACGCAGTCGTCAGCGTCGCAGTGTGGCGCTACATATATATAGAACATAATGTACATTAGTACGCGCGACCGACGTCAGCGTAGGACGAATTCAAGCTTTAGAATTATCCTTAAAAAGTCACCATAATCTCCAAAACCGCCATATGAAGTAAAATATATCAATGACGAAACGATCATAAATGCGACACACTGCTTACTCTAAAGTTGTTGTTATATATAAAGTTGTTGTTATAATAAATAACATTATTGTTAAGTGAAATTATGTTTAACAAAAAAGTCCCGCTGGGTTTCTTGCTGGTTCTTCCCAGGACTGAGGTATTTTCCGTACCAGTGGTAAATAAAAAATGACTTTCAATAAGTATTATGTAATAATCAATATTGAATAAAAAATTATTCTATTCTATTCTATTCTATTCTATTATACGTCCGGGGTCCAGGTAAATACCGTTACCGTTAAAGCCTATTAAATTCCACTGCTGAGAATAGGCCTCCCCCATAGATTGAATCATAAAGGGGATGTAATAGTGGTGTATTGGGTCCACTATTAACAGACTTCGAGTGGTTTAGTGGCGGAGAAATAAAACTATTTTTCTGATGTGTAGGCGAATGGAGTATGGAGTATCTTTTATTCAGCTAACCCTGCCTATATTTATATGTGCGGCTACGTCCTTAGTTTACCAATAGTAATAATTTATTATTTACTTAGCCAATTACAATTCATACATTTTGACCAATAAAGATTAATAAAAATATTATGTACAACTATTATGCATCGCGCTCCATTTGCCGGCATTAGACTCGTGGATCGCTTCTCGTAGCTGCGTTGCTGGATGGAGCTATAAAAGTGATGCAGACCGGCGCGCGCGCGTAATCAGCGAGCGGCGGCGGCGTGGGACACATCTCCGGCGTGAAGATAGGCAGCGTGAGAAGACGATGCGGTGCTGATGATATTTGTGGCTGCTTCTTGTTTCTATATTAGAACGTTAAATATATATATACGTCAAATTATCTCCCATCGATATGCAGCCCGCAGTATTTCAGTAGCCGGGGGTAATTAGGAAATAAATGTTTTCTTTAGACCTTCACCAGTGTGATGATGTGCGTTTCGACGATAAGACTTTGTTGATTGATTCTCGACGTTGAGTTACAAAATCGTAATTCATTTCTTGATTATTTAACGATGTTGAAGTGAAGAAGTCACACGGCAGTCCTATGCTGCAGCCGTAGGTTAGCTGAGCGGCACTAAGACTAGTGTCTGCACGCGGTGTTGCTCGTAGTCCAAGTAGCACTGTAGGTAGCTCGTCAATCCACTTTGTATGTTGAGATAAACGAATTTTGAGTGCGGTCTTCAATGTACGATGCCATCGTTCGACTATCCCGTTTGATTGAGGATGGTATACCGTTGTACGTGTCTTCTGTATTCCCATAGTTTGAAAAAGTTTGAAGAATAGGTTGTTTTCAAAGTTTCTTCCTTGATCCGTTGTGATGGTTTTAGGTGATCCGAAACGAGTAATCCAATTTTCATAAATTATCTTCGCGACGGATTCAGCTGAAGTATCTTCGGTAGGTATTTCTTCTGGCCATCTTGTTGTTCTGTCGATCATTGTCACGAGGTAACGATGTACTTGCGGTGAAGTACGTAATGGTCCAACGATGTCAACGTGCAGGTGTTCGAATCTCTCCGTAGGTGGAAATGAAGCTAGTCTGCTTGATGTATGTTTTTGTACTTTGCATTTTTGGCATTGAATGCATTGCTTCGCTCAGTTGCCAACATCCACTTGTATTGAAGGCCAAAAGAATTTTCCAATGATGTGTTTTCTTGTTGCTCTAACACCTGGAAAACTGATGTTGTGCAGTGCATTGAAGACTTCGCGACGACATTCTTCTGGTAGGTATGGTCGCATGGTTGATGTTGAGGCTTCACAGTAGATAGGTAGATGCGTCACTGGCATTGTAACTTGCTTGATGGACAAGTTACTTTGCTTCGATAGTTTGATGTTGTCGCTATCTCTGTCTTGTGCTTCGGCGATCTTGTGATAGTCGATTGATGTAGGGCACGTTATACTGTCGATTGGTATGCGACTGAGTGTGTCGGCGACTGTTGTCCTTCCCACTGATGTGACGTATGTCGGTCGTGAATTCACTTATGAAAATGAGTTGTAAATATGAGTTGTCTTGCTCGTTGTGGTGTTTCCGATGGTGATGGTTTCTTCTGAAGTACATATGTTAATGGCTTGTGGTCGGTAAAAACGATCAGGTTTCGATCCTCGAACGTTTTTCTGAAGTGCTTGATAGCCATGTAGATAGCGAATAACTCTCGGCCGAATATACTGTAGTTACGTTGAGTATCGGAGAACTTCTTCGAAAAATAGGCAAGTGGTTGCCATTTATTTATTTATTTATTTTATTTATTTATTTAGGTACACAAAACAGAATAACATCAAAACATAAACAATTGAACATAATAAATGCAAAATAACAATCTGGATGGTATTCCAAAACATGTGCACACAACATGATATTAGGTTACAGTAACGAGTTTACAGCGCAAATACTTATAATCTTACTTATAAACTTAAGTTGTGGAAAATTTAGATAAATTAATTCTTTATTAAAAATATTGCCTTATTTACAAAGTATATCTAATACAGATTTTTTGAAATTGTTTACTTTGCCATTAAATATGTCAATATTTTTACTATTATTAATCAATAAGTCATTGTAGAGGCGACACATTCTTACTAGAGGATTATAATAGGACGTATTATTTCTGTAAACTTGCAAAACAAAAGTGTTTAGGAAAGTATATTGACGATGGGGCTTAGTATTAATCTTGACAAATGAAAGGAGGGTGGGGGAATCAATAAGGGAATGAATAATTTTGAAAAGGTAAGTCATATCCTGATATTTACACCGGGTTTGTAGTGACATAATGTTAAACTTCTTAAGTTTGTCTTCATACGAGGGCAGACTTCTATTTAAACCATACCTATAGCACAAGATTGATAGAAATTTTTTTTGAACACGTTCGATACGATCTATGTGGACAGCGTAGTATGGAAACCAAATAATTATGTTGTACTCTAAAATACTGCGTACTAGAGAACAGTACAAAATGAGAAAGCTTCGCGGATTTTTAAAAGTCTTGGCAGTTCTGAATATAAAACCAAGAAGTTTTGTACTTTTAGATACCACATGATCGTAATGATCGCGGAACGTAAGCTTTTCATCAAACAGTATTCCAAGATCCTTAACTACGGATTTTCTATCAAGTACCTGTCCATTTATTTTGTAATCAAAAGTAAGCCTGTGTTTCTTATTGCTAAATGATATGACAAAGCATTTTCTTGTATTTAGATGCATGTAGTTTTCTTTACACCAATTATGAATGGAGTCTAAATTCGACTGAAGATTGGACGAATCGCTGGGTGTATCGATAACAGAAAAGAGCTTCAAATCATCTGCATACAACAGGCATGGACATGTTAATTTATCAATAAGATCGTTGATAAATGTTATAAAAAATAAAGGACCTAAATGGGACCCTTGTGACACACCCGATGTCACAGGGGCGAGTGAGGATTTGAAACCTTTTATAGTAACTAACTGACTCCTCCTGTTGAGGTATGATTCAGTCCATCTCAACAGATTCCCATGTATTCCGTAACATGATAATTTGATACATAAAATATTATGATTTACTTTATCAAATGCTTTCGAGAAATCGGTATATATACTATCAACCTGTTTTCTCTTGGCGAAGGCACTACAAAGATAGTGTTTGTATTCAAGTAAATTAGAAGTTGTCGATCTGTTCTTAATAAAGCCATGTTGTCTGAGCGACAGGAAGGGTTGAATATGGTGGTAAAGAGAATCATACACCAATGATTCAAACAATTTACCGAGGCAAGACAAGATGCTAATGGGTCGATAATTTTCGCAATTAGACCTGTCGCCGGATTTATAAATCGGAACGATATGAGCTATTTTCCATACTGAAGGAAAAACACCTGTCTTAATGGATGCATTGAAAAGAATACATAAGGGATTACTTAATTCCTTACCGCATTTCTTAATCAATAAAGGAGGAAGACCATCCGGTCCAGGGCCTTTTGTTTGGTCTAGTTTCGAAATCTTTTGCTGTATTTCTTCTTGTGTGATTACAATATCACTTAAGATACAATTACTACGACTGGATGATTCATTATGAGAATATAATCATCATCATTTCCCATTGATGTATTGTTGGAGTACAGCTCCTGCTGAGAGATCGGATGCGTCGCTGAAGATAGCAAGGGTTGCTTCGTGTGATGGGTGAGCGAGCAACGCTGCATTTTGGATTGCAATTTTACAAGCTTCAAATGCCTTCGTGGCTTCAACGTTCCATCCAATTAACGTTTTATCTTTTTTCTTCGTGTTGTGTAGGTAAGCGTGAAGTGGTGCTTGGATTTCGGCGGCTTTAGGTATGTGTTCTCTGTAAAAATTAATTTTGCCAAGAAAACGCCTTAGTTCTTCGATTGTTTTAGGTTTCGCATAATCGATGATTGCTCTGACTTTTTCAGTAGGCGGTTTGATTCCTTCCTTACTGACGATGAAACCAAGAAATTGAACTTCTTGTTGTCCAAATATGCATTTCGAAGGGTTGATTGTGAATCCATTGTGTTCTAATCGCTGTAGCACAGTGCGTAGATGGGTTTCGTGCGTTTCTTTATCAGGGCTTGCAACAAGGAGATCATCAATGAATGCGAAAACGAAATCCAGTCCATGAAGTACTTCGTGTATGAATCTTTAAAGGTTTGACCAGCGTTCTTCAGTCCTGGGGTCATTCTCGGAAATTCGAATAATCCCATTGGGGTAATTATTGCTGTCTTCTCTATGTCTTCATCGCGTACTTTTATTTATTGTTAAGCTCGGTTAAGATCGATGGTGGAGAATATAGTCTTGTCTGACAGTTGATGAGTGAAATCCTTGACTCACGGTATTGGGTAGCGGTCAGGAGTGGTAATAGAATTCAGTCTTCTGTAATCTCCACATACTCGTAATTCTCCATTCTTCTTCGGTACAACGTGAAGTAGTGATGACCAAGGGCTTTTGCTTGGACGGCATATTCCTTGCTCGATCATGTTTTCGAATTCCTTTCGAACTTGCTCGTATCGGTGTGGTGCGATTGGACGTGTACGGCAATGAAGTGGTGGTCCAGTGATTTCGATGAAATGTTCAACGTCGTGCTGTGATGTTAATTTCATTGAAGTTATTCTTGTAATTCCAGGATATTCTTCAAGGATTTTGTGATACGATTGTTGAACATATATTCTTCTTATTGCGGGTAGATTGGTTGCTTGGACGAAAGACTGAGATGCAAGATTGGTTTTCCCGTCGATGATTCTTCTATTTTTAATGTCGACGATCAACTGGTGATGTTGAAGAAAATCAGCACCGATGATTGGTTTGCTGACTTTAGCGACGATAAATCTCCACTTGAATGGTCGGCGTAGGTTAAAATCTAGTTCCATTGTTTTTTCTCCATATGAAGGAATCACCGTATTGTTTGCTGCGTAGAGTTGAATATCCAGTGGCTTCATCTTCTGCCTTTGTGTCGGCGGTAAAACTGAGATATTCGTTCCTTGGTTTATCTCTCCAAAACGGTGGTATTCTCAACGATAGAGATATTTTTTATAGGATAAGGGTGACAAACGAGCACACAGTCCACCTGATGGTAAGTGGCTGCTGCGGCCCATAGACATCTACATCTATCCTCTATTACAAATCAAAATGTAGATGCGTTGTCACCCGTGAGGACCAAGATGGAATGCTTCATTTCCAGTAAAAAGGGCCTCCGGCCACCTGCACTCACCAAGCGAAACGCAGAAGCAAACCTCTACTTCACGCTGGTCTTCTGTGAGGTCGTGGTACCACCCCGGTTCGAAACGGCCCATCCGTGCGACAGCAAAAGCTGCCGCATGGCTCTACCACTGTTAAAAAATTACCGGCGATTTCTTGTTCCTTGGCCGGGTTTGATGTATATGCGTCGGATTTCTTCGCTTCTCGCTCCATAATGACGTCTTGATTACACAGATTTTATATACTGAAGTCTTCCTTGATATTTTTCCTACTATTCTTACAGGGATCTTCCTTATCGGTGTTCATAACGGGGTCATCAATGTAATAGTGGTGTATTGGGTCCACTATTAACAGATTCCGAATGGTTTAATGGCGGAGAAATAAAACTATTTTTCTGATGTGTAGGCGAATGGAGTATGGAGTATCTTTTATTCAGCTAACCCTGCCTATATTTATATGTGCTACGTCCTTAGTTTACCAATAGTAATAATTTATTATTTACTTAGCCAATTACAATTCATACATTTTGACCAATAAAGATTAATAAAAATATTATGTACAACTATTATGTGTCGCGCTCCAATTGCCGCCATTAGACTCGTGGATCGCTTCTCGTAGCTGCGTTGCTGGACGGAGCTATAAAAGTGATGCAGACCGGCACGCGCACGATTCCGCCTGTGGCACCGCTCCCGAGCGGTTGTGTCCAGGTAGTCCGCGCTCTCGTCCCCTTACGGTAGTGCTATCTCGCTCTCGCGCCTCCGCTGTCCTGCTCGCGCTGTACAGCGTCGACGCTTTGGTGAGTCATTTTCGCTAACAGTTCTTGCCCCCCTGTCTTCGGGCGGGGAGGTTTGACTGACCTCTGCTTGTTATTGTTAGTTCTTATTGTTAACTATTTCTAATTTTGTTTTCGTTATTTGTTTGTATAACGTGTACGTGTATACTGTTTCTAGGGAGTTACTTGCTCTTTTCAGAGCAAGGCCCTGCTCTTTTGAGAGCAGTGGAGGATGAGGTCCGCCGCCGGAACTCACCCCCTACAGCCTCCGAACCTATCTCTGTGTCCAATGATGAGATTTCATCCCTCATCAAAGGACTTATGCCCAAAAAGGTCTCGGGCGCGGATGGCATCTCTAACCAAGCCCTTAAACACTTTCCTGAGCAAGTGTTAACCCTTTTAACTATTATCTTCAACGCTTGCTTCAACCTTAGTTATTTTCCCACTACGTGGAAAGAGGAAACTGTGATTGGATTGGTATTCCCAAGCCTCTCAACCTCCCCTCCATTCATCGCCCCATTAGCCTCCTCAAGGCCATGGGCAAGCTCTTCGAAAGAGTCATCCAAACTCGCATGAGGCGCCATCTGTTTCCCACCTACGGTGACCCTCTTATCATCCCCCATCAATTCGGTTTCCGAGCGAAACACTCTTGTCCTCAACAAGCTCACCGTATTGGGGAATATATCCTCAGCGGTTTTTATCCTCGTCGTCATAAGACCATCGCGGTCTTTTTCGACATAGCTAACGCCTTTGATAGAGTCTGGCGTGAAGGCCTTATCTACAAATTATACAAAATAGGTCTCCCCGATCGTCTAGTACGTCTCGTGGCCTCTTATCTAAAGCATCGTACCTTTCGTTTTAGACACGAAGGCACGCTATCTTCTCAGCGCCCCATCAAAGCTGGTGTCCCACAGGGCTCAGTACTTGCTCCTCTCCTGTACATCCTGTTCACCAACGACATTCCCATCCCGTCGAAAGGTGTTCAACTCTCCCTCTTCGCAGATGACACTGCCCTATACTGTAAAGGTATCTCGCTACCTTTCATACGGAACAAGATCCAAAAGTCAGTCGACGACCTAGGAGCTTGGTTCAAAAAATGGCGCATCGATGTGAACCCGGAGAAGAGCTCCGCCGTTCACTTCGATTATAAACGACGCCGACTCAAAAACACTCCACCAATACGTACGCTAGGGACCCCTGTCCCCTGGCATACGACTGCCAAATATTTAGGCGTCACCCTTGACACGAGGCTCACTTTCAGGCCCCACGTCAAAAGAGTAACCCGTCATGCACGTTTTTACCTGAGTAGGCTCAACAGTATGTTGGGCCGACACAGTAAAATGTCCCTCAGAAACAAGCGTACCCTATATAAGGTCTGTATACGACCAGTCATGTTCTACGCGGGCCCCATTTTTGCCCACGCTGACCCTAAAATTATTAATGAACTCCAAGTAGTTCAAAACATCTTCTGTCGTCGAGCTACGAACGCACCTTGGTACGTCCGTAATGCCGACCTTCATCGGGACTTAGAGCTCCCTACAATTCAACAATTCCTTAAAAAACTCTCTGAGAACTTCTTCAAAGCCTCAGAGTCGCATTCCAATCATTTTATTCGTGAGGCAGCTACTTATGCAGCCCCACCCCCCTCTCGCTATCGAGTCCGCAGGCCGAGAAACACTCTCTCGGACCCGCCAAATAAACTTTCAAACGACCTGAACTGCATCCTAGCGGCTCAGGCCAACTCATAATTAATTTTCATAATTAATTTGCCTTAGTAGGCTCTCCCTCAGCGGCTCGTAGCCGCCTGCGCTCTCTTCTCCCAAAAGAGGGTCGCTTCCGATCCGACAAAGCGGCTTAATCGGCCAATTGTCAGTCCCCAAAGTGGAGTTTAGTGGGTATCACTTAGGTTCCCCAGTAGGTAGTCACAGTGAGTCCCACATAACCACGACAGACCGGCTGTCGTGGTATGCGTAAAGCATTCTCCACTTCCTCGCCGTATCGAGGTAGCCCTTTTCAATCGCTGAAGCTGCGGCGTTGAAGAAACGGCTCGAAAATGATCGACGGATGCGTGAAGATAGCCGGCGTGTGAAGACAATGCGGTACTGATGATATTTGTGGCTGCTTCTTGTTTCTATATTAGAACGTTAAATATATATACGTCAAATTATCTCGCATCGATATGCAGCCCGCAGTATCTCAGTAGCCGGGGGTAATTAGGAAATAAATGTTTTCTTTAGACCTTCACCTTTTGCGTTATAGTAGCAGCAGGGTAACATTATTTATAACGGTTTAGGGTTGATTAGCCTGGCTGCTACAGGGATATTTGCCATAGTTGCCACGCTTGGCAAGCGTTGGTTGGCAACCATAGTTTTTTAGTTTTAGTCGTTATTAGGAAGACGCTGCTGCCCATCTCCAGATTCGTTTCCCTCTGTAGCCTTTTACGACACCCATGGGATGATATGGGGTAGTGTATCTTCTTACATCGCCACTACACGGGATCCAGGCAAATGCCTTCTCTATATTGTGAAAGAGTTTTAAAGTGATAAGCCTGTGTTGGTGGACTTCTGATTTTTATGATAAAAGTGATAAACGAACACACAGTCCACCTAATATTAAGTGCACGTTGTGGTCCATAGACACCCACATCTATCCTCGATTAGGAATCAAATGAAGATGCGTTCTTTCCCCTGAGGATTAAGAAGGAATGCCTCGCTTCCAGTAAAATGGGTCTTCTGTTTTCTACACTGACAATACGAAATACAGCAGCATGAAGCTGCTATTTCACGCTGGCATTCTATGAGACCGTGTTTCTGGCCATTCGTGATACCACCATAAAATAGCTACAACGTGACTCTACCACGTACGTATATATTTTCAAAATATTTAATTCCATAAACAATCAAGTTTCCTCGCGATGTGTTTCTTCACCACCGAGTACATAAATCAACACTTAAAATTGCAAGCGCACAGAACATTCACACTTTAATTTCCCGCTTAGTCTATCTTTGTAGTATTCAACGCATCGTCGCCTAGAGCCCACTTGTTGCATGCACACTGTACCGAGGCCTCTCATGACCCAAATTACCGCGAAATGGGTCTGTAAGGCCGCGGGCACACTGATTCAGTTATTAAGATGGTTTAGTCGCATTATTTAACACGTTTAGCACACGTCTTAGTTAAATATGGAACGGTTTAAGAATGTTTTTGAAATAATTTTTACTATACACGGAAAATAACCCTTCTAAGAAATCAAAAACCAATTATTCGCCTTTCATTTTCACTTATTTCAACTTCGATATTTCAGGTGCTTTACACCACTCAGTGTTGATAGGGTACAAAATAATCTGGAACGACGAGAAATAAAAATAAGTAAATAATTAACGAATAATTGAAATTATTGTTTGGAACTGGAGGCAACTGGAAGTATACACGGTGTCTCAGTGTGGGTTGCTACACGTCTCCACTAATTCTTTCCATCATTTTATTTATTATACTCATCGTACTCATCATACTCATCTGTACCGCGCACTAGATTTCGCATTCCGAACATTGAATATGTTCAACTCAACTGTACTGCAATCCGTACACTAAACCAAATATTGCGTAAATTGAAGATTTGTGAAATCCATAAGATAATTATTATTACATTTTATTTAGAAATATGTTTGTTTAGATTAAAATAAGAGTATTGTATATTCATCATCATCATCATCATCATTACAACCCTTCACAAGTCCACTGCTGAACATAGGCCTCCCCCAAAGAATGCCACAAAGCACGGTCCTGAGCCACCTGCATCCATCGACTTCCTGCATGTCTTACCAGGTCGTCACTCCATCTCGTGGGGGGACGCCCTACACTTCGCCTACCGGTACGAGGTTGCCACTCGAGAACCTTTCTTCCCCATCGGTTGTCGGTTCTTCGAGCTATATGGCCGGCCCACTGCCACTTCAGCTTACTAATCCGTTGGGCTATGTCGGTTACTCTGGTTCTATTTCGGATATCCTCATTCCTAAGTTTATCACGCAGAAAAACTCGGGGGAAAGCGGGGAACAGCTAGTAAAATAATAAAATAAAAAAATAATGAATAATTTTTGATGAACGACAGTTAGATTGAGTAGAGGTGAGTAGAATCTATCACCCAATTTAGTCTGGTGGATGTCGTAAGCGACTTTGTGAAATGCCAAAAATCTTATAGCTACTGATGATGTATGATGGACGACTCACGTGCTCTGTTGATCATCAATCTCCATAATATCAAGAAGCGATTAAGGCCAATAGTCCCTACGAGACAGACCTGTGTTCATAAGTGCAATTTTATGGACTGATGAAGAAGTGATGGTTTGAGTAACTGACTACTAAGTCATGGGTTCCTGTTACAAATCCAAAAGTTAAAAGCAAAAATAAAAATTGTTAGTCCTCGACTCCGCAGCGGTGTTGTGTTACTCAAGTGGGAATTGTGACGTCAATCAACATTTGACTTCTCTGTATTTGTGTGTAAAATTCTACCGTATGTTTTATTTTTAAAAGAAAGAACATGTTTACTCATTGTTGTAAACACTTTTGCAAGAAAAACCTTAAAAACAAGTTTCACTCTGGATTTCAGCAACATACAAGTGAATATTTTTTTTTATTGGAACGAAGTTGCTTATCGGACGGCACGGGTTTGGCGGATGGGAGCGAGGCGACAAAAAGTGTAAGAGTTTTTCGTCACTACCCCTTGCGTCATAGTGTATTTTATTTTAAATGACGCTTCATTCTAATAGGCGCTAGTAATACATTTATTTGTATTTGTTAATCAATAATATAATACGTTTATCAATAATAAGGAAACTCGTTCCAACCGAGTGTTCCACGACACTCACGCATGTTTTTTTTACCAGGTTATTTTATCATATTCTTGCATTGTTATCCGTATTTGAACTATATTCAAAATTTCAAGTTTCTAGCTCGTCTGGAAGTTAGTTTAAAATCAATTACTAAATTCCACACGGAATGAAAGACAGACAGACATGCAATCAGACAAACAAGAAAGGGACTTAATAAAAACGTAAAATAGTATGTGTGTTTTGCGATCTCTTCGTCAATTGTCAACCTTGTTTTTAATAAATAGGTTTTTAAAAAATTAACTTTTCTTAAAACATAAAAGTTAAACTAAAAGTTCTTTGAACGAATTCGGATTTTACTTTTCATTAAAAGTTAACTTTAGGTTACAAGATATTTACGTAATGCAATCAGACAAACAAGAAAGGGACTTAATAAAAACGTAAAATAGTATGTGTGTTTTGCGATCTCTTCGTCAATTGTCAACCTTGTTTTTAATAAATAGGTTTTTAAAAAATTAACTTTTCTTAAAACATAAAAGTTAAACTAAAAGTTCTTTGAACGAATTCGGATTTTACTTTTCATTAAAAGTTAACTTTAGGTTACAAGATATTTACGTAATGTACAAATCTACACAATTGCAAAGTAATTTTTACCGAAAGGATTCCCACTGAAGCTTATGTAATCATACTGGCGGTTGTGACGTCTTAGTCCCCGTCTCTCTAATGCAGCGCTCTAGCCCTAATCAGTGTTACCATTGTTACAGCAATTACCGTGTCCAGACAAAATTACCCACTAAAAATTTACAGACTGTCGAAGAGCCCCGTTAACGTAGCACCTAATGTCATAGATACTACAGTTTCATGTCTTCAATGGCACTTTAGCTTTATATATAAAGTTCCGGTGTGCGTATGTTCGTAATTCTTCTCTTCCTATACGGCGGGACCGATTTTGATGATATTTTTATGGGGTCGTTATAAGGTCACCTGAATGGTTCTTAGTTATAGATGCACCCGGTAGGCGACGCTGTTGTCAGCATCTGAGATACATGCGAAGCCGGAACGAATCGCTAGTTCCTTTATAAGTATATTCAATTCGGTTAAAATATAAAGGTCATGCTAGCTCATACTCAAGGACGTGAATATTTATTTAAAGTAAGTTATTTAATTTGTAACCATGTCTTTTTCTATATTCTTTAATTATTCATGCTACGGCAATCGAATGGCCAATGATCCATTCAAATTGGTGCAATTTGCAGCATTTCATGATACAAGGAAAACCACTGACGAGTAATTGTGTTAGCTCGTCTTCCTGGTATCATAATAACTCCTGCACAGAAGTACGTTTTCATTTTTAGTTTTTTTATAATACGTATTTTTTTTATAGGATCGAGTGACAAACGAGCACAAAGTCCACCTGATGGTCAATAAGGAATCAAAAAGCAGATGCGTTGTCACTCGTGAGGACTAAGATGTAATGCCTCTTTTCCAGTAAAAAGGGTCTCCGGTTCTCTACACTCACCATACGAAACACAGCAGCATTAAGCTGCTATTTTACGCTGGTATTCTGTGAGAGCGTGGTCCTTCCCCGGTCGAGCCGACCCATTCGTGCTACAACTTATAGCTGCAGCATAACTCTACCACGTAACGTATTAACGCGATGCTGCAGAGTATTCTCGTTGCAGCACGAATAGGTCGGCGCTTAAGGGGGAGGGGAGATCCTAATTCCTAACTAGTTCTCCCCACAACTTCGTTCGCATTAAATATTTTTCTTCGTTTGTTTAAAAGCCGATTAATTGGCAACACTCAATGTGAAGCTTTATTATCGTGGGCCTATTTTAAACAATACTTTCATTGTTGTATTTTAATGAAATGAAGAGCTAAAGGTAGAGCGCGTACCTCAAACTCAAAATGTCGTGAGTTCGAATCTGTCATTCGACAACTCTCATGGACCAATCTTAACACAAGCATTTTAAGAATAGAATAGAATATTTTTTTATTCAATATAGATCTCATGTGTAATTATTATTAATAATAATAATAATATAACTTTATTTCAGACATAATTAGTCCATATTAAGTGTAAGTATATTAGTAACAATTTTACTTAATAACTGTGTTAGTAATGTTAATATTTATGCCTACATAATAATAATAATATATATACATAATGCATTATCTTTTTATTCCTATTGCCAGCTCTACCCAGTGTCGCTGAAAGTGGCAATCCGGTCTCGCCGCGATCATTTTTAAAATGCTGTTATTACTGTTTCGTATTATTGTAAGTCATTTTTTACTTTACCACTGGTTCGAAAAAAAACCTCTGTCCTGTGAAGAACCAGCAAGAAACCCAGCGGGACTTTTTTTAAAGCATATTTTACATTAATGGTTGGTACAAAATTTATTTTAGAAACATCTTGGAAGCGACCACCTCATTCCCAGGGGTTATTATCAACCATATATTAATTTATACTATAATAACCCTTTTTATACAGTTTCAACTTAACAAAACATTTAAACTTGGTAATAGAGAGAGCCTGTACACTTTCCGGAACCTTGTTGTAATAGCGTATACATTGCCCCAAGAATGAATTACTGACTCTGTGGAGTCCAGAAACTGATATCACTAGCTTGTGTTTGTTCCTAGTGTTTACAGAATGTATATCACTTTTTTTACTAAAACTACCTTTGTTTTTGTGAACATAAATTAAATTTTCGTAAATATACTGACAGGCCAAAGTTAATATATTTATTTCTTTAAATTTATCTCTAAGAGACTCTAAGCTTACAAGAAGTGGTTAAAGGAAATATTAATAATGTAATTAGCATTGCTGGTATTTTTATAATAAAAAAAAATATAATTATAATTACAATTTACTTAAGTTGTAACAATGATATATTAAATTCTATTTAATACTTACAACTTAAGTAAATAGGAATAGTTTGGATATGTTTGGACTTAAAAAATGTAATCTTTTTTTTAAATTGAAACATTAAAAACTAAGATAGGACTAAGATATATTTGCCGGGAAATTTGGAGTTACAACTCGTTCCAGGTAAAACGTCGGGAAGTTTCTTCCTTGCAACGGTAGAACACAATTTCAGGTTAAACGCCTGCCATGTAAGCAAATTAAGACACTATTTCCCTCGTTACCAGACGATAACTTAAGTCTTTAGCTTTGAAAGTCAAACAAGCTTTGCTCGTGTACATTTATATGCGAAGAATACCTTTTGATATTGATGTCGATTTAAAATTTTGTAATAAATAAAATTATAAAAGCTATTAAAGAAACAGAAACTTTTTTATTCAATAAAAAGAATGTAACTTTTTTGTTTCATTTACATTTAAAATAAAAAACAACCTCTGTCCTAGAAAAAACCTGCAAGAAACCCCGCGGAACTTCTTTTTTTTGAAAATAAATCAGTCAACGGTATGATGTAAGCGTCTTTCCAAGCTGATGGAAAAGCAGCACAAGAAATCGAGGAGTTATACTGAGATACACCGACACATATTCTCGATTAATTACAAAAATGTATCTGCAATTTCATCCTATAGGCTGTGTACTCGTTTGTCATCTCGTTGATAATTCTTACTTCAGGAAAAGGTAATAAAACAACATCATTTAATATAAAATACAAATAACATAAAATAACAATATATTATTCCCTATATAAAGTAACCAGAATTTATTCAATATCAAATTTAAGACTAAACCATTATAAACAAATATTTTTAGAATATATTCCGCGCAGTGGACTTGGCTTAAAGAAAACAGTGCCGTAAATTTTGTACGTTTTAACTACACTACTATATGTATAAGTCGCGGCACGTAAGTCTAGCGCTGAACGAAACGTGGAGGGGATAGCTGCGCATGGGTACTGTCGCGCACGAATTGAATTGCACGAATGCAACTGGAGAGCCAATCAACGCATGGGAACGACGCACGCCCGTCCCGCGACCCCCTTACTATCCCATGATACCTTATTTTCGACTTAATGCGCATTACGGTCACCGCTAAACTTTCGAGCCGCTACTTATATGCATATTATGGTTGTAGCACGAATCGGTTTTACCGGGGAAGGACTACGCTCTCACAGAATACCAGTGTAAAATAGCAACTTAATACTGCTGTGTTACGTATGGTGAGTGTACAAAACCGGATACCCTTTTACTGGATACGAGGCATTCCATCTTAGTCCTCACGGGTGACAACGCATCTGCATTTTGATTCGCAAACGAGGATAGATGTAGATGTCTATGGGCCACAGCAACCACTAACACTTACCTAGGATAAGAGTGACTAGTGTGCTCACTTGTCACTCTTATCCTATAAAAAATGATGAAACAAATGCTCCGATGGTGATGTAAAACTCCATTTATTTTGGTCATCGACTGATTGTTAGCTAAAGCTGACAACCTTCACTTATGCATTGTGATTCTTAATTGAGGATAAATATAGATGTCTGACATGAGGGGAAGAACAGCAGCGTCTTCCTATTAACAAATTAAAAAATACTGTGGTTGCCAACCCGCTCGCCAAGCGTGGCAAATACGTTCAATAAATAAATATGGCAAATATCTCCCATATAATATATGGGGGAGGCCTATATTCAACAGTGGACTTTAATAGGGTATAACTGTAACGGTAACGGTAGATGGTTATGGGCTACAGCATACACTTACCATCAGGTGGACTGTAAACTGGTTTGTCAACTTTATTTTATAAAAAAGAGTAGTAGTACAGTGAACAAAAGGAGTGTTGATAATTGACATCATATGTGTCACTCTTAAACCATTTGTGGCTACGTAATCGTCATATAGTCAATTTCTGAATTTTATAACATAATCAAAAACTTTAAAAAAGTGGATACTGTGGACTATTTACATTTAGGCCATCAGCGTCGAATGACAGTTTGCATTGAGTCAACTCATATTTCGTGGTGGGGTCATTAGGGCGCCTGAGGAGGGTGGGTGACGTCATCGCGGCAGTGAGCTCGAAATTTGAATTGGAACGCTTTATAGCTGTGTCAGGATGTCGGTGAGGGGGCCATGTTAAAATACAATTTTAATCGTCGTTTAACTTCTCGTTTGTACCAAAATCCTTTACGGAAATTATAACAATATTTAAAAGGATCTTTTAAGTCTACGTGATTCTTATTTCGTCGTAATATTTTGAATATAAATTATTGATTAACACTTAACGTAACGTTAACCTCCACTCATTTCTGAGAAAGTTTTAGAGCAAGGTAATGTCCGCTACCCCAATGCATGTTTGCGAACTTCACACGTCTATGAAATAATTTTTCTTATATAATAACGCAAAAACGATTAGTAAGATCTTGATACAAATTTATATGGGACCACCATTTACATACAACCGACTTCAATATAAATTATTAAGTATAACTCAAAATCTACTAGTCAGACCTTGATCAAATTTATTATTAAATAAAAAATATAATAAATAAAGATAAAAAATATTTATTATTAAATTTATTAATTTATATGGGTCCACGTGATAAGCACCAGCTTTCAAATAAAAAAAAAAGAATCATCGAAACCGGTTCACCCAGAAAAAAGTTATGAGGTAAATTTTTTCTGGGTGACATGACATGACAACATTAAAAAAAGAAGAAAAATGTGTGTGTGTACTTATGTACGCACGTAGGAAGTTATACTTCTTTAGCGTAACAAAACATAAAAACTTGAGAGACAGCCCACTGAAGTTGTCACTTTTAGGTGTCAGTGTGCGCGCGCATCGTAATTACTTCATGCTGTCGTTTTTAAGTGTCTGTGTAAAATATCACTTTCATAATTTTTTCCAAACGCCCCAAAAGAAGTATAACTTCAAAAACATACTGTCGAATTGAGTACCGTCTCCTTTTTGAAGTCAGTAGAAAACAAGACCTCCGCACTTTTGCTCCTAGTCTCCAGAGTAGTGCCACCATGGAGGACGGAATTAAAGATCTTCTGAAGGACTTCAAGTATCGGTTTTCCACCCGCTTTCAGAAGCTCCGCTGTAATTCTGTCCTCGTCCGGGGTCTTGCCATTTTTAAGGTGCTGGAGAGCCATACTAATCTCGCTTAAACTGACGTCCGGGATATCATCGGAATAGTATTGAATAAGACTTGCTCTCGGATTATTACTCACACTTGCGTGTGACTCCAACGATGACATATACAGCAGCCAATAGAACCTCTTCATCTCAATCAAAATCTCAAGTGTCCCGGAAACGATGCTGCCACATTCGGTCTTCAGCTTTAACAGTTATTTCTTTCTGGCAGACAGATCTCTGACAACGACTTCTCTGACAATCCTGGTTCCGCAAACGTTTGTGCACCTGCAAAAGTACCCGATGACCAATTAAATAACACATCTTAAGTTAGAAATAAAGTATAAATACGCTTAGAAACTGAGTTCGAATTCCAGTTCCAGTGCCAACGGTACCACCGAAATGGTTTAATTAAACTGATTTATCACGTGATCGGCGGTTAGCAGCGGCGAGACAGAGCGAGACAGAACGAGAGATGGCAAGCAGAGGAGAGGCATATGTCTAGCTGTGGACTTTTGCAAGTTAATGAGGAAGAAGATGACATGCTCAACGAAAAATTGACGCCATGAGGATCGCCGACTGTCTGACAATATAAAAATATTTCAAGACCTTTGACAAACGCCTGTAAGTTGAAATTTTGTAATGTAATTTTACAGTCTTAATACGTCCAATTGCTGGACACAGAATGGACCCAATTTCTGAGAAACATATGGATCAATTAGTCCACCACGCTATCCCTGCGCGTTGGTGAACTTCACATGTCTCCCAAATATTTTATTTCTTACACATGCAGCTTTTCTCTCGGTGTTTTACTTTACCGCCGAGCACGTGGTAAATGAGCACTTACAAGTGGTAAATTTAAAATTTTGTACTAACGACTTCAATATGAATATAATATATTGTTGATTTTTTTTAAACCCTGGACCGATTTTGAAACAAAAAAAAGAATTTTCCAAATCAGTTCAAGCATCTTTGAGTAATCGGTGAACATACATGAAAAAAGATTCCGACAAATTGAGAACCCCCTCCTTTTTAAAAGTCGTTTGAAAATTACAATCAACAATTTCATTGGTGCCAACTTATATCAAACCCGCGTTGCTGGTGCCAGTGTACTGTGATATATAAAGTGAACGTCTAGCCTCTGAACTACCACAGCTTAAAATGTACTTTTACAAAATCATTACATTATTGAGTAGAAGTTAAATAATTACATGACAGTGTAGTGGCAATATAAGAATACCCACTACCCCACTCTTCGTATTATGCCAGGGGTCGTAAAATGCCACAGAACGAATCCAGCAACATAAAACATTAAACAACTGCATTAGCCAACATTGATAACGCACTTGCTAAGCGAAACAACTACAGCAAATATACCCAATGAGGTAATTTCTATGGGAGACCTATGTTTAACAGTGGACTTGAAGGGCTGGAATTGTTAAAAAATCACATATCTACATACCAGAAAGTGCCAGCAGGATTTGTGGCGGCGCTGTCGTCGCGCCACAAGCGAAACACATCGAAGCCTAAATCGCGCTAACAAAGTTCCGAAGTAAAAGCAGTATTATTATTGCTTTTACTTCGGAATAGCTCCGAACTACCATGCTCTGCTCGGGAAGCGTCCAACGTTCCTAACGTTGGGCGCTTCCCGAGCAGAACACCTTGCCTGGAGGGAGATCTCCCCTTTTCCTTTCTCGGCCACAGTGGGACCCCGACGTGATATGAACACGCAACCAATAACCTTCGGAAACTACAACTTCAAAACTTCGTCATCGTCCTCAAGTACCTCATTCATTTGCTCCCGAGGAGATATTGTCTGCAGTCTTCACATTCTGCAAGCCATCTAGCTTTACAAAGGTTCATCGCAGCACTGGAATAATAATGCTTACTGTTCCTTCAAGCTACTCTCTGCGCTACAGTGTTCGGCACGGCTCTGAGCCTTACTGCTCGCCTCTGCTTCACGGCACTCTCGCAGATTACTTGCCTTCTTCTCAACTCACCGCAGACCACAAGGCAATCCCTGACACTTGCTCCGGCTTATCGTTCTCACCGGCATCACTTGCAAGTGCGTAGTACGGCTTGTATTATACACCGGCATATCGTTCGCACCGGCGCGGCGTCACTTGCGCTTACGCACACAGCATGCATTCCCTACCGGCATAAAGGACGCACCGGCAATTGGACTGCACTATTGACCTCCAGTCTGAACAGGAGGGTGATGTGGTGGCGCTGTCGTCGCGCCACAAGCGAAACACATCGAAGCCTAAATCGCGCTAACAAAGTTCCGAAGTAAAAGCAGTATATATAGAACAGCTCCGAACTACAACTAGGAGCGTTTGCCGCTCCCCGGGCAGAACACCTTGCCCGGCGGGAGATTTCCCTTTTTCTTTTCTCAGCCACAGGCATATACTACTTGACAATTTGATGATCAATGGTTTGTGAGGGCATGACCGATACCCCCGCACTAGGGACATACTACTAATCTTCATCAGAAGTTTGTGCACTGCATGTGTGAGGTTGTTCCTTTATCAAGAATCGGCATGATCTCTTCAGACATACCAACCCCTTGCTAATGATTTCTTAACTGGTTTAGAGGGCATAAGCACGACTGCTGATTATGAGGTCCTGCTTTCGAATCCTAGGTTGGATCAAAGTCAATTATTATATTTTTCAGTCAAGAAATTCTCAATAGTAGACTGAGCTCAGGAAATTGACAGTTTTTCACCTCTGTGGTTCGAAAATTACGTATAGTCGTTGGTACTACCTATGATCTCTCTCCGGTCTTATCGGAATTCCGTCCTATTGGACTTTGACAGTACTGTAGAATGTACCTGTATTTGCGCACTTACTCGTGCACTATAATTCTGTCCTAGGCAGATGGCTAGTCTCCGTTGACACAGGCCGCCGTGATCGTAGTTTGGTATGGAGGACATTAGAAATAATTGATTAGCTTACTCTGCTAGCTTAAACCAAGTTTAACTTAATGTAGTAACTGGCTATTCAGTTGGCTCTACTAGATAGAAATACAGCACAACCGGAGGGAAATGACAGCAGTGTGCGTAATCCTCTCTATCGCGACACGGATGCATGTGTGTAGTTAAGACTCGATTCAACTCGCTCCCAAGTGTGCCGGTCAACTATGTAAGAATAGAAGGTTGGTTGTAAATGTTGTAACATTTCTGTTTTAGTGTGCGCCAGTAAAAGGATTTATATGTTAGAGGCTAGTACAGATTAAGACGTTGGTATTAGATTGAAAGTAGTTAATCTAAGTTATAAGTAGAAAATACTTTCCACCGGTCATTTTCCGAGGGAAAATTTGTTTTAGAACTAAAATTTAAACTTATAATTTATATTCCTATATTTAAGTTTAAAAGGCAATAGAAGTGATAAACGCACACTTGCTGTCCCGATACGCTGGTGGAAGACCCACGATCCAAGAGACTGTCTCTTGATACATGTATTGAAATCTTCCAGTGAGACACATTTCAAAAAGTAACGTAAACTGGTCACAAGACAACTCAAACCTGGCTAAAATACAATACTATGGTATTTGAATTGAAGAATTGCCACTTCAGCATACCAATTCTTTGGGCTATGTCGGTTACTCTGGTTCTACTACGGATATCCTCAAGTCTATCACGCAGAGCTACCACCATATATATATATATATTTCTATCACCATAGCTCGCTGAGCGACTGTGAGCTTCCTCATACGGACAATAGTGAAGAACCACGTCTCAGATCCATAGGTCATCACGGGCAACACGCACTGGTTTTACAATCTACTTTTGAGGTTTTGAGGTATGTCTGACGAAAAGATGTATCGTAATCTCCCAAACGCTGCCCAGCCGAATTGTATCCGTCGATTGACCTCTCGGTCAAAGTTGGACTTACCTAGTCGACTAGTCGGACTATTTGTCCCAGGTAAACATATTCATCAACAACTTCTAGCTTAGTGCTCCCAACAACTACCGGCATAGGTGTGATATAGACGTTAAACATGATTTTTGTATTGTCCATGTTCATCTTAAGACCTATCAGTTGGGAGACACTATTGAGGTCATTGAGCATAGTGCTTAGGTCCTCCAGCGATTCTGCCATAAGGACTATATCGTCGGCAAATCGAAGGTGAGTGATGTACTTGCCATTAATATATTTTTATATTTTTTTTTAAAAACTTTACTACATTAGGATTTTCTCCTGTATCGTGGAGTCTACAAACATAAATTGCACAAGGACAAACATCCACACCCGAAACAATTATTTGTAGGCCATATAAATACTTGTTCCGTGCGGGATTCGAACCCGCGGCCCCCAGCGCAACAACTCACTGCTAAGGCACTGCGCCACGGAGCCGTTATTTGAAGTTAATACCGTATCCTTTCCAGTCCACTAGCTTGAAAACTTCTTCCAATACGGCGGTGAAGAGTTTCGGGGATATTACGTCACCCTGTCTTATACCTTTCTGCAATTGGATAGGTTTCGGATTCTGTTTCTGTACTCGGATAGCCATCGTAGCCTTACTGTACACACACTTCAGCACTTCCATATTATGCCTAAGGTCCACTTCGCACCGCTGAAGGACCCGCAGCACCGCCCAAATTTCGACGGAATCAAAGGCTTTCTCATATTCCACATACCCAATACAAAGTGGCAGATTGTACTCTTCGGTCTTCTGTACAATTTGTCGAAGGGTATGTATGTGGTCTCTGGTGCTAAAGCCTTTTCAGAAACCGGCTTATTCGGGAGGCTGGACGTCGTCGAGTCTTCGTGCGAGACAATTCGTAATGACTCTCGAAAACAGCACATAGACGCGGCTCAAAAGGGAAATCGGTCTATAGTTCTTGTCTGTATGCTCGTTTGTCACCCTAATTTTAGACATGCTCCAACTTTAATAACAACTGACTTGACTACGCATGAACGCGAACTAGCCAACAAGTTACATTTAATAAAAACTTTATGATACACGTCCTCAGACGCCTTTAAAGCTCACGATAAAACTTTCATCACACAAACAGAATGAAAACCAATCTACATAATATTAGCATACTTTACGTCGAATCTATAATTCGTTATACCTACTGGTGACTATATCATACAATATTCATAACGACCTGTTAAAAGTCCTTTGCTGAATATTGGCCTCACCAAAGATTGACTCATAAGGGGGGGGGGGGGGGGATTACCATAGAAGCCATGCTTGGCAGGCGGATTGGCAACCGCAGTTTTTAATTTTTTTACGCTGCTGCCTGTCTCCTGTTCCACTTCCCTCTGTGGTGACTTACGACTCCCACGAGATATCATAGGTATAGTTTTTCTACTTCTCGATGAAGTTTTGACTTTAGGTTATGATTCCGATCTCGACAGCACGTGGTAGAGCCATGCTCCAGCTATATTAGTAGTATAGTTGTAGCACTAATGCGTCGGCTCGACCGGGGTGGGACCACGCTCTCACAGAATACCAGCGTATAATAGCAGCTTAACACTGCTGTGTTTCGTATAGTGAGTGTAGAGAACCGGGGAACGTTTTTGACGAACGCAGCGGAGTTCGGAATCATACCTTTAGTGTGCGTAGGTCTCGGGAGCGCTACTCCCGAGCGCACACTAACACAATGTGTATGTGCACGGCTACATCAACCAAAGTCAAACCTTCATCGTGAAATAGAAGAACTACAGTTGATTCTCTTACGCCGACTCTACACGGCAAAAAGGCATCCTGGCGTCCGACAAATGGCGGTATACCATCTTATACAAGTATATGTTATACCAAATGTAAATACTAAAACCGGCGATGAGATGAAGCGTCAAACGTGCGATACATCTAGCTACGATTGCCAATCTTCCTAACAACTCAAAGTAACTAAAAAACTACGGTTGCCATTGCCAACCCACTCGCCAAGCGTGGCATCTATGGAAAATGATGAAGTTGTTATAACTTAATTTGCATTGCATATATATTATTTGCTTTTTATAAATTTGTAGCCGCTGTTTCGGCTCGCCGCTCACTTAGCGACCAGCCTCCGAAGAGTCTATTTCACATGAGGATGCCTCGTGTCGAGGCGAAACACGTGTTGTATTATCGAGATTGGTGTGTTGTTCCTAGTGTGGTGGTTTTGGGACTGGTAGTGCTGGGAGTGGTGTCGGGCATAATGCATGCAATCGAGGGAGGGTGGGCAGTGCTCTTCAAACTGGGCAGGATACATCATTTTATTTCTTTACGCGAAATTAAGCAAATTAAACTACAACAACTTTATATTATAACGGATTTCCGCAAAGTAAAGCCTGATTGTATTATCTGTGGCAAATGACTTATGAGGCAAACTATGTTGATTGACTGTAATGGATGGACGGATGTCCTTTCTGAGCTTTCTCATGGTCACCTATCACGATACCCACGTGACAATATTGTTTAATGGATTCTGAATGTGGCCAGATATAACCAATATAGAGAGATAAAGAAACACAATAATGCTAAACAGCTTGATGGATTTTAACATACGAGACGTCGTTACATTCATCTTATTTGTGGGAGTGACATAGGCTATGTAATATATATATATATATATATATATATATATATATATATATATAAAGAAGGGAGTGGAAGGTTTTTTTTAATTTTTTTTTATAATAGAATAAGGGCGACAAACGAGCACACAGTCCACCTGATGGTAAGTGTTTGCTGCGGCCCATAGACATCTACATCTATCCTCGTTTGCCAATTAAAATGCAGATGCGTTGTCACTCGTGAGGACTAAGATGGAATGCCTCATTTCCAGTAAAAAGGGCCTCCGGCCACCTGTACTCACCAAGCGAAACGCAGAGGCAAACCCCTACTTCACGCTGGTATTCTGTGAGGTCGTGGTACCACCCCGGTTCGAGCCGGCCCATCCGTGCGACAGCAATTCTGCCGCGTGGCTCTACCACTGTACAACAATATTGGTGTTAAATAAAAGCTAGTAATGAGTCAATACTAAATATACATGTATATTATTACATTTGTATGGTGCTCTTTCGACTCAAGCTAAAACAAGTGATAAAATTAAAAACTTTATACAACCGACTTCAATATAAATTATTAACGATAACTCAAACAACACTGGTCAGACCTTAATCAAATTTAAGAGAAGCACCAGCTTTCAAATAAAAAAAAGAATCATCAAAATCCGTTCACCTAGAAAAAGTTATGAGGTAACACACATAAAAAAGCACAGTCGAATTGAGTACCTCCACCTTTTTTAAGTCGGTCAAATAGTGCGTTTAACGAAAGGACAGTGGTGTGACGACATCTATAACTTTCCTCTTTTCCGTAAACATTTTTTATGCAGTCGGATTTTTGGTACTGTTTTTACCTTTGGACTTGTATTAAATCGAACAAAACACCGCGATTGAATCATAAAAATAAGGGAATGAAAAAAAAATCACTTTGTCAATCAATAATGGTGTCCTAAAACAAGTTAACAAGGTTTACACGTCCCGTAAAGTGACGTACGTCGTCTAATATTTATTTTCAGTTATCGCGCTCTTGGCTTTAAGAGGAGCGTTCAGTAGTAACCGAATGTAATAATTGTGGTTTAGTATACTTTTTTAAAGAATAAGGGTGACAAACAACCACACAGTTCACGGATGCAGTTGCCCATAGAAGTAC
The DNA here is from genome assembly GCA_963668995.1 of Parnassius mnemosyne. Taxonomy (NCBI): domain Eukaryota; kingdom Metazoa; phylum Arthropoda; class Insecta; order Lepidoptera; family Papilionidae; genus Parnassius; species Parnassius mnemosyne. The sequence continues at coordinate 26,858,751 of CAVLGL010000092.1, forward strand.
ACTACTACATCTGTCATCGATTAAGAATAAAAATGCAGATGCATTGTCACCCTTGAGGACTTAAATCGAATTCATTTATTTTTAGTAAAAGCGGTCTCCAGTTCTCTACACTCGCTATACGATACATAGCAGTATTAAGCGGCAACTTTACGCTGGTATTCTGTGAGAGCATTATCCTACCCCGGTCGAGCTGACCCATTCATGCTACAACTATAATATACCTGCAGCGTGGCTCTACCACGTAAGTTAGAGTGTAAGAATGTTTTTGCTATTATAAAATTTGTTGGTAAACATTGGCGTAGCATGGGTTACTGCCGCCATGGGTCGCTTCGAATCCTTTTCGAAAATATCTTAAAGAATATTTTAAAAAAAAGTTGAGGCTTCTCTCTACAATTTTGCAATAATAAATAGTAATAATGTCCTCCGACCTACTTTCGGCTACGGCGGCCAGTCTTAACGTAAACTGCCATCTGCTCAGGATAGCATTATAGTGTACGGGTGTGTGCGCAAACGCAGATGCATTATCTATTCCCTCACTCTCATAGAGCCTGGGTTTCACGTACTTTTCGCCGCACAGGGATTAAACAGCACCAACTTCCTGACTCCGAACTGCTACTGAGAATAACTTCTCACAAATATTTGGACCAATCCGGAATACCAAACCGAGACGATATGAATAACAGTTGCGTTAACGATCGCTAGGCCAAGGTGGTCTAATGATTAAGAAAGAAACACTGAATTGTCATGAATTGTTTCCCGCTGAGCAAATATTCGCTCGTTCGCAATCATATAAGAGCGCGACAAAGCCATTCATCCAAATTGGCGCCTCAGAAGGAGTGTCCTCTTGACCCGGTCATCTGACAACTGACGTCACAAAACACGGTCGCACTCAAAGCCGGCGTGTTGATAGGTCCTCCACTGGCGTTTGATGGGATTTGTGATTGCTGGTAAGTGTTGGCTACACAAATTTATTACAGTTGCGAGCGGACAGAAATACTTGGTTTTGTTTTAATACTGTGTTATTGTGAAAATTTAGGGAAGCTTTTGACATCGACTGACTTCGTTGCATGATCACTAATTAACTAAGTGGTAAAAAATAAAAAATACACTAAGAGAGAACGAAGTGTGAAATATGGGTAAATCAGGAATGTCTAGAACAGGTAAATGAAATTGTATACTTGGGGAGTGCTTTTAGCCGGGATGGAAGATGTGATTTAGATGTGGACAGGCGTGTCGCTGCCGGGAACAAAGTCAATGGTGCCCTGACTGCGTTAGTCAAAAGGCAAGGCGTCGCGAAGAGTGCACGCCTTGCAATACATAACGCAGTGTTGGTACCGACTTTGTTATATGGCAGCGAAACCTGGGTATGCCAGAAGAAGCATAAAAGTAAGTTGAATGCAGTGGAGATGCGATCTCTTCGTAAAATGTGCGGCGTTACCATGGCCGACCGAAAGCGTTTGAAATGGCAGGTTTGTTTATCACAAAAATTGATAAGGGCGTGCTTCGGTGGTTTGGACACGTTGAGCGAATGAGTGAAGACCGAATGGTGAAGAAAATATATAGCGCGAAAGTTAATATTAAAAGGTGTCGAGGTAGACCGAGACTAACTTTCGAAGACCATGTGAGCAAATTGCTCGAAGAGGGTAGGGTCAAAAGTACTCGGATACTTAGACGTGCATGCATGAAGAAGATAATGAATCTGAAAGAAGCGAAAGAGGTTTGTAAGGATCGTGACACTTGGCGATCTGTTCTCTCTGGCTACCCCGTCAGGGATTGTGCGTGAAGATAAGTAAGTAAGTAAAATAATTTGAAAGGTGGTAGGACTCCTTTTCTGACACGTTTTCATCTTAACTGTATAAAATTTAATATTGTAAATTATTTCTTTTTTAAATATCGCTTTTTGTCTTGCTGGTTTTTCCGTAGACAAAGTTTTTTTTTCGAACCGAGGTAAAGCTTAGGTGACTTTGAACAGTGGCGGATTAACCTAAAGGCAAACTCGGCACGTGCCGCGGGCCCATGGTTAAAAAGGCGCGCGCGTTGAGGTTTTAAAGCGTAAATTGATTACTCCCACAGCGCCCTCAATCTATTATTACATTTTTCATTCAATTATTTTGTAACTATAAGGTTACTGTTGAACTAACCTGAATAAAATTCCAACCAAATGAAATTCGAAGAAAAAAACGTTCCAAAACTTTCTTTATTTAAATAGCATTTACTAACGTTTGTGGCCAGTACGCACGATAATTATAACAGGTGCAATTAAACCTTTTTTTTTTATGTTTCTCTAAATTTGTCCATAAGTGTAGTTTATTTGCAAAATTAATAAGTAAGTAGTTATAATTTACAATATATGGCCGTGAGAGGGGAGCCAATATGGTGCCAGCCTAGAGCACTGTCGACATTTAATCCGTCTCTGACTTTTAATAAGTATACCTACTTATAATCTACGTTGAATAAAAATTATTCTTTTTTTTATAGGATAAGATTGACAAACGAGCACACAGCCCACCTGATTGTAAGTGGTTTCTGTAGCCCATAGACATCTACATCTATCCTCGATTACGAATCAAAATGCAGACGCGTTGTCACCTGTGAGGACTAAGATGCAATGCCTCGTTTTCCAGTAAAATGTGTCTCCGGTTCTCTACACTCACCATACGAAACACAGCAGTTTCGTTCGTGTAAATAATAGGTCTTTCCTAATGAAATTTTCGTCACTATGGATACATTAAAAATTTGAGTGAAATTTTGGAATGTGCGTATCGTCGTGGCAGCAACGAGGTACAAGCGGCGTGCAACATCAACGATGTTTACGGAACGAATATACTACAAACGAACGCACCACCTGATATGGTAATTTCTACCTGAAAAATGAACCCCGTGATCGTCGGAAAACTTTGGTCGACAATGACGAATTATAGAGGCTGATGATACTCAATCTACGGCTGAATTAGCAGCAGCTTCCGACGTTAGCATCAAAACAATATTGGATGATTTGCGTTAAATTGGAAAAATAAAAAACTTGACATGTGGGTGCCCCACGAACTCAAATGATCGCCAGCGCGAAGTACGCGTCGATACTTGCCATAGGCGCACAAATGAAGGAATTTTGAACCGCATTGTTACCTACGACAAAAATGGATTCTATTTGACTCTTTTCTGTTTGACTTCGCTCAGTAAGTTGATTTCATCCTGGTTCAGCACCTAAACAATGCTCTAAACGAAAACTTACTCCTAGAAAGGTGATGGTCACTGTTTGGTGTAATTCATCCATCACAGATTCTTACCAAACGGGATGAGCATTACTGCAGATATGTACTGTGAAGAACTGAACACAATGATGGAGAAGCTTTGATCAATCGCTCGTCCCCGCTGCTCCTGCACGATAACGCGCGACCTCATACTGCACAACAGATGGTTACAAGAGCTGGGGTTAGAAGCTTTCCGTCATCCGCCGCACTCACCAGACCTTACGCCTACAAACTTCCACTTTTTCCAGAATTTGGATAACTTTTTGGCGGGAAAATAATTCAATACCTGAGAGGCAGTACAAAATTCCTTTGAAGAGCTTGTTGCCTCCCGTCCAACTGATTTCTTCAAGAGGGGTATCAATAAACTGCCACTGCGTTTGCAAAGATACATCGATTGCATGGGTGATTAGTTTAATTAATAGAAAAGAAAAATATAAAAAAAAATCATAAAAACTATTTCATAAAAAAACGGCAATTTCATAGGTTAGTCAGTTCAATTTTATAAAAAAAACTAGCTGTGCCCCGCGGTTTCACCCGCGTATATCATGCATCTGCGCCTTGCGACATGCGAACTTCGAGGGAGACATCACGACGGACGGTTGCTGAATTAACAAAGATTTAAAAAGTGGTTTTAAACAGTGGTAGAGCCACGTGATAGCTTTTGCTGTCGCACGGATGAGCCGGCTCGAACCGGGGTGGTACCACGACCTCACAGAATACCAGAGTGAAGTAGGGGTTTACCTCTGCGTTTCGCTTGGTGAGTGCAGGTGGCCGGAGGCCCTTTTTACTGGAAATGAGGCATTCCATCTTAGTCCTCACGGGTGGCAACGCATCTGCATTTTGATTCGCAAACGAGGATAGATGTAGATGTCTATGGGCCGCAGCAACCACTTACCATCAGGTAGACTGTGTGCTCGTTTGTCACCCTTATCCTATAAAAAAAAAGAAAAAAAAGTGAAATATGTTACTAAAATTACATGGTTAACGTAATTGGTGGTTATGCATGATACAGGTATTGATACGATTAATGTGGACTAGTTTGTACCGGTGTTACTATTTCTTTTTCAAATCGGTCCAGTGGTTTCGGTGCCTATTCAATTCAAACAAACAAACAAATCTTTTCTCTTTATAATAGTAATGTAGATGTAGATGTAGAAGTGTAGACGTAGAAAACTTATTAGGTAAAATAGAGGTGTTGCGGAATGATCCTCAGCGAATAAAATCATACGAACATTACGCACATTATATTACGCAAAAGCCATTTATCCTAGTATGCTACTATATTACTGTTAACCTTATCAAAAGTTCACTGCTGAACATAGGCCTCCTCATAGATTGCCTCGTTTAGTTGTTGATTTGGAAGTTTTGGAAGACGCTGCTGCCCTTATCCTGATTGAGTTTCCCTCTGTCGCCTCTTACGACACCCACCTACGAGATGATATTGTATTTTTCTAACGCCGTCATTGTAGTTGTGATCGTTGGAAATTATCTATCAAAGTTATGCACGAATGAATGAATGGATGAAAAACTGATTTGTTATGCCTTGTGTTCTTCTCAATTTTTTTTTCTCCTATTTTTGTATATAATATCTTTGTCGCCTACTTAAACAACATACAATATCAGGTAGAGGATATCCTTACACCGCCACTACACGGTACCACGTATATACAGGTCTTGTAAAATACTACCCATAGTAGTTGAAAACTTTTTAGGGTAATTTAGAAACATCATTATTAGGGAACATATTAAAAGAAAAAAATCCGATCTAGGCATTAAACTGCGGACGTGATGACCACAAAAATGTGAGCAGAAGTACGAATTTTCAGAATTTTATAAAACATGGCGTAGACCGCGAACCGTTCGGGATAGAATTTTTTTTAGGAAACCAAGGCCGCCTCCCTCCCGCCCAAACACGTACGTACCAGATTATCCACCATTACTGGGACATGCTGTATAACACGTGTCATATTAATTATAGGCAGAGTTCTATCAAGAACAAGTGAGTCACCTCCGCACTGACAAATAGCTAGTAGTTCTTTGCTCCATTATACTCATAATTTATTTCAGCCCCACGTAGAAGTTTTTCGATGCTACCCCTTCCACTTCCGCCGACCGTGTCTCGAGCATTCTGCTGAGTACAACATTTCTATTCTATTATATTGTTTTATTTTAATTCTATTCTATTGATACGTGGTAGAGCCATGCTGCAGCTATATTAGTAGTACCTATAGTTGTAGCACGAATGGCTCGGCTCGACCCGGAAAGGACCACGCTCTCACAGAATACCAGCGTAAAATAACAGCTTAACACTGATGTGTTTCGTATGGTGAGTGTAGAGAACCGGAGACTCTTTTTACTGTAAAAGAGGCATTCCATATTAGTCCTCACGGATGATAAAGCATCTGCATTTGTCATTATTTATTAAGGATAAATGTAGATTTCTATGGGTAACAACAACCACTTACCATCAGGTGGACTGTAAGCTCATTTGTCACCCTATCCTATAAAAAAACCTTTTGTGTGCGGTTAAATTTCACTTTGAAGAAGTAGCCAGAAAAACGATTGCTTAAAATATCACCAAGTAAAAAAGACGGCGTCAAGTAGGTACATACATGCTAAAGCACCTTTGTCTTCGTTATTGTGATCTCCTGACATGGCTTACTAATACCGTCGACTTATAGGGATTAGAACTGCCTCCACCGCTCGGAGGCCAGAGCCCCTTTCGCATAAATTGCATTTAAATGGCAGCCCTGTATTAATTAAAAAGTTGTCAAGAAAACTGGGGCGTGAGGTTTCTTACGTTATTACGTACGAACAAAGTACGTAGATTTACTGATTTTGCATTAGCAACTTCCCATCAGATCTCTTATCCCGAAGTCTTTAGACGATTCTGTTGCAAATAGTTTTCTAATAAAGTTAAAAAGTTAATTTTAAACTTGTATTTTATTTATAGTCAGTAGGCTCAAAGACAAGAACCTCTCCATTCTTAATCTGCGTATAACTAGCGGTGACCATCTCCAGGTCCAAGTATACGGGTGCCTTTATAGATCCCACGGCGGTAATGCCGAGACAGACCAACTTATCGACCACGTCCAAATGGCTGTAGATTCCGTCCTAAACAGATCACATTCGGAGACACAGTGCTCTTTGGCGATTTCAACGCCCAACACGCTGAATGGTTAAACTCTCGTACAATCATGCGGAGAGATCTGTTACCGACTTTGTTTTGTGCATATGGACTTACACTAATTGTCAATTCATCCACGCGGATACCAAATGTGGAAGATCATGCATTTCCCTGTTGGACCTTTTGCTGACCGTCTTCTCTTGTGCCTATCGTCGTTACATATACATACATATAATCACGCCTCTTTCCCGTAGGGGTAGGCAGAGACCACTTCTTTCCACTTGCTACGATCCTTACATACTTGTTTCGCTTCGTCCACTTTCACACACACATCATCGTTGAAGTCTCCCGTTAACACCGTACATATATTTCCATCCATTCTATTACCTTATTAAAGTCCACTACTAAATATATCCCCCCCCCCCCCATAGATTGCCTCCTAAGGGAGATAAATGTGAGGCATGATAACCACAGTACAGAATGTAATTTTGGAAATAAAAACAACATTAAAAAAAATATACATCATTTATTAAAATATCACAAAAGTAATTTAAAATACAATATTAATTGATCCCTAATGTTTTCTATTTTACCAAACCGATAAGCACAGACCTATTTACTTTAAGACACGTTGCAATATAAAGTTAACATAATATGAATCTCTCGTTCTCAGTAAAAATGACAAACACGTACAGTTCACAATATCTACCGTGGACGTCCTACTTATCCTTATAGATAAAAATATAGGCTCGCTTTTATATGGAAAAACATTAACAGCAGTCGATAGGGAAAAAAAATTTTTTGTCAACATTTCTGAACGAATTTATTCACAACAAACATAAGGAAGAAAACTACAAAAGAGTAACTATTTTTGTAGAATAAGGCTGTCAAAAGAGCACATAGTTCACCTGATGGTAAGTGTATGCTGTGTCACACACACACATATATATATATCCTTGATAAAAATCAAAATGTTGATGCTTTGTTACCCCTGAGATCGAAGATAGAATGTTTCTTTACCAGTAAAAATATTCTCCGGTTCTCTGCATTTCCAATAGCTCGAATCACAGCAGTACTAAGCTGGTGCTTTACGCCTATTATTTGAGAGCGTTGTCTTCGGGGGTCGAGCCGATCCATTCCTACTGCAACTATAATTTGCAGCGTATATAATGCGTGTATAATATGCATATATAAAGCGTGTGTAATATGCAGCGTGGCTCTACCGCATTAGGACATTTTGAGCTTTATTTATGTTTTCGTAAACACTGTAATGCACCATTATAACGTGTAAATGGTAGAGCCATGGTGCAGCTATATTATATTTGTAGCACGAGTGGGTCGGCTTGACCGGGGAATGAGCACGTCCTCACAGAATATCAGCGTAAAATAGCAGCTTAATATTTCTGTGCTTCGTATGGTGAGTGTAGAAAACCGGAAAGTCTTTTCACTAAAAAACGAGGCATTCCATCTTAGTCCTCAGGGGTGACAACGCATCTGCATTTTGATTCTTAATTGAGGTTAGATGCAGATGTCTATGGGTTACAGCATCCACTTTCCGTCAGGTGGACTAAGTGCTCGTTTGTCACCTTTATTCTATAAAAAAACATGCGTGAGTGTCCATACAATTTAAATTTTACTTGTTACGTTTAATGGTTATACAGAGTGAGCCAAATAGCACCTTGATATCTAGGTGTATATCGTTAACACGGCGTGTATTAGAAAATATACAATATATATTAAATTATAAACTTAAAGTTTTTGTAGTAACAAATAAAAATCAAAAATACGAATTAAAAAGTTACATTTAGTTCCCTTCTGTTTTACCAGATCCTTTATTCAAACGCTTGAATCACATGACTTTTAGCTTACATAATAGTGAATACAAGACATTAAAACACAGAATAAATAATAGACCTTACAAATATACTAGAATTAATTTTATTGATACACTTAATAAATTCAAATTTTCATCTATCACTACAAAAGTTCGTCGTTGACGACGCAAAGGGGTGAACCTCAATTTTTCAAAAAAATTACTGGAGAACAAGAAAACATTTTTATTAATGCCCGATTACTAACTACAAATAAGATTAATTTTCTGATGAAAAAAAGAGCTAGTAATTGGGGAATAATAAATGTTTTCTCGCTCTCCTGTAATTTTATGAAAAATTGAGATTCATCCCTTTGCGGCGTCAACGACGAATTGTACATAATTAATTAAACTAAATAATATTGAAAAAAATTAAATAAACTGCTTTCCAATTCCGTTCATGTTACTATATTACGTAGGTAATTTATAGGGAATAATTCTCACTTATACCGTAAAACAAGCGAAATTTTAAAAAATTATGTACTTCGTTTTTTTTAATATTCAAAATTTGTGTTCCTATTCTTATAGTCATCCGATTCTTAGTTATGTTTCAAAATTTAAAGTCCCTAGCTCATCGGCAAGTTAGTATAAAATCAATTAATAAATTCGACCTGAACAGACATATACACGAAAAAAGCAAGTTATTAAATCCGTGGTAATTAACTTCGACGTTGCAATTCCTGTGAACGAACACCGTCGATTTAAAAAGAAAGCTTAGCTTAGCTTACCGAAAGATTTAAAGTGAAAACTTAACTATTAAAATTGGTAAGGCCTTATTATTCTAACTAAAAAGCACCGGTAACATCTGTTTAGAGCGCGTTCCGACGACACGCACCCGCTACGCACACGCCTCGCGCATCAGCACCCGCGTCTAACTCGCTTTGAAATTTGTTGCATATAATTTGAGTCTTATGACAAATCAATAAATCTGAAATTGCATTTATCGACGTACAACCGCACACGCCTTGCGCTCGCCTCGCCCACGCCACGCGCCCGCCTCGTTCGCGCTCCGCACTGATCCCGCGCTCACCCCGACGACACATTATACAATTTTAGATTTATTGATTTGTCATAAGACTCAAATTATATGCAACAAATTTCGAAGCGAGTTAGACGCGGGTGCTGAAACGCGTGGCGTGCGCGTAGCTGGTGCGTGTCGTCGGAACACGCCCTTACATATATTTTTACATATTTGGTGTAAAATCTCATCGGACACTAATGTACTCTCGAAATATCTATTGGAACTTGTGAAATTTATTGATTCGTGCTTTGATTACTTAAAAATATCATTATTATGCTTCACAGCTTCATTCTAGCGATTTATGTTAACTTATTGTAGGTCCACTTCCAAGTTTCCAGCCTTGCCCTAAATCGCTAGAATGAAGCTGTTCGCATAACTGAACATAGCTGAAGTTCAGTTGGGAAATTCGTTTTATCATAAATTTTTCATATTTATAAATAATCAAAGGATTTATGTTTAGAACTCTAATGTCAATTGTAACTTTCACTTGGCAAAAGTAACCCGAATCAACAGATTAAATAATAAAATTCACATCCGCACATTCACATACGCAAGGGAACATGAAATTTTTCTTTGAATACCCACGCCATTTGCGTGATGCTTATCCTCGTAATCGACGGAAGTGTTGGCGACCGCCAATTAGTGGTCTATCTATCGAAAATGCTGAACTCAAAAAGAGATACATGCTTTGCGATCCCCACTGGCCCCTCATAGTGACAATAGACAAATCTTGAAAGAAAACGTATTCAATAGATAATTCCAAAAGGATTTCAAGTGTTATATGTCTGAGTAAACAGAAATGAGGGTAGATCTCAAAACCCCGACGACTAGTTTCAGTAGTATAAAGTGTAATGCAGGCGCGAGACGGGAAACCTGCGCCCCCTTTTCCCTAGAGGGTCGCTTCCGATTCGGCAGAAAGGCCACAAAAGCCAATGCTACTCTCACATGTGGTATTTAGTGGATAGGCACTTAGGTTTCGCAGTGAGTCCCACATAACCACGGCAGCCGGCTGTCGTGGTATGCTTAGAGCATTCACCACCTCCCTTCCTCGCTTCCCAGAGGGTAGCCCTTTCCATTGCATCTGGGCGCAAAAAAAAAAAGAGACAGGAGATTCTGTCGCATTTATTCGACGAGTCATAATGCTCTCCGAACCGAACTTCGGTCACGGACGGACGGCCTCACCGGAGACTAGCTATCTGCTTAGGACAGGATTATAGTTCCCAAGTATATACGTAAGCACAGGTGAATTCACTATTCCCTCACTCTCATAGTCCGATGGGACGGTAAACCGACACGACTGGAGAATGATCAGGTGCAGGACCAACGGCTTTACGTGATTTCCGAGGCACGGGGGTGAGACACCGCCAACTCCCTGACTCCGGGCAGCTATTGAGAATATTTTGATGGAAAAACTCAATGTCTGATTTTTTGGCTCGACCCGGGATTCAAACCCGGGACCTCATAATCAGCAGTCTCACTACTACAACCACTAGACCAACGAGACAGGTACGAGTCATAAATGATATATTGCGTAAGAAAGCAAGTTGACATCCGCTCTCACATTATTCACATTTTTAACAATATTCTCTTAATGTAATTTTCCGCTAAATACATTTAAATTCGTATCATATATATATATAGCCAAAGCTTTGTGTTAAATATCACTGTCCACTACAAACGATGGACTTCACAGCTAACAGCTAGTAACTGAATGTTTAACATTTAACTCAAATTCAAATTAATATCCTTTATTAAGGTTTTATTTTTTCCCCTGATAATATTAGACTTGCAACGAATTATTCGGCTACTTTTATACCATTCCGTCGAATACCGAACATCTAGGTACTATTCGGCCGAATACAAAATACTTAAGTAAGAGATTTTATGGTAGTCAGATAATTGGTAAACTTAAAATATTTATTTATTTTATAATTGTTATATTTGTCTTGTAATCATTAAAGTAGCCATAGGTACAGTCCGTAAAAGAATGGGATTAGAAATGGCCGCTAATCGAGTCTGTACCGTCAACATGCACAGTACTTAAAAATAGCGAAAACCCGCTAATAACGTTATATCGTTGTAACGTTATATTATTTGGTTAATTGAAAATATTCAATTAATGGGAAAATATTTGAAAAGAATAGTATACGCAAGTAGGCTCATTAATTTTAAAATAACATTTATAACTAGCTCTAACTAGACCCGCTCTGGCTACGCCCGGATGGGATTTATTTATTTTTTCATACCAATATATCTGTTTTAGTAAACTTTCTAATTTTTAGGGTTCCGTACCTAAAAAGGAAAAAACGGAACCCTTATACTTTTTTGTCCGTCTGTCTGTCTGTCTGTCAAAACCCTTTTTCTCGGGAACGCGTGGATTATCAAACTGAAATTCATATCAATTACTCAAGTCTACTTACTGTACCTTGGAGTTGTGAAAAAATCAAACTTCTAAGCCAACGCAATTAAAAGATAAAGCATTCATACAAATTTTCGACATTCGCAAGGGAATCAAAACCTACAGGGTACTTCCCGTGAACTCAGAATCTTAAAATTTGGTATGAAGCAACGTATTATAGCACAAATAAAAGAAAAATTGCGAAAAGCATAAATTTTTGGTTACATGATATAATAAAAATATTTTTAATAATTTTAAACTTATATACCTACGGATTTGTTCGGAACCCTCGGAGCGCGAGTCATGCAGCAGATGTCATTTAGTCGAGAGCACTGCTGGCATTATTAGCTCGGACAAACAGACAAACGTAAATTTAAAAAATGGATACTCAAGTCTACAGATTACCCCCTAACTCATGTCTTAATAGCATGCAAATATTTAATACAAAAATATTAACAAACAAAATTAACAATTATTATAAAGAAAACTCTCAAAAATCAGCGTAACTGGACTAAATTATTTTTTGTAGTTTATGGCATTTCATTATCATTGATTCCAATTTGGACTGAAGTTATAGAACGTACGAAAAACGCATATCGCAACGTAGTTTCTTTGCTGTCTCTAACGACGGGCGTGAGTATAGATAGCGACAGTGTGCGAGCGAGAGGTGAATAGATGCGACGCCATTTTCAATGCCATTCTTTAATCACACGGGTATTGTACACATAATCAACTTCCTTAATATAAAAATTAATAAAAAGAACTATGAGATAAATGGCACTCGAATTATCGTAATTAAAGTGGAAATAATGGTGCAGAAAGACTAATTTTTCTTTATTTTCAGGCATTAGTTTACTCTCTCAATAGACGCTCTGAAGAACAAACACTACTTCCTTCCCGTCCGTACACTTTTTTCTACTTATTCGGCTATTCGGCCAGGAAGACCGCAGAATATTCAGTATTCGGCATGGGGACGAATATACTATTAGTTGCAGGTCTAATTGATATTAATTAACCTTCTTTAACAGTTACTGTATTTATTGCAATGGTTATTTACTTTGAATAGTAAAAAATAAAAATAAAAATAGCGTAATCATTATTTAGCGTTATAAATATTAATGTCACAGAATATAGGTTATAATATTACAGAATAAAATACAAATAAAAAATGTCAGAATTAAATGTAAAATAATATACCGCTTCATTAACCTAAACAAATTATTTCTACTTAAAATTCTTAGATTATAATAGAGTAAACTTCATGTTAAGTTGTGAAATACTTTTGCTAAACTAAACGAAAAGTTTGTTATTAACTGTTACTTTTCAGCTTTAGCATAAGAAAATAACACCGTAAAATTGCGCTAAAATATTAAGCAGCCATTTTACAAGACATTTTGAATTTTATTTGGATTATTTACCAACATTAAAAATAAAATTACTAATTTAAAAATAAAACTACGATGCATTGTCATATAAAAAAAATCTAGCAAAATACTGTCGTCAAAAATATTTTCTTCATCATACACGTACAAATAAGAAGACTACTGAAGTCCACAAATAATGATGACAAACTTAATCTACTAAATTGCAAATAATATTGTAACATTTCTAACAAAGTAATTTTTTTTTCAATTATTATATTGTTAAAATTGTTGTTTTAATTCTACTAAATAAATACACAGAATAAACAATATATACAAAATAGTAATATCACATTAGAAATAAAAAGATTTTAACACGTTGACACGTGTTAAAACATTTTTATTATATTATTATACATTTTAAAATAAATAAACTTACAAAATAAAAATACTTGATGTTAATAAATTTACTAAAATAATAAAAAAAAATATAAAAACCAAATCACTATTTCTGTAAGAAAATGTGGTAATGTCTATCTTTTTTTTTTATTACGAGTATCATGCATTAATGAATTTTCTAATATAAGTAATATAAGTATAATAATAAATATAATATAAAGTCAAAATCAAAAATCGAAAATAAACACTTTTTCGGATCTACGAGTATCTCAAATCATTCATATTTTGCAGAAAAATATTACGTTGCTGCCTTTTTGGTAAGTATGTACATGTTTTTCAACAGAAAACAAATGTAATTTTGTATGGAAAATTTTGAACGGTAAGAAAAGGATAAAGAAATGAAATTATGAATCTTATATTTTTCTATGGATTACAAGAGAAAACAAAAAGAATAGAATAAAAAATATAAGTAATAATCTTCTATTCTTTTATAAGTAAAGTAAAAAAATGAGAATTTTATAATAAGAGCAAAAAAAGAAGAATTTCGAAAGGCAAGGGCTGCGAAAGGAGATAAAGACACACTGAGTTTCATGGAAATTCAAACAACTAATATCTTTGCTTTATTTCTTGCAATAATGTTAGACTGTTGTTTGTTAACTCCATAGACATGGAGACAATGAAATATGCGTTCCGTATTCCGTTAGTGAATACAGACAGAAAAGTGCGAGAGAGACAAAGCGAATGTGCGCGGCCAGTAGTTGTTTCTTTCTAGAATTCTGATTGGTCCACGTCACTGGCTTGCAGGACATGGACCAATCAGGCTTGCAGGAAAGAGACAGGTATTGGCCGTATAGTCACTTTGTCTCTTTCTAGAGAACATTGCATTCTCTCTATGTTAGTTAACACATAGTGTTAGAAAACTATCGGCGCAAACGCAGTAATAATTACAGATTCTTCTTGGAAAGCATTTTAATGCTTTCCAAGTGTTACTTGTTGCTTCATTGTTCGCTTTTAGTTTTCAATAAACTCATAGCGAAGTAGTGGTTCTGACATGTTTAAATTAAACGCGATAGAATACGTCAAAATTAGCTTCACTAAATATGTAAAGTCGCTTAAAAATAAGAAATCATTCTGTTTGTCGCTTTTTGTTGTTGATTTTTGCTAAAACATCATAATTGACAATCAGGTAGACGGTCTACTTATAAATTTGAGATCGGAACATTCATTTCTGTCTCCGAAGAGATTAGTTAATCTATATAACGTTTGTGTTAGATAGATAGACTAGTCTCTTCAGACTAGACGACAACTTGTATACGTGGTATGTTTGTATACAATTTGATTTTGTAAGTTTCGTTTCAACAAAAATCTCCCAAATTAAAATGTCTAGCCATTTTCAAAGCGTATAAAGTAATATAGTATGCAAAATTAAAGAAACTTATAGATTTATATAACACAAGGACACGTTGGTAATGTTATGTACTATCTATGTTAATCTTCATAAGCTCGATTTTCATAAAAAAAATTGGACATAATTATCCAATAAGGATCCAATCCAAAACTGAGATCAAAATTAGTCTATACTTACGTTTAGTAAAAACAATGTCATCAAAATTCGCCGTCGATTACAAGCAAAATTGCAAACAAATCAATTGCCATTGCGTAGAAATTTTGTAAGTTTAAGCGGTAATAATGTCATTTAGTACGGTCAGACAATTACGAAATACGAATATTATAACATATATTTTTAATTCATCTCGTATCGGACACTACTAACTTATTTTTATTTTATATCAGTTACTAAATTACAATTGAGTTTCATTATATTAATAAGCTCTTCTTTTTTAACTTATTCTAAATCTTTCACACACGCATGGATTAATCAAGGTGTGTGACGGACATTTTGGACAGCCAGCTTGATTTGCCCTTCTACGGAGCTAATCTAAAAAAAAAAACTACGACATTTAAAAGAAATCTTAACTTTTTTTCACTTACGATCACTAAAGTCATCGAAATAAAATAATATAAAGTTATCGCGCATAACAATTGGCCCGACTTACTGAATACCGATTCAAATTTTAAAAGTCAATGTCAAAATTAGCTATCGTGGGTTGGATCCTTTTGCGCAACGACGTCCAATTTATATCTAAAATATTATAAATCTAAAATAGCATTTTTATTTTTCACAATTCCTTTAAGTCCTTATCATAATATCCGACATTAACGAAGTCTACATCAGGATTACCAATGTGATCAAAATTTATGAGCTTAACAACTCTTAATGACCTTATCGATATGCACATCATTAATATCATTTCATAATTAGACTGCGGCTAGATTAAACTAGATTATTTAGTAAAGATAGTGGCACGAATCGTGAGTACGACCTTGACTTGCGGAGTGATCAATATATAGATCTCTTTGGTAAAGTAAAAGGCGGGTCGGGCACTATGAATATTGTTTCACATTATTGGTCCGTCAATAAACGCTTCCCCAACTTTCTGTGCCACCAGAGCTACTTTAAAATGGTGAAATATTTTGACAGATGTCATGGCAAAAAAATTAAGTAGTTGGAAAAGTGTAGATATTAATGCCTCTTTCTATTTGTATTAATTAGATAGAAAAAGTTTTGTTTAAAACGCAACTATACTGTGTGACAAATAAGTTCAACTCAGACACAACTAGCGACATCTGGTGATTGGAAGATTATTCGCCCTCATTGTCGTCACCTATTGGATATCTAACTGTCATTGGCTGGGAAATTTAGTTGTCTATATTACTGTCAATTCTATATTACTGTCAATTAGTGCTCACAAGTCGCGCCTCTATCTTCATCTACTTTACATTACAAAGCCGTTGATGTGACGGATTTCAGTCCTCTTACAAGGATCGTCGGCGAAAGATCCTTCGTCAGTTCGTCTAGTACCTGGAAACAATAACTTAACTTAGTCCGCACAATTCCTCAGAGCACTCCCCGTGGTAGATGCTATACAATACGCAAAGAGTAACTCATACATAAATCTAACAGATTAGCACAGGACCCAGCGGAATGACGTACAATACTAATGTCGTAAAAGACACTTAGAGAAATGAAAAGTACTATCCCTTCCTAAGGAATTATACAGGTTTATTAGATTAGAGAGGGTAGACAAATTTTAAACTTAAGTTCAAATATATAAATAATAATATAGCGTTATTGCAGTTTTTGAAAATACAAGTAAATAAGGCTTCTACTTTTATTTGAAATTATCCCAAATTGAATGTGATTTATGTGCAACAATGTTTTTGCTTACCGATCGACCCTTACGAATGTGTGCGTGCGTAATTAAAATTAGTTCAAACAATGCATTACCACGCATTTTTTTTTCAAACTCAAAAACTATTGGTCAGACCTTGATTAAATGACCACACGAGAACCACCAACATTCAAATAAAAAAATAATCATCGAAATCGGTTAACCAAGAAAAAAGTTATGAGGTAACACATAAAAAAAAACATAGTCTTAATCAGAATCAATCTCTCAAAGGGGTAATGGTGGGGGGGGGGGATTTATATTTATCATAGGGGTATTTATTATTAATTTAGAACTGGTTTTCGGTCTATCCGTACTATCTACTTATGGTGTCGTGACTATTAACAAGTTCTTTGTGCACCCTAAGACTACAAGACCAGTGAAAGTTACGGTGTCTATTTATAACCTGTTTTCTACCGACTTCAAAAAGGAGGAGATACTCAATTTCACTGTATGTTTTTCTTTTTTTGTGTGTTACCTCATAACTTTTTTCTGGGTGAACCGATTTCGATTATTTCTTTTTTTATTTGAAAGCTGGAGTTATTCTTAATAATTCATATTGAGACGGTTGTAAAAAAATTTAATTTTAAATTATATGAACAGAAACTCTGACTATTATATTATTAATTCACTCTGATATCTGCTTTTACGAAACTGCCGAATCTAATGTAATGAAAACTCAATCAGGTTTATATAGGAAATAAGCATCGAATTAAATTGATTTATTTTTCTGTATTTTCTTCTTTATCGTAGAGGCAGTTTACATACATAAATTACACAAGGACAAACATCCAGACCCGGAACAATTATTTGCTGTATTTTAAATCATTTGTAAATACTTGTTCCGTGAGGGATTTGAACCCGCTACCCTCAGCGCCGCAACTTATTGCTAAGCCATTACGCGACGGAGCCGTCAAGAAATGAATAAAGTGATTACAATACACACAAGCAATGCACAAATGCACCCACGCACCTACGCTACAACTCACACAAGCACGCACGCACGCACTCACGCACTCACGCACAGACGCACTCACGCACAGACGCACGCCCGAAGCCCGCCCGTTTTCAAACTTTCAAAACGGCAAATAAAAAGCACGCTACCTTTAAATACTGTTGGCTGATGACTTCGTCGTCATTTGACGCGTTGGCAGGCAAACGCGGCGGTTGCGGAAGCTGAATGAAAGTAACGGCCGTGCCCTCTTCGCATCTGTCTCGCATCAAGCTGTTCACCCTAAAACAATTACATAAATTACCATTAAGATTAGTGTATCCTGACAAAATCTATCTATTAACTGATAAAATTTCATTCGTAAATGAATGATGAATGAACGAAATAATTGAATGAAGAACTTATCGTTAAAGTTACAACTTATCAAAAGTCCACTGCTGAACATAAGTCTCTCTCATAGATAAATAAATAAAAATACACCGCCACTACTCCATCAATTTTATACGTGATAGAGCCATGCTGCAGCTATATTAATAGTATAGTCGTAGCACGAATGGATCGACTCGACCGGGGAAGGACCTCGCTCACTTATGGTGTCCATCTTAGTCCTCACGGGTGACAACGCATCTGCATTTTGATTCGTAATCGAAGATAAGCTAAGTGGTTTCTGTGGCCCATAGACAACCACGTCTATCTTCGATTACGACTCAAAATGCTGATGCGTTATCACCCGTGAGGACTAAGATGGAATGCCTCGTTTCCAATAAAAAGGGTCTCTGGTTCTCTACACTCACCATACGAAACATAGCAGCATTGAGATGCTATTTTACGCTGGTATTCTGTGAGAGCGTGGTCCTTCCCCGATTGAGCCGGTCCATTCGTAATACAACTATACAGTAGTTTACCCCCATTTTCTAGATTATAAAGCTCTTATTTCTAGGTGTCCGTTTGAGTTCATACCACCCTATCTATTTCTATCACCAATATCCTGGTGGTGACAAAAATAGATAGGTAGAGGTACTTGTACAAATGCTGAAGTATTTGAAGGAGAAACTTGGCATAATTGATATAGATTAAACCAAATTGAGAGGGTCTTATGTCAAGTGGTAACAATCGACAAGTTAATGAAAAAAATATCATAGTACCCGAAGAACAAAGTTAAGACAAACATTATATTTTATATTTTACATAACTTCAGTATAAATACAGTGTACTTACTTCTGCAAATAACTCAAAGGTATCTTGTGGAATATGCTATTGTCGTCGGAGTCTGCCCACCGACCGTAATCTTCTAATGCCGGCCATTCCGTCACCTGAGAACATTAAAATATAGTCCATAGATCGTCTTAAAATATATACTAACGATGGCAAACCTACTTGAACAATACAGGAATAAGTGCTAATAACTAGGTCGGTTTCCAGTTTTATATTAGTTTATTATATAATTTAAAATATAAAGATTTACAATAATCATTTTTTGAACATGAATTACTAATCTTATAATAGTGTTATGCCTCCTCTACACTACTCGCGAAGTAACTTTGACGAAGTGCTCATCGAAGTCGATCGTAGTCCGAAAAACGTGACTACACACACACTCGTGCTACTTCACAAATAGCTCAGTCGTGTTGAGTCGCCCGCACCCTTAACATGAATAACGTTCAAGAGGCAGCTGCTATAGGTACCTAATTGTGTGAACAGTACGACGTCAATGCGTTAAAGATAGATAAATAATTAGGTAGAAAGCTACATATTTAATATTTATATATAAAATATACGCGTACGCCGAGTAGTAAAGTGAGATGCGTCGTGTAACTTCAAGGCACTTCGCGAAGTTTTTTGATTCGGGCGCAAAAAACCGACAGCGATCGGAAGTCGCCCGGAGCGAAGTGAGGCTGCACGAAGCAAATCGAAGTACCTCTCTAACCGATGGGGAAGAAAGTGGACTTGTGAAGGGCTGTGTTGAATGACGACGATTTTGACGATGACGATGCCTATTACAATGACAAACACGATAACAATAATCACCACGATGCCGATGCCGATGACGATGACCATTGCGATGACGATGATGATAACCATGAGGATGACCACGACGATAACCATGATGACGTTGATGATCATGATGATGATAGTGGTAGTGGTGGTGATGGTGGTAGTGATGGTGTATAAAATACAAGATATTTTATAGTATAAGACTGACAAACGAGCACAGTCATCTGATGATAAGAAGCCGTGGCCCGACATATATATCTATCCTCAATTAAGAATCAAAATTTAGATACATTGTCACAACTCAGGAGTAAGATTGAATGTCTCATTATCAGTAAGGCTCTCCGGTTCTATACATTGATCAAGCGAAACACAGTAGAATTACGAGGGCGGCACTGAAAATTTCGGGAATCAAGGAAGTGACACGTCATTACCATTTAAAAATGTATTTATTGCTTTTCGAAGTATTCTCCGCGAAATTTGACACATTTTTCCATACGATGGAACCAATCATTGAAGCAACCATTCCATTCGGAAGTTGGGGTCTCCAAAATGGCCGTTTTGTAGGCGTCCACAGCTTCTTCAGGTGATGAAAATCTCTGTCCACGCAATTTATTCTTTATTTTAGGGAAAGTATAGAAATCATTAGGACCTAGGTCGGACTGTACGGCGGATGGTCTAATAATTCTATGTTTTCTTGCTCTAAAAACTCTTTTGTTCTGTGTGCGGTGTGAGAACGCGCATTGTCCTGATGGAGGATGATGCATGCGGCGGTTGCAGTTCTCTTCACGAACGACCTGTGGCAAACAAATGCTAGCATACCATTCTGCATTAACCGTTCTTTGTCCCTCAAGAGGAATAGTTGTAACATGGCCGGTTTTGGAGACAAACGTGGCCACCATTTTTTTTTTTGCAACACTCCGTGAATGAACAGTTTTTGTTGGCTTTAACTCATTTCCGAACACCCAAACTCGTGACTGGTTTTCTGTTTCGGGTTCGTACGCGTATATCCAGGATTCGTCACCTGATACGATGTTGTATACAGCATTTGAGGATCCTGCGTGGAATCTTTCGAGAGTTCTAACGCACCAAGTAACGCAAGCCGCTTTTTGCTCTTCACAGAGCGAATGCGGTATCCATCGGGAAAACAACTTTTTTACACCTAATTGTTCATGCAAGATTATTTGTATTTGACTCATGCCAATGTCTAAAGTTGCCTGAATTTCGCGGTATGTCACATGTCGATCTTCCTCAATCAGCTTACGCACAGCATCTACGTTTTCTTGGGTGACTGCAGTTTTTGGACGACCTTGACAGGGATCATCACTGAGCTTGACACGTCCACGTTGAAATTCAGCAAACCAGCGATAAATTGTGGTTTTGGATGGCGCTTCATCACCAAATGCAGAAATCATCCGGTCAACACACTGTTTTTGTGTTAAACCACTTCGAAAGTCATAATAAATCACCGCTCTTGAATTTTCTCGAGTCAATTCCATTTTCTCAACGACTAAACAAGTTTGACAAACCCTTGTGACAAAACCGAGAATCTTTTTCTTAAATAAATAAATGGTATTCGATTTTTAAAACCAAGGAGTTTTCAATTAAAAAGATTTTAATATGACAGGAACAGTGGAAATATTCCATTCCCGATACTTTTAGTGCAGCCTATGTAAGCTGCTAATTCAAACTAGGATTCTGTGAGAGTACAAGCCTGCTCTCACACAATCACGCACGCACACGCACTTAATATCAAGTGAATTTGACAACGACCCTTTAGGTTAAGTAAATTCACACTTCAAATAATAAGCATTTTGTGATTACATTTAAGTGAATATAAATAAATTAAAAAAAACTTGTGTTAAGTTTTTTTAGCACTAAGCTGTAATTACAGGGTTGGAATTCTGAGAGAGCTACCACGGTCGTGTCGACCTATTCGTGCTACAACCATAACATAGCTGCAGCATGGCTCCACCACGTATACTCTTTGTGTATTCGGTGGTGCTCTTCAAACTAGGTAAGACACATCACCATCATCATCAGCATGATTACAGCCTTTCATAAGTTCACTGCTGAACATACGCCTCCTCCCCAAGGAATGCCACAAAGCACGGTCCTGAGCCACCTGCATCCATCGACTTCCTGCATGTTTTACCAGGTCCTCACTCCATCTAGTGGGGGGTCACCCTACACTTCGTCCACCGGTACGAGGCTGCCACTTGAGAACCTTTTTTCCCCATCGATTGTCGGTTTTTCGAGCTATATGGCCGGCCCACTGCCACTTCAGCTTACTAATCCATTGGGCTATGTCGGTTACTCTGGCTCTACTGCGGATATCCTCATTCTTAAGTTTATCACGCAGAGAAACCCCGAGCATAGCCCTCTCCATAGCTCGCTGAGCGACCTTGAGCTTCCTCATACGGCCAGCAGTGAAGGACCACGTCTCAAATCCGTAGGTCATCACTGGCAACACGCACTGGTTGTATACACAATACAGACACATCACAGTACTTTATTACGCGGATCTTAGTTTATTAATTTTTAACATGTTCAAGACGTAGATAGTCGTAGTTCAAAAGAGGGTAGTGTAGGGGCGATACTCACGCAGTGCACGGTGGCGTCGATGCGCAGCAGCTGGAGCAGCGTGCGCAGGCGCTCGTGCACGGGCCGGCCCGGCGCCGCCTCCGCGCAGTACGCCCGCCCGCCCTCTACAAGTACCACAGCTGCATCAAACAAACCGACACTCATTTGTGCATCGAATGACACATCGTGTACAACATCGTTATAATTAATTTTGGGATACAAACAATGTAACAACAAACCCGTTTGTTTAACGTTTCGTTTAAGGGTGCAAATAATAGGATCTGGGTAAGTATATTATTTATTACATATCACGTCCTTTATATATAAGTACCAAAATGGAACATAGAAATTTTGAAAATGGGGAACACAAAAGGGTCAAAATATTACTACCAAATACTATTAAAATCGTAGCAAAGATCATAAGATCATTACATTCTTTTTTATTTCACTTCAATACATGCAGTATTTCCAAAGTTATACGATAAGTTTAAACCCTTTTATGAATTTCAGAGATTACGTGCGCTCACACTATGACGTCACACCCCCGTAGACCGCGACCGCGACACAAACGCGGCGCTCGGTCCAGTGCGGTTTGACCAAATTACGCGGGTCTCGTTTCATTTTCTTTCGTTCGTCTTTTTATTCCTATTACTTAGTGTTTGTGCTTGTATTTCAAAGAAATAATATTATCCTCTAAATCCGATTACACTAAAGTGAAACGTATAGTGCTAGAATGGAGGAAGGTTTTGTAAAAGGACAGTCGGACAATCTGCCAAGAGTGGATAGTTTGATGGCGACATAATATTTCATGAAAAATCAGGATTTTACGGCTCCTGAAATTCATGGAATAAAGATGAAAAGGTACGTACCTATGTTCTAGGTAAGAATTAGGTACCTACTCTCCTCGGTAAGCATTAGTAAGTTTGAACAAATACCTATGTAGGTATTTGTACATACTTAAACCTAACTGAAAGTTTGTGTGTTTCATTTAATACTTACCTAATATGGGTCGCGATAAAAAATACTAGGTACCTACTCGTAATCCACATCTCGAGGTTGTCGATGGTTATTTTATGTGTTTTATTAGTTTAAACTTACTGAAATTGTCAATATTTACCCATATACCATATGTGGGTAAGTCCTACTACCTAGGTATTTACGTAGTTATCAGTTTTCTAACTAGGCAAACATATTGTTCTATTGTTATACTAAAACAGATACTTACCTATTTTTGATTAATTTTATCCAATGCTCGTTTTAGTTTATTAATTTACAGTTTTTTTTTTAATTAAAATATTTAAAAAATTAGTGCTGATCAACTTGCGGGTCGCAAATTTTTACTTTTTATTAAAAGTAAAAATTTGCGCGCAAAAAGAGGGCTGTTAAAGTTTGACCGCTATGTGTGTCTGTCTGTAGTACTGTAGCTCATAAATGGGTGAACCGTGTTGTTTTTTTTATTTTGTATTTAATGTTATTTTTTAACAGTGGTTCATAGACATGTTTTATCAAAATCGGTTAAGCCGTTCTAATAGCACATTAAAAACGTAAGTTTTTTTTTTTTATTCAAAGTGTTATATGGTTCTATGTCAGGAAGAGAGATCTACGGGGATGATGCTATATGGTATATACAGTTAAAAAGAGAGGGAGGTGTATGCACCGTTACGTGCCGAATAACTCCTGAACACAAAGTGCGTTCAAAACCTTACCACTGTGTTGTGCAATGCAATGAGAAGGAAGAGGAGATAACCAGCATATCCTGTGAAGATTGTATAGCTAGCAAAGCGGATGTAAACATGGTCTTCACGGCAGTGCGCTTTAGTTTTAGAGCCTATTGAATCGACTCTTTTTACGGCTGTCATCGACTTTTTCGTCGTTTTTGGGTCTTCAGGCACATAAAAAAAGAGTATCAGGTGTTTCCACTCTTGAATTTAAGCACTCAGGCACAATATAGTATTTTTTCTTTTCATTTTTTACCACAGAGAACTTTAAAATCCTGATTTTTACTACGCAGCGGCGCGCATATGAGAGCGCGATTGTTGTTTGAGCGGGGGTATGACATCATCGGCCAGTGAGCGCCTGCCCGCGTATTTAAAATTCTTCGTTCGGAAACACTTACTTTGATCGTTAATATCTCAGCCAATTTTTAAGATATGAAAAAAGTAAAAACACAGTTTTTCTCGTATTATTTTGTAGATTTATTTGGCATGTAAAGTAAAAAACGTTTGTTAGACCCATTGTAATCTGAACATAATAGAGACGTTTACGTGAACGTCAACGTATACTGACCGTGCGCGGCGGTGGCAGCTGTAGCGACGTGCGCGCGCAGGCGCAGGTGCTGCCAGCCGCGCGCCGAGCGCACGACGGCGGCCAGCTGCAGCGCGAACAGCGCGCGCACCGTGAACGTGAACGTGAACGTGAACGTATACTGACCGTGCGCGGCGGTGGCAGCTGTAGCGACGTGCGCGCGCAGGCGCAGGTGCTGCCAGCCGCGCGCCGAGCGCACGACGGCGGCCAGCTGCAGCGCGAACAGCGCGCGCACCGTGAACGTGAACGTGAACGTGAACGTATACTGACCGTGCGCGGCGGTGGCAGCTGTAGCGACGTGCGCGCGCAGGCGCAGGTGCTGCCAGCCGCGCGCCGAGCGCACGACGGCGGCCAGCTGCAGCGCGAACAGCGCGCGCACCGTGAACGTGAACGTGAACGTGAACGTATACTGACCGTGCGCGGCGGTGGCAGCTGTAGCGACGTGCGCGCGCAGGCGCAGGTGCTGCCAGCCGCGCGCCGAGCGCACGACGGCGGCCAGCTGCAGCGCGAACAGCGCGCGCACCGTGAACGTGAACGTGAACGTGAACGTGAACGTATACTGACCGTGCGCGGCGGTGGCAGCTGTAGCGACGTGCGCGCGCAGGCGCAGGTGCTGCCAGCCGCGCGCCGAGCGCACGACGGCGGCCAGCTGCAGCGCGAACAGCGCGCGCACCGTGAACGTGAACGTGAACGTGAACGTGAACGTATACTGACCGTGCGCGGCGGTGGCAGCTGTAGCGACGTGCGCGCGCAGGCGCAGGTGCTGCCAGCCGCGCGCCGAGCGCACGACGGCGGCCAGCTGCAGCGCGAACAGCGCGCGCACCGTGAACGTGAACGTGAACGTGAACGTGAACGTATACTGACCGTGCGCGGCGGTGGCAGCTGTAGCGACGTGCGCGCGCAGGCGCAGGTGCTGCCAGCCGCGCGCCGAGCGCACGACGGCGGCCAGCTGCAGCGCGAACAGCGCGCGCACCGTGAACGTGAACGTGAACGTGAACGTATACTGACCGTGCGCGGCGGTGGCAGCTGTAGCGACGTGCGCGCGCAGGCGCAGGTGCTGCCAGCCGCGCGCCGAGCGCACGACGGCGGCCAGCTGCAGCGCGAACAGCGCGCGCACCGTGAACGTGAACGTGAACGTGAACGTGAACGTATACTGACCGTGCGCGGCGGTGGCAGCTGTAGCGACGTGCGCGCGCAGGCGCAGGTGCTGCCAGCCGCGCGCCGAGCGCACGACGGCGGCCAGCTGCAGCGCGAACAGCGCGCGCACCGTGAACGTGAACGTGAACGTGAACGTGAACGTATACTGACCGTGCGCGGCGGTGGCAGCTGTAGCGACGTGCGCGCGCAGGCGCAGGTGCTGCCAGCCGCGCGCCGAGCGCACGACGGCGGCCAGCTGCAGCGCGAACAGCGCGCGCACCGTGAACGTGAACGTGAACGTGAACGTGAACGTATACTGACCGTGCGCGGCGGTGGCAGCTGTAGCGACGTGCGCGCGCAGGCGCAGGTGCTGCCAGCCGCGCGCCGAGCGCACGACGGCGGCCAGCTGCAGCGCGAACAGCGCGCGCACCGTGAACGTGAACGTGAACGTGAACGTATACTGACCGTGCGCGGCGGTGGCAGCTGTAGCGACGTGCGCGCGCAGGCGCAGGTGCTGCCAGCCGCGCGCCGAGCGCACGACGGCGGCCAGCTGCAGCGCGAACAGCGCGCGCACCGTGAACGTGAACGTGAACGTGAACGTATACTGACCGTGCGCGGCGGTGGCAGCTGTAGCGACGTGCGCGCGCAGGCGCAGGTGCTGCCAGCCGCGCGCCGAGCGCACGACGGCGGCCAGCTGCAGCGCGAACAGCGCGCGCACCGTGAACGTGAACGTGAACGTATACTGACCGTGCGCGGCGGTGGCAGCTGTAGCGACGTGCGCGCGCAGGCGCAGGTGCTGCCAGCCGCGCGCCGAGCGCACGACGGCGGCCAGCTGCAGCGCGAACAGCGCGCGCACCGTGAACGTGAACGTGAACGTGAACGTGAACGTATACTGACCGTGCGCGGCGGTGGCAGCTGTAGCGACGTGCGCGCGCAGGCGCAGGTGCTGCCAGCCGCGCGCCGAGCGCACGACGGCGGCCAGCTGCAGCGCGAACAGCGCGCGCACCGTGAACGTGAACGTGAACGTGAACGTATACTGACCGTGCGCGGCGGTGGCAGCTGTAGCGACGTGCGCGCGCAGGCGCAGGTGCTGCCAGCCGCGCGCCGAGCGCACGACGGCGGCCAGCTGCAGCGCGAACAGCGCGCGCACCGTGAACGCGTCCTCGCACGACGGGCGCAGCGGCTCCACCAGCCACACGTCGATGTAGCGCAACGCGCTCGACTTCCTACACAACCGACCACACAGAGTACGCATTACAGTTATGAATGAAGGAGAATCTATGCAAAAAAATAAAATTGAAGTCATTATAAACATTCCCATCACAAGTAAACTGCTGAACATAGGCCTCCCCCAAGCATCCATTGACTTCCTGCATCTATTACCAGGTCGTCACTCCATCTAATGGGAGGACGCCCTACACTTCGCCTGCCAGTACGAGGCTGCCACTGGAGAACCTTTCTCCCCATCTGTTGTTGATCCTTCGAGCTATATGGCCGGCCCATTGCCACTTCAACCGACATTGCCCAACGGTAATCCGTTGGGCAATGTCGGTTACTCTGATTCTACTGCGGATATCTTCGTTTTTAAATCTATCACGCAGAGAAACCCTGGGCATAGCCCTCTACATAGCTCGCTGAGCAACCTTGAGCTTCCTAATACGGCAAGCAGTGAAAAACCACGTCTCAGATCCATAGGTCATCACTGGCAACACGCACTGGTAGAACAATTTTGTTTCGAGGTTTTGAGGTGTACCTAACAAGATGTGTCGTAATCTCCCGAACGCTGCCCAGCCGAGTTGAATCCGTCGATTGACCTCTCGGTCGAAGTTGGACTTACCTATTCGGACTATTTGCCCCAGGTAAACATACAGTCAACAACTTCGAGCTTAGCGCTCCCAACAACTACCGGCATAGGTGTGACATGGACGTTACACATAATTTTTGTTTTGTCCATGTTCATCTTAAGACCTATCAGTTGGGAGACACTATTGAGGTCATTGAGCTAGTGCTTAGGTCCTCCAGCGATTCTGCCATAAGGACTATATCGTCGGGAAATTGAAGGTGAGTGATGTACTCGCCATTGACGTGAATACCATATCCTTTCCAGTCCAGTAGCTTGAAAACGTGTTCCAATGCAATGGTGAAGAGTTTCGGGGATATAACGTCAGCCTGTCTTACACCTCTCTGCAGTTGAATAGGTTTCGTTCTCTGGTTCTGTACTCGGATAACCATCGTAGCCCTACTGTACAAACACTTCAGCACTTCGATAATCCAACAGTCAACTTGGCACTGCTAAAGGAAGTGCAGCACCAACCAAATTTCGACGAAATCAAAGGCTTTCCCATAGTGCACATACGCAAGACATAGTGGCAATTTGTACTCCTCAGTCTTCTGTACCTTTTGCCGGAGGGTATGTATGTGGTCTATGGTGCTAAAGCCTTTTCGGAAACCAGATTGTTCGGGAGGCTGGAAGTCATCGAATCTGCATGCGAGACGATCCAAAATGACTCTCGAATACAGCACGTAGACGCGGCTCAGAAGAGAAATCGGTCTTTAGTTCTTCAAGAGAGCATTGTCGCCTTTCTTGAACAACAAGACCACCGCACTTCTGTTCCACGCCTTCGGAGAAGTGACACCATGGAACACGGAATTCAAGAGCTTCTGAAGGACTTGAAATACCGGTTTTCCACCCGCTTTCAGAAGCTCCGCTGTAATTCTATCCTCGGACTGGACATCCGGGGCCTTGCCGTTTTTAAGGCGCTGGAGAGCCATTCTAATCTCGCTCTCATTGACGTCCGGGATATCATCGGAGTAGTGTCGGATAAGACTTGCTCTTGGGTCGTTACTCACACATGCCCGTGGCTCCAACGATGACGTGTACAGCTGCCCATAGAACCTCTCAATCTCACGCAAAATCTCAAGTGTCCCGGAAACGATGCTGCCATATTCGGTCTTCAGATTCAACAATTGGCTCTCTCTGGCAGATAGATCTTTGGCAAAGACTTTGGAGCCCTGGTTCCGCTCGATCATTTCTTCAATACGAGAAGTATTAAAGTTGCGCAAGTCCCGCCGCATGCATTTGGAGATCCGTCTGTTCAGTTGCCTGTATGCTGTCAAATCTGCTGAAGACTGCGGCTTCATTTCCCGTCTAACAGCCATGAGATTAAAAGTGTGTTCGGAGTTTTCGTATTCTTCAGCGGCGGGTCTTGCAGAACTTAGCTCAGACCGCATGGACAGTTACCACGAGCTTGTCATTCATATCGTCCACTGCATTGCAATCTTCTAGACACTGAAAACCGTTTCGTCTTATGAAGTCAACTGAAAGTTTAGGTTCAGTGTGCATCTAACCATTCTGTGATCGCTACCAGTTTTCACCTTCGCAATCACTGAGACATCACTGAACTCAATCTCATTTTTTGTCCCAGACCAGATCCACTTCCTGTGGGGCTGCTTTTGGAAAGAAGAGTTCATCAAAAGAATCTCTCTTTGTCCATGAAGTCGGCCAGCTGCTGCCTCCTTGGGTTCCGTTGCCCTATTCTACATTTCCCTACCTTCAGATCACCGTCGCTCTTGTACCTAGTTTTGCATTGAAGTCTCTGAAGTTAAGTTTTGGAGGAATGCATGGCTTTAGAGATATCCTCATACATTTCCTCCACCTCCTCATCGGGATGTGTGGAGGTTGGTGCGTAAACCTGTATGACCTTCAACGAATATTGTTTGGTGATTCTGAGTATAAGGTACGCAACTCTCGTCGACACATACACAATTTTTACTACGTAGTTAACGAGAGACTTGTGAACGATAAATTCGACACCTTTCTTGGGACAGGTGGTCGCCCTCCCGATGATAGAACAAGTTGCCGGATTCGAGGATTACCGTGTCCCCCTCTCTTCAGTCCTCATAAAATTCTATAATATCCCAGCGCAACTTGTCTATCTCTTCTGCCAGCTCCAGCTCCTCTTACCCGCCACTACACGGGGCTAAAAATTGAAGTATCTGTTTGTAATATCAAAATAACAACTAAATGAATATGAAAATATATACGGTATAGTCTGTATGGATAAAGGATTGGATTAAAAATGGCCGTATCGTCAACATGCACAGTACCAATAGCAAAAACCAGCTAATAACGGTATATCGTTATAACGGTATATTATTCGGTTAATTGGAAATTTTCTAATAACGGGAAAAATATATTTGAAAAGAATTGTACACGTAAGTAGGTATATTAATTTTAAAATAATATTTTTTACGACCCGCTCTGGCTACGCCCGGGTGGGATCTATTAATGTGGCGTTATTTCGACTTAAGATAATCATCAAAAGCCATATGTTTTATCTTATCAATATTTCTATTTTAATAAAATCTCCTAATTTTTCGGATAAAATTTATTCTAGATCACTCCTGGTATTACACGCTATTAGTTCGAAGTTGTATTATAAAATCGGTTCAGCCATTCCGAAGATTAGCTCGGACAGACAGATAAAGGAAAATTTTAAAATGGTTACTCATGTCTCAATGGCATGTAAATATTTTAAACAAAAATATTAATAAACAAAATCAACAATAATTATGAAGAAAACTCTCAAAATGCGTCGTCGTAGCTCAATAATTAGCAAAACCGAACTGATTCTTTTTGTAGTTTATGTGAATTTGTTATCATTGATTCTAATTGTTGATCCAAGTTGGACTAAAGTTATAGAACGTACAAAAACGAATATCGCAACGTAATTTATTTTTTGCAGTCTTTACCGGTGGGTGGAAGTATAGATAGCGATAGTGTGGGAGGGATAGGTGAATAAAAAGTGTGAAAAGGGTTATTTTTCAAAGAGTAGCCAAATTTTATACTTAAGGTCGGGGAAAAAGTTGCTTCGAATTTTGTTTGTATAAAAGTGAAAAAAATCTCTTTGTTTGTACTGTTTGTATATCAATACTTAGATTACATTAAGAAAAAGAAAAATAAAAAGTAAAAAAAAACGCTTTCCCGCAATTTTTCAATTGTTTTTCCGTCCCCCAAAATGAGTGAATCTAAGGAGGAAATTCGATACATTCTGTAGTTTTGTTACAAAAAAGGGAAAATGCGACTCAAGCCGAAAAAAAATTGTAAATTCTAACGTTTATGGACTTATTGCAGTGTTAGTAAGAGTAGTACAAAATTGGTTCAAGCGTTTTAAGTCCGGGAATTTCGATATCAAAGATACAGCTCGCTCTGGTCGCCCTCATACGGATAAAGGCGATGCCATTTTTGAAAAAGTGGAGCAAAATCGACATACACGAGCTCACTGAAAGAAAACTAATGATTCATGTACTTATTTGCGATTCTTTATATCTTATACTGAAACGTAATGAAACCGAATCATTTTTGAAAAAATTTGATTACTGGTGATGAGAAGTGGATCACCCACAACAAGAACGTGCGAAGAAGATCATAGTCAAAGGATAGTCAAGCTCCACAGACTGTAGCGAAACCCTGATTAAGACATACTTTGCATAACAAAGTTTAATCCTCAGAAGACACAAGTTTGCGCGTTTACCGCTAAAAAGAACCCCTTTGTTGTATTTCCTCAGTTTTAAGGCACTCCCCTTGTTGCCTCAGCCAGTATCGGAATCCTCGGTGTCGACATATCGAGTGAAGTGCAATTTCGTGGTCACTTGGAAGAGAAAGGCCTCTAAAAAGATTGGCATGCTCAGCAGAACGAGACAGTATTTCATAACGGCACGCCGCCTGCAACTTTAAAAGGCGCAGGTTCGGCCTCACATGGAATACTGTTCCCATCTCTAGGCTTGGGGTCCCCAATGCCAGCTCCTTCCACTTGACCGGATCCAGTGCAGAGCGGCTCGAATCGTCAACGACCGAGTCCTTTCCGATCGGTTCGATTCACTGGCGCTGCGAAGAGATGTTGCATCCCTTTGCATTTTCTATCGCATCTACCAAGGGGAGTGCTCTGCGGAATTGTCAAATTTCACCAACTCACATCGCGGCAAAATTCCCGATACTATCCACACCATCTGGATGCTTGGCGGTCCACTACTGTACGTTTCACTAGGAGTTTTCTTCCGCGTACTACCTCTTTATGGAATAGCTTACCACCGTCGTTTTTCCCAAACCGATACGACTTAGGGACCTCCAAGAAAAGAGCTCCTTTCTAAAAGGCCGACAACGCACCTGCAATTCCCCTGGTGTTGCAGTTGTTCATGAGCGGCGGTAGTCACTTACCATCAGGTGAACCGTATGTTCATTTGCCCCCTCTTTTATAAAACAAAAGAAAGAAAACACAATTAGGTGATGCTGTGTGCTGCGACTGGAAGGGCATCATTTATTATGAGAAAAATTTTTTTGCTTATAAATGAAGTAACCGATGACTGTCATTATTATAGCATATTTAAAAAATTGGAATAAACTATATACAACTAAATTACGGAAATAGTCCCAATAACTAATATTTTATTTTAATTAATTAATTAAAATAAAATATTAGTTATTATGGTACCTCAAAATGGAATCCGTTTCTCTCCATGCATAGAGACGAACACGTTTTCTTCAATTATTTTTTCCATTTATTACTTGTGCTTGAGCATTTTAACTTCCGTGAATGCAGCAATAATTTTGCTTCAGTGGTCTTTTTTACGTCAAAGAAGTCCAAAGTTATGAAACTTTGGACTTCTTTGGCGTAAACACGACTCTTTACAAGTTTGCAGGCCATAGTATAGGGCCTGCGCAATCCATATATCTCTTCATATTTACCATTTAAACTATCGCTCACTGCACTTGAATAGTTTGATTAGCTGTCAATTGTTCTTCCATTGGTAGGTACACATTAATTCCTTGCAGCGGTAAAGACTCACTTTCGTATAATCTTTACGCACCACGTAAACTTTCACTGCTTAAAATGTAACACCGCACCATTTCATACTTTCATAGTATTGGCGGTTCAAATATTTTCGTTCCGTAGTTAGTAACGAAACTATACTATCTACGAAAATTTAAAAATAGCACACTTGCACGTAATGAGGTCACGGTTAACACTGTCAGCTGTCGGCCAGCCGGGCGGACTTAGGTACCTAGCATTGTAACAGTTAACGGAAGCAAAGAGCGCGGGAAGACGCGCGACAAATTACCTAAATTTGTAACCGAGCGACCATTACAAATGTGTGCTTGCGTAGTAAAATAGTAGGCGTTAGATATTTATGAATGACAATCAGTTAAAATAATGCAGTACCACGCATTTTGACTTTCAAAGACATAAAAAGCAGAATATTTGAGATTTTTTTTATTAATTTCGCCTATATTACTATAATTCTGCAAATTCGTTCTTATATTGCAAAATAACCCTGTGAGCGATTATTGACTACACGAATTGTAAATGTAAAATTATTTAGCGAATAGGCATTTTTCTTTTTTTTATACTAGTATAAATAAGGCAGAACTAAAACTAGTTTTTACTAGTGTGATGATCTTAGTGAGGGATCCGGGGATGACGCCGTGACTGGTACGCCAGACCCGGACCTCGATGACACTGAGGTCATCAGTATGAAAGAGATTGAACGTGCGATTCGAAGTTTGAAATGTGGTAAGGCTGCGGGACTAGACAGAGTTACTGCTGAAATGGTCAAGTATGGTGGGCCTCACGTCTGGGACAGCTTTCATCTGCTGTGCAATTTATGCTGGCGGACGGGGGATGTCACGGATGATTGGCGATCCGCAGTCATTGTGCCTTTATATAAAGGTAAAGGTTCACATTTTGATAGCGGGTGCTATCGGGCGATCAGCTTGACCAGTTTAGCAAGTAAAGTTTACTCGAAGGTTTTGACACGTAGGACGCAAGAGAAATCGGAAAGATTTCTATGGGAGGCACAATGCGGATTTAGACCTGGAAGAGGATGCACGGATCAAATGTTTTCTCTCCGCATGATCACGGAAAAGCTTCTGTCTGCTAACCAGAAGATTTTCTGTGCTTTTGTTGATCTTGAGAAAGCATTTGATAAGAAAGTAAAGAAGAAAATGTGGGAATTGTTGCCGGGGTATGGTGTGGATGGTCGATTGCTAAGGGCTGTGCAATCTCTTTAATGTGACTGTAAAGCCTGTGTGCGGGTAGGGCATGACCTGTCACCCATGTTTAGCATCCAAACGGGCGTAAAACAGGGTTGTGTCATGTCTTCCTGACTGTTCATACTGTATCTCGAGAGCTGTTTTCAGAAGCTGAAAGATAGCTCTTTGGGCGTGAAATTGGGTGACATAAAAGTAAATTGTCTGCTGTATGCTGATGATGCAGTGCTTATTGCGTCATCAGAGGCCGAACTGCAGGCATTAGTCACGTGTATGAAAGAGGAATGTGAAATTAAAGGTCTCCGTTTGAATGCTAATAAAACTAAGGTTCTGGTATTTGAAAGGGACGAAGAGAGAACGAAGTGTGAAATATGGGTAAATCAGGAATGTCTAGAACAGGTAAATGAAATTGTATACTTGGGGAGTGCTTTTAGCCGGGATGGAAGATGTGATTTAGATGTGGACAGGCGTGTTGCTGCCGGGAACAAAGTCAATGGTGCCCTGACTGCGTTAGTCAAAAGGCAAGGCGTAGTGAAGAGTGCACGCCTTGCAATACATAACGCGGTGATGGTACAGACTTTGTTATATGGCAGCGAAACCTGGGTATGCCAAAAGAAGCATAAAAGCAAGTTGAATGCAGTGGAGATGCGATCTCTTCGTAAAATGTGCGGCGTTACCATGGCCGACCCAAAGCGAAACGAAGAGATTCGCAATATGGCAGGTTTGAAAGATGACCTTATCACAAAAATTGATAAGGGCGTGCTTCGGTGGTTTGGGCACGTTGAGCAAATGAGTGAAGACCGAATGGTGAAGAAAATATATAGCGCGAAAGTTAATATTAAAAGGTGTCGAGGTAGACCGAGACTAACTTTCGAAGACCATGTGAGCAAATTGCTCGAAGAGGGTAGGGTCAAGAGTACTCGGATACCTAGACGTGCATGTATGAAGAAGATAATGAATCCGAAAGAAGCGAAAGAGGTATGTAAGGATCGTGACACTTGGCGATCTGTTCTCTCTGGTTACCCCGTCAGGGATTGTGCGTGAAGATAAGAAGAAAATTAACGGCCGGCAATGCATATGCAACTCCTTCCCTGGTGTTGCGGTTGTTCATGGGCGGCGGTAATCACTTACCATCAGGTGAGCCGCATGCTCGTTTGCCCCCTCTCCTATAAAAAAAATATATAAATTTTCGGAGAATAACTGCGTCTAGATAAGTATGACGATTTACACAAAAACCTTGGGGGTGCTCTCGCCGCGCAGTGGCTCACTTTGTGACGGCCGTGTCAGTGACCTGCCCAGAGGCCGTAGTTATGTCAGCACGTGTCGGTAAGCTCAGAAGCAAATAACATTTTTAGAAATATTCAATTTAGTAAGTTAACTGATTAGAAACTTTTAAAATTTCATTTATAGCTCCCAAAAAAAATTAATTATCGTAATTTCCATGTCCATGTGTACACCTATACGTCCCTGAAACGACCAACGGGTTATTTGTCACATACTGTATACAACGAACTCGCTCGTAATACTCACCGTTCAAAGGCGGCAATATAGAGCTTCTAAAAGCGGCGACACAAGCACATGCCCTTGATAACACATAACACGAGGGATTTATCTATAGCCAAGGAACTCGCTAGTAATACTGACCGTTCGACGGCGGCCATGTCGAGCTTGTGGAAGTGGCGACACAGGCACACGTTCTTGTTGACGCACAGCACGTCCGACACGATGCGCACGTACTCCGCGGCCGACGGACGCGTGTTGGCTGTACGTCGTGTGGGGAATATTTGTTCGCCCGTGTCCAGATCGAACTCGTTGCTTTTGTACGGCGATTGGGGGCTGTGAAGGCATGTTTCAAATAGAATATGCATTCATTGTTTTTAAGTATACATAAAATAAAAGAGAAACAGAGACTCGTCATAAACACTGCCGATAAAAGTGAAAAGTCATTGATATATACACGCTTACACATACAGGCCGCGTCGTGGTCATCGGTGACGCGAACCCATAAGTTCTTCCCCTACCAATAATCGCT
This sequence comes from Parnassius mnemosyne, assembly GCA_963668995.1. NCBI lineage: Eukaryota > Metazoa > Arthropoda > Insecta > Lepidoptera > Papilionidae > Parnassius > Parnassius mnemosyne. Next base: position 26,894,515 of record CAVLGL010000092.1, read on the forward strand.
CAACGCGGCTAAAGAAGTTCTCACTTCAAAAATAAATAAATAAGCACACCTATTTTTGTTGGTATTATATTTTTTTAGATTTTATTAGTCGTTGATTTTGTGAATTTGCCTAGTAAGCAATTAAGACTACATTAATAAATTCCTATCGGATTCATTCATAGGATAAGTGAAAACTTCTAGCAAGATAACTTGTATGATTAATTGCTTCAGTCATTTGTATTCGTATTAACACACATACCTACAGGCCAGCAGAAAAAACAGTGAGTAATAATTTAATAACATTTTTCAATTATAAAAGTAACTAACATCTAAAAAAGTAAATTATAGATATGAGAATTTGTAATATTAAAAAAGTTTATCAATGATATTTACCATGATAAAACCGTCAATTTATGGCGGTTTGATGACAGTAAAGCACACCCAACACTTACGCGATCGAGGTGAGCTATATCAGTAATGAATTTTCCGAAAGATATAAAACTTACTCTCTGAAGAAATCCTTAGGCGGCTGATCGTCTCTGAAGCCAAGCAACACAGTATCGGGCTTCATTGCGCCCAAACCGGATAGTCTTGTCAGTTGAGCGGCACCGCTACGGACTGACTCCGCTAGGCAGAGTTCAACAAAAGCTTTTACCTGCAGATAATATAAAATATATCCCAATTAAAGTCCAATTTCACCGTGTAGTGGCGGTGTAAGAATATTAGGTCCTTGCATATGAAATTGGCGTTTTGTACGGGACGAATATAGGGTCAATTTTTTTTTTTGTAAAATATATTTAATTAATCAAAGTATGCACCGTTGTTATCTATGCACTTTTGCCATCTCATAGGTAGTTCATTGATCCCTTTACTAAAAAAAACTATGGGGGCGAAAATCAATAAACTCTCTGAAGGCGGTTTGGACTGCCGCATCGGAGTTGAATTTTTTTCCTTGTATGAAGGTGTCAAAATTCCGGAAAAAAATGGTAATCTGTTGGAGCAACGTCCGGGGAGTACAGTGGATGTCGCAGACATTCCAATTGTGGCTGATCTAATTTAGTGGTTGTTTGTTGTGCAGTGCGTTCTTGCGTTGTCGTGAAGCAGCAGTGGTCTAGAGCGATTGACCAATCTCGGTTGTTTAGCAGCTAGTTCTTCCTTCATGGTTTGCAACTGGTGGCAATAGATATCTGGCGTAATAGTTTGGCCAGATTTTGAGATAGATATTTCATATCAAAGTGGTCATACGATAAAAAGCTAATTTCATATGTAAGGACCTAATATTTACTACCCCATAACGTCCCGTGGGTGTCGTAAGAGGCGACAGAGGGAAACTGAAACAGGAAATGAGCAGCAGCATCTGCCTGATAACAACTCAAAATAATAAAAAGAACCTAAAAGGCAATCTAAGGGAGTCCTATGTTCAGCAGTGGATCAGTTTATAGGCTAAAATGGAATGGTAGTTTATTTTTTTACATTTAATTAATTTTTTTATTACACGTGGTGGAGCCACGCAGCAGGTTGTGCTGTTGCACGAATGTGTTGGCTCGACCGGGGTAGTACCACGGGCCTCATGGAATACCAGCGTGAAGAGCGTTTTTTTTTTTATAAGAAGTGGGGGCAAACGAGCATGCGGCTCACTTGATTGTAAGCCACTACCATCGCCCATGAAGAACCGCAACACGATACATCTTATTTATCTTACCCAGTTCGAGAAATACCTGCTTATTGATGATAAAACATGAGTTGAATTAGCACTTACCTTAAGGTGATCTATCAACTTGAGCCAGTACTTCTGCTCAGCAGCAAGTGGATCTCCGCTGCCGTCTAACTGACCAACTCTCACGTGCCCGATGACGAATAAACCTCCCTACAAACGTATAGTAATGTTATCGCAACATTTTTAATTCCCGACGTTTCGGGTGCATGGTCACTGGGGATTGAGGTGATTAATGTCTCGATGTCAGAGTTAACCCGGAGTACCTTCAGCTTTTTAATTATTACTTTTGATCCGATCTGCGTATAATGAACTTACTGTGTCTTGAAGTGTTGCAGTGGTATACTTGGCTTTAGTTTAGAAACTGCTATAAAGAGTCCGTTTAATGCTACTCTTTTATCGGACGGAAGCCGAAAACCCTAAGTAATTACCCCACGAACTCCCCCCACCCCCTCCTCCCCGGGTCATATTTATGCTTTGGTGCGGTATGTCATTAATTTTTGAAAAAAGATTTATGCTTTCAATAATAAATAATACAATAATGCGTTGAGAATTATAATGGGGTTGCCTCGGTATTGTAGCGCCTTTGGCATGTTTGCAGAGGCTCATGTTGATGGGTTTGAAGCCATAATACGCAAAAGATGTGCCTCCGTGCTGAATCGCATGCGGACGAGCACCAACATGATTCTCAGTGTACTAGCGGACAGATGAGATTCACCAATGTTAGGGCATTGGATAAATCTGCATACTGTTAGACACGCCACGACCTAGAGTAGTATTTTAATTATAATTTTAATTTTAAATGTAATTTTATTTAATGTTTTATATTTATTAATTTTAATTTTCTTTAATGTTATAAGTATTTAGATTATAATTTTTTAACAAATATGGATAATTGGTCTGAAATAAATGAATTATTATTATTATTAATAATAATCTTATATAGATGTAAATAATACCATCTCTTCTTATGTTTACGCTTCATTGTTTTTTATTTTTAATTTAGGCTATAATTGTACGAGATATCCTATATGTATATAAAGCAAAATTTTGTATATCTACTTAGCTTAAGTTTCTGTACCATTTTGTCACCCTTGCGCAAATTCTATCATGTAATCAATTGATAAATCAGTGTATTATCACCACTCAGCGAGGTCGGTTTTATTTATTATCGTGCATTTACCGTCCATATCATTTAGCATTCATTATTATAGTGTTAGGGAAACAGACTACATTTTTATGGTCCCTCGAGCCCCATATGAACCATTTTGTCACACTCGTGCAAATTCTATCATGTCATCAATTAATAAATCAGTGTATTATCACCACTCAGCGAGGTCGGTTTTATTTATTATCATGCATTTACCGTCCATATCATTTAGCGTTCATTATTATAGTGTTAGGGAAACAGCCTACATTTTTATGGTCCCTCGAGCCCCATATGAACATTTTGTCACACTCGTGCAAATTCTATTATGTCATCAATTAATAAATCAGTGTATTATCACCACTCGGCGAGATCGGTTTTATTTATTATCATGCATTTACCGTCCATATCATTTAGCATTCATTATTATAGTGTTAGGGAAACAGCCTACATTTTTATGGTCCCTCGAGCCCCATATGAACCATTTTGTCACACTCGTGCAAATTCTATTATGTCATCAATTAATAAATCAGTGTATTATCACCACTCAGCGAGGTCGGTTTTATTTATTATCATGCATTTACCGTCCATATCATTTAGCATTCATTATTATAGTGTTAGGGAAACAGTCTACATTTTTATGTACCCTCGAGCCCCATATGAACCATTTTGTCACACTCATGCAAATTCTATCATGTCATCAATTACTAAATTTGTGTATTATCACCACTCAGCGAGGTCGGTTTTATTTATTATCATGCATTTACCGTCCATATAATTTAGCATTCATTATTACAAAATGTTAGGGAAACAGCCTATAATTTTTTTGGTCCTTCGAGCCCGATATGAACCACAGTCCAATAACAATTAAATGTTAACAAAGTCATTTGTATGTTGTTCCAATTAGCCTGTGTATTTTCTAGCATTGTACTTGAAACTAACCTCCCAATTACTTTGTCAATACCTGTCAACACCGATTATCAATAATTTGTAGATTTCAGATTTTTATTGTACTGCCATTTAAATTTACTGTACTGTAAAATTTAAAGTTTCTAAGTAAACAAAAAAAGTCAAATCGAACTAAATTCAAAAGTTGTTGATCTACAAAATAGGTAGGTATACATAAATGTACTTAGATACACATTACCTACTAAATAACGTGCTTGGCGACTGGACTTTAGTTTAGTTAAAATAATACTCTAGCTACATATAGTATGCAGCAGTAGGGAGTCACCTTCTTCTGATCGTTAACGAAGTCGATGAGCGGCGCGGCCTGGCGCGGCGAGGCCAGCAGCAGCAGCATCTGCGGCCGCCAGAACTTCACGTGCTCGCGCCGCGGGTCCAGCAGCAGCAGGTATTTACGCACCTGCAACCGAAGCACAACACACATTAATTACCTACACCTGGCGTTAAAACAAATACATTTAAGAATTTATTTCTCAAAAAAGAATACAACTAATTAATTGATATTGAGAAAACATATTTAAATTTTTATTAACCGATTCGTTGCGGCACCAATTATCGACAACTTCCAGCTGTGGCGGTGAACAAATATTTCATGGCACGCCTGGCGTGTCAATAGCCACAGACTATACACACGCCTATTGTGCCATGTGTAAAAATAATTATCTCTTTTATGCTTTTTTCACTTGTTTACGTTTTAATTAGGTCTTAATTAAGTTTAGTTGACATCAAACATCAGTTACAAACGGAAGGATACTTGTTTTTAGTGGGTAACTACGTGTTTCTCTACGTGTTTTCTTTGAAATTGAGAGTAAGTAACTTTTTTATGCAGAGATTACAAACATTTTGTACTATTTTTTGTTTTATAAAAAAATCATTTATATGAGTAGGTACAGCTAAATCACCCCGGAAACCCTTGGTTTTTTTTAAATTAAATCTTCACCTAATAATAATATTTGTAAATATCATACAATCAAGAACCTTAATTTAGAAAAAAATAAGGTTTATGATTGATTAATATTTACAAATGTTAAATATTATTTAATGTTATACAAATGTAAAAGTAAAGTCGATTTGAAAACGTCTAATAAGTAAGAATAGCAAAACAAGTGTTTTCAAAAGGAAACAAACGTCAGCGCTCTACGGCGGCGGATTGACAAAAGACTATTTATTAGCGAACTTTTTTATGCATGAACGGTTTCAAACTGTTTCAAGCAAAAATAAACCTTATACCATATCACAAGAGCACATGATACTTCGTAGGTATATTCGGCCATATGATAGTAATAAGACGGCAGTTCAACCATTTTAAACAATAAGACAAACGCATCGTTTTTTTTTTAAAGGAGACTTGTTTTCCGGAAATTTATTTACAACTTGAGTTTGTGAGCGATCGCAATGAGTGCTATTATTTGTTACTTATTAGACTATTTTTCCACAATATGATTGAAAACCCACAAAGTAAAAAGAGTACCATGTACAAGTTAAAAAAAGGTTGTCATCCCCTAAAAATTTCAAATTTTCAAAATATCCAGAAACGAAGCTGCAGGCATGAACTACTTGCAAAATAATGAATATTTTATTCTGGATAAATTTTCCAAAACCGCAATTTGAGCGAGTTATAACGATTTTTAAAAAGACACGACTCGTGTGTCATACGCCACACACAAAAGTAATCGGTGGCACGCCTGGCGTGTCGCCCACACTGAACCGGTTAACTAAAAATGAGCATCAGTTGTAGTGGATATTATCACCCCGCCACTACGCGGTAAGAAGCGGCAAATGACAAAAACAAATCAGGCGATGGGCAGCAGCGTTTTCCTGATAACGACTTAAAATAAAAAAGCTGCGGTTGCCAACCCGCTTGCCAAGCGTAACTATGGCAAATATCGCCCCTATGAGGCAATCTATGTGGGGGAGGGCTATGTTCAGCAGTGGACTTTTATTTATTTTATAGAATAAGGTTGGCAAACGAGCACATAGTCGACTTGATGGTAAGTGGATGCTGTGGCCCATAGACATCTACAATTTATCCTCGATTAACAATCAAAATGGAGATGCGTTGTCACCCGTGAGGACTAAGATGGAATGCCTCTTTTCCAGTAAAATGGGTCTCCGGTTTTCTACACTCACCATACGAAACACAGCAGTGTTATGCTGCTATTTTACGCTCGTATTCTGTAAAAGCGTGGTCCTACCCCAGTCGAGCCGACCCATTCGTACTACAACCATAATATAACTGCAGCGTGGCTCTACCACGTACAAAAAACTGTAATACACTGTAACGGTGTAAGGGAAAATAAGGGCGAACACAAAAAGAAACTCCTCTGATGATTCACATTTACCATTATCCCGCTCTATACTAATAAACATAGCGACAAAACCATGGCGATCCCTGCCATCCGTGGACTTCTGTAACATCACGGGACTTCACTCAAACCTTAAAACTGTCCACTACCATCTAGAGACGGCGAAGCCGGCCTTGCTCTATTTAAATGAGACGCAGGTGTCCTCTCCGGCTGATACTTCGCACCTGTTCTAGCCCGGGTACAAATTAAAACACTTCTTTCTGCCCAGGGCTGGAGTTTGCGTATACGTCAGAGAGGATATCTGTTCTCGAAGCCTCGGCAGTCTTGAAGGTAAAGACCTGTCCATCTTTTGGCTGCGCGTAGACAGCAACGATCATCCACGCATCACGGGTGCCTGCATAAGTCCCATAGCGGTAATGCCGACACAGACCGACTCATCTACCACGTCCAAATGGCTACAGATTTCTTGCTACAACCGATCCCATCCGTAGAAATCGTGATACTTGGCGATTTTAACGCCGAATGACTCGGTTCACGTTTAACCGATCATGCGGGGAGATCTGTTTATGACTTTGCCTTGACATATGGTCTGACACCACTGGTTACTTCGCCTACGCGGATTCCCGGTGAGGAGGACCATACACTTCACTGTTGGACCTTCTGCTGACCTCTCATACGGACGGATATCAGGTTTCCGTCGATGCCCCGCTCGGCTCTTCGGACCATTGTCTGATCCGGAGTGTGGTGCCACTCACGCTCCATTTGCGGTTGCATTCTGCAAGCTGCCGCCGTGTTTGGCATTACAGATCGGCGGATTGGGACGGCATGCTGTATTTCTTTGCATCCTATTCCTGGGGGTGGGTTTTCTTTTTGCCGGATGATCCCAGCGCAGCTGCTGACTCTGTCACTGATGTGGTGCTACAAGGAATGGAACAATTTATTCCATTATCTGTGGTACCCATCAGAGGCAGATCTCAGCCTTGGTTTGGTCGCTACTGTAAGACTGCATTACTCAGTAAGCAGGAGTGTTATCGGGCCTGGGTTGAGGCTTCAGCGGCTCGGGATATAAACACCAGCATGCTTAAAAAGAAGTGTAACTTCGCCTTCAGATCCTTCAAAAGAATAATTGCCAAGGCAAAGTATGAGCACATTGGCAAAATTGGCGAGAAATTAGTTCGCCTTCCTTCCGGAACCCGTGCATTCTGCTCTCTCGCCAAGGCTGTTCAAGGGAATTTCTGTAAGCCATCACTACCATCTCTGCACAGGGAGGATGACTCACTGGCCCACGCTGCAAAAGATAAAACCGACATTTTAGGCTCCCTTTTCGCGTCCAACTCGACTCTTGGTGACGTGGGGAACGCACCGTCAACCAACCCGCAGTGTGAGTGCTCTATGCCTGCTGTGTCATTTACACAATGCTCACTACGCAAAGCACTCTTCTCCCTGGACATACACAAGTCGAGTGGGCCTGACGGAACCCCGCCAATTGTGCTGAGGACGTGCACTCCAGAGTTGGCACCAGTTCTAACGCGTCTTTTCCGGCACTCATACTCCCTAGGCGTTGTCCCAAATTCATGGAAGACAGCTTTCGTGCACCCGATCCCTAAAAAAGGTAACCACTCTGATCCGTCTAACTACAGGCCTATCGCCATCACCTCCTTGTTCTCGAAAATAATGGATTCCATTATTAACTGCCAGCTCATGCGGTACCTTGAGGAGCACCAGCTGATTAGTGACCGCTAGTACGGTTTCCGTCGGGGTCGCTCAGCTGGTGATCTTCTTGTTTACCTAAAATATAGATGGGCGCAGGCAATCGAGTCCAAGTGGGAGGCATAGGCCGTTAGTTTGGACATAGCAAAGGCCTTCGATCGGGTCTGGCACAAAACGCTTCTTTCGAAGCTTCCTTCCTATGGGCTTCCCGACAAATTGTGGAATTGTATCACCAGTTTTTTGGCTGATTGGAGCTTCCAGGTCTTAGTAGACGGTGTTTGCTCCGATTACAAGCCTATTAATGCTGGTGTTCCACAAGGCTGCGTGCTATCACCAACGCTGCTTCTTCTGCATATCAATTATATGTTGTAAACCGGTGACATTAATTGCTATGCGGATGACAGCACTGGTGATGCTCTATACACTGACCGTTGTGGTTGCGGATGGCAACCTACCACGGAACGTGTGGCCAAGAGGGATCGTCACGAAGACGTTTCCTGGACCGGACGGTGTGGTGCGCAACGTCGAGGTCAGGACCAGGGGCGGAGTGCTGCGACCACCGGTAAGGAAGATCGCCGTCCTCCCGAGGGAAGCTTAGGCTCGCATGCTACGCCGGGGGGAGGATGTTACGGACGGCGAGGGGAGCCGCCGCCCCGTCGCCCCTTCATACCCCGTTGCGCCCCGCGCACCCCGCACACTGCCCGAATATCACGTGATGCCGTCGACGAATCAGCGCGCGGCACACCTCACGACGCCACTCACATTCCAAGACACTCTCTTTCGAAATATAAGAAGGGCGTTTTGGTCAGCAGCAGTACCTGATGGAAGATGAGCGCCTGGCCCAGGCTGCCCCAGGTGGGGTCGGCCGAGGCGGGCGACAGCACGTACAGCGCGAGCACCAGCGCGCAGCAGTACAGCAGTACCTGATGGAAGATGAGCGCCTGGCCCAGGCTGCCCCAGGTGGGGTCGGCCGAGGCGGGCGACAGCACGTGCAGCGCAAGCGCCAGCGCGCAGCAGTACAGCAGTACCTGATGGAAGATGAGCGCCTGGCCCAGGCTGCCCCAGGTGGGGTCGGCCGAGGCGGGCGACAGCACGTGCAGCGCGAGCACCAGCGCGCAGCAGTACAGCAGTACCTGATGGAAGATGAGCGCCTGGCCCAGGCTGCCCCAGGTGGGGTCGGCCGAGGCGGGCGACAGCACGTACAGCGCGAGCACCAGCGCGCAGCAGTACAGCAGTACCTGATGGAAGATGAGCGCCTGGCCCAGGCTGCCCCAGGTGGGGTCGGCCGAGGCGGGCGACAGCACGTGCAGCGCAAGCGCCAGCGCGCAGCAGTACAGCAGTACCTGATGGAAGATGAGCGCCTGGCCCAGGCTGCCCCAGGTGGGGTCGGCCGAGGCGGGCGACAGCACGTGCAGCGCGAGCACCAGCGCGCAGCAGTACAGCAGTACCTGATGGAAGATGAGCGCCTGGCCCAGGCTGCCCCAGGTGGGGTCGGCCGAGGCGGGCGACAGCACGTGCAGCGCGAGCACCAGCGCGCAGCAGTACAGCAGTACCTGATGGAAGATGAGCGCCTGGCCCAGGCTGCCCCAGGTGGGGTCGGCCGAGGCGGGCGACAGCACGTGCAGCGCGAGCACCAGCGCGCAGCAGTACAGCAGTACCTGATGGAAGATGAGCGCCTGGCCCAGGCTGCCCCAGGTGGGGTCGGCCGAGGCGGGCGACAGCACGTGCAGCGCGAGCACCAGCGCGCAGCAGTACAGCAGTACCTGATGGAAGATGAGCGCCTGGCCCAGGCTGCCCCAGGTGGGGTCGGCCGTGGCGGGCGACAGCACGTGCAGCGCGAGCACCAGCGCGCAGCAGTACAGCAGTACCTGATGGAAGATGAGCGCCTGGCCCAGGCTGCCCCAGGTGGGGTCGGCCGAGGCGGGCGACAGCACGTGCAGCGCGAGCACCAGCGCGCAGCAGTACAGCAGTACCTGATGGAAGATGAGCGCCTGGCCCAGGATGCCCCAGGTGGGGTCGGCCGAGGCGGGCGACAGCACGTGCAGCGCGAGCACCAGCGCGCAGCAGTACAGCAGTACCTGATGGAAGATGAGCGCCTGGCCCAGGCTGCCCCAGGTGGGGTCGGCCGAGGCGGGCGACAGCACGTGCAGCGCGAGCACCAGCGCGCAGCAGTACAGCAGTACCTGATGGAAGATGAGCGCCTGGCCCAGGCTGCCCCAGGTGGGGTCGGCCGAGGCGGGCGACAGCACGTGCAGCGCGAGCACCAGCGCGCAGCAGTACAGCAGTACCTGATGGAAGATGAGCGCCTGGCCCAGGCTGCCCCAGGTGGGGTCGGCCGAGGCGGGCGACAGCACGTGCAGCGCGAGCACCAGCGCGCAGCAGTACAGCAGTACCTGATGGAAGATGAGCGCCTGGCCCAGGCTGCCCAAGGTGGGGTCGGCCGAGGCGGGCGACAGCACGTGCAGCGCGAGCACCAGCGCGCAGCAGTACAGCAGTACCTGATGGAAGATGAGCGCCTGGCCCAGGCTGCCCCAGGTGGGGTCGGCCGAGGCGGGCGACAGCACGTGCAGCGCGAGCACCAGCGCGCAGCAGTACAGCAGTACCTGATGGAAGATGAGCGCCTGGCCCAGGCTGCCCCAGGTGGGGTCGGCCGAGGCGGGCGACAGCACGTGCAGCGCGAGCACCAGCGCGCAGCAGTACAGCAGTACCTGATGGAAGATGAGCGCCTGGCCCAGGCTGCCCCAGGTGGGGTCGGCCGAGGCGGGCGACAGCACGTGCAGCGCGAGCACCAGCGCGCAGCAGGCCAGCGCGGCGCCGCTCGCGTACGCGGGCCGCAGCGCAAACACTAGCGCTGCGCACCCTACCAGCCCCGCGCCCGCCGTCACCCACGAGAACTGCTTGAACGTCGGCCTGCGGGCACATTGGTGATTTTCGATCATAATCCTTTTGCCCTATTAATCAAAGCCTGATAATTTAAAAACAACCACATCGAAATCCGGCTCGAAGGACCAAATGGTTGAACTAGAACTGAACTAATAGCCTAAATGGCGTACCACTAGGTTTGCTCTGTATAAATTGATATTTCACAAAATATCGATGTATAAATTCGATATATCGAATCTAACCGATATTATCGAATCATGCGATATCGATGTATTTCCAATATACCGTATAAAATTAAAAGTACACCCATTCGCATTTACTCTCAACATAATTTCTTTACAATAGGTATTATGAAATTGCCGTTCTGCAGTATTGACCGTTTGAAATCAAAATAAATTTTGTTTTACTAAGAATTCTAATTTCAAATTAATTTTATTTTAAAAACCTGCAATTCTTATTTCAAAATGAGTCATTTGTTTATTGATAAGCGTTATGAAACAGAAACAGAAACTTTTTTGCTCAATATAAATTATAAATAATACTTATTGAAAGTCACTCTTTTGTTTAATTACCACTGGTTCGCAAAAAAAACCCTCTGAAGAACTTTGAAGAACCAACAAGAAAAACCCAGCGGGACTTTTTTAAATAACAGCTAACAATCCTGTATGTTACACAATTAACAACACAAAACAAATAAGAAATAACTTGGTAACGTTCACCTCATTCCCGGGACTTACTATCATCCATAAACTCTTTAATAGTATAATAACCCTTGTAATACAAATTTAGTAAAGTTTTTAAACCTTGAACAGGTCAATTTTTTGTTGAAAAAGTGTATACATCGCCCCAAGAATGAAACAGAAATAGAAACTTTTTTATTCAATATAGATTATAAATAATACTTATTGACAGTCAATCTTTTGTTTAATTACCATTGTAGTAGTGAAGAGCTCATACTGTTAATGACAACTTTTTGCGTTCTATTACTAAAATATGAAATAATTTATTGTTAAACCGTAGTGTTGAAGTTTCCTGATTAATGTTTCATGGTAAACACAATCGAAGGCCTTGGATAGGTCACAAAATATACCCAATGCATCTTGTGAATTCTCCCATGCATTAGAGATATATTTAATCAGCCCAACACCGGGATCAGTTGTCGAGCGACCCCTTGTGAAACCAAATTGATTTTTATGAAGTAAATTATTTATATTAAAGAAATTTAACATTTGATCAAGAATAATCTTATCAGCGTATCTCACCTTTACCGTAGCAGTCTATCGCGTAACACCTTATTCTTTTCGTCTGTCTAATATAAATAAAATAATGGGTTTGTAGTAAGTGCTTAAGTCTCATTTATCGGTCAACAGTTCTTTATTTAGTGTACTAAAGCCAGTGATATTTTGTTAATGTTAAAGTATTCTGCAATTAAAACTATATCAAATAATTACAAATTAATATAGAGTTTTGTGAAGTGTTCGGACGGAACACGTAAGCGCCGCTATATCACCGGCGCTTAGGCCATTTTGCTCGCGATCTTTTTTAACACAGCAACAGTGATACAGGTGTAGGTGTAGTTTTATGTTTCTGTTTCTACCGCGCATCAATCTTACATTTGAGACTACATAGCTGGATATTGTTGTTTACTCATAGAAACACTACAATGGATTGCTTTAAGTGTAAAAAAAATATTGCTGAAAGGGATGTTATTAAATGTACGGGATGTAATATGTACATGCATTATCAATGTGTTGATTTATCTGAAACAGAGTTCAAAAAAATCCTCCCTATGAATAAAATCAAATGGAAATGCCCAGCCTGTAAAAATAAGAGGCTCGCTGGTACGTTAGGAGGGAACGTTTCACCTAAGTTTAAAGACTGCGCAACTACGTCTATTTTAAACGTCGACACCGACGCCTTGACTGAATATATGGATGCGAAGCTTGACAGTCTGCGCCAACAGTGGCAGGAGGACTTAAATTCAGCCATACAAAAAGTATCTAAAACTTTTGCGCAAGATATTAATAGGCTGGAAAAACGTGTTGATTCATGGGAGGAGCGCATAAAGGAACTCGAGCAAAACTTTACGGCATCGCATAGTCCTGATGTCACCCTGATGGAGGTAAACAACGAGCTTCGCGCAGATTTGGAGAATTTACGTGCCAAGTTTGATGACCTCGACCAAGCCTCTCGCAGTTGCAACGTGGAATTACAAAACATTCCTGAAAAAAAGGCTGAAAACCTGATTCATTTATCTATAGAGGTGGGTAAGCTAATTGGCGTCGATATCAAGGCAAGCGATATTAGATCTGTTCATCGCGTGACTCCAAAGGTACCGAACGACCATCCAAAAAACATTGTACTGCAGCTGACCACACGACGACTGCGTGATGATATGATAGCGGCGGCGCGTTCGCGCCGCACACTCACCTCTACTCAGTTGTTTCGTTCTGCCAACAGTGCCGCTGCTGCAGCTCAAAACACACGATTCTATATAAACGAACATCTGACACTAAAAAATAAAATTTTATTTAGTAATGCTCGACAACTGGCGAAGTCGAAGGGATATAAATGTGTGTGGGTCAAAAACAGTTGCATATTGCTACGGAAAAATGACGATTCACGTGTGATTCACATCCGTATACTATGATGTATACTAATGATTTAAGTAAAATATGACTATTTTATTACGTTTACTTGTTTATTAATATTCCAAAAGTAGCATATTTTAGTAGTTTTATTATAAGTTTTTGTGTATGTTGTTTACAATACTCAATACAGCGGGAGATCGAGATCCATAATTTTATAGCAAACAAATTTATAAATACACTTTTAATTATAACGGTTGCATTTCTTTCTCGTGATGGCTTCTAATAAGTTACTTATATTCTATCAAAATTGTGGAGGCTTAAAAACTAAGCTTACAGACTTAAAACTAAATTTACTAACTTGTAACTTCGATATTGTAATTTAAGTGAAACCTGGCTGTTGGATACAATTTTGGATGCTGAAATTCAAACTGATGCTTATACAATATTTCGACGCGATCGGAACTGTATGTTATTTAATAAAAAGGGCGGTGGCGGGGTGCTAATTCTTGTTAAGAAATCGATCCATTTTTTTAGTAAACTTGACTTAGAGGCCACCGATTTAGAAATTATTTTTCTTCATTTCCCACATTCAAATTTATTATTGAGTGCATGCTATATACCACCAGCATCTAAAACTATTACCTATGATAAATACTTTTATATACTTCACGACATTCACTGAAAGGCATTATTCTCACATTACATTATTACTGGTGACTTTAATTTACCCTACCTGGAATGGTCATCTGATGGTCCGTCCTTGAGACCTGTTAATGCAGTTACTGATACAGCTAAATTATTGTCTCATATCATGGCCTTTATAAATTTGAAACAAATAAATACATTAAAAAACGAAAACAGTAGAATTCTTGATCTTGTTTTATGCAACTCACCCGATTGTTCAGTTAATATCTCCGATGATCCACTCTTAAAAGCCATTTCTCACCATCCTCCGCTGGACATTTTTTATGAAACAACTCAATCCAAGTATATGCCCACCAACCAGAAGACAAAACGAAACTTTTACAGAGCAAACTATGACCAAATTAATACTATCAGAGACTGATTGGGTTTCTGAACTCAGTTCTTCTTGTATAGATACTGTAGTTGACAAATTTTATAACAAAATTATGCATGTTATTGAATCTTATGTACCACTTGTCAAAGTTAAAACCAATAGATTCCCTAAGTGGTTCTCCAATAGCTTAATTTATACACTTAGGCGTAAATCTAAAATGTGGGCACGATGGAAAACGTACAATTCGTTACGTGACTATCAAGAGTTCTCCCTATTAAAAAACGTGCTAAACGTCTCTTAATTAAACGTTACAATAAATATATAGAGAACGTTGAGTCTTCAATAAAGGATAATATAAAATACTTTTGGAAATATACTTCAGATATAAAGGAAACAAATACGGGATATCCTCAAGTAATGAAGCTGGGAACCAAAACTTCAGACGACCCAAAAATAATTTCTGAAATGTTTTCACATCATTTTAAATCCGTATTTGAACCGTTGTCAGACAATGCATATACATTAGCTCAACACTTAGAGGATAATTTTACTGGAACAAACTTACATGACATACGTTTCACACAGTTGGAAGTTTGCACTGCTTTAAAAAACATTGATCCAAACAAAGGCGCTGGACCTGACAAAAGCCAGTGTTTTTAAAACACACTTCTAATACAATTTGCATGCCGCTCAATATAATTTTTAACAAATGTTTGGAAACTGGAACATTTCCCACTCAATGGAAACAAGCATACATTACACCTATTCACAAATCAGGTTCTAAGAACAACGTAGAAAATTACCGTTCAATATCAATTCTTTCGGCTATTCCTAAAATTTTTGAGAAACTTATTCACGATCATATATATTCAATTTTGAAAAATACATTATTTGATGAACAACACGGCTTTGTTAATGGCAGGTCTACACTGACAAATCTTCTTGTTTTTACTAACTTTATTTTTAATAGTTTAGACAATAAATCTCAGATTGAAACTGTATACACCGATTTTAAAAAAGCATTCGACAAAGTTGATCACTTGTTACTTTTAAAAAAAATGTCATACAATGGTATCAAGGGTAATCTTCTACGCTGGTTTGCCTCTTACTTACAAAACCGCATACAGTCGGTAGTGCTTAATGGCTACATTTCCTTACCCGTTGTAGTAACATCTGGCGTACTACAGGGATCAATACTGGGGCCACTCCTCTTTATCCTATTTATTAATGACATTTGAACTTGCTTTGACCACTGTAAATTCTTATTATACGCTGATGACTTAAAATTGTACTCTGCGATTACTAAACCTGACGACATAAAATTAATACAAAAACGATTTGAACAGACTTGAAAACTATTGTAAAATTAATAAATTATTCTTGGCTTATAATAAATGCAAACACATAACATATACTAGGAACAAAAATGTAGTACACGCGGACTTTTACTTAGGTGGTCACAAAATTGTATCAGAATTATGTATACGTGATCTTGGAGGATATTTAGATACCAAACTCACACTAGGCACAGGCACATCAAAGAAATATTGAATAAATCCTACCGAATGCTAGGCTTCGTTATACGTATAACAAAATCATTTAAACACAAAGATACTCTTACCTGCCTTTATTAGTCATTGGTTAGGTCTCATCTAGAATATGTGTGTCCCGTTTGGAATCCATTCTACTCAGTTTATGAAGATAAAATAGAAAAGGTCCAAAAGAAATTCTTACGTAATGTTAACTATCGAATGCATTCACCTCGCGTTTCCTATGAAAATCTCTTAACAAAATATCAAATGCTATCATTAAAAGACCGACGCACTTTAATCGACGCCACTACTTTTAGGAATATATGTGTTGGTGAGATTAAGTGTTCACAGTTATTATCCGAGGTAAGGTTTCGAATACCACCCAAAAACACACGATCAAAAAATTTATTTCATATACCAAAAACCAAGACCAATATTGGTAAAAGAGCACCAGTACACAGAATGTGTGTTCTCCACAATAAAATGCTTAACGACATCGATATGTTCTCTATTTCCCGTTCAGCTTTTAAAACTAAATTAAAAAGTACTTTAGTAAATTATGAATTAGATATATAAGGATATTTAGTATTTAGTATTGTACATGTTAGATGATTGTTTTCTTTTTATTTAAGTACAGACTTGTTACCCTGCTTGTTGTGCAGACGCTACCAATTACGACCTGCTTCATAATATAAATATTATGTATGTTCTTAGTGAGACAGTTTGTAGGAAACAATTGTAATTACCATTGTCTTATTTTACTTATATGTTTTTCTTTCATATCTTTTGTTTCTGTTTTGTCTCCAATCAAGTAAATAAATAAATAAATAATTTTTTCAAAAATCTTACAAGTGTTGGTAGTACAGAAATAGGTCTGAAATTGGCGGGGAAACACGCCAGATTTGATACTAATATTAAAAATAGCTAATTGAGGCGCGATTGTATTATAGACGCAAAAATTTAACCGAATTGACCCACAGATCTGCAGTTTTCTTAATATAAATAGTTTTAAAATGTTTTACAATATCTTTTGATGATGCTTTATGAAATTTAAAATTTTTTGTACACGCAATTACATTGTCCTCACGGGTTGTCACCCACGTATAAAACGCGTCTGCATTTTGATATGTGTAAAAGCTTTGACACAGTCAAGGAAAGATTGGACACAGTCGACTTACATCTCAAAAATCTATGTTGTTCCGCAGTAAAAAAAAAACTACTGAGATGCGGCATATTACCTAACGGTAAAAAATTGTTTCGTATAAAGATATTATGCATGCATATTAGTGATTCTCCACTATTTTCCAATTCTCCAACACTCGATTTGTATTAATTCTTGTAAATTTTATTGTTATTTTTGTGCCTAGGCCAAGCTTAGTAGCGCTCAAGAAAAGAATTTTACTCATCACTAATATGCAATAATATAAATAACTTCTTTTAGTAATAAAATTTCTCATGTGTGTATTACAGTCCACTGCTATGGAGCTTTTTTTTTAATAGAATATGGGTAGCGATCGACGGCTGCGTGGCGCAGTGGCTTAACAATGAGTTGCAGCGCTAAGAGTCGCGGGTTCGAATCCCGCATGGAACAAGTATTTGTATGTACTACAATTTCTGAATCAACAGTGGTAGAGCCACGCGGCAGCTTTTGCTGTCGCACGGATGGGCCGGCTCGAACCGGGGTGGTACCACGACCTCACAGAATACCAGCGTGAAGTAGAGGTTTACCTCTGCGTTTCGCTTGGTGAGTGCAGGTGGCCGGAGGCCCTTTTTACTGGAAATGAGGCATTCCATCTTAGTCCTCACGGGTGACAACGCATCTACATTTTGATTTGTAACAGAGGATAGATGTAGATGTCTATGGGCCGCAGCAACCACTTACCATCAGGTGGACTGTGTGCTCGTTTGTCACCATCATCCTATAAAAAAAAAACTACAAATAATTGTTCCGGGTCTTGATGTTTGTCCTTGTGAAATTTATGTATGTAAACTGCCCCCACGATACGTGAGAAAATTCTAGTGTGGAGGTAACTTTAAAAAAAAAGAGAATATGGGTGACAAACGAGCACACAGTTCACCTGATGGTAAGTGGTTGCTGTGGCCCATAAACATCTACATCTGTCCTCGTTTGCGAATCAAAATGCAGATGCGTTGTCAGCCGTGCCGACTAAGATGAAATGCCTCTTTTCCAGTAAAAAGGGTCTCCGGTTCTCTGCAGCATTATGCTGGTATTTCACTCTGGTATTCTGTGAGAGCGTGGTCCTACCCCGGTCGAGCCGACCCATTCGTGCTACAACCATAATATAGCTGCAGCATGGCCTCTTCCAAAGTGCGGAGGATTTGCCATAATCGTCATCTAGAATATGTTATTTACTGTCTTTTATCTTTATACAATCCTGACAACACTTGTCTATTCTGGACAACTTATTGTATTTACTTTATATTAACTTATTGTATTGTACAAGCGGATCCGCGGGTACAAGTTGATGGTAAAATGCAAAATTACCTGAAATTAGGAGCTGAAGCAAGATCGAGCCCCAAACAGGCCAAGTTAATAGCGAAGTAACTTGTCATAAAGAGCACCGAATTCACCTGAAAATTACGTATGGAATTAGGAATGCCTTATTTCCAGTAAAAAGGGTCACCACTCAGGGGGACTATGTGCTTGCTTTTCGCGCTTTTCTGCCGACTTCCAAAAAGGAGACCGTATTCAATTCGACTGCATGTTTTTTTTTATGTGTGTTACCGCATAACTTTCTACTGGGTGAACCGATTTCGATGATTCTTTTTTAATTTGAAAGCTGGTACTTCTCGTGTGGTTCCATATGAATTTGATCAAGGTCAGACCAATAGTTTTTGAGTTATTCTTAATAACTTATATTGAAGTCGGCTGTACAAATTTTTTAATTTTAAATTATGATCATTGATTTTAGACCGATCAATGCAGAATAGGCTTATAGTATCTTAAAGTCAAGTAAAATGTAGTATGAATATAATTTTATATATCACTGGATCAAGGAGTAACTGACTAGGCTTGGCTACATCTATGTTTTTTTTTACCATCAATTTTGGCCATCCGGCAAGCGTTTGTATTCCTTTAAAAGACGCAAGTTTAAAAGCTTCTATTCTAATTTCGTTTGCTTAGTGTTGGTTGCTCAAAATAAATAAACAACTCACCTGAGCAATTGTGTTTAGAGATCCAGCCATAATGCCTATCTGAACTAAAATCCAGGAAGCTAATACAGCCATAACCGGGTTGCCATTGTGGGAAGCCATTGGCCTTAGAAGAAACCCTGAAAGAAAAAATCAACGAAATTTAAATTAAAATCTCTTCTTTATTGTCTGTTGCATTAATATGCTTGTTACATATATTTAATTTTTATAACAAACTAATGGCGTTAAGTCAAAGTGACTGTGACACCACGACACTTAACGACATTTAAAATTGAGTAGCATTTGAGTATTTAGACATAACACTATTAACAGGTAATGCGGGTGGCCTTTTCTCCATACAAACGCTCTCGACTGTTCTTTCTGGTTTATTACCAACCTCTTCTATGTCTTTATGATTTCCTCATTGATGTTACATTATCTTTCTAAGCACTAGTACCCTCACAAAATGCTCAAAATTGCTTAGATCGCTGTCAACAGAGGCTTAGTGTTCAAATTTGATAACTAATACTGAAGAAATAAAAACATAAGGACACAGTGTATATCCCTCTTATTCACTTTATGAAATATGTGCTAAATTGGTCCAATATTGGAGGAGGAAATGGTAGAAAGCCAAACTTCGATTTATGCCTTTTTACCTAGGCTATTCAGTCGGATCTGCAGTTGTCCTTATCGAACGCCGAACGCTCGCAGAGCGACAGCGATAGTTTCTTCAAATACCTAATTTTGAAGTCTCTCAGCTCGCATTTCCTCTTAAAAAGCCGAGTAATCAATAAAGTATTAGTATTTTATTAATAATTTAATTAGTATTATAATTTAATTAATAATTAATTAATAAATTTTTGTTTTATTAATTTTATCTCTCTTATAAAATCATCCATCCTCTCATTACCATTATAGCCTATTAAAGTGCACTAATTAACATAGGCCTCCCCCATAGATTGCCTGATAGGGGCGATTTTTGCTATAATTGCCACGCTTGGCAAGCGGGTTGGCAACCGTAGTCTTTTTTATTTTTAGTCGTTATTAGGATGACACTGCTGCCCATTTCCTGATTTGTTTCCCCCTGTCGCCTTTTACGACATCCACGTGTAGATATGGGGTAGTGGATATTCTTACACTGCCACTGCACAGTCTTGTAAGATATAAATAATTAAAATGTACTCACCATATATATTATCTTTAGCCAAAGCTTCTAGCACCCTTGACGCACCGATCAGATTCGACAGTCCCGCGGAGAATGTGGCCATCAACATACCTACAAAAATAAATAGAAAATTGTGACTGAAGTTAAGTTTCTACTTATCATGGTTAAAACTATAGAATATACTTTCATAAAAAGTTACATTAGGTATTCATTACACAATAAAGAGTCGAGTAAATAATAATAAGTCATTTATTTCAGACAAGAAGTATCTAGTGCTTAGTAAATTTTTTTTAACTTGAAAAAACACCAGGTGTTTAGTAACATTTAGAAATAATAAAATTATAGCGAACGGGCACCGAAGTAGCGAGGCGCAGGGCTCGCGCATGACGTGTTGTATATCATTATGCGAAACGCGAGAGTTCATTAAAACACGTACAGAACACGGAGGCTGGATCCTTAGACACATCTCCAGTCTTGGTTTTTGAGATCTGATATATACAAAGGCTTCTATGTTTTCTTTTTTATTTAAAAAACGTAACCTCCATACTAGGACTTTCTCCTGTATTGTAAAGGCAATTGACATACATAAGATACACAAGGACAAATATCCAGACCTAGAAACAATTAATTGCATGTCATTCAAATACTTGTTCCGTGCGGAATTCAAGCCCGCACCCTTAATGCTGCAACTCATTGCTAAGCCTACTGCGCCACGGAGCCGTCAACTCCATTGGCCGAATGTAAGTGAGGAAAAAAACTATACTTGGAAACAAATATATCGAGCCACTTTTGCGCCTTTTTTCACGTACAATATTTAATATTTATGTCATATGGAACGTATCAATTCGAACCATATATCGCCTAAAAATTTACAGAATAACCTTTACAATGAAGGTAAATTATTGAATAATAACCTTATTGAATGATAGAGAATATATGAGAACTCCAAACTCTTCTGGAAAGAGGTTGGAAGGACCCGAAGTGGTGCGACGGCCTTAAGAATGAACAAAGTGCTTTCGAGAACTAATGACGTCCTCTCAGAAAAATCGGACGTCATGCAGCGATGGAGCGAATTTTATAGAGAAATGTATGCGTGTGATGATCTTAGTGAGGGATCCGGGGATGACGCCGTGACTGGTACGCCAGACCCGGACCTCGATGACACTGAGGTCATCAGTATGAAAGAGATTGAACGTGCGATTCGAAGTTTGAAATGTGGTAAGGCTGCGGGACTAGACAGAGTTACTGCTGAAATGGTCAAGTATGGTGGGCCTCGCGTCTGGGACAGCTTTCATCTGCTGTGCAATTTATGCTGGCGGATGGGGGATGTCCCGGATGATTGGCGATCCGCAGTCATTGTGCCTTTATATAAAGGTAAAGGTTCACATTTTGACTGCGGGTGCTATCGGGCGATCAGCTTGACCAGTTTAGCAAGTAAAGTTTACTCGAAGGTTTTGACACGTAGGATGCAAGAGAAATCGGAAAGATTTCTATGGGAGGCACAATGCGGATTTAGACCTGGAAGAGGATGCACGGATCAAATGTTTTCTCTCCGCATGATCACGGAAAAGCTTCTGGCTGCTAACCAGAAGATTTTCTGTGCTTTTGTGGATCTTGAGAAAGCATTTGATAAGGTTGTAAGGAAGAAAATGTGGGAACTGTTGCCGGGGTATGGTGTGGTTGGCCGATTGCTAAGGGCTGTGCAGTCTCTTTACTGTGACTGTAAAGCCTGTGTGCGGGTAGGGCATGACCTGTCACCCATGTTTAGCGTCCAAAGGGGCGTAAAACAGGGTTGTGTCATGTCTTCCTGGCTGTTCATACTGTATCTCGACAGCTGTTTACAAAAGCTGAAAGATAGCTGTTTGGGTGTGAAATTGAGTGACATAAAAGTAAATTGTCTGCTGTATGCTGATGATGCAGTGCTTATTGCACCATCAGAGGCAGAACTGCAGGCATTAGTCACGTGTATGAAAGAGGAATGTGAAATTAAAGGTCTCCGTTTGAACGCTAATAAAACTAAGGTTCTGGTATTTGAAAGGGACGAAGAGAGAACGAAGTGTGAAATATGGGTAAATCAGGAATGTCTAGAACAAGTAAATGAAATTGTATACTTGGGGAGTGCTTTTAGCCGGGATGGAAGATGTGATTTAGATGTGGACAGGCGTGTCGCTGCCGGGAACAAAGTCAATGTTGCCCTGACTGCGTTAGTCAAAAGACAAGGCGTAGTGAAGAGTGCACGCCTTGCAATACATAACGCAGTGTTGGTACCGACTTTGTTATATGGTAGCGAAACCTGGGTATGCCAGAAGAAGTATAAAAGCAAGTTGAATGCAGTGGAGATGCGATCTCTTCGTAAAATGTGCGGCGTTACCATGGCCGACCGAAAGCGAAACGAAGAGATTCGCAATATGGCAGGTTTGAAAGATGACCTTATCACAAAAATTGATAAGGGCGTGCTTCGGTGGTTTGGGCACGTTGAGCGAATGAGTGAAGAAAATATATAGCGCGAAAGTTAATATTAAAAGGTGTCGAGGTAGACCGAGACTAACTTTCGAAGACCATGTGAGCAAATTGCTCGAAGAGGGTAGGGTCAAGAGTACTCGGATACCTAGACGTGCATGTATGAAGTAGATAATGAATCTGAAAGAAGCGAAAGAGGTATGTAAGGATCGTGACACTTGGCGATCTGTTCTCTCTGGCTACCCCGTCAGGGATTGTGCGTGAAGATAAGTAAAGTAAATTGAATGATAAATTATTGCCTCTGAAAGAAAAATGGTCATTTTGATAGAAAATTAATTTAGTAGGGTTTAGTCCAGAAAAACAATAAAAACAAAATTATTGCAAACAAAATTGATAATAACTGGTACTACCCCCCGTTCCCCGATACATTCTTGCAATCTTTTAATCATCGATCTGATCAGCGACATATCGTGGTATTTTCTCCCACTCTTCCAGCACAGCGACTCTAAACTCGGGAATGGATGAAACAACGAGAACCCTAGCTCGGACTCTCCGTTTCAGCTTTCAGCTTCGTGCTTGAATCCCGATCGCCGATAAGTAAAGGGCAAGAAAAGAGCCTACTCCTTTTTAAAAGGCCGTCAACGCATCTGCAATTCCCCTGGTTCCCCTGGCGTTACAGTTGTGCATGGACGGCGGTAGTCACTTACCATCAGGTAAGTCGCATGCTCGTTTGCCCCCTCTCCTATAAAAAAAGTACTCCGTAACGATCCGCGCGGTATGAGGTCTCGCATTGTCATGCATAAACAATAAATCTACTCCTATAAAACCAGCATACGGCATTATGTGGTCTTTGAGAATGTCAGTTATGAATCGGTCAGCTGTTAATCCACGTCTACCACTTACATCGTTGATGGGGTCGACGAATACAAGTTCCGGTTTTTCCGCTTACAGAAATTCGTCCCCAGACCATACAAGAACCACCGCCAAAATTTACAGTTTCTCGAATGCAACATTGGGCAAATCTTTCACCAGGTCTATACACTCGGTTTCTCCCGTCATTGCTAAAAAGACAAATTCTCGACTCGACAGACAACAAAACTGGCCTCCAAGGCTTAAGTCTAATAATTTCTTTTTTATCCAAACCACGAACGTTGTTTTCGCCAATCTAACATTGATTTTGTTTAAAGTGACTATGAAAACGCTCTTATTATTTATGTGCGCACTTGGTCAATTGAATTTGAATTGATGTTAAGTTATTTCAGATAAGTAAGTAATTTTATTTCGTATTTGCATAAAAACAGTAAGTGAGCATTTACCGTGTCAGTGCCAGCTACCCCGCTCAGCCGGCGCTTGCGCGATCCACATCTGTGTCACAGTATTTGTTCTGAATTCTAGTAGTATATACAGGGTTATTTTACAATAACCGGCCAAATTTGCACAGGAGGTTCAGATAGGTAGCATAAGCGAATGGTGAAAAAAATATATAAGAAAAAATCTCAAACATTTTGTCCTTTTTATCTTTTATATTCAAAATGTGTGGGAATGCATTATTTTAACTGATTGTCATTTATAAATATGTATGTGCTTACTGTTTTAAGAGCACGCACACATTCGTTAGGGAGTGCTGAATTCGGATGCAGTCGGTAGCATTCGGCCACTTCGGCGCTCGCGTTGGGTTACGATTTAGTTAGTGAGTTAGAATTAGCGCTTCTCCCCGCCCTTTCCCTTCCCCGGCCTCCGTATAGTGACTGTACAGAACCGCAGACCCCTTTTACTGGATACGAGGCATTCCACCTTAGTCCTCAAGGGTGACAACACATCTACATTTTGATTCTTGTTCGAGGATAGATGTAGATGCCGTTGGATCACTGCATCCACTTAACATTAGGCGGACTGTGTGCTTGTTTGTATCCATATTCTATTTAAAAAAAAACTCACCAACGGCAATGAATGGTGGCCAGATATTGATGGGTAACAGATAGACGTAATTGTTCTGAAGCAGCTCCCGAGAACAGGTCGCCGCTGTGAGGATACTGAGGGCCGCGTACGACAGCGCCGTGAACAGCAATGCAGTTAGAGTGCCCACAGGGATGCTGCGTGATGGGTTCTTCAGCTCTCCTGTTAATACGGTTAAAACATTTATTTTTTCAAAAGATTACAAATAATCACTTAAGAGAGATGATACAATATTATGAAACAGATAATTACACCGATTAGCGTAGTTGTGTGTGAGCTACAGAGGGTAAAAATTTATAAGTACATAAATGCGGTCTATTATTTAAAAAATCAGTAAATGTAAAATGTGAAATGACTGAAATAAAAAAATCTATTGTAAATTCAATGGTGGAGTTCAGACCAGCTATGGGTACACTTAGGGTGGTTAGGTTAGTCACAGTGAGTCCCACATAACCACGACAGACCGACTGTCGTGGTATGCATAAAGCATTTACTACCTCTTCGCGTTAACGGGGTAGCCCATTTCATTTGCTTCTGGGTGCAAAAAAAATCCGGATATGGATTTCAAGTTCACACTTTTTAATAGGTTGGATCCAAAAGTAAGACGCCCATTACACGCCTAGGCAAGCGTCAATCAATTCATGATTGCATGATAGAATAATTTCGACATTACACGCTCATGCTGACTGATGTCAGTCAAACCCAAATTTTCGGAGAGAAAGGACCTACCTTTAAACTAAGTTCATTTTCGATTCACCGTTTAACTGTAATTTAATATCTTGAAAAGAAAAAGAAAAAAAAACGAATAGGAAAAATTGTAATATTTAATATCATTTTACCCATTTTAATTTAACGCGCGCCAATGTTCGACCTCTTGGAGCGCATAATCGATACGCGGCTTTATTTGAAACGCATTTATGGACGAAAAATAAGCTTACTATATACTATAAATTATGATTTTTCATTTATGTTCTTAAGTTATAGTAAAATTTGTATTACTAAGTTGTTGTTAATTACATTTATTGTATGTTTTTGTCTTTCTCAAAAAATAATTAAATATTGTATGCTGTTCTTAACATATATCAAATGTCTGAAAAGCAAGTACATATCATTTACTAAACTTTTAAATCAAAAACCAATATTAAAATATAGACGAATTGATCATAACTTCCTTAACTATAAAATAACTTATGTTCTAATTAATGGTATTTATTCCAGTTTATGACAGCCCTATTACGTGGCTGAAATTAGGGACTTCTTATTATGTACGTCAACGAAATAACAGCCGGGCGGCTGACATTAAGCACTCCATACATTTCGTATATCTAATTACAGCCCCATTAATTTCCACTAAAGTAAAATAAAAAACTTATAGATTTAAACAAAAATAGCTGCATTACTATATCTATAGTCACATTCATACAAATCAAAAAGCCTAAAGATGAGCTAATGTAAAATATGCTTAATTGTATCTGGAACCATAACTTGTCAAAAATTAGGAAAATGAGCGTATTTCGTTGTGTACGTGTTTTGATTTTTAATTTAACACTGTTAGGCTTAAAACTGTGAGGTAATATTAGAAATATACTTTCCTCTAGTTACAAAGATTTTTTTAGCCGACAATATTTGTAGTTAAGACTACTAGAAATCTTATTTACGAAGTAAAAAGGTGGAAAGGCTGAAATTAAGGGTGTGGTTGGTATTAGGTTCATCCACCCTACCCGGGGTTTTTCGTATCCCACAACTCGGGGAGAGCCTCAAAATTTAAAATAAAATCTTTTTCTGGCTGAAGCACGTTTGGCAAGAGTGGCGACGGCCTGCATGAGCGCGTGGAAGCCGCCGATTCAATATATTCTGCGTCCGCCTCCATTGCTGTCTGAGCGTTGAAATGCCGTTACACGTTCAATCAAAATTCGTGACTGATAGTTGATTGACGTAAAAATCAAAATATCCAGATATTTGCCAATCAATTTCATGCAACCGTCAATCACCGCATTACACGGTAGGGTATTCGTCAATCACAACTGTTGTAAAACTGACAGCAAAACCTACCGTGTAATGGGCGTCTATGCCATATAATATGTTCATAGACACAAACACATATCAAGAGGTAAAAAGTAGTAGTATAGTTACAACAGTGTAAAATCATCTTATACATTTAGAACACTATTAAAACACTTCACTTCACTTTTCAGAGTGTAGTCTCAAAGATAAGACACGATCCAAGTGTGGCGATCACGCCTAAACCTACCCTACTATGCTAGATATCCATGCCCAGCATTGGACTGATTACGGATATCTCAGACCAAGAAAAAAGGTAAGACGATCATCTGTAGTGACGCCGAAACTATCTATAATTTATTGTACAAATAACGAACTCATGCACACAAAATACATACGTCACGCCTGTAATCCATCCCCGAGGGAATAGGCAGAATCCAAAGAACAGAGAGCTATTCGTACTAAGAAAAAAATGTGGGTTTAAATGGTAAATTGTAAAATAAGTGATAGCCACTTAAGAGGAAATGCGGGCCGAGACTTTTGAAAATTAGGTATTTGAAGAAACTATCGCTGTCGTTTTGCGAGCGCTCGGCGTCGGATAAGGATAACTGCAGATCCGACTGAATTAGCCTAGGTTTTACACGTGGTAGAGCCATGCTGCGGCTATATTAGTAGTATAGTTGTAGCACGAATGGGTCGGCTCGACCGGGGAAGGACCACGCTCTCACAGAAAACCAGCGTAAAATAGCAGCTTAACGCTGCTGTGTTTCGTATGGTGAGTGTAGAGAACCGGAGACCCTTATTACTGGCAAAGAGGCATTCCATCTTAGTCCTCACGGGTGGCAACGCATCTGCATCTTGAGTCTTTATTGATGATAAATGTAGATGTCTATGGGTCACAGTAGCCACTTACCATCAGGTGGACTGTGTGCTCGTTTGTCACCCTATCCTATATAAAAAAAAAGGTAAAAAGGCATAATTCGAGGTTTGGCTATCTACCATTTCCTCCTTCAATATTGGACCAATTTAAAAGATATTTCATAAATTTTTTTTTCACTTTCATACATAAAATTAGTTGAGAAGAAATGGTAGCGTCTATATACCAAAAATATCTTAAAATGTTAAGCGTCAGTCCCTTAATAACTCTGTCAAAGAATTTTTTACTGAGAAGGCGTCAAAAAAAAGATATTTACATTTGAACCTTTTTAGGTTATGTCCTATGTCACTTTGAAAAAGTCATGCTTCCTGTGGTTGTTTGATGTTAGCTTAATACATAATACATAATTGAGTTTTTAGACTATTGTATCTCTATTATATATTTGCATACTATAAATGTATATTTCTGGCATGGCTCCAGGGCTTTTGTACCATAGTGACATTCTCAGAAGGGCTAGAACCCAGAGCCGTAAAGCCAGTAAAAAAAAAACAGTGACATTTTATTTTAGCTAGTGTTGGCATAACATTAAATGGAATTGTTACATAGTACTATGATTGAGATAATGTATTATTGTAGGAAATTCTTTGTAAGAGACTTATTCGCCATATTACTTTTATTTTTATTATTACTGATAGTACAGTTATTACTAACAATAACTTTATATAAAAATATTTTGTGTGTTGTCTTGGTAGTGTTACAAAGTGTATACGAAAATAGTAGGAATATACTAAATGGCAACATTTGAATAGAGTAAAATGATTTCAGTCATTTGATATTCCCAAAAATGTTTGTTTTTTTCTGTGGCTTTAATTAAAATACATTTTTATTTGAAAAATCATAGAAAAATAATAAAACTCATTTTATATATAACTTATTTCTAGACGCTATAATTTTTGTCAACTATTTTTCTGCCATTGCTCTTTGAACACTAGACCTCTGTTAACAGCAATCTAAGTAGGCAATTTTGATCATTTTGTAAGGGTTCTAGTGCTTATAAAGATAATGTATCATCATAAGGGAAAACATAGGGACATAGAAGAGGTTGATATTTATTTTACAGTAAAAGCTCATTGCTGTAAGGTCATAAACCAGAAAGAAATCAGACGAGAGCGTTTGTATGGAAAAAAGACCACCCGTATTTACTTTTAACACTTATTTCCTACACATTCACTAACCCAATATCCTATTAGTCGCCTTTTATGACATGCTAGACAAGTAGCACATTTGGCAACTTTTGCTTTTGCATAAAACAATAACATTCTTATTTGGGCTTCTTCTCTACCAAGGTGTTCACCTGGGTGGGTTTACTACCCGTGCGTTTAAAGAATGGGATTAAAAATGGCGTCACCTCAAATTCACCTCTCGCTCGCATACTGTCGCTATCTATACTCACACCCGCCGGTAAAGTCTGCAAAAAATACGTCACGATATGCGTTTTTCGTACGTTCTATAACTTCAGTTTAAACTTGTCATTGGAACCAATGATAACAAAATGCTAATAACTACAAAAAAAATCAGTCTATTTTTGCTAATTTGTGAGCTAAACGCGTTCTGTGAGTTTTCCTCATATGTAATTGTTACGGCCTACGGCTGCTCCCTTAAAGGATCCAATCCTCTGGGGCCCATGAGCAGAAGACTTCCCGAGCAAACGTAGGTCGGGCCTCAATGTGGCCACGTGGAATCTCTCTAATTACACTAAAATATATGGGGGAGCGTTATACTACGGCCAGTCGACCGGAAGGAATTTGGACGAAGCTTACTTACCTATATCCAAGGCGACTGGTCCCTCCGGAGTCGGTCAGGTCGCATGTGGTTGTGTAGTGCAAGGGAAAGAATGGTGATGTGGTGTGTATCTGGGTGTGACTGATGGTGATTGAACCTAGACCTTGGCCGTCGGCAGCAGCCCGAGCGTCGACACCGCTCCAACTTGAGGGGGCCTTTCGAGGTTATCCACAGTCACTTTCTTCTTTCGTCACGTTGACAGTCAATTAACTCTATCGTACGATTTACTAACTTACAGAAGCCACTAACTATCGCTGGTTATAAGGTTAACACACAAAACGCACACGGAGTTTACAGTTTATTAAAGGTCACTACCGTTTCGCGTCGCAACAGTTAGTTCTAGAATATTAGAGGCCGCACTAGCTAATATTGCCTAATGCACTTATGCAGATTCTGAGTCAAACACAATGAGTCCCTGGGAAGCTCTCCAGCAGGAATGCGCGTCACAATGATAGGCCGTATATTTACTGGCCGCACCGAATTATTCCGAGTTCCCTAACAGAATACCGCGTGCTCACGTCAGCACCGCTTAAGGACGACTGATTTTTCGCTCGCGACTCGCGCGCCACTCCACGCTCGGAAGAACTTCAAACCGGTATCGCCGAGCTGCGCGCCCTCTAACGTCAATCCCGAAATCAGCGTTCGGGCGTAAACAAACCCCCGTCCCGGACATAAGGATTTAGGTCCGCGAGCAAACCGGTCAGCGGGACGGGGTCGCGACGGCAAGTTGCAAGACCGAATCTATAACCAAACTAGGCCACCTTAGGCAACCCATCAGATCTTGCAACCCTAACCAACGCCTCAAAAGATAGCCCTAATGTGGCAAGCCGGAGGGTCAGCCTCCACTGGATGCCCCTCCTGGGCATCGCAGCAATTTAATAAGTCCTGTACTGGACAGAAGTCCGACGACCTCTTTCAAACACCTATCTGTGCCCCTATGATTAGTTCCGCAATCCGACCGGATCAGCTCTGCAAACAGCGACGCGACACGAAGCGGCCCCGAGCGGCCTCCTAAGCTTCAGTGCAGAGAGCACCCACAAATTCCACATGAACGTGGTCTGTGGAGAGCCGAACGAAACGCACAGATAGTCCCTAGTATGAATTTTCAACAAGTAGGCCTAGCCAGGCCACCCACCATATTATCATTTACTAAAATAGTGCGGCAGCTGATTTCAATCCGATAATCTCCAAAACTAGCTAGCCTGTTAGGCAAGTAGTCCTATGCTCATATTTCAACTATTTTTCAAAAGCATCAATGTTCAACTACAGAATTAATTCAACCAAATTTATCACCGATACGCATAGGTCAACTTGCAAATTAAACAAAACAATAACGTAAGGGACAGCCCTACTTCTTCGCAAAGCAAAATGATTAAACACTATCATAAACATATAGATAATTTTTCAAATAGTGCGCCATTCAATTTCAAATGAATTCAAATTTTCCTTTCAGCAAACAGACGCAACAATCAAATACAGTGATTAAATATATGTACAAAACACATGCAGTAGCATTTAAAAGAGTAGATTAAATTCAATTCTTTTAATTTAAACCGCTACAAATAGGAAAATTTCGCGGAAAGCTCAAAGCATTTTTTAATTTTAATTCAAGTATTTTTTAACTAAGTGCTCGACTAAACCAAATCTAATACCCCTTGACAGCGTGATTCAACGCTCCAGGGGGGCCCTAATCTTCCCACCACCAAGGGGAGGCCACATGGCGTGAACCCGAGATAAATAGAGCACAACCTCTAACAGTTGCCACTCGGGTTGTACGCCTTCACTGAGGCCGTCGGCAACAGAACATTTTGACAAGTGGACTGTTGACGGCTTAAGGCTCAGTGGAGGCGGCCGTGGTGGGAGCTAAGGCGGCAGCTAGACAGGGCCGCCTCCATCAAATGGGGAACAGTGGTACACCAGTCGCGGCCACTCAGCTAACGGATGTGAGAAGGGTCCAGCGGACCGATGAGTGGCCGTGAAGTTCCTCTCCACACGCTGAGGGGGGGTGATGACACCCCCGCCCCTGGGGAATTACCCCCCAACTGCTCGGGGGAGGGGCCCCTTTCAAACTTAGGGGCCTGGTGGCTGGCCGGCGAGCGCCGATTGTCGCCCAGCAGAGGGCGTGGCTGAGCGCCCCCGCCCGTGGGGGTCGAGGGCCTGGCAGAGCCCCGAGAGGAGACGCCGTTCGCACCCAGGCACAAAACTGCATGGTGATTGCCCTGGCAATGCAGACAGGGCCGTCGATGCGGATAGTCTCGCTGGAGGTGCTCCCAGACATGAACAGCACCAGCGGCGCTCCTTGGCGATAGTTCGCCTCGCCGAAACCGGCTTACCTAATAATTTCGGGCCCGACGTTACCCGATGATCAGATGCTCGACAATAGGAGCAGGGGGGGGGGGGGTTGACGACGACTTGCCTGGAGGATTCAGCCTCTCACTGGGCACGGCTCGTAAGTCGTCAACGGTGCCCGCCGCGCTCTCTATCTGCCGGCACTGCTCCTCCAAAAACCGCAGCAGGTCATAGAAGGGCGGAATATAGAAGGCCTCGTCCCCGCCGTACCTCTCCTCAAAATGGATTCGAAGGTCGAGAGGTAGACGGGACAGCACGATGCGGAGCAACAAAAGAGCCCATTCGCCCACTGGTAAACCCAGCCGCCTCAACGTATTACAGGCCACCAAGACTGGATCCAACAGGTCCGGACGCAGTCTGGCCCGGTCACTAAGCAGCGGGAGGCTTAGAAGCTGCTTAACATGTTCGTCCGCAATTCGCCGGACGTTGGCGTATCTTCTGGCTAGGAGATCCCGAGCAGTCTGGTAGGCGTCGTCCGACAATCTCAAGTGGCCGACGACGCCCAGGGCCTCCCCCTCCAGTGAGGCCAGGAGGTACGCCATCTTTTGGCTCGGGGTCAAGTCACTCCGGGCGTCCACTAGGCTGTCGAAAAGACCAACGAAGGTCAGCCATTCGGAAAGAACCCCGGAGAACTTTGGCAGGTCCAGAGTTGGGAGTCGTCCCAACAGCTCCGGCTGAAGCTGCTTCAGAGAGGACTCGGACAGGTCACTCATCCGAGCTTCACGCGCCTCCTCGGCATACCTGCCTTCAGCCTCAATCAACTCGTATGTGAGCCACAAGAACTGCTCATAGTCCGCGAAGCAGGAGTCCAGGACTCCCTTCTCCACATCCGAATCCTCGAGCTCAGCGTAAGCCTCCTCCACTGCGGCCCTTCGAGCATCCACCTGCTCGAACCGCTTCATCAAGTTATGGACCCTATCCGGTCGACCTATCAAAGCATGGGCGCTTGTGGCCCAGCGTAGCTCAGTCCGCAAACAACGGATCAGTAGCTTGGGCGATGTCATCACTATTAAATGCAAATTACGACGCGGCTTGAGCACAGATTACAAAGATAACAAATAAAAAATACAACAAAAAATTAACAGTAAATAAATGCAGTTCCTATCAAATCGCGTTGAATAGAAATTACACAAATACAAATTACCATTACACAAATACATCAACCAAATACAAGTTAGCACAAAAGAAAAGACACAAATCAAATTAACAAATAACAAATACTAGTGCGAACAAATCAAGTTAAATTCAAATTGCGCAAATACAATTATTACTCTTTAGTTCAAATACAAATTACAGTATAAACGAAGATACACATCACAGTCGATCAACAAAAAATGCCTAGCTCGGAAATCGACCCTTCGATAAGTAATCCACTACAACTATCCGGCAACGATAATTAACCGATTACGTAAAAATAACCATCTACCCACATGACGTATATCTCTAGAAAACTCCCGCTTGCGCAACCTAGGGCGCGGCTTTTCAAATCAACCCACTAACTAAAAAAAGGCAAGCAACAAAGAACAAAGGGAAATAATTCTATTATTACGTACAAAAAAATATTTTTACGTATTACGGACGGGCGTGATTGCAGATACAAATTAAACCAATCAAACCAACGCTCCCTGCCACCAGAATTGTTTAATGTTTATCAAACACTATGGTCGGGATCGACCGGGAATCGAACCCGGAACCGCGCTCTGCTACCAATTTGTTACGGCCTACGGCTGCTCCCTTAAAGGATCCAATCCTCTGGGGCCCATGAGCAGAAGACTTCCCGAGCAAACGTAGGTCGGGCCTCAACGTGGCCACGTGGAATCTCTCTAATTACACTAAAATATATGGGGGAGCGTTATACTACGGCCAGTCGACCGGAAGGAATTTGGACGAAGCTTACTTACCTATATCCAAGGCGACTGGTCCCTCCGGAGTCGGTCAGGTCGCATGTGGTTGTGTAGTGCAAGGGAAAGAATGGTGATGTGGTGTGTATCTGGGTGTGACTGATGGTGATTGAACCTAGACCTTGGCCGTCGGCAGCAGCCCGAGCGTCGACACTGCTCCAACTTGAGGGGGCCTTTCGAGGTTATCCACAGTCACTTTCTTCTTTCGTCACGTTGACAGTCAATTAACTCTATCGTACGATTTACTAACTAACAGAAGCCACTAACTATCGCTGGTTATAAGGTTAACACACAAAACGCACACGGAGTTTACAGTTTATTAAAGGTCACTACCGTTTCGCGTCGCAACAGTTAGTTCTAGAATATTAGAGGCCGCACTAGCTAATATTGCCTAATGCACTTATGCAGATTCTGAGTCAAACACAATGAGTCCCTGGGAAGCTCTCCAGCAGGAATGCGCGTCACAATGATAGGCCGTATATTTACTGGCCGCGCCGAATTATTCCGAGTTCCCTAACAGAATACCGCGTGCTCACGTCAGCACCGCTTAAGGACGACTGATTTTTCGCTCTTGACTCGCGCGCCACTCCACGCTCGGAAGAACTTCAAACCGGTATCGCCGAGCTGCGCGCCCTCTAACGTCAATCCCGAAATCAGCGTTCGGGCGTAAACAGTAATTATTGTTCATTTTGTGTTAATATTTTTGTATTTGTTGTAAGTATTTTAAAAAAAATGTCTGTCTGTCCGAGCTAACATTCGGTATGGATGAATCGATTTTAATAAAACCTAACGAACAAATAGAGAGTAATACCAGAAGTGATCTAGACTAAATTTTACCCGAAAAGTTCTAAAATGGGTCCCTATTTATAAATGTTATTTTAAAATAAATGTACCTACTTGTGTATACAATTATTTTCAAATATTTTTCCATTAATAGGAGACTTCAAAGTAACCGAATAATATATTGTTATAACGCTGTACCGTTATTAGCGGGTTTTCGCTATTGGGACTGTGCATGTTAACGGTACGAGCTAGTTGAGCCGCCATTTCTAATCCCATTATTTATCCGCACGGACTATACCTATCTCAGCCGGCAAACATCAGTTGCATTGCTGTATTATAGATACTAAGATGGAATGCCTAGCTTCCAGTAAAAAGGGTCTCCGGATCTCTACACTCACTATACGAAACAGAATAGCAATAAAGAGCTATTTTACGGTGATATTCTGTGAGAGCGTGGTCCTTCTCCGGTCGAGCCGACCCATGCGTGTACCACAATATAGTTGTAGCATGGATCTACCACGTATTAAAGGTATCCATGAGTTACAGCAGCCACTTACCATCAGGTGGGCAGGAAGTTCGTTTGTCTCTTCAATTTTACTGTAACCGTTACAGCGTACTAAAGTCCACTGCTGAATATACGCCTGCTCCATAGATTGCCTCATATGGGGGATATTTGCCATAGTTGCCACGCTTGGAAACCGGGTTGGCAACCGCATTTTATTTTTATATTTAATCGTTATTAGGAAGACGCTGCTGCCCATCCCCTGTTTCAGTTTCCCTCTGTCGCCTCTTACGACACCCACAGGATAATATGGAGTAGTGGATATTCTATCACCGCCACTACATGAAAAAAAAAACTTAATATAACAAACAAACGCAAACACCTCACCACTCATATTAGCGCCGGCCATGACGCCGGTCACTCCAGTGAACAGCACGCCGAAAACCGATGCGAAGTCAACCCACTCGCCGTCGCTGGTGGTGTAGTCGCGTCCGTACTGCGAGTACAGGTTCGAATACAGCGTCTCCGAACTCAGCCCGGTGTAGTTGAAGTGGGTCACATTCACCAGTTGGTTCGTATCTGGCTTCTCGATCTGGAATGTGATACGCTATGGCGTGACTGCGGAACAGGAAGAATTTCAAATTATTGAAATTCACAAATATGAACTTTTATTACTTGAAAATAAACTCGGTTATCGAATCACAAAAACTGTTCTAAAGGTCCTTAAACTTAGTTGCAATAGAAATAAAACTTTGTGTGGTGGGAATTAAGTTTAAAATGCAAAGCAATAAATTTTTTCCTGCTCCGCATTCGTGCTTTAGATGAAGTACTTTTCTTCATTCATTATATACTATCAAAAGTTTACTGTTGAACATTGGGCCTCCTTCATATATTGTCTCATAGTGAGGATATTTGCCACGGTTGCCACACTTTGCAGTCGGATTGGCAGCTGCAATTTTTTTATTATTTCGAGTTGTTATCAGGAAAATACTGCTGCCCATCTCCTGTCTCATTAGCTACAGTGGTAGATTATTTTAGTACACCACTACGCAATTATGGTGCTGTTCTATATAGTGACGAGAACAGGAGACTCTTTTTACTGGAAGCGAGGCATTGCATCTTGACAACGTATCTGCATTTTGATTCTTAATCGAGGATAAATGTAAGTATCTTCATTTACTTACCATCAAGTGAACAACAGCATTTACTTACCATCAAGAGGACTGTAAGCTCATTTCTCAATACAGCAGAATTATGCTGCTATTTCAATTTGTTAGACGGTAATGCTTGTGTTGTCGCTAGCAGCTTACGTACCTGCGACAGGCTGGTGAGATAGAAGCTGAGAAAGGCGCTGGAGAAGCAGACCAGAATCGTGAGCCAGATGGCGAGGCCGGTGCCTCCAATAGTAGGTTATGTACCTGCGCCAGGCTGGTGAGAAAGTGTGAGGAAGGCGTTGGAGAGGCAGACAAGCATGCTGAGCCAAATGACGAGGTCTATGCGCCCACTAGCAGCTTACGTAATTGCGCCGCGCTGGTGAGGAAGAAGCTGAGGAAGGTACTGGAGAGGCAGACCAGCATGTTGAGCCAGATGGCGAGGCCGGTGCGTCCACTAGCAGCTTACGTACCTGCGCCGGGCTGGTGAGGAAGAAGCTGAGAAAGGCGCTGGAGATTCAGAGCAGCAAGGCGAGCCAGATAGCGAGACCGGTGCGTCCACTGGCAACTTACGTACTTGCGCCGGCCTGGTGAGGAAGAAGCTGAGAAAGGCGCTGGAGAGGCAGACCAGCATGGTGAGCCAGATGGCTAGGCCGGTGCGTCCACTAGCAGCTTACGTACTTGCGCCGGGCTGGTGAGGAAGAAGTTGAGAAAGGCGCTGGAGATTCAGAGCAGCATGGTGAGCCAGATGGCGAGGCCGGTGCGTCCACTAGCAGCTTACGTACCTGCGCCGGGCTGGTGAGGAAGAAGCTCAGAAAGGCGCTGGAGAGGCACACCAACATGGTGAGCCAGATGGCAAGGCTGGTACGCGCGAACAGCGAGGCGCCCGCCAGCGACACACCTAGCCCCAGCCCGTTTAGAAGCGTGCGGTACAGGAAGCGGAACCACCAGCTATCCGGCAGACCTGGGCCCGACCCCACCAGGTACCCTGGAATGTTCAGAGTAAAACTGCTGTAGCAATCGAACGTGAAGAATTGTGGTAGCTTGGGAGTAATCCGCTCTAAATTGCACAATATACGAGAAATCCCGATACAATTCCCGCTAGCACTATGCGTTTTTTGCAATTTTAAATGCAGATTTGCCAAGGCAGTGAAAGCACAGAATAGAATAGAATAATATATGACGGCACCTGCACCGTTGTAGATGCGGTGGCGTCTGTCTAGCTAGACAGAATTCTTGTAAACGACACGTGTACCGCACACCTGCCGCATTGCACCTGCGTGCCGCCCGTCCTGCTTGTATAAAACTGACTGAGCGGCCGCCGTTAAGACAGTCTTGGCTCTGACGTGGAACGGTGCGCTTGTCGTATTGCGTTACTAGTTTATCCTCGACTCGTTGGATAATTAATTCGTGTAAACGAATTAATTATTATTCCTAACTACAAAATCAGTCTCTGTACCCTACCCATTATACTTCCTACATCAGAAGTGGGATAAAGTCCCCCTTATTGCCCACATATAATCTTCGAATAGTATGAGAATTATTACATTTGTAAAGGCTATAATGCATTTCGCGTTGATGGATCTCTTTTTATGTTAAATACCGTAATAAAATTTGCTGTCCTACTTACGATATTGTCGTATCATTAAAGTGTAGAGAAAAGATAAAGTGAAATTATTTAAGCCAAAAGATAAATCCTTTTGTTCGATTTGTATTAAAAGTACCCGCAAGTATTTTCATTATTTCTTGACGTACCTAAATATTTTAACAAATGTCAAACTAAATGTTGGGAGGCTTTCTAATTAACTTGTTCAAGTTTTGTTATAATTTGATAGTTCATGTGAAACATGATTATCATTTGCTATATTTTGAAGTTCAAAACGTTTAAGGGTTGTACTACAATAAAGGATTAACTTTAACACTCTGTGGATTGAAAATAATAAGTGACATTTTTGTGTTCTAATGTGTTGATCAGTGTTGCAGTTTGTTCCGAATACTGTGTGGTCGACAAGATTGGGGTTTGATGTCGAGAGATTCGTAGAAGTCTCTACAACAATGATCAATAAGGAAGATGTTGTGACGGCTAATCGAACATGGTCAGGTACGGCCGAGCGCTAGTAAGATTGAGCCTACACCGCTACAGTCTGTAACTTATCGGCAGATCTTATGGCAAGGCAATTCAAGCGGCCGCCGAACACATGGTCCTTTGGTGCTGTAAATGAACGTCTGAGGCTTGGTCGGCTTTCGTAGATTATGCGCAGTTGCCTCCTTCCCTTTGAAATATGTGATGGTATCCGTCTCTACACATAGTTTCAGTTTATTGCAATGTTTTCAAATTTCCATACAGTTGCCGTTTCTTAAGAGAATTTGTGATGAATTTTGGAAGCTCGGAATTCCATGGTTTGCAATACATTTATCTCAATTTCTTTTAATTTTGCAAAGCAGTACGACGATTCGCTAGCGCCAGTACGGCGCGACGGCTCGCTAGCGCGAATGTGGCACGAACGCAGCAGAACGGAAAGTTTGAGTGCGTTTGCCTGGAGGTAACCATATCGGCGCGTCCATGACTTAAATGAAGTCTGGGATGGTCGACCGTTGTAATATTTAACAAGAGTTAATATCTGTTAGCAGGTGGTGATAACTGATAGACCGTATGCTGTTCACTGTCAACCGCATGAGGACGTGCGACAGTCAGAGGTAGCCGTGTCTGTGCATCTAGAAAATACTAGAGACATTGCAACACTCTAACGAAGTAATTATTCTAGAGCAGGAAAGGAACATGAAGTTGCAGGGAGGCTGGTCTGTGCTGCACTAGGATATGTGTAGAGTTGCTGTTGGTTTACATACTTAGGTGTTATCGTGTCACTACGTCCCTCACGATACACTTTTGTGTGATTGTGACGGGGACATGTTTGCGGTATGGTTGGTCTGTAACTGTTCTATACTTAATTGAAAAAAAAAAAGAGAGTAAGAAAAAAAAATGTGGTTCTTACTATCATTGCAGGGCGTTTGCCGGTCCAATGATATAGCTACAGGGAATAGTGATTCCGGACTAGCATAAATAGTACTGAAAAAAAAAGAGAGATTAAGAAAAAAGATTAGTTCTTCCTATCATTGCAGGGCTTTGTGCCGGTCCAGTGATATAGCTATAGGGAATAGTGATTCCGGACTAGCGAAAACAGTACTTGAAAAAAAAAAGATAAAATAGAAAAAGCTACAGACTAATCATTCCGATCTAGCATAAAGGTGATAAAAGTTTTATAGGGCTTACTGCCGGAACAAAACTGATTATCACCCGAGTCTGAAGGGTCAGTATAGACCGGACCAGACGCTGTTTTGTCAGGATAATCGAACGGTGTTTTACAGATTACATTTGTTACAGATAACTAAAATTGTGATGGAGCGCGTGCGAGGACGCACGCATGTCAGTATGGCCGTGACGGCACCTGCACCGTTGTAGATGCGGTGGCGTCTGTCTAGCTAGACAGAATTCTTGTAAACGACACGTGTACCGCACACCTGCCGCATTGCACCTGCGTGCCGCCCGTCCTGCTTGTATAAAACTGACTGAGCGGCCGCCGTTAAGACAGTCTTGGCTCTGACG
Organism: Parnassius mnemosyne; assembly: GCA_963668995.1. Lineage (NCBI taxonomy): Eukaryota > Metazoa > Arthropoda > Insecta > Lepidoptera > Papilionidae > Parnassius > Parnassius mnemosyne. The sequence continues at coordinate 26,934,105 of CAVLGL010000092.1, forward strand.
TGGAACGGTGCGCTTGTCGTATTGCGTTACTAGTTTATCCTCGACTCGTTGGATAATTAATTCGTGTAAACGAATTAATTATTATTCCTAACTACAAAATCAGTCTCTGTACCCTACCCATTATACTTCCTACATATACATTTTCATTCAATATATTATGTACATCATTGCATAGTACTTAAAAGTATTTATTTCTTTACCACTGGTTCAGATATAAATACCTCTATCACGGGCAGAACTAACAAAAAACCCAGCGAGATTTTAATGTATACAGGAACCTGCATATTTGAGGAATAAAAATATTTCAAAGACGTGAAGTTCCCCAAGATGCACTATAGCAGCAAAGGGAACTAATTGCTCGAAAACTCTTACAGAAATGAGAGGAGGTCTGTGATCAGCAATCAGACATATGACTGTCATATATACATACATACCTAAGCACTCACCCTGGTCACGCTGAGGGGTAGACAGAGACCACGGACTTCCATTTGGCACGATCCTGACATACCTATCTCGCTTCCTTTACATCCGTATATCCACGCATACATGCTCGTCGGTTAAGGGTACTATCATATTATACAAGATATTTAATAATTTAACCGAAAGAATACCCACTACCCCATATCGCCCCGTGGGTGTCGTAAGAAGCGACAGAGGGAAACTAAAACAGGAGATGGACAGCAGCATCTTCCAGACAACAGCTAAATAAAAAAACTGCGGTTGCCAACCCTCCTGCCAATCGTGGCAACGATGGCAAAATCCCCCCTATGATTATGGGGGAGGCCTATGTTCAGCAGTAAACTTTTATAGGCTGTAATAGATACATGATATTGAAAAATCTCACGGCCGCCAATAGATGGTAGATTCGCCATTCTGTATTACACTGGTTGGCGATCCCAACACCCAAATGTAAAACAAACAGACAGGTCTTCGGTAGTAGTGGCCGATATTCGAACTTAATTCATTAAATTTTTCGATTTGTATATTAAGCAAACTGTATTTCACCTTAAACTGCACATTAATATATAAAACACAGATGTCTATTAAACAAAATGTAAATAAACTCATTTTTGCCGTGGCCACAAACTATTGAAAAAAGAACAATATTTTTTTTGTTTTGAATTCACACAAAATTCACAGCTTATCCAATCAATCTGTCAGTAATTATTTGTTGGCAATATTTAAATCAATCAACAAAACAATCTTTACTCTGTGCGACTGTTTTACAACAGACCATTTAAGTGTTTCATTCAGTTTTGACATTGGTCTTAGCGTAATAACATACTTATGCTTGTACTTACTCTGAGGCTTGAACTATGTCAAATCTCACACTCCCTTTGCAATCTTAGATTATTTACTCTCCACGCAATATGCTTAAAAAAACTTACAAATTCATCCCTACACATATTAATATATTATACAGGGTTATTTTTCAAAGAGTAACCAAATTTTAAACTTAGTTAAAATATATAAATAATGATATTATTATTACATATTTTATTATTTTATTGCAGGTTATTGCAGGTTTTGAACATACAAGTAAATAAGGCTTCTAATTTAATTTTAAATAAAATTTTATGTGATTTATGGGCAACAATGTTTTTGCCTACCGATCGACCCTTACGAAGTAAAATCGATTTTAGATCGGAGCATCAAGGTCGTTGTAGGCGGTGCATGCTCCGACTACAAGCCTATTAACGCTGGTGTTCCACAAGGCTGCGTGCTATCACCAACGCTGTTTCATCTGCATATTAATGATATGTTGCAAACCGGTAGCATTCATTGCTATGCGGATGACAGCACTGGTGATGCTCTATACACCGGCTGTGCCAATATTTCTCGGGAAAACGTCTCCGAGTACCGGAACAAACTTGTGTCTGAAGTCGAGTCTTTGCTGGACAAAGTCTCGGATTGGGGGAGACTAAATCTAGTCCAATTTAATCCTCAGAAGACACAAGTTTGCGCTTTTACCGCTAAAAAGAACCCTTTTGTCGTATCTCCTCAGTTTCAAGGCACTCCCCTTGCTGCTTCGGCTAGCATCGGAATCCTCGGCGTCGACATATCGAATAGTGTGCAGTTTCTTGGTCACTTGGAAGGCAAGGCGAAACTGGCCTCTAAAAAGCTTGGCGTGCTCAGCAGAGCGGGACAGTATTTCATACCGGCCTCACGTGGAATACTGTTCTCATCTCTGGGCCGGGGCACCCCAGTGCCAGCTCCTTCCACTTGACCGCATCCAGCGCAGAGCGGTTCGAATCATCAGCGACAAAGTTCTTTCTGATCGGCTCGATACACTGGCACTGCGTAGAGATGTTGCATCTCTTTGCGTATTTTATCGCATTTACCACGGGGAGTGCTCTGAGGAATTGTTCGGATTAATCCCAGCCGCCAAATTTCACGAACGCACATCGCGGCAGAACTCCCGATACTATCCACACCATCTGGATGATTGGCGGTCCACCACTGTGCGATTTAGGAGATGTTTTCTTTCTCGCACAACTTCCTTGTGGAATAGTTTGCCACCAGAGATTTTTCCGGACCGATACGACTTAGGGACCTTCAAGAAAAGAGCCTACTCCTTTTTTAAAAGGCCGGCAACGCATCTGCAATTCCCCTGGTATTGCGGTTGTTCATGGGCGGCGGTAGTCACTTAAAATTAGGTGAGCCGCATGCTCGTTTGTCCCCTCTCCTATAAAAAAAATCAGTTAAAATAATGCATTGCCACGCATTTTGAATTTAAAAGATAAAAAGGACAGAATGTTTGAGATTTTTTTATTGATTTTTTCTTCACCATTTGAACTAATTCTGAACTTTCTCTGCAAATTTGGCCGGTTATTGCAAAGTAACCCTGTATATATAATATAACCATGCCAAAATAAAATATTTATCCTTACAGTTACCATATCACTCTTACCATTAGGTCCAAAATTCTCCACCAAGGCTTCCGTACAGGCAGATATACATAGTGCACTTGACACCACATTCGCTAAGAAAAATAGAGTTCCGATCGCGCCACCGAACTCTGGACCTAATGTTCTGCTTATCATAACTGATTTTACATTGAGGATATTATTATGTAGATTTAAGACTACACTAAATCTGCTAAAATTCATGCCTAGCGTCGAGAGGTAACTCAGTAAAAGGCAGTAAGAAGCTGAGTCGCACACACTCCCGTAGATAATATTATACTGAAATGCCCAGAAATTTGTACTAAAAAAGAAAATAAGTGATTTTTGGCCCCACCCGCGATTTGAACCTGGGACTCCAAGAACAACAATAGCATTTTACGACCACTAGCCCAACGAGGCAGTGATCACTATGTCAGGTTTTTTTTTTATAGGATAGGGTGACAAACGAGCACACAGTCCACCTGACGGTAAGTGGTTGCCATAGCCCATGGACATCTACATCTATCCTCGTTTGCGAATCAAAATGCCGATGCGTTGTCACCCGTGAGGCCTAAGATGGAATGCCTCTTTTCCAGTAAGAAGGGTCTCCGGTTTTCTACACTCACCATACGAAACACAGCAGCGTTAAGCTCTTTTTTTACGCTGGTATTCCGCGAGAGCGTGGTCCTTCCCTGGTTGAGCCGACCCATTCATGCTACAACTATACTACTAATACTGCTGCAGCATGGCTCTACGTGACAGATGTGATAACAAACTGTATTTTGGTTAGATTTGTATAAAAACGTGTTTTTTTTTTCTTCAATTAAGTTCATTCTACAATACTTGTAGTTCTACAATGTTAGTTCAATAGAGACAAAGTAGATTTAAAAGGATACAATAAACTCCACCACCTTCAACGGCACCATTTGTTGATATTGCACAAATTGAGGTGACAGTGAAGAAAACAATAAGGTACGCTAACCCAAATTGTGCTAATGTCACTAACAGTCCGGCGTTGCCCACCAGGTATCCTGCGGATATAAAAGATAAATTATAAACCTTTAAATTAAAAATTGCTGCTGAAAGTAGATCTCCCCCAATTAATGCCAGAAAACATGGTCCTGAGCCATCTGCATGTCTGCAGTCGTCACTTCATTTAGGGGGTCGCCCTACACTGCGCTCACCGGTATGAAACTGCCACTCGAGACACCTTCCTATCTCATCGGTTGCCGGTTCCTCCAGCTATATTGCCGGCCCATTGCCACTTTAGCTTACTGATCCGTTAGGCTTTGTCAGTTACTCTAGATCTACTGTGGAAACTTTCATTTCGAATTTGATTATTTTAAGACCTATTCATTAGAAGACACTATTAAGGTCATTGAGCATACTCCTAAGGCCCTCCAACGAATCTATCATAACGACTATATTATCGTCGACAAATTGAAAGTGTGTGATGTATTCGCCAATGATGCTGACATCCTTTCCAGTCCATTAACCATTCATGCATTTACAGATATTTCAAGCTATTACTGTGCTGTTTTTCTACCGACTTCAAAAAGGAGACGGTACTCAATTCGTACCGTATGTTTTTTTTTATGTGTGTTACCTCATAACTTGTTACTGGGCGAACCGATTTCGATTATTCTTTTTTTATTTGAAAGCTGGTGCTTCACATGTGGTCCCATATAAATTTGATCAAGGTCTGACCAATAATTTTTGAGTTACTCTTAATAATTTATATTGAAGTCGGTTATACAAAATTTTTAAATTTTAATTATTTCTCATAGGGTCCAAAATGCATAAAAGTACTAAGTATAGACTGGCCGATCATCCTTTCCCGCCAATCAGACTTACCTCATACAGCCCGGCATTCAAAAGATACTTAAATATGCTTTAAGCGAAAGGCCGTACGTGCGAGTTGTATTTGTATTTCACTCACGCATACAACGACACCGTTCACGTTCACAAACCTATGCATGTGTTCGTGGTAGGTGACTACGCGCTTAATTTGTACATTTTATCGAGTGTAACCAATGTCATACATAAATAAAACGTTAATGATCTTTTATAAAACAATGTCTAAATATTACGAATAAACTGCAACAAAATAGCAAGCCTTATCGTACCGAATATGTCGCTTAGCGCGATGTAAATAATATCTGAATTGTTGTGTTGAACATGTCTTTTCTACCGACTTCGAAAAGGAGGCGGTACTCAATTCACTGTATGTTTTTTTATGTGTTACCTTTTTTTGTAGTTATTTTTTTATTTGAAAGCTTCTGTTTCTAATGTCGTTCCATATAAATTTGATCAAGGTCTGACCAATAGTTTTTGAGTTATACTTAATAATTTTTACTGAATTCGGTTGCACATAATTTTATTTTTTAATTATTAAGTGGCGAAGCTTGCGAAGTCACTTATTGATTTCACGATATCTGTCCGTCTGTCCCACGATTATCTCGAGAACGGTTTTGAATTTTCAAATTCTGTTTTCAGCAATCGATTACTGATCACCCAGGCATCTGAACCTCCTATTTTGAAACTGATTGCTCAACGGCAACCGTTAGAAACCGCTACAAAGCTGATTGCATCGCCACTTTGCTATGCTGTTAGCTTGCTAGGTTTATTTATATTAAAAAATTACTGAGCAGTATTTATTCTTTAATTTCAAAGTTATTTCTTCTAAATTACTTGTTAATTTTTATAGTATAAAATCATTTTTAGTATAAATTCATTAAGTAGTTATTAATGAGGGTAATATTTAAAAATATTAAAAATTTAATTCAGAAATCATTCAGCTTATATCTACATAAATATTTTTATAAACTTCGTTTTTCTACAATCATCTTATAATTTAACATAAGAAATTCAAAACTATACATTATACTAACCCATTCTAATGAAGATTAACGCACTAAACATAGATAGGACTACTGGACAGAAGACACCGGCGAAAGTGCCCACTTTCTTAACACCACTCGCCTCTGTCCTAAATTCACCGAACTCCACATATCCTGTAACATAATGAAAAGGTGGTATTACAAATTATTTAATTATAATAACAACTTACAAGCAATTTATGGTTCAAAAGAAAAGTCGAAGAGAGAATATTTTTATAACACTGCATTGATTAACAGCTTAGTATTAATTTATAGCTGTATTTTATTGCTTAGCGCTGAGTATTATTTATATTATTGCCATGACCAATCCAAATAAAATAATTTTGTAAGAACAAGTACTATTATAATTTTCAGTCTCCCTCTGCATACCAAACCTTCCTCCAATTTTCAATGTTTTATATTATTAAATTTAACAAAAGTGAATGTATTATATTATTAAATAAATAACAATATTTTAAACAAAAACAATAAGAATTGAATACAACCTTCTCTGCATTTCTCTGACATTGCTATAATGTATAGATTAATTCACTGTCAAGTTCGAACTGATAATATTCAACTCACCGACTAGAACATCCATGAACTACATTGTTTTTCTTGTAACCTTGAACACTTGAGTTTACTTACATTAGTTCACTTATTAGTGTAAAGATAGCGAGTTTTGTAATCATTAATAATGAATGCAATTATTATGTTTATAATTAATATACTATTATGAAACTATTACGAGCCGCCGTGGCAACTTGAGACTGAGTTCAATCCTTCCGACACCAATAACAGTGTTAATAACCATCATCGTCAAGCTATTATTAAATGCTCTTGATAGGTACCAGGTAGAATTATAGGCTAGCTCTGACTTAGATTAACTAAAAAAACATTGATCAATAAATTATTTCGAGGACATGTAAAGTCAGTCAGCACACATCACATCAGGGCAGTGCCTCGGAATTTTATTTATTATTATTATATTATTATATATTAGCAGGCAGGCATTGAGACAACTGATAGCACCTGTATACTGTTTGTGCCCACTCGTTACTTCTTTTGCAGTTTAGAAAGTGATTATCTAATCTATTTTTGAATTGGTTCACATTTTGGGCTAAGACTACTTTCCTGACAACTTATTCCACTTGGTGACTACACGGTTACAAATGAAGTGCTTATGAGGGTTGTTGTTTGAAAAGCTGGTACATAGCTTAAGATGGTGGTCACTGAGGTGAGTGTTTTCATTACGAATAAACAAAACTTGTACGGGTATGGTTATTCTATTTCACAATGAAGTTTTGACTTTGGTTGTTTTGTTAGCCGTGCACATACCCATTGTGTTAGTGTGCGTAGGCTGCGGACGCTCGGGAGTAGCGCTCCCGAGGCCTGTGCGTAGGCTCGTCGTATGCTAAGGGCTCGTGCCGTCTTGATAAATGCTAGTGCCGGCATGAGCCCTCGTGGACGTGAGCCCTTAGTGTGCGTAGGCCTCGGGAGCGCTAATCCCGAGCATCCACAGCCTACGCACACTAACACAATGTGTATGTGCACGGCTAACTACAACCAAAGTCAAAATTTCATCGTGAAATAAAATAACTATTCTAAAAACGCTTTCAAAAATGAGAGAAGACCTGTTTTCAGCTGGGGGACTATTTCTTTGGATATTTGCTTAATTTTTATTTGAGTATGGCATGGTATACCTAGACGACGACGAGAAGCAGCTGCGTACGTCAATCCATCTCCAAAGCGTGACAATTGAGGCAAATCCACTATGCAATGGAAAAACTGTTATAGAGTGGTAGAGCCTTGCAGCAGCTTTTGCTGTTGCACGTATGGGCCGGCTCGAGCCGGGTTAGTACCACGACCTCACAGACTACCGGCGTGAAGTGGAAGCTCTGCTTCCGCGTTTCGTCTGGTGAGTGCAGGTGACCGGAGGCCCAATTCCCCCCCCCCCCATCAACATGGTAGCGGAATTACGTCATAAACTACCCCAGGAGGGTACCAGTACCCCTGGAGAATCCCTCGCTGAGCATCCACGACCATGCTATTCCACTCCTGAGCGTGGGTGCTCAGGCTGCCCCGCGTATTCTGGGGGGGGGCAAAATTCCGCTCAACACAATAACTGCTCGGGGCAAACTGAGCAACAAGACCAAGGCGACCCCTGCCACGCTATCCGTGAATTTCTGCAACATCAGGGGACTTCACTCGAACCTAAACGCCGTCCACTACCATCTTGAGACGGCGAAGCCGGCCTTGCTCTTTCTGACCGAGACACAGGTGTCCTCTCCGGCTGATACTTCGTATCTCTCCTGCCCGGGGTACAAATTGGAGCACTCCTTTGTGCCTCGGGCTGGAGTTTGCGTGTATGTCAGAGAGGACATCTGTTCTCGACGCCTCGGCAGTCTTGAAGGTTCGGACCTGTCCATCCTTTGGCTACGCGTAGACAGCGACGACCATCCGCGCGTCTACGTGTGCCTCTATAGGTCCCATAGCGGTAATGCCGAAACAGACCGACTCATCGACCACGTCCAAATGGCTACAGATTCCTTGCTACAACAGGTCCCATCCGCAGAGATCGTGATCCTTGGCGATTTTAACGCCCACCACGCCGAATGGCTCGGTTCACGTTTAACCGATCATGCGGGGAGATCTGTTTATGACTTTGCCTTGGCATATGGTCTGACACAACTGGTTACATCGCCTACGCGGATTCCAGATGTTGAGGATCATACACATTCCCTGTTGGACCTTCTGCTGACCTCTCATCCGGACGGATATCAGGTTTCCGTCGATGCCCCTCTTGGCTCTTCGGACCATTGTCTGATCCGGAGTGTGGTGCCACTCACGCTCCCCTCGCGGTTGCGTTCTGCAGGTTGCCGCCGTGTTTGGCATTACAGGTCGGCGGATTGGGACGGAATGCGGTCTTTCTTTGCTTCCTACCCATGGGGGCGGGTTTGCTTCTTGCCGGACGATCCCAGCGCTGTTGCTGACTCTGTCACTGATGTGGTGCTACAGGGAATGGAACTATTTATTCCATCATCTGTGGTACCCATCAGAGGCAGATCTCAGCCTTGGTTTGGTCGCTCCTGTAAGACTGCATTACGCAGTAAGCAGGAGTGTTATCAAGCCTGGGCTGCGGCTTCGGTGACTCGGGATGTAAACACCAGCACGCTCAAAAAGAAGTATAACTTCGCCTCCAGGTCCTTCAAAAGAGTTATTGCCAAGGCAAAGTCAGAGCACATAGGCAGAATTGGCGAGAAACTAGTACGCCTTCCTTCGGGAACCCGTGCATTCTGGTCTCTCGTCAAGGCTGTCCAAGGGAATTTCTGTAAGCCATCACTACCATCTCTGCACAGGGAGGACGACTCACTGGCCCACGACGCAAAAGAGAAGGCCGGCCTTTTAGGCTCCCTTTTTGCGTCCAACTCGACTGTTGATGACGGGGGGAACACACCGCCGACCATCCCGCGGTGTGAGTGCTCCATGCCGGATGTGCGGTTCTCACAGCGCTCGGTTCGCAGAGCACTCCTCTCCCTTGACATCCACAAGTCGAGTGGGCCTGACGGAATCCCCCCAATTGTGCTGAGGACGTGTGCTCCGGAGTTGGCACCGGTTCCAACGCGTCTTTTCCGGTACTCCTACTCCCTAGGCGTAGTCCCGAAATCATGGAAGACAGCTTTTGTCCACCCGATCCCTAAAAAAGGCGACCGCTCAGACCCGTCCAACTACAGGCCTATCGCCATCACCCCCTTGTTCTCCAAAATAATGGAATCCGTTATAAACTGCCACCTCATGCGGTACCTTGAGGATCACCAGCTGATTAGTGACCGCCAGTACGGTTTTCGTCGGGGTCGATCAGCTGGTGATCTTCTGGTCTACTTAACTCATAGATGGGCGTTGGCAGTAGAGTCCAAGGGGGAGGCATTGGCCGTTAGTTTGGACATTGCGAAGGCCTTCGATCGGGTTTGGCACAAAGCGCTTCTTTCGAAGCTCCCTTCCTATGGGCTTCCCGAGAAATTATGCAATTGGATCACCAGCTTTCTTGCAGATCGGAGCATCAAGGTCGTTGTAGACGGTGCATGCTCCGACTACAAGCCTATTAACGCTGGTGTTCCACAAGGCTGCGTGCTATCACCAACGCTGTTTCTTCTGCATATCAATGATATGTTGCAAGCCGGTAGCATTCATTGCTATGCGGATGACAGCACTGGTGATGCTCTCTACACCGGCCGTGCCAATATTTCTCGGGAAAACGTCACCGAGTACCGGAACAAACTTGTGTCTGAAGTCGAGTCTTTGCTGGACAAAGTCTCGGATTGGGGGCGACTAAATCTAGTCCAGTTTAATCCTCAGAAGACACAAGTTTGCGCGTTTACCGCTAAAAAGAACCCCTTTGTCGTATCTCCTCAGTTTCAAGGTACTCCCCTAGTTGCCTCAGCCAGTATCGGAATCCTTGGCGTCGACATATCGAGTAGCGTGCAGTTTCGTAGTCACTTGGAAGAAAAGGCCAAATTGGCCTCTAAAAAGCTTGGCGTGCTCAGCAGAGCAGGACAGTATTTCATGCCGGCTCAACGCCTGCAACTTTACAAGGCGCAGGTTCGGCCTCACATGGAATACTGTTCCCATCTCTGGGCTGGGGCTCCCCAGTGCCAGCTTCTTCCACTTGACCGCATCCAGCGCAGAGCGGCTCGAATCGTCGACGACCGAGTCCTTTCCGATCGGCTCGACTCATTGGCACTGCGAAGAGATGTTGCATCTCTTAGCATTTTCTTTCGCATTTACCATGGGGAGTGCTCTGAGGAATTGTTCGGATTAATCCCAGCCGCCAAATTTCACGAACGCACATCGCGGCAGAACTCCCGATACCATCCACACCATCTGGATGATTGGCGGTCCACCACTGTGCGATTTAAAAGATGTTTTCTTCCTCGCACAACTTCCTTGTGGAATAGTTTACCACCAGCGATTTTTCCGGACCGATACGACTTAGGGACCTTCAAGAAAAGAGCCTACTCCTTTTTAAAAGGCCGGCAACGCATCTGCAATTCCCCTGGTGTTGCGGTTGTTCATGGGCGGCGGTAGTCACTTACCATCAGGTGAGCCGCATGCTCGTTTGCCCCCTCCTATAAAAAAAAAAAAAAGGTCCACGTCTAGTAGCAAACTTTTACGGGCTCATGAAGAAGTAGTAAAAGAATGTGCTGTCAACCCTCGTGAATATGTTTCTTGCCGATTTCAGATCACACAAACTAGTTCTAAATAATGTTGGAACCTATCGACCATAAGCACCAGTGCAGACATCATATCGTGTGGTGGCGGCATAAAAGAAACATCACCCTGCGGAGATCTTAACTGAGAGACCTCGTTGTTCCGTTAGGCAGCAGTACACAATCTTATATGACAGATATAAAAATTCCGATCGTCGTACTGCAGCGGAATAAACAACATATAACAACATAGTCATCAACTGCTCAACCACTTAGATTCTCCGTCGCCGTTTCTTAATCAAGAACTGATGTCCATGTACATGTTTATTGGCCACAGCATCCACTTCCCATCAGGTGGACTGAGTGCCTGTTTGTCACCCTTATTGCATAAAAGAATACTCTGGCCATGCAGTTGTCAACTAGGCCTTTTTAAGTAATATGAACACCTCTTTACCTTCTCCAGATGGTCTAGATGGTGGTGATCTGCTGAACCTCATCCGTAGTTTATGCATGACTCCTGGCATTCGAGGACTGTTTATCCCTGGCGATAATGGGTCTATAGTATCAGCCATGCCAGATGGCTTCGTCACTGCAAAAATTTTAGTTATTTTTAAGCAACAATGTGTGTGCCACGCGGTGCGTACGTGCGTAGCGTGTCTGGCACGGTGTAATATTCCAAGGCAATAAAGCTTTGCTGTGTTACTTGAATTGATTTAATGCTAGACGTTAAAACGGACAACAGAAAAAGAAGCACCCTAGGTACCAGAATCGCTAATTTGGCGGTTTTACCGCATCTTGTCTGGATGACACAACATTTGGATTAGAACAGCAACAGTATTGTAAACCGTGTGAAACTGTCACATAGGATCACATGGCCTTGCATGGAGAAAGATCTCCCTACTTGCAGATGTGTTGTCACCCCTAAGGACTAAGATGGAATGCTTTGTTTCCAGTAAAAAGGGTATCCCGTACTCTACAGTCGCCATAGGAAACTCAGCAGCATTAAGCTGCTATTTTACGCTTGTATTCTGTGAGAGTGTAGTCCTACCCCGGTCGAGCCAACCCATTTGTGCTACAACCATAATATAGCCATAATATACAACCATAATATAGCCATAATATACAACCATAATATAGCCATAATATACAACCATAATATAATATATAAATAATGTTATGTGTTTGGGTGTGCTTAAAATTCATACACATTGATAGAGTTAAATAAAGGAAAAGTTCTGAATAAAGTTCCCTATGACCATGGATGCTGGAAAGCACCTGAAATGTGGGGAATTAAAAATAAGTACAATTAAATGTGCTAAAATTCGTAAAAGTAGTTTTATTCAATGTGTAGTAATCGCATAAATATAAGAAATCGCATAAATTAAAAAAACATTCTTCTTTTTTACACGAGTTTCTGATCACAATTTAGTTGTCTGTATTAAGTGGTTATAATACAATATGTTTATATGACTCATAATTTTGAGATAATTCTATTGAGTACATGCGGTCAGGGACGCCATATATCAGCAAATAAATCTGTTTGTAATATATATGTGTCAGCTGTATGCTTAGGTATCTACACATTTTACAGATTGTTAGTATTATAATGGGAACATGTGAGCTTTATCTAAACCTGTAAATATATTATTTTAAAGCAATTTAAAATTAAATTGAAAAAATCTGGTGACAAACTGTAAGATTGATTTTTGTATTTTTTTTTTATAGAATAGGGTGACAAACAAACACACAGTCTACCTGATGGTAAGTGGTTGCTATGGCCCATAGACATCTACATCTATTCTCAGATCAGATGCATTGTCACCCGTAAGGACTAAGATGGAATGCCTCGTTTCCAGTAAAAAGGGTCCCCGGTTCTCTACACTCATTACATTCTGTATTATTATATGTATATATTGTAATTAAACCTGTATTGATTTAATATATGGGTTATGCATGTAGCAGTGGTCTTTGAATCCTTGAAGGTTTTTCTGAAAATATTTCAGAGATTAAATGATTTCAATGTAATTAATAGAATAAGGCGTTACTTTGCGGCATTCCATTATATAAAAGCTTTTAGAAAAATTTACTTCGCAAATATCCGCCTTATAAAATAAAATGATGTCTTACCTAGTATGAAGAGCACCTCCCGCCCTCCCTCAATTGCGTGCACTATCCCCCTCACCACTAATCCCAGCACCGCTACTCCCAACACCACCGCACTAGGCAAGACACACCACTGACGATAATACGACACATGTTTCACCTCTACACGAGGCATCCTCAGGTGATATAGACTAGATATAACGCGGATATATTTGCAAAGTAAATTTTTCTAAAAGCTTTGATTTCAATGTTTTTAGTATTCTTGTTGTTATAGAGCTAAAATTTAATAAATCTACATTATGTCCCCATATTCTATTGTGGACTTACTACTTTTGTAATCCGTTTTAAAGATATCATCCAATATCATTTCAAAATCATTAAAATTATATAAGTATAATAATGTCCTCCAGACCGAAATTCGGTCACAGTGGCCAGCCTCAATGTAGATTAGCCATCAGCTCAGGACAGGATTATAGTGGCCAAGTGTATGCGCAAGAACAGGTGCACTCTCTATTCCTTCACTCTCATAGTCCGATGGGACAGTAAACTGACACAACCGGAGAGAGATCAGACACAGGTCCAACGGCTTTACATGCTTATATAAGTATAAGGTACATGTGAATTATTATCTAAGTCCTATACAAGATATATCAGCCATTCAATCTACAGAGTCCAATAAGATTTTTGCTTTCCTTAATGTGTAAAGATTTTTTACTTATTATAATTGACACTATTAATAATTTAAAATTTTGTACAACCAACTTCAATATAAATTATTAAGGATAACTCAAAAACTATTAGTCAGACATTGATCAAATTTACATGGGACTACATGAGATGCACCAGCTTTCCAATTAAAAAAGAATCATCGAAATCCATTCACCTGATTTTACGTGGTAGAGCCATGCTGCAGCTATATTAGTAGTATAGTTGTAGCACGAATGGGTTGGCTCGACCGGGGAAGGACCACGCTCTCACAGAATACCAGCGTCAAATAGCAGCTTAACACTGCTGTGTTTCGTATGGTGAGTGTAGAGAACTGGGGACCCTTTTTACTGGAAAAGAGGCATTCCATCTTAGTCCTCACAGGTGACAACGCATCTGCATTTTGATTCGCAGACAAGGATAAAAGTAGATGTCTATGGGCCGCAGCAACCACTTACCATCAGGAGGACTGTGTGCTCGTTTGTCACCCTATCCTATTAAAAAAAAAATAGAAAAAAGTCATGAGGTAACACACATTAAAGAAACATACTGTCAAATTGAGTACCTACTCCTTTTTGAAGTTGATAGAAAATGAACAGAACAATTTGCACTAAAAACTAAAATATTTAATTTTTGATAATAACAAACATGAGCAACCAAATTAAGCTCTGACTAAAATCCATCTTACTCTTCAATATTATTTACGACTTAAAAATACTTCATAAAAATCTCTCAAAACATAAGTAACTGCTAGCTGCTATACTATACTATCTTAATTTAACTGAATAAATAGTACATAATTACAACAAATTACTATAAATTCACATTTTCTTGCTTCTGTTAATTTAAAAACATCCCTTTGCTTACAACCATAAATAAACAATTCAATAAGGAAAACTGCTACATGGATTGTATTAAGGCATTAATTTATTTATTGCAGCCTATAAAATTCCACTGTGCAACAGGACACCCATAGATTGTCTCATTAACATAGATGCCACACTTGGCATATGGTTGCCAACCTGCCTGGGATTCAGGGATTGGCCACCGTATGTTTTTATTATTATGGGTATTTGTATTGTGAAATATGCTGCCCATTTCCTGTTTCAGGTTCCCTTTGTTAGATTTTCCTTGCGTTGTCATTACACAGCAGTATGGTTAATCAAAAATAAGTAAAAAATGTTTTTCGCGTAAGTAAACGTACATACACTTAGTTGAATCACCACAAATAAAATCTCACCTTGTAGTCAAATTTAACAACTTACTGCCACTCTGGTAAATGCTGGTAAACTACAATGTTAGTTTGAATTCATAGCATAACTCGCATTATTTTAGTAGTAGTCTGTGAAATGTCTGTAATTAAGTAAAGAAAAAATGAAGAGAATACTGTAAACCAGTCACTACGTTTTAAGTAATCTCCGATAAGTTATAGTGAACAATGAATATAGTAATATTTTGATAAAATAAAAACGAAGTTAGTGTGTCAACTGTCAACTCAACTATCAACATTCAACATAAATGACAATCAATGTCAATTGTCAAGTTAGTATTGTTGTTACGATTGGCCTATAAAGGCAGGCAAATATCTTGTACCATACAGGCCTGTCTGATATGTATTGTAATTTATAATTTATACTGATGTGTCACATTTCGAAGTTTTTGGGAAATTTCGACAACTTAACCCAGTAGGCAATTGATAAAGATTTTACCTAAAGCCGCCGAATCAGATAAAAACCAATCTATATCACAATCGTAGCAATTGTTTCCACTAATAGTTCAAATATGCAGATATATGTATAATGCACAAAATCACACCACTTTTACGCATCAAAATCCACTTCAAACCACTATTTAAACAATAATTTAAAATTAAAATTTGTACAACCGACTTAATATAAAATATTAAGAATAACTCAACTCTCTTGGCCAGACCTTGATCAAATTTATATGCGACTACATGTGAGCTTTCAAAGAAAAAAGAATCATCGTAATCGGTTTACCCAGTAAAAAGTTATGAGATAACACACATAAAAAAAAGAAAAATATACAGTCGAATTGAGTACATGCTCCTTTCTGAAGTCGGTAGACAAACCAGAAACAATCCGCCGGCGGTTAAGTCCCACCAAAGTTCCCTGCATTCTTACAGTATCATGTTATCAAGGGAACTAAATATGTATATATAATGTAACTAACATAAATTAAAATATGAAATAAATATGTATATTTAAATAGTATGTATAATGTGAACGTAATCTCAGAATTTGACAAAGCAGAGCAAGTCAAAGTTGCCACCTGACAAAAAATTAAGTCTCCAGATCAGCATGAAGTTATTATATAACTTCATGCAGATCAGTTCCTAAGAGTCGCCAGAATTAACAAATTTTTTGATTTGAATATATAATAATAATGTCCTCCACGGAATTCGGTCAAAACGACCAATCTCAACCTATTACTTCTTATTAGTTTTTAGTCTCAACGCAGATTATCCATCTGCACAAG
The DNA here is from genome assembly GCA_963668995.1 of Parnassius mnemosyne. NCBI lineage: Eukaryota > Metazoa > Arthropoda > Insecta > Lepidoptera > Papilionidae > Parnassius > Parnassius mnemosyne. Next base: position 26,950,383 of record CAVLGL010000092.1, read on the forward strand.
GCAGGATTATAGTGCCCGAATGTGTACGCAAGTACAGGTGCCGTAAAAAAATCAGGCGCAGGACCAACGGCCTTACGTGCCTTCTGGGCCAGAGGGGTGAAACACCGCTAATTTCCTTGCTCTGAGCTGCTATTGAGAATTTCTTGACAGAAAAACTAAATAATAGATTTTAGGCAGAGAGGGTGTATTTTGCCACAGTTGTCACCCTTGGCAATAGCAGTTTCTTTATTATTTTCCAGTTATTATCAGGAAGATGTTGCTGCCCATCTCCTGTTTCAGTTTCCCTCTGTCTCTGACACCCACGAGACGATATAGGATGTTGGAAATTCTTCCTTTTCGTAGTGGTAGATTAATCTAAAATCTAAAATAGATCGGTCTGATGAATTGCACAAAATATTATGTCCAGGGGCGTAGCTACCGCCGTATCAGCCGTATCAATGATACGGGGCCCCCGGGCTATAGGGGCCCCGAACGTGTATAAACAAAAATACCAAGGACATCTATGGGACAGGAAAGGCTATTACTATCGTCTATAGAAGAAAATAATTTAGAAAAACTGAAATCGTCTTCAGCTATGAATGCCGCCGAATCATCTTCAGCTATGTTCGCTGAACAAAAGGCAATAAAAGTGTTATATTTGATTTTAATTGTTTAGCTAGCTTAGTTCCTAGGAGTATTAATTGTGAGTAATAACTAATAATCAATAATATATAATAATTTTAATTCAAAGCAAAAACGCTTGTTTTGTTCCTTTTATTAAATCTTTACTCTTCATTGGGGCCCCCAACAAATTTTGATACAGGGCCCATCTAAGGCACGCTACGCCACTGATTATGTCCAACTTCGACAGTAGTTGCTTCTTGTGACGCCTACCACCAAACTTAATAACACGAGTTACAACCATTGCAACCAACGCTTGTTGATTCAACAGTACCTGATTTAGAGTTCCAACATTCCTCAACCTGTTCTGTCAGTGCCTGCCCCGCCCACGAATATATTTACTAGATTTTTATATTTCACTGGCTTTCCACCTCGCGGTTTCGCACACATGAAATGAAATTTTTCTTATAGTAAGTGTCGACCATTGCCCATGAATAACTGCAACACCAGGGAAATTGTAAATACGTTGCCGGCCTTTTTAAAAGGAATAAGCTCGTTTCTTGAAGGTCTCTAAGTCGTATCGGTCCGGAAAAATAGCCGGTGGTAGATGATTCCACAAAGAATTCTTGCGAGGAAGAAAAATCCTAGTAAAGATGATGAAGTAAGATAATATGGACAGTACCGTGAGTTTTGTCCCGATGTGCGTTGGTGGAATTTGGCAGCTGGAATTAATTCGAACACAATATAATTTGTCTAAGTACTCTTCGTGAAAAATGCGATAGAAAATGCAATTGGATGTAACATCTCTTCGCAGCGCCAGTGATAAGCGCCGATCAGAAAAAACTAGGTGTCGATGATACGAGCCACACTTCGCTGAATGCGATCAAGTGGAAGGAACTGACACAGGGGTGCCCCAGTCCCGGCCCGCCCCCTGGGAACAGTAATTTATGTGAGGGCGATGTTGCACCTTGTAAAGTTATAAAAGGTGTGCAGGTTTTTTAGGCTAAGCTTTTTAGAGGCTAATTTAGCCTTCTCTTCCAAGACCGCGGAACTGTACATCTTTCGAAACCTGTCTTCTGAAGTTTAAGCTGGACTAGAGTCATCCCTATTCGAGATTTTGTTTATTAAAGACTCGAATTCAAACACAAAAAATATTATCACAGCCGGTGTATAAAACATCATCAATGTTACAACCAGTAACACCAACATAGAATTGAGGTACAGAAGAAACAGCGTAGGTGATAGCACGGAGCGTTATGGAACACTGGCATTAATAGGATGATAGTCGGAGCACATGAGTAGATAAACGGAACAGAGACAAAGCTTCCTAAGAACGTGCAAAATTGTTACCTATTTTGGTAGGGTTGTCACAATAGGTGAAGACAAATTAAACAAAACATTTGTTAAATATAATAACAATAAGAAGGTAAAAATAACACTTCTTATTAAAACTTCAAAAAGTAATAATAAAACATTTACTTACCTATTGTACTCCTTGGGATAGTAAAAGTATGATATATTTTTATTTTTTTCTAGTATTATTCATAAACGTAGTACAATAAACAACCATTATTAATACTACCACGTTTTTACATTAAAATATTCAAACTTGCAACTAACAACACAAACAACGTGCGTCGCACTAACCCTGAGATTGTCGTCCACTGGCTGTGCCAGCCAACCGGTATTTTCCCGTCTCACCGCGTACGCGACAAGCGGACGGTGGTCACGCCCACATGCCCCGCGTGCTTCTAGTAATGCAACCGATTCGCACGCTTGTATGAAGCTTTACCTCTGTAACTCTGTTCCGTTTATTTACTCATGTGGTCCATGATGAAATTGAGCGGCTGGAATTAGTCCGAACAATTCCTCAAAGCACTCCCCGTGGTACATGCGATAAAATACGCAAAGAGATGCAACATCTCTACGCAATCCCAGTGAGTAAAGCCGATCGGAAAGAACTCTGTCGTCGACGATTCGAACCGCTCTGCGCTGGATGCGGTCAAGTGGAAGGAGCTGGCACTGGGGAGCCCCTACCTGACTAGATTTAGTCGCCCCCAATCCGAGACTTTGTTCAACAAAGTCTCGACTTCAGACAAAAGTTTGTTCCGGTACTCGACGACGTTTTCCCGAGAAATACTGGCACGGGCGGTTTATAGAACATCACCAGTGCTGTCATCTGCATTGCATTGTATGTTACCGGTTTGCAACATATTACCGCTGTTTCTTCTGCATATCAATGATAAACAGCGTTGGTGATAGCACGCAGCCTTGTGGAACACCTAGGCTTGTAATCGGAGCACGCACCGTCTACTACGACTTTGATGCTCCGATCGGCCAGAAAACTGGTGATCCAATTGCACAATTTTTAGGGAAGCCCATATTAAGGAAGCTTCGAATGAAGCGCTTTGTGCTAGACCCGATCGAAGGCCTTCGCTATGTCCAAACTAACGGCCAATGCCTCCCCCTTGGACTCGATCGCCTGCTCCCATCTATGTGTTATTTTTTAACAAGAAGATCACCAGCTGAACGACATCGACGGAAACCGTACAGGTAGTCACTAATCAGCTGGTGCTCCTCAAGGTACTGCATGAGCTGGCAGTTAATAATGGACTCCATTATTTTCGAGAACAAGGTAATGGCGATAGGCCTGTAATTGAACGGATCAGAGCGGTTACCTTTTTTAGGGATCGGTTGCACGAAAGCTGTCTTCCTCATGGAAGACAGCTTTCGTGCACCCGAATTCATATTAGGGACAACGCCTAGGGAGTAGGAGTACCGAAAAAGACCGTTAGACCCGGTGCCAACTCTGGAGCGCACGTCCTCAGCACAATTGGCGGGATTCCGTCAGGCCCACTCGACTTGTGGATGTCTAGGGAGAGGAGTGCTTTGCATATTGAGCACTGTGTGAATCCTGCATCAGGCATAGAACACTTACACTGCGGGATGGTCGGCGGTGTGATCCCCTCGTCATCAAGAGTCGAGTTGGACGCCAAAAGGGAGCCTAAAAGGTCGGCTTTCTCTATTGCGGCGTGGGCCAGTGAGTCATTCTCCCTGTGCGAGATGGTAGGGATAGCTTAGAGAAATTCCCTTGGACAGTCTTGGCAAGAGACCAGAATGCACGGGATCCCGAAGGAAGGCGATCTAGTTTCTCGCCAATTCTGCCTATGTGCTCTGACTTTGCCCTGGCAATAACTCCTAGAAGGACCTGGAGGCGAAGTTATACTTCTTTTTAAGCATGCTGGTGTTTACATCCCGAGCCGCCGAAGCTTCAGCCCCAGGCCTGATAACACTCCTGCTTACTGCGTAATGCAGTCTTACAGGAGCGACCAAACCAAAACTGAGATCTGCCTTCGATGGGTACCACAGATGATGGAATAAATAGTTGCATTCCCTGTAGCACCACATCAGTGACAGAGTCAGCAACAGCGCTGGGATCAACCGGCGAGAAGCAAACCCGCCCCCATGGGTAGGATGCAAAGAAAGACCACATTCCGTCCCAATCCGCCGACCTGTAATGCTAAACACGGCGGCAACCTGCAGAACGTAACCGCGAGGAGAGCGTGAGTGGCATCACACTCCGGATCAGACAATGGTCCGAAGAGCCGAGAGGGGCATCGACGGAAACCTGATATCCGCCCGGATGAGAGGTCATTAGAAGGTCCAACAGAGAAGGTGTATGATCCTCCACATCTGACCGTTAAATTTTTTTTTTATAGGAGAGGGGCAAACGAGCATGCGGCTCTCCTGATGGTAAGTGACTACCGCCGCCCATGAACAACCGCAACACCAGAAGTATCACGATCTCTACGTATGGGATCTGTTGTAGCAAGAAATCTGTAGCCATTTGGACGTAGTCGATATGTCGGCATTACCGCTATGAGACCTATACAGGCACCCGTAGACGCGGGGATCGTCGTCGCTGTCTACGCGCAGCTAAAGGATGTAGAGGTCGTCGAGAACAGATATCCTCTCTGACGTATACGCAAACTCCAGCCCGGGGCACAAAGAAGTGTTCCAACTTGTACCCCGGCTAGGAGAGATACGAAGTATTAGCAGGATAGGACACCTGTGTCTCGGTCAAAAAGAGCAAGGCCGGCTTTGCCGTCTCTAGATGGTAGTGGCCGGCGTTAAGATTCGAGTGAAGTCCCCTGATGTTGCAGAAGTCCACGGATAGCGTGGCAGGGGACGCCATGGTTTTATTATCGCTCTGTTTGCCCCGTGCAGTGTTAGTATAGAGCGGGATTTTGCACCCGAGGGCAGGCTGAGCACCTACGCTCAGGAAGTAGAGGGTAGCTTGACCGTGGAAGCTCAGTGAGGGATTCCCCAGTACTAGGGTTGCTGGTACTCTCCTCGGGTATTCCTTTCTTTTTAAATTCCGCTATCATTCACGTAGGGAGGGGCCTCGACCACCTGCACTGGTACCACTGTTATATTATTTTTACAATCTATTTATAGTTTTGGTACCAATAATAAAGATCGCTGGCAGAAGTTCCTTCGGACAGTCTTAACAAAACAACTTAATAAATCAGACGGTATGGTGAATTTCATACCTTGTTGTCTATTATGTCCCGCTCCTGGGCACAGGCCTCTCTTCATTTCTGAGGTTTTAGAGCTAGGAAAAGTCCGCCACGCTGCCCTAATGCGTTGTTGGACTTCACATGTCTTCGATTTTTTTTAATTTTTAGGACATGCAGGTTTCCTCAAGATGTTTTCCTTCACCGTAGAGTACGTGGTAAATGAGCACTTAAAATTGTAATGTACAATTTCATTGGTGCCGCCGGGGTTTGAACCCGAGTTGGTCGCGTACTGTGATATTTAATAGCGAGCGCTTAAGCCCTGTGCTACCACGGCTTTAAACAGTAATTTGAGAGATATCCTTCAAGATTTTTTGGATATATCAGGATGATTGTCGTTCAATGTTCAAACTGGTTGATCTTATCTGAAGCCGCGCGTCAATCACGCGCTCTGCCGATAGTTTGATGAACACACACAACCAACTTCACAAGTTTGATATTGCCGCACCTGCGTTTTAGGTCGGTCACATATATACGGAATTCCGAACGGGTTGGCCACACACATACGAAATCCCGTTTTGCCCGAAAAATTTCGAACGGAAAACTATCGTACGTGTATGACGGGTCATAGATTTTATACGGACTTTTTTTTATTATAGGAGAGGGGGCAAACGAGCATGCGGCTCACCTGATGGTAAGTGACTACCACCGCCCATGAACAACTGCAACACCAGGGGAATCGCAGATGCGTTGCCGGCCTTTTAAAAAGGAGTACGCTCTTTTCTTGAAGGTCCCTAAGTCGTATCGGTCCGGAAAAACCCGCTGGTGGTAATCTATTCCACAAGGAAGTTGTGCGAGGGAGAAAACTTCTTCTAAATCGCACAGCGGTGGACCGTCAATCATCCAGATGATATGGATGGTATCGCGAGTTTTGTCGCGATGTGCGATTGAGCGGCTGGAATTAGTCCGAAAAATCCCTCAGAGCACTCCCCGTGGTACATGCGATAAAATCGGCGAAAAGATGCAACATCTCTACGCAGTGCCAGTGAGTCAAGCCGATCGGAAAGAACTCGGTCGTCGACGATTCGAACCGCTCTGCGTTGGATGAGGTCAAATGGAAGGAGCTGGCACTGGGGAGCCCCTGCCCAGAAATGGGAACAGTATTCCATATGAGGTCAAACCTGCGCTTTGTAAAGTTGCAAGCGGTGTGCCCGCATGAAATACTGTCCCGCTCTGCTGAGCACGCCAAGCTTTTTAGAGGCCAATTTGGCCTTCTCTTCCAAGTGACCACGACACTGCACGTCACTCGCTATGTCGACACCGAGGATACCGATGCTGGCTGAGGCAACAAGGGGAGTGCCTTGAAACTGAGGAGATACGACAAAGGGATTCTTTTTAGCGTGCGCTTAAACGCGCAAACTTGTCTTCTGGGGATTAAACTGGACTAGATTTAGTCGCCCCTGGTCTGAGACTTTGTTCAACAAAGTCTCGACTTCAGACACAAGTTTGTTCCGGTACTCGGCGACGAAATATTGGCACGCCCGGTGTATAAAGCATCACCAGTGCTGTCGTCTGCATAGCAATGAATGTTACTGGTCTGCAACATATCATTGATATGCAGAAGAAACACGTTGGTGATAGCACGCAGCCTTGTGGAACACCAGCGTTAACGGGCTAGTAATCGGAGCATGCACCGTCTACTACGACCTTGATGCTCCGAATTGCAAGAAAACTGGTGATCCAATTGCACAATTTCTCGGGAAGCCCATAGGAAGGAAGCTTCGAAAGAAGCGCTTTGTGCCAAACCCGATCGAAAGCCTTCGCTATGTCCAAACTAACGGCCAACGCCTCCCCCTTGGACTCCACTGCCTCCGTCCATCTATGAGTTAGGTAACCTAGATCACCAGCTAATTAATAGTGGTTTCCATTACTTTGGAGAACAAGGAGGTGATAGCGATAGGCCTGTAGTTGGACGGATCTGAGCGGTCGCCTTTTTTAGGGATCAGGTGCACCAAAGCTGTCTTTCATGAGTTCGGAACTACGCCTACGCGTTAAAACCGGTGCCAACTCCGGAGCACACGTCTTCAGCACAATAGGCGGGACTCCATCAGGCCCACTCGACTTGTTAACGTCCAGGGAGAGGAGTGCTTTACGCACCAAGCGCTGTGTAAAATGTAAATAGTACTTCCCGCATGGAGCACTCACACCGCGGGATGGTCGGCGGTGTGTTCCCCCCGTCATCTAGAGTCTAGTTGGAAGCAAAAAGAGAGCCTAGCAGATCGGCTTTCTCCTTTGTGTCATGGGCCAGTGAGTCGTCCACCCTGTGCAGAGATGGCTGACAGAAGTTTCCTTGGACAGCCTCTGCGAGAGACCAGGATGCACGTGTTCCCGAAGGGAGGCTAACTAGTTTCTCGCCAATTCTGCCGATGTGGTCTGACTTTGCCTTGGCAATGACACTTTTGAAGGACTAGGAGGCGGAATTATTCCTTGTTTTTAAGAGCGCTGGTGTTTACATCCCGGGACGTTGATGCGTCAGCCCAGACCTGATAGCACTCCTGCTTATAGCGTGATGCTATTTTACAGGAGCGATCAAACCATGGCTGGGATCTGCCTCTGATGGGCACCACAGAGGACGCTTGCCTTGCCCCCCCCCCCCCCAGAATACGCGGGGCACCCTCCTGGGGTAGTCTTCTGTTCAATTCCGCTACCATGTTGATGGGGGGGGGGGGGGGGGGGATTGGGCCTCCGGCACTGCACTCACCAAGCGGAACACAGAGGTAAACCTCTACTTCACGCTGGTATTCTGTGAGGTCGTGGTACAACCCCGGTTCGAGCCGGCCCATCCGTGCGACAGCAAAAGCTGCCGCGTGGCTCTACCACTGTTACGTTCCGAATTCTGAATCGGAATATCGAAACGGAATTCCGTATGTATGTGGCGGGCATTAAACGTGAATACTTGCATATCATGCGCACACAACACTCATACCACATGAGTAAAGAAACCGACCAGAGGGGAAGCTACATACAAACGGCTCGCTGCTAGTACACCCATACATAGCGCAGCGATGTGTGCGTGAGCTCTCACCGACAGGTTCACCGACGCTCCGTCGGGGTACAAACCGGTTTGCGCCGGCTGTCAGTGTCCATGAAAGGGCTGTTAGTCGTGCGCATTTAAATAAATAGACCAAAAATATTTCGATATTTTATACATCAATTAATTTATTAAGTATTTTTTCAATTATTAAATAATTAGATTAAAGTTTTTTAATAAGAATAATTAAGAATTAAGTTATTATAAATTTATATAGGTAAATAATATGTTTTCTGTATAAGCAAAAATGCCTAATAGTTGTACAGTATGCATGAATAATTCTAGAGAAAATAAGGATATTTCCTTTTTTTTTGTACCCGAGAGATTAAGTGAAGTAAGGACCTTTTTACGTATACAATAATACTAGATAATAACATTGATAGGTAAGTGAGAAAGTGTTAGAAAGGTGCGTCGCCGAGTGATGATGTCGTTCTCACCTACTTGAAACGTTAGTCAGTCTAACTTTGACAGTGCCGTAGATGGCAGAATATCCTACGTAATAAGGCTAAATGTGTGACTTTATCCACCCACATTAGTATAGAGGTAGGTTGCTTCCTGGGGTAGGATATAAGTTACTTTTTGCGACTCGCTACCGCAGGGGTAAATACCACTGCATTATGGTTGGAATACAATCGCCAGGGATTGGTACTGGTGGAAGTGGTGCTGGTGTTGGTGGAAGTGGTGCTGGTGTTGGTCGAAGTGGTGCTGGTGTTGATGATGGTGTCAGTGGTGGTGGAGGTGGTAGTATCGTAGGTAATGGTAGTAGGCAGTGGACCAACAGTGACTTCATCAACACCACCACCATCACCACCATTACTATCACCACCACCGCCACTGCCCACGACCACCATCACAGCCACAACTACCACCACCACCATCACTTACACCAAAACTCTTGATTTCAAACAATTAATAAATACGAGGGTGGATTGAAAAGTACTCGGCCTAACACAGATCCATTCAATTCTAAAAATCAAATCTACCCACATTATTTAGTTCAGTTCAGACTAGTTCATTGTGTGAAGTTCGAAACGTGTGCGATAATTAGTTGTGATTTTATAAATTTATTAACAAAGTAATCGGACATAATTTCCGCGAATGGAGCAAATCGAGCAGCGTGCCGTCATTAAGTACCTCCATAAGAAGGGGCTATCATCAAAAGCCATCCATGATGACATGGTCAGTACATTAGGCGATTGTGCTCTGTCATATTCATCCATCAAAAAATGGATAGCAGAATTTAAGCGTGGTAGAGAGAGTGTGAAAGATGAACCCCGCTCTGGAAGGCCTTCGACGTCAACTACTGACGAAAATATTAAAAAAGTACTTGATTTAATAATGGGAGACCGCAGATTAAAAATTAGAGAGATAGCCGAGATTATAGGCATCTCTTATGAACGAACTCAAAACATCATTGTCAACGAGTTGGGTTTCCACAAGGTGTCTGCGAGGTGGGTTCCGCGACTGCTTTCAGTTGAACAAAAAAGGACGCGATTGACTATTTCACGCGACTGTTTGGAGTTATTTGAAGCCGATGCAGATGATTTTTTGAATCGTTTTGTTACTATGGACGAAACATGGGTTCATTACTGTACACCGGAAACAAAACAACAATCAAAACAGTGGAGAAGACCTGATTCACCACCCCCTAAAAAGGCTAAGTCGATTTTGTCGGCAAATAAGGTGATGGCTTCAGTATTCTGGGACTCGAAAGGTGTGATTATGATTGATTATCTTGAAAAGGGTCAGAATATAAACTCTGATTACTACTGCACCTTACTACGTCGTTTACGAGAGGAAATAAAAGAAAAACGTCGAGGAATGCTCAGAAGAAAAGTCCTGTTTCATCAAGATAACGCCCGTGTTCACACGTCAGTACAGTCAATGGCTGAAATTCACAACTGTGGCTTTGAACTGTTACCGCATCCGCCGTATTCACCTGATCTGGCACCATCAGACTTCTTTCTGTTCCCTAACCTAAAAAAGCACTTGGGAGGTCAAAGATTTTCGACAAACGACGAGGTCAAAGCAGCTGTAGACGCATATTTTGACTCTAAGGAAGAATCATTTTTTTTTAACGGTCTAAATGCTTGGAAGGGGAGGTGGCAAAAGTGTATTGAACTTGATGGTGATTATGTAGAAAAATAAAAATATAACTGATTTAGTATTTGTTTATTTTCTTGGTTAGGCCGAGTACTTTTCAATCCACCCTCGTATGTTGTTACATTAATATAAGTTATAATTAATACACGTGATGTCTTATGCTATGCAATATTTTTATTTTTTCCTTAAAATTTTCACATGCATCAGGTGACAACCCTATCAGAATAGGTATAGATTTTCGACGTTGTTAGGAAGCTTCCCCTCTGGTCCTCTTTACTCTGTGCTCATACCCTATCATGCGCCCGCTGCCATATCCGCGAGTTAACGTGAACAAGCATCAAGCACTTAGTTCACCGTATTCGATTCAGTGCAACACAACTTATATACAATTATGAAATATAATAAAACAGTTTTTTTTTTTTGGATAAATTTATATTTATTCATACAAAAACCGGATAAGACTGAAATAAAGGTGACACAAACTTTTAAGTTCTTTCTTTTTGAAATACATTATTTTAGCAATGGAGCTTAAATATTTTGAAATTATTGGTTACAAAAACAGAGAACATATTATGTGATACTCTTAAGATAAGTCCATTAATGTATGTTTATAAGCTTATATTTAGAAAAAAAAACTTCCTTACGACATGTACTTTTTATTTACCTTACATAAATTAATAATAATGGAATTACATTACTTCTATATTCTATCTAATGACTCCAACATTATGATGCTGTTCCCTCGGATTACCTGAAATTATACAATTGAAACAAATTAATGAAGGTAATCTATGAATGAAACCTGTGGCAGCTCATATGCTAAACACCTTGGTCCCCCAACACCATTTCATTTAAACATTTGATTTATGTTGTATTACATAACGACCCTAACGACGACGCAACTCTATGGGGAGAAATGGGGTGATGAATTCTGTTACGCCACTAACATAAGGCAGATATATTAATAACATACTAGTTCACATTCATTACCATTACAGCGTATTACAAGTCCACTGCTGTACATAAGCCTCTTGCAAGGACTTCCACAAGTGTCTTCCCAGGTTGTTCCTACATCTGATGAGAGAAAAAAAAGGCGCCACACACTCCAGTGGTAGCATTGTAAACAAGCTTAAAAAAGATTGCTTACAATGCTAACACTTAAGAACCTTTCTTCGCCATCGGTTGTTGATTCTTTGCCTTATATTGCCTGTCCATTGCCACTTCAACTTACTGATGTAACGAGCTGTCGGTTACTTCGGTGATCATTTAGCTATATGAAACTTAACCCTTATTTCCATAGAATTTCTAAACAAAATTAAGAAGGCCAGTTATTAATCCCATAATTTATGTCAACTGTCTGTCTATGCGAGCTAATCTTCGTAATGGCTGAATGGATTGTGATGAAACTTCACAATCATATAGAGAGCAAGGCCAAGAGTAATCAAGGCTATATTGTAATTGCAAAATTGAAGGATTTAAAAATTGAAATATATGGGTTTTGGTTTTGGATGATTATCACATCAACTACAGGAAATATAAAAACTATACAGAAAAGAGAAAAAATATATATAAATGAGGCCATTAGTTTTAAACCAAAACTAATTTTAAATTTTTTTAAAACACATTTTATTTTTCTTTGAACACCATTGTGCAACATAAATATGAGTTAAAATTAAGATACCATTTATTGTGAAATTATGAGGTCTTCAATTATTTTTATTTTCAACATTTTTCTGTCGCACATAGTTTTCAAGATAATAGGAAAACCTTAGTTTAAAGTGATTTTTATTAAATAAAAACCTTAGCCTAAATACTAGTGGTCTTTTTACAAGTAGATCTACAAATTTTATTTTTGTTTAATTTCAATGCAGACAAAATTCTGGGTAAAAGTTAGTACTACATATAATTTAAATTCAAAATTTTAAAAACCCCTAAAATAAAAAGAGCTGATGATCTTCAAACGGCTAAACAGATTTTCTTGAATCATAGCTAAGAACACTCTCAATTAAGAAACCTTTCAAAGGAATGAAACTTAATCAAAATCTGATTTGCACTTAGGAGTCACGATGCCACAGACAGACACAGATACACATGTTAAACATATAGGTAACACCTTTTCAAACAAAAAAATTATTGATATACAATATTATGTGTTATACAATTAAGTATGAGTACATTTAGGAACAGCATGGCAGCATGGAATTAGCAGCATTAACATCATACACAAGTGTTATGTAATCATGTACTTATTAGTGGGTAAGATAAACTAACAATTTTTGCAAAATAAAATTTTAAAACTATTTAAAAAATAGGTCCTGCATATACATTGCCCCATGAAGGAATTACTGACTCTTTGGGAGTTGGGATCTCAATATAAATAGCAAGTGCTTGTTCTAGTATTTAAAGAATGTACAGTGGAATCCGTTTATAATGACATCGAAGGGAAGTAACAAACACGTCATACTAAGCGGACATCATATAAAGCATTTTGTAGAAAATGAACAATCTCCAGTTTTTGTTAGTATGTATTTACTTTAATAGAGAAAAATCTTTAGTTAAAGTAACTTAAATTCTTAATAATAAATTCTTGTTTTTAAAAATCATTGAGATTGTCAAGTGACCAACCCCAAATTCCCTTGCGAGATGTGAGTTGGATTCTCCATTTTGTAACCTGCACATGCACTGATGTTGAGATTTTATTTTTTTCACAAATCACTAACAAACAATGTAGTGCGTGTGTAAACCTTCAACAATAATTTTTTTTTTTATAGGATAGGGTGACAAACGAGCACACAATCCACCTGATGGTAAGTGGTTGCTGTGGCCCATAGACATCTACATCTATCCTGGTTTGCGAATCAAAATGCAGATGCTTTGTCACCCGTGAGGACTAAGATGTAATGCCTCTTTTCCAGTAAAAAGGGTCTCAGGTTCTCTACACTCACCATACGAAACACAGCAGTGTTAGCTGCTATGAAATCACCCTGGCTTCGCACAGGTGATTTCTGGATCTCGACAACAGCGCCACCTACCAGATACAATTGTGAATCTAAACCATTCTTGACGCTACTTAACCACACACAAAATTTTATCAAAATTGGTCTAGCCTTTTAGAAGTTCAGTCACATACACACAGATAGAAGAATTATAATATAATATATAATATGCATGAATTATACATATAATACTCCCTCTTGGATATTCTGTCTGTTGATGAAAACCACATCAAAATCCATTGCATAGTTAAAAAAACCTTAGCGAGCAGACTGCAGAAAGTGACTTTGTTTTACTTTATGTAGAGAAAGTTAAAATTTTACACACTAGGAATACAATTGAATTAAACTAAATTTATATAATAATATAAAGATACCCATCATCTGGAATCTCCGTGGATGAAGTGACCAGTTATTTCAGATCATCATCATCATTAGTTACTGCCTATCAAGTCCAGTGTTGAACATACATCTCTCCCATATATATTGTCACCTAATAAACTAAATTAGCCATTTGGCAGGTGTCTTCAGGTATTTTTTTATTATCAGTAAGACTGTTTCAGTTCACCTCTATCAACTCATTCAACACCGACATAATAATGTGGGGTAGTGTTTTGTTACACCAACACAACACAATGTATATATTGATTATATGCACACTGTGCAGTCGCAGTATCAGAATATCCACTACCCCATATCAAACAAGAGATAAGCACCACCAGGAGCAGCAGCAGCAACTTCCTGATAACTCAAAATAATAAAAAACTGCAGTTGCAAACCCACTTACTAAGTTTAGCAATTGTGCCAAATATCCTCTTCGTGAGGCAATTTGTGTGGAAGGCCATTGTTTAACTGTGGAATTTTGATGGGCTGTAATGATGATGAGGATTCTCTCATCAAATAATTTAAATAAAATAAAAATGTGTTGAATACTAACCACCATTCCAATGTTGTTTCTTTGTCCATCCTTGCATTCTTCAACGGACTCGTCTAAAACAAGATTCATAAACGGGTCGAATCCTCGTAGCACACCTGTCACGGCGCGTCCAGCATTTAGTTTTATGGACAGTTTCTTGTCCATGAACCTTGAAAATTATAGGTAACAGAGAATCAAAATTATTAAGTACAAAAAATAGACTAACACTGCTAATTAATGATGAGAAACGGGGTTTATTAATTATAATAAGTAAAAATAAATAAATAATGTAAGTTTATACAGAATAGGAAAACAGAATTAGGTTAGCTTGGCGTGCCCGAACTGCAAATTTTTATTCATGAAAAACATCACTGTTTACGTACTTTTTCAATTCTGGAGGATGCGCTTTCGACATTTTCAAACTAAGCTTCTAAGTTTTATAGAAATATTGCTATACTATATTATTTCAAATTTATCACACAAGCTATACCACAGCACGGACCCGCGAAAACCGGTAAAAAAGTCACTGTTTCCGTAATCCGTATATACATTATACACTCTTATCTATGGTCACACACAGCTTCATATAGCGTTCTTTTAGGGTGGCTACAGCCTTAACGTTTTGACACGTTGTGATGTATCACTTGTAGTTGTAAGCAAGTGCAACGAAAAACCAACTTATTTTATACCGCTGGGCCTCAATATTTTAGCTCTGCCGTTAAAGAGATGATTATTCCGCCACCTTTATGGGATTTCCCTTAATTACCTCTCACCACACCCAGGAGCCAAAATAGACTTTCGAACGTCGGATCGGTCTCCGGATTCTCTTACACTACGACTGTAGAATTATTTAATTATCTGAATAAAATTTCTTCATATTAATTGTATTCAATGCGGATTCTCACACATGAAAGTAGGGTAAAAGCAAAGTTATTTTATATTTTTACATATATGACGAAAGAAAATAATTATCAAAAAAACTGCCCGCTATAATTAGATAATAATCAACCATGTAACTTGTATATATTATATAATAACATAAGTTCTTTTCCATTTACTTCAAGCCATTTCTACACTGCACGTCAATATCATCATCATCATCATCATTACAGCCCTTCACAAGTCCACTGCTGAACATAGGCCTCCCCCAAAGAATGCCACAAAGCACGGTCCTGAGCCACCTGCATCCATCGACTTCCTGCATGTGTTGCCAGGTCGTCACTCCATCTCGTGGGGGGACGCCCTACACTTCGCCTACCGGTACGAGGCTGCCACTCGAGAACCTTTCTTCCCCATCGGTTGTCGGTTCTTCGAGCTATATGGCCGGCCCACTGCCACTTCAGCTTACTAATCCGTTGGGCTATGTCGGTTACTCTAGTTCTACTGCGGATATCCTCATTCCTAAGTTTATCACGCAGAGAAACTCCGAGCATAGCCCTCTCCATAGCTCGCTGAGCGACCTTGAGCTTCCTCATACGGCCAGCAGTGAAGGACCACGTCTCAGTTCCATAAGTCATCACTGGCAACACGCACTGGTTGTACAATTTCGTTTTCAGGTTTTGAGGTATGTCTGACGAGAAGATGTGTCGTAGCTTCCCGAACGCTGCCCAGCCGAGTTGAATCCGTCGATTGACGTCACTAATGCACGTCAATAATGCTAACCAAAATATTTTTTGCGAACGAAATGTTTGTAAATATATTTATTTCATACTGATAAAAAAAAATGTCACTCGGGACTAAAATAAGCTATTTATTAGTGGAAGAATCATCAGAATAGGATCAGCACTTCCTGAATGTTGTTAGATAATTTCATAGATTTTATTTATTTATTCTTTATTGCATTTCTTAAAACAAAAGAATACAAAGAACGGCCTTAATGCGTTGATGCATTCTCTACCAGTCAGTCAAGTATAGATATAATATATAGAAGAATTTAAGCCCTCTTTTGACTGAAATAAGGAATATCACAACTTCAATGTAACAAGTGGAAAATCGTTTAAATAGTCACATTAAAATTTTTATCCGTATATGAACTAATACATTTACTATGACTTATTTATATGTTTTTAAATTTGTGTTTAATATCGTAAAACAGATCAATATCAGTGTACAAATATTTATTGAAGTGCCAAAAATCCGAAGGAACCCAGCGTTTTACGAAGCTTTGACTATTTGAATTATATTGTAACATGCGGGGTGAGTAAATATGCCGATCAGGATAAGAAATGAATATATTCTTCAACACACACAGCAAACATAGAATTACGTCTCTTAAAATCGCTAAGCTTCTTCATTGAGGTCCATAATAATCGAAAATGTCGTAGGTCGGTTGCTCGTAGTCACTAACCAGAGTAAAGTTCATTTTCGTGTTCAAAGCGAAATGAGCTATTATATCTTAGTCCTCAGGGGCAACAATGCATCTGCATTTTGATTCTTAATATCTATATGTAATAAGCAATTGCTGTAGTTAGTCTTGCTAAAACTCAAAAACGGCTTGATTTTGATGAAATTTTTGTGTTTGTTTGAATGAATCTCTAGATAGTTTATATTTACATTTGGACCCAGTAGGAGGAGCTGTTGTCAAGTTCCAGAAATCACCCATGCGAAACCAGGGCAGATCACTAGTGGAGGATAAATTTAGATGTCTATGGATCACAGCATGCATTCAATATTAGGCGGACCGTATGTTCGTTTGTCACCTTATTCAAAAAAAAAAACTAAGACCCTAGATACTCGATTCTTTAAGAACATACGGCTAAAAGGTTGATATTACTTGTCACTGCCAGTTATTATCAACATCTGTACATCGTAGTAGGTTAATTTTTTAATTCTAGCGACCCAATCGATCCAGTATTGATTTGGTTGTTTTACGAACCGCGGTAACTTTGTCGATTGTATTTAAAATTCATTTTGGGGGAGCGTACGGTAACTTGTTCAAATACATGCTTGCTTTACTTTAACTTTTTTATATATTACATTACAGTGTTTAGACTTATATTTCGGGGTCATATTTGTAGCATCATGATGTTTATCGAAGCTTGAGCCTACATGAGTAAAAATGACATTGAAGTCATTTTTTGAAGTCGATTACAACTCCCACTAACTATGAGGAGTATTGTTAGTTCTAAGAACTAACAGGTTAAAACTGGCGTATTTCTGGGTGCGTGGCGAGTATTGTGTTACATCTTTTTCTTATCAATTCTTACTAACGGCACGCGCCCAAACGGGATATGTGTGATTGGCTTAATGCTGAAATTAAATTTACTCTATGGTCTATGGCTATAAAACGCTCCTTTGTAAATAAATAGAAACAATTGGTTTAATTTTTACAATACACGTGTTATTAATGAACTGCATAATACGAATGTTGATTTAATAGATAAAAAAAACTTTTAACTTGTGTTAGGACTATTTATGAATATTATGGTATTACGTTTTGGACCGTATGTTTAATCCAGGGCTTTTGGGTTGCCACTTGTCATTGTTGTCTGATTATTCCACTTCACAAATAAATATATTAATTATAAAAAGATAATATCTACGTTAAATACTCATCATTATTTTAAGATTATTTACAGTAAATCTAAAATAGGATTGAAGCTTATTTCCTAAAACTTAGGAGAAAAAAAATATTTTAAGAGAATTCGCATAGTTACCATTGCAAAAATCTTTCATTACGCAACAATGTTGAATAGTCTTTTATTGCCACCGGTGCTTTGTATGAAAGGTATCTACTTATTTTTGTAGAATAATCTCATTTTATCATAGTAAAGGTATTAGTTATGTCTATGCTATGCTAGCAATCAGCAATAGCAACAAGTAGACAGCTGTGAGAATGGATGCTGTTGCTGATAGGATAATCATCCCGTTCTCATGTAAACAGCCACGTTTTGTTTTCTTAATATTATGTCTTTGAACATTATAAGTAACTAATAACAGTATCAGTGGAAAAGTGTGTTTGTGTATTTTATTAAAAATGGATGAATCCGGTATTGATATGGGATTTGATCTCGCCTCTTTCTTGACAAATGATAATCATGTTGACCATATCTTGGATGAGATGACAGCAGCTCAGCATCAGGACTTCATGTACTACGAACTAAAATCGAAGGCAGTGCCAGTGACAGAAAGGTAAGTGCTGTGCTGCACGTGATTTCATGAATGAAATTCAACATAATAGTTAGTGAATATTTTTAGCACATTTTAGGTATGAGGAACAATTTTACCGAAGTCAAATCGCGACCCTGAAAACTTGGCTTGGCAAAGCCCCTAAATTTGCTTTTTATGTCCATTCTTTACCACAAATATTTCGCGAACATTATTATTTTTTACCTAATCTTTTAAGATTGCTGTTGTTTTTATTTTTCTACATTTTGTTTGCAAACATAGATTCTATTAAATGTAGAATATTTATGATTCTATTTTAAGTATTTTAAAAACTATTGCTTTTTATAATTATTTAAAAAAAACCTTGTAAATTTTCCCGCCTAATTTTTTGTTTTGGTATCATGGACTTATAAAACCATGATTGGTTGGTTGACTCATGGGAAAGAGAGCTAATAAATATCAAGTTTGTTTGATACGTTGATCATATCAACTTTTAAAACAGTGAATGCTTTCTAAATTGACCCCATTGTCAATTTCAAGCAAGTCGAATGCAGTAAAGATTCGTTGTGTTATGATAGTTGTCAGGCCAACAAAGTAAGATAGACTAAGCCCCGCGTAAAAAATTTAAGTGCGTAAACGTAAAAACATTTCGTACATTTCAAGTGATGCCGAAACCATGCTTAACTTTTTGTCGCCCACTCAAACACACGTCTTTTTTCTTTCTTTTCGTAAAATTTCACTACTGGACGCACACATGCAAATGCAACTAAAACCATGTTGGTTGCAAATAATTTAGATGCTTAGGTGTACCTACGTAGTGAGTGATCTTAGTTCTTACAATTAGGTTGAGCATAGTTTTGGCTTGGATTTTGCGGCACTTGGAATGTATACGTAGCGCCACAGAGTAAAGAGTAAGGACCAGAGGGGAAGCTTCTTAACAACGTCGAAAATGTATACCTATTCTGATAGGGTTGTCACATGATGCATGTGAAAAATTTAAGGAAAAAATGATGGTGGTGTTGATGGAGCTACTGTTGGTCCACTGCTTACTACCACTACCTACGATACTACCACCTCCACCACTACTGACACCATCAGCAACACTATCCACAAACACCAGCACAACTTCCACCAACACCAATCCCACCACCCCCACCAATGTATGGCGATTGTATTCCAACCATAATGCAGTGGTATTTACTCCTGGGATCGCGACTCGCAAAAAAGTAGCTTATATCCTTCCTCAGGACGCAACCTACCTCTGTACTAAAGTGGGTGGATAAAGTTACACATTTAGCCTTATTATGTAGGTTATCCTGTCATCTACGGCACTGTCAAGGTTAGGCTGACTAACGTTTCAAGTAGATGAGACCGACTTCATCATTAGGCGACGTACCTATCTAACTATCTAACACATTTTCACTTACCTATCTATGTTATTACCTAGTTTTATTGTATATAATACGTAAAAAGTTACTTACTTCACTTGATCTCTCGGGTACAAAAAAAAAGGAAATATCCTTATTTTCTCTATAATTATACATGCATACTGTACAACTATTAGGCATTTTTGCTTATACAAAACACTTATTATTTACTTATATAAATTAATAATAACTTAATTCTTAATTATTTTAATTAAAATACTAAAATGTAATTATTTAATAAATGCAAAAAAAACTTCGTAAATTAATTGATGTATAAAATATCGAAATATTGTTGGTCTATTTATTTAAATACGCACGACAGTACGTTAGTACTATTATTTATTCTGTGACGACAGCCCTTTCATGTATACTCCGACTGAGCGGACGCAAACCGGTTTGTACCCCGACGGAGCGTCGGTGAACCTGTCGGTGAGAGCTCACGCATACATCGCTGCGCTATGTTTGGGTGTAATCGCAGCGAGTCCTTTGTATGTAGCTTCCACTCTGGTCGGTTTCTTTACTCATGTGGTAGCGCTGTCTCTCTTTGTTGATTGGTTATCTTACGTTACTTGTTTTTATAAAATACTAGCTAGCCAGGCAGACGTTGCTCTGCTCTTTTCGACGACACTTTCTCCTATAAAAAATACCCTAAAATCCGTAATTAAAAATATTTAGGGTCCAGTTATCGAAGTAAAAACTATCCTATCTCTCAAGTTGGACCAAACAGCACACAGTGTGTAAAGTTTCATTGAAATTTCTTCAGTAGTTTAGTAGTTCATCGCGGACAAACAATGTGACACGTAATTTTTATATATAAAGATATACTTAAGGGCGATTGAATTCACGAATAAGCAAATGCATTGAATGAGATATTATGTAACTATACAATCTATATTATACATTATATTCAATGAGCGAATGTATACCTATTTCGAGGATGCACATATGCAGTAATACGTGAGTTGGTGTTAATATAAAACATCGTGACGGAAACTGCATGTCTGAGAAATTAAAAAAAAATATTGAGGGATACATGAAGTCTGTCAAAACGGCATTACGGCAACGTGGCGGACTCTTACTTTCCCCAAAAATCTTTTCAGTAATGAAAGGCAGTCCAGCTGTGGAATGTACATTGTCTGACACTTTACTAAACACCAAGAACCAGTCAGTTTTAATATCCAAATACTTTATATTATTCGTTTCAAAGTCGACACGTAAAGTCGCGGGCTAAGATGAAAGAGATTTCAGCTGTCGATGTTTTTTATGAACATTTGCTTTTTTGTTTTTATAACATCATTATTGATGAAACAAACATCTGAATAATTTTTCTTGTATAACAATGCGATTAGGTTAAACAGGTTTCTTGTTACGTAAGTTATGTGGTTGAATGACGGTGCAATATTGTAGTTGTAACATGAATGGATAAGCTAATGGTGCAGTATACTTAAAAAGCTAGAGCATCAGTTAGTGCATTGCACTATTGACAGGTACACTACGTTATTATAATTCCTCTGCCGAAGTCTATCTCAAAGTCATCTTCACCTGCGCAACGACGCCCCCGTGTCCGATGAGCGAAGGCCAGGAATAACAAGCACTCAGAAGCACTAGCCTTCCTGACCACAGCGACGGATCTGGTCTATGGCTCCAACGCCAATCAAGATTCGGCTGTGGAAGGCAGTGAGAGTGGCGCCTTGCAATACCGTCACTCCTCTCCCCCTGCAGCTCGCACCACCACATCAACGCTTTCGCAATCGCTTTTGATATATTATTGCATAAAATGAAGATTCCCGCTAGGAAATAATAACTTAACTACTACTAATAACTAAACTTGAATGTCGTAAATAGCTATAGGAAGTTTTTATTCCCACGTTTTCACCCCATATTTTTCACCCTTTGAGGTACCTATTTAATAAATAACTAAAATAACAAAAAATCAAAACCCTCGAAACAAAGGAGGTGATGATCTTCAAACGGCTGAACAAATTTTCTTGAAACAGCTAAGAATACTCGATTAAGACACCTTTCAAACATTTAAAAAAAACTTCGTTCAGAAGCTATGGTGCCACAGACAGACCCACACATACACAGATACACATGTACACAATACAAACATACAACACCCCTCTGTTTTCGTCGGCGGTCAAAAATAATTATTTAAGATGGCTTAAGACACGTTTCAAACAAAAAAAACTTCGTTCAAGAGCTATGATGCCACAGACAGACCCACACATACACAGATACACATATATACATAATACAAACATATAACACCCCTCTGATTTCGTCGGGGGTTAAAAATAATTATTTAAGATGGCTTAAGACACGTTTCACACAAAAAAAAACTTCATTCAGGAGCTATGATGTCACAGACAGACCCACACATACACAGATACACATATACACAATACACAAACATATAACACCCCTCTGTTTTCGTCGGGGGTTAAAAATAATTATTTAAGATGGCTTAGACGTTTACGTTTAACGGTTAACACGTCGTTGTTGGGAGCACTAAGCTCGAAGTTATTGACGAGTATGTTTACCTGGGACAAATAGTCCGACTAGATAAGTCCAACTTCGACCGAGAGCTCAATCGACGGATTTCACTCGGCTGGGCAGCGTTCGGGAAACTACGACACATCTTCTCTTCAAGTATACCTCAAAACTTGAAAACGAGATTGTACAACTAGTGCGTGTTGCCAGTGATGACTTATGGATCTGAGACGTGGTCCTTCATTGCTGGCCGTATGAGGAAACTCAAGGTCTCTCAGCGAGCTGTGGAGAGCATAGCTCCGGGTTTCTCTGCGTAATAAACTTAGAAATAAGGATATCCCCAGTAGAACCGGAGTGACGGACACAGCCCAACAGTTTGGTAAGCTGAAGTGGCAATGGGCCGGCCATGTCGCTCGAAGAAACGACAACCGATGGGGAAAAAATGTTCTCGAGTGGCGGCTTCGTACCGGAGGAAGAAGTGTAGGGCGACTCCCCACTAGATGGAGTGACGACCTGGTAAGACATGCGGGAAGTCGATGGATGCAGGTGGCTCAGGTCCGTGCTTTGTGACATTCCTTGGGGGAGGCCCATGTTCAGCAGTGGATTTCTGAGGGGCTGTAATGATGATGATGATGAGACGTTTACGTATACGAAAAATCAGTGACATCCTTAAAAATAACTGCGGTTTGAATATACCTCATCCTTTTTTGAAATCGATTAATATCAAAGTGCACTCCAACAGCTCTAAACAAGCCTCTTAACATGGTGTTGTTCATCCTGCATCTACGATGGTTTGGTTTGGGGTTTTATACCAAGGAATCACGAAGCTTAATTTTTAAGAAAAAGTGGTAAAGTCTACGCCGAAAAACTGTTTTGGATGTGTTTATATATCTTTAGATATAACGGTGTTTAAAATTCAACATTGAGAATGGATAGTGCGTTAATGGATAGTTTTATCTCCAGTGGGTTGAAAGACAGGTCTTTCAAAACCAAAACCAAAGGACTTTAAATCAAATTGTTTTAATTAATTGTTTAGAAGTCAAGAAATATGTTTCTATAAATAGGTTTATTAGGTCGATCTGGTGGACTGATGTTCGCTTTTTAATGTTCTCTTAAAATATCCCCGTATTTAAAACCAAAACAATTTAAAATTAAAAAATTTGTACAACCGACTCCAATATAAACAAAAAGACCTTGATCAAATTTATATGGGGCCACGTGTGAAGCACCAGCTTTCAAATAAAAACAGAATCATTGAAATCGGTTCACCCAGAAAAAGTTATGAGGTTCTATATTATATTAACACACCTAAAAAAAAGAAAAAAAGAACATACAGTCGAATTGACTACCGTCTCTTTTTGAAGTCGGTAAAAAATTGTCTTGCGAGTTGCGATTCAGTGCAGTTGTGCGTATTGTATACCGTGTACAGTATGCGCTAGTTTTTTTTTAATCTACAAAAAATTTTTGTGCCTAAACAATTACCAGTTTGCCTTGTTTAAACATTCGCCTCGTGTGTTTACCTGCAGTTTTGGCATGACGTCATTTTCATTAGCCGGTAAGGTACCTATACAGATCGCGTTAGAGTTGATAGAAGTTTGGACTTGTAACGTACTGAAAGAGGATGGTGATGATGAAGAAGAGTATGGAGTTTGCAATGTGTATCGTTGACTTGCTAATAACTTACCTGGCAGAGCCATGCTGCAGCTATATTATGGTTGTAGTACGAATGGGCCGGTACCAGCATATAAAATAGCAGCTTAATGCTGCTGTGTTTAGTATGACGGGGAAAACCGGAGGCCCTTTTTACTGTTTAGATTCCATCTTAGTCGTCAGGGGTGACAGTGCATCTACATTTTTATTTTTAATGGAAGGTAGATTTGGATGTCTGTGGGCCGCAGTATCCATTTATGCCAGGGTGGACTGTGTGCTCGTTTATCACGCTTATTTTATAAAAAAATATAAAGGAATAATATAATATAACCTCTATATTTATTTATTTAATCAAAAAATTGTGCTTACAGAATATCCAATACGCATATAAGGTTAAATTTTACATGCAAAAATTTTAAAAGATTGCATTAATTCATAACAACAAAAAGTAATAATTATAATTAATAAATTATAATAAATAGGTATTATTGGTCTCCGTTTAGCTACACTCACCATACGCCATAATATTAAACATGTTATATAGGTAACGTTTACAGAAATAAAAAAAGAATCATTAAAATCGGTTCACAATCTGTGAAGATATCGCGTAAAACTTACTCGTACATACAAAAAATAAATAAAAACAAAACTGCACTCGAATTGAGAACCTCCTCCTTTTTGAAGTCGGTTAAAAAAGTTATTGTATGGTTGTTTATAATTATACTGCTATTAATGATCTTTTAACCCCGAATACGTTGTGATATTTTTTCTCATTGCAAGTAAACATAGTTGTTGACATTTATTTACCTTGTTAATTGATAAATCAGTATCATGAACGGTAATGGACGCGTTATCGCGACCAGTCGAGTAATTAATTATGTTATACATCGCGATATAATATTATAGATGATGGACTATCGTTCTAAATGTCATACTCATACCCACGTGCAAGTTGCACGGTGCAATCTCAGTTCGTTTTGTTTTTAGAATAAAGATGACAAACGAGCACACAGTCCACCTGATGGTAAGTGGTTGCTGTGACCCATAGACATCTACATCTATCTTCGTTTGCGAATTAAAATGCAGATGCGTTGTCACCCGTGAGGACTAAGATGGAATGCCTCTTTTCCAGTAAAAAGGGTCGCCGGTTCTCTACACTCACCATACGAAACACAGCAGTTTAATCTGCTATTTTACGCTGGTATTCTGTGAGAGTGTGGTCCTTCCCCGGTCGAGCCTACCTATTCATGCTACAACTATACTACTAATATAGCTGCAGCATGGCTCTACCACGTAAAAAATGTAATTTCAATCCCTGCTGGCGCTTTCAGTCTGTATATAAACTGATACATATAAACATATAAACTGATATGTGGTATTCACGTTGTGGTTGCCGAGCGAATGGATACTAGACCGGTAACGGAGCACGCTCTTACAGGATACCAGCATGAAATACCAGCATAATGCTGCCGTGTCTTGTATGGTAAGTGTCTAGAGCGGACACCCATTTTACTAGTAATGAGGCATTTCAACTTCGCCCTCAGGGTTGACAACGCATTTTGATCCTTAAATTATAATAGATGTAGATGTCTATGTATGTTAACAAGTATACTGGGCCTGAAAATACTACATTCAGGAGTGCCTATAATATAATAAAATCAATCTTAAAATTGCATACTCATAATAAAAAGGTTATTATTCATTGGTTGCCATCTCATATACAGATAACAGGAAATGAGGTCGTTGACCTGTTAGCAAAACAGGCAGTTGTGGACGGGATACCGTTAATGGTGTTACCCCTTTTTTCTGACCACATTAACATATAAAAGATCAGTGCAGAGCGTTATGGCAAGAACATTTTGACGAAAGATCACGCGAGAAGGATATCTGGTATCGAACAATTCAGCCACAAATAACGTGTAATTCGTGGATAGATAGTCCACTAAATAGAAACTACATAAGGTTCTTAGATTACGTTCGGGACATATTCCAACGAATAAGTTTGCTTTTTTAATGAAAAAAGTGCCATCACCAAATTGCCGACGTATGCGGAATAGTTGAAGATGTTCAACATATTTTGATGGAATGTTTCCGGAATGAAGCAATTAGAAGGTTATGTTTTGGTAGTGATACGAATTTTCAGGTTGGCTAAAATGCTGGCCAAGCTAGCAGACTTGATTCTGTGTAGGGAATAGATGGGGCTGTTTATGATTCTACTTCTTCCTTAGATATGTTTACTTATAGTCGCGCGTGCTCCTTGCACATAACTATTGTTAATATAATAGATTTTATGTTTAATTTTGTATTCAATTGTAGAGATTAAGTAATTGTAGACAAAACGGGACGATGTGGTCGCTCAGCGACAAAGTCCTTTATAATAATAAATTAAAAAAAAAGTTTAAAATCATTTGATTTATCACCGGTTAACGTATGGTTTCCAAGCCAAACCACAGCCTAAGTCCACTGCTGAACATAGGCCTCACTCATAGACTGGCTCATAGAGGGGATATTTGCTATAGTTACCACGATTTTCAAGCGAGGACGCTGGTGCCCATCTCCAGTGTAGTGGATATTCTTACACCGCCATTACACGGTAAATGTAGTGTTTTATCTCAACGTTTATAAATAGAGCTAAAATTTCGGATAATCTATTTGCGTCGTAACTCGGTAATGTAATAAGTAAAAACTATTGAGTTTGGTCCGCATCCAAATGCTATTTGTCGGTCTAAATGTTATGTGTATGTGTAACCTGTGTTGATTGCAACGTTGTAGTAGTCAGAAACGCGATAGCTACAGAATTTTATTATTGTCATTTGTTATCAGGAAGATGGTGCTGTTCATCTTTTTTTTTATAGAATAAGGATGACAAACGAGCATACAGTCCACCTGATGGTAACTGATGGACCATAGACATCCATCCTCCTCAATTAGGCATTATAATGCAGATGCATAGTGACCTCCGAGGATTAAGATGGAATGCCTCGTTTCTAGTAAAAAGGATTTCCGGTACGCTACACCCGTCATACGAAACCAGCAGTATTAAGCTGATATTTTAGACTGGTATTCTGTAAGAGCGTGGTTCTACCTCGGTCGAGCCGATCCATTCGTGCTACAACCATAATATAGCTGCAGCGGGGATCTACCATGTAGTCTCTTCCATGTGTGGCCTCTTACAACATCCACGGGACGATATGCGGTAGTGAGTAGTGTATATTCTTACACCGCCACGACACAGCAGTCCGACGTACAGATTTTTTTTTATAGGATAAGGTGACAAACGATCACACAGTCCACCTGATGGTAAGTTGTTGCTGTGATCCATAGACATCTACATCTATCCTCAATAAAGAATCAAAATGCAGATGCGTTGTCACCCGTGAGTACCTACTAAGATGGAATGCCTCTTTTCCAATAAAAAGGCTCTCCGGTTCTCTACACTCACCATACGAAACACAGCAGTGTTAAGCTGCTATTTTACGCTGGTATTCTGTGAGAGCGTGGTCCTTTCCCACTCGAGCCGACCCTTTCGTGCTACAACTGTACTACTAATATAGCTGCAGAATGGCTCTACCACGTATAAGACACAGATCTGCTTTTTCAAAGTTTAATGCTACTGTAATCTTCGACTGTTTCGTTAGGTTTGTGGTCGTAAGCGCGATTGCTAACCATCAGGTCCCGAGTTCGAATCCCGGATCTAACCAAAGTCAGTTATTGGGTTATTCTGTGTAGAAATTCTCACTAGCAGCCCGGAGTCAGGAAGTTTCGGTTTCACTTTGGAAAGCGCGTAATGCCGTGGGTCCTACGCCTGATTTCTCGGTCGTAGCGCTTCACCGTCCCATCGGACTGTGAGAAGAAGGGAGTAGGTATATATATATCTTCGAAATATACCGGTACTATATAAAAAATGTAAAACCAGGACTTCAAGTCTTTGATGCACTATGTTTCAGCGCCGACTTCAAAAGTTTTTCAATTATGACGAAAGTATTTTATTTCTCTCCGTTTTATGATGTTGGTTTTTACTTTTTACATTTTAATTATTAGATCCTTGAGGTGAACTGAACAATACCTCAAGTAACGACTAGAATGTCGTCTATTCACCGTGTTATTCACTCTTATGGGCGGAATTTATCTTCAAATTTCATGGATCTTTTATACGTGGTAGGGCCATGCGGTAGCTAAATTATAGTTGTAGCACGAGTGGGTCGGTTCGACCGGGAAAATACCATGCTCTCACAGAATACCAGCTCACAGGATACGAGGTATTCTATCTTAGTCGACGCATCTGCATTTCTTAATCGAGTATACATGTAGATGTCTGTGTACATATAAAACCATATATACTAGTACGAGACACAGCAGTATTAAACTGTTATTTCATACTGGTATTCTGTAAGAGCGTGGTCGTTTCCCGGTTGAGCCGAACCATTCGTGCTACAACCTTCATATTATATTTTTTTTTATTGGATAGGGTGACAAACGAGCACACAGTCCACCTGATGGTAAGTGACCACTGCGACCCATAGACATCTACATCTATTCTCAATAAAGACTCAAGATGCAGATGCGTTGTCACCCGTGAGGACTAAGATGGAATGCCTCTTTGCCAGTAAAAAGGGGCTCCGGTTCTCTGCACTCACCATACGAAACACAGCAGCGTTAAGCTGCTATTTTACGCTGGTTTTCTGTGAGAGCGTGGTCCTTCCCCGGTCGAACCGACCCATTCGTGCTACAACTATACCACTAATATAGCTGCAGCATGGCTCTACCGCGTATAAGCCACGTATAGCTGCGACATGACTGCACCACGTACGTTAATTAAACCAGGCGGACAAAACGCAATGATAAGGGTTCCCTTACATAACAACGTAATCCTAAAACACACAACACAGCATACAGTGATCTCAGACTCAGACACACTAAAAACAATCGAAAACAAGATATTTTTAAAATGAAACTCGCGAATATGAGAGATGTTCCTAACTTCTCTTTACTCGTAATTATTTAAATAGTATCTTCATGTTTATGTTGCTCGTTGACATTGAGAGTTTTTAGAAAACAAAACGCAGCAAAGTGAATAGTTTTATTTAAGTGAAATTAATTTTTACGTCAGAAATTAAACTTTCATTTGTCAAAGGTCATTTTCAACCCCCCGAAGAAAACACAGCGGTGTTACAAATTTGTAGTGTTTATCTGTGTGTCTGTCTGTGGTATCACAGCTCCTGAAGGAATGAACCGATTTTGATTCAGTTTTTTTTTATAGAAAAAGGCGACAAACGAGCACACATTCCATCTGATGATAAGTGGATGCTGTGGCCCATAGACATGTACATCTATCCTCGATTAAGAACGAAATGCAAATGTGTTGTTAGCCCTGAGGACTAAAATGGAATGTCTCGTCTCCAGTATAAAGGGTCTCCTGTTCTCTACACTCACCAAACGAAAAACACAGCAGCATTGAGCTGTTATTTTACGCTTTTATTCTGTGTGAACGTGGTCCTTACCCGGTCGAGCCGATTCATACATGCTACAACCATAAAATAGATGCAGCATGGCTCACAAGTCCTTCACAAGTCCACTGCTGATCATAGACCTCAAAGCACGGTCATGAGCCATCTGCATCCATCGGCTTCCTGCATATTTTACCAGGTCATCACTCCATATAGTAGGGGGCCGCCCTACAATTCGCTTGCCGGTAACTAGGGAGTATTTGAGAATATTTCTTCCCCATCGGGTGTCGGTTCTTCGAGCATGGCTCTGCCATGTATAAAACGGTCTAGAGGGCATTAATAATACCCGTGCACAAGTATGACGCATGTTGCAGGCTATTCTCACTCTCGGCTATTACGAGGGTGACACTGAAAGTTTTTAGTAAATCAAAAACTGAACAAACTAGCAAGTTATTAGTTTTATTAAATCTTTTCAAAATAGTGTCCATTTACATCAATAAATCGCTGACGTAAATGGATGCCAAGTAGTGCATTGTTTGCTTGGCGGTGTGCGACGAGGCGTTGTCGTGGTGAAGGAGGATCCTACTGCGAGATCGTTTCTCCCGAACTTTTTCCAAGACAAGTGGCAAACAATTGTTAGTGTACCAATCTGCAGAAACTGTTTTTTGATAATCTAAAGCAATTGTTGCGTAGTGACCTGTCCTTCCGAAGAACGAGGCCACCATCTTTTTTCCCACGCTTCGACCTCTCTTCACTTTAGATGGCAACTCCTCGGAAGGAAACACCTAGACAGCAGACTGTCTCTTAGTTTCAGGATCATAACAATAAATCCAGCTTTCGTCACCCGTAAGTATGTCGAACACAGCATTTGATTTAACTCCGTTAAATCTTTGAACCATTTCACGACACCAATCAACGTGACGGAGTTTTTGGGCCTCTGTCTCATTATGAGGTATCTACCGGGTACAAAGCGTCCTGACCGCTAAATGTTCGTGGAGGATTTTGTGTACTTGACTCATACCGATGCCTAAGCTTGTCCGAATCTGCTGATAAGTCACTCTTTTGTCAGTCTCTATTATACGCCGCACAAAACTGATGTTATCTTCAGTCGTCGTCGTAGAAGGCCGTCCCTCACGCAGATCATCGGTGAGATTAGTGCGACCACGTTTAAACTCATTAGACCAGTTGTAAACAGTGGCACGAGATGGGGCTTCATCGTGAAAGGCCAACCGAACTTTCTTGTTGACTTTGACATCGAAAGTCATAAAAAATCATTGTACGAAAATTTTCTCGCGTTAAATTCATGCTGACGTGACACAGACAATTTTCAATTTGCCGCCAAATATAAACAAATGACGAATTAATAAAATACATATACAATAATATTGGCAAAGAGTTCCATTTTCAAAATTTGAACTTGTTATTTCTGCCGACTTCCAAAAAGGAGCCGGTACTCAATTCGACTGTATGTTTTTTTTTTTCGTTTTTTTTTATGTGTGTTACCTCAGAACTTTTTTCTGGGTGAACCGATTTCGATGATTCTTTTTTTATTTGAAAGCTGGTACTTCTCGTGTGGTCCCATATGAATTTGATCAAGGTCAGACCAATAGTTTTTAAGTTATTCTTAAATAACTTATATTGAAGTCGGCTGTACAAAATTTTTAATTTTAAATTATTTATTATATAGTTTACAAGTGGCCAGTTCTAAAAACATTCAGTGTCGTCCGCGTATACAAGTGGAGGACCCGTTGACGCCGCTATCGTAAGCATATACTTCTGAGCCAGAATGACATACCCAAGACTGCACCACGTATAAAGATATTACTTCCAATACAGAAATCTGTAGTTTTCGGAACACACGTCTAATTTCCATATGTAACCATTTATGTAAAAAATCAACAATACACGTAGCTAATACAAACATTACAACATAGCTTGGCCTTGAACTGAATTAACACATTTGACATTATTCTGAGCTTCTTTAACTTCAGAATATAATTTTTTTATAGTAGAGGGGGCAAACGAGCATGCGGCTCACCTGATGGTAAGTGACTACCGCAGCCCATGAACAACCGCAACACCAAGAGAATTGCAGATACGTTGTCGGTCTTTTAGAAAGTCGTAAGGTCTTTTCTTGAAGGTCCCTAAGTCGTATCGGTCCGGAAAAATTGCCGGTGGTAAACAATTCCACAGAGAAGTTGTACCAGGAAGAAAACTCCTAGTAAAACGTACAGTCGTGGACCGCCAAGCATCCAGATGTTGAGGATGATATCGTAAATTTTGACGTGACGTGCGTTCGTGAAATTTGGCGGCTGGAATTAATCCGAACAATTCCTCAGAGCAATTCCCGTGGTAGATTCGATAGAAAATGCAAAGGGATGTAACATCACTACGCAGCGCCAGTGTATCGAACCGATCAGAAAAAACTCGGTCCTCGACGATTCTAACTGCTCTGCGCCAGCGCAGTGAAGGACCTATCTAACCCGGAGCGCTCCAGGGTAGTAGAGTCCTTCAGCCACATCCCGAAGAGGAAGCCCCTGCCCATATCACCGAGTAAGGAGGCCGCACCGAGCGCCGCGCTCAAACCCACCGTATCTGAGTATACGAGTGGGTTGGAAACGACGCCCAGGCCACAGCGGCCGATGAAATTGGCGAGGAGGCATACCCCACCAGAGACATCCAGATGCGGTCAAGTGGAAGTAGCTGGCACTGGGGTGCACCGGCCTAGAGATGAGAACAGTATGCCATGTGAGGCCGAACTTGCGCTTTGTAAAGTTGCAAGCAATTAGCCGGCATGAAATACTGTCTCGCTCTGCTGAGCGCGCCAAGCTTTTTAGAGGCCAATTTGGCCTTCCCTTCCAAGTGACCACGAAACTGCACACTATTTGACATGTCGGCGCCGAGGATTCCGTTGCTAGCTGAGGCAGCAAGGGGAGGCCTTGAAACTGAGAAGATACGACAAAGGGGTTCTTTTAAGAGGTAAACGCGCAAACTTGTGCCTTCTGGGGATTGACCTGGACTAGATTGAGTCTCCCCCAATCCGATACTTTTTTCATCAAAGACTCGACTTCAGACACAAGTTTGTTCCGGTACTCGGCGACTTTTCCCGATAAATATTTTCACGGCTGGTGTATAAGTCATTGCACCAGTGCTGTCGTCTGCATAGCAATGAATGTTACCTGTTTGCAACATATCATTGATATGCAAAAGAAACAGCGTTGGTAATAGCACGTAGCCTTGTGGAACACCAGCGTTAGTAGGCTTGTAATCAGAGCATGCACCTTCTACTACGACCTTGATGCTCCGATCAGCAAGGAAACTGGTGATCCAGTTGCACAATTTCTCGGGAAGCCCATAGGGACCGAGCTTCGAAAGAAGCGCTTTGTGCCAGACCCGATCGAAGGCCTTCGCTATGTCAATATTCATTAAAAATAAATTGTAACACTAACACTTGTTAGAAAATACTTTTAAAATGATTTAAATTAATGAACATCGTGTGGTTATTCATGAAACATTAGATGTATAATGTTATAATGAGATAGTAGATAGTAGACATTTTACTTTTAGTCTTTACTTGTAGTGAATGTTAAGAGGTCGCTTACCATAAATTGGACCCGGTAGGAGCGTTGTTAAAATACATACTAAAAATTCATCAAAATCGTTAGAGCCATTTTCGAGTTTTTGCGAAACTAACGGACATCAATTATTGATTTTTATATATAGAGAAATAAAAGATGTTATTTTTATGAGGTTGTTTAGAAGTTAGGTAAGTCTTACTAAACATTACTTATTTATTTATTTATTTAAAATCTAATTTGCATCCCGTTTATTAAAAAAAGGATACAAAGAACGGACTTAATGCGAAAGGCATTCTCTCCACTCAACCCATATTTGTTTTGTTACAACCTATAACCGTCCCACTGCAGGGCACAGGCCTCCTCTCATTTCTGAAAGGGTTTTAGGGCTAGGCAATGTCCGCCGGGCTGCCGCAATGCGTGTTGGCGAACTTCACATATCTTTGAAATATTTTATTTTTCTTATTTCACAGACACCCATACGCAACCCATAATATTTACTGAAACACTATTGCAAAAGGTAACTCTGTAATCGTAGGTGTAACATTATAATATAAATATATCACCAAAATTATTGATTATGCGGATGTGTGTTACCCAGATCTATCTCAATATCTTCTCGATAAGTTGGAGCGCCTTCTCAACAATTGCATTAGTTTCATTTTCGGCTTACGTAAGTATGACCATGTTTCTCAGTACCGTTCTAAGCTTAAATGGCTTTCTATTCGTCAAAGGCGTAGCTCCCGAATTTTACAAGTACTATATTCAATTTTAAATGACCCAAATTCTCCTTCTTATCTTAAGGACCTTAAGGATCCTTTCAGTACCAATATTCTACTCATGATAGAGCTCCCCGTTCCCAAAATAGTCTTAAAATTCGTATTCCACCACATAAGAGTGGTTTCTTTAATTCCTCTTTTACTGTGCAGTCCATACTGCTCTGGAATGCCTTGCCTGTTCATATCAAAAAAACCAGTAAAAAACAATATTTTAAAAGACTTGTTCGAGAATTCTTTAACAGGAATAATACCACCTGATTTATCCGATTTCTGTTTTTCTCACTCTTTCGCTTTGTAATTGATATTTTATGTAATATGTATTTTAATATGCATCATGTTATTTTATTTTTGTGTTATATTATTTTATATTTATTTAGAGATTTTGTATATATATGTATATTATATCCGTTTATATATTTTGTTTATATACATAAGTATATTATATCCGTTTATATTTTGTATATATAAGTAAATTTTATCCGTTTATATATTTATTATTATTTTTTTTCTCTTTATTACTAAGTAGATAATATTAAGTTTGTATAGTTTAAAAATATTTTATTTATTTGCTTTTTGTTATAAGATATAATGTAATTTTACTTATTTATTAATTAATGAGTGGTGTTGCACCTACCACAGCTTCTCAAATCATCCAGTGTTGACTGGTAGAGAATGCCACAAGGTATTAAGTCCGCCCTTTATATCCCTTATTATAAGGTAGATGTAAAAAAGAATAAATAAATAAATAAATAAAAAATAAAATAAATGAAGTATACAAACCAAAACAACACTATCAACAACATCGCGATGCGAATACGATGTAGGGCAGCCTCTCTGCAACATCATTTTATTTGGTTTAACTAAAAGTGCTATTAACTAAAACCACGACGAATAAAGACTGCACTGTACTGCTTAAATGAGTGGGGAGTTTTAATGTAAATGAATTTGCCAAGACATATTTTGTGAAAATATTAAATATTTAGAGATCCTAATAAGAAAAACTAATATTGGTATAATAATGTATATCTCGGTACATCAGGTGTGTTAAAGTCATATACTCGTGTGAATGAAGCACCACGCAGTACGCAGTAGTATAAGTCTATGGTCAAAGTCCATAGGATACGTACACGTACACTTGTTATGATAGACTTTACAATGAATCAGTAGATCCTGTTACCGGTCTGCATCAATTATACTGGCCTGTCTCGCCATTCGCCATTCATCGAGCATCCAACCATCAAAGTATCATTTCGACTAAGTTCAAAAATTTTTATGTAAATAAGTCGTTCGTGTAAAACTTCCGTGTGACGTGCGAAACTGCTGAATGAACGTTTTTTCGCATTTTATTCAATGGTCATTATTTGTTTAAGATCTATATTCGTCCGATGTTTATTTGCTTATTTTCCATCTAAAATTTTAATCGCATTAAAGTGAGCGAGCTCATACTTTGCAATGTAATAAAGCAACAAATGTTCAATGTTGAATAAAATATGGTTAGAATAGAATCAACCATGCCGGCACAACGCCTGCAACTTTACAAGGCGCAGGTTCGACCTCACATGAAATACTGTTCCCATCTCTGGGCTGGGGCTCCCCAGTGCCAGCTCCTTCCACTTGACCGCATCCAGCGCAGAGCGGCTCGAATCGTTGACGAGCGAGTGCTTTCCGATCGGCTCGATTCACTGGCGCTGCGAAGAGATGTTGCATCTCTGCATTTTCTTTCGCATTTACCACGGGAAGTGCTCTGAGGAATTGTTCGGATTAATCCTAACCGTCAAATGTCACAAACGCACATCGCGGCAGAACTACCGATACCATCCACACCATCTGGATGATTGGCGGTCCACCAATGTGCGATTTTGAAGATGTTTTCGTCCTAGCACAATATCATTGTGGAATAGTTTACCACCAGCGATTTTTTCGGTTACCGATACGACTTAGGGACCTTCAAGAAAAGAGCCTACTCCTTTTTAAAAGGCCGGCAACGCATCTCCCATGGGGTTGCGGTTGTTCATGGGCGGCGGTAGTCATTTACCATCAGGTGAGCCGCATGCTCGTTTCTCCTATGAAAAAAACCTTCGTCAACTTTAAACAGCCTTACTACTACAAAATCCCCCATTGAGGCAATCTATGGAGAAAGCTTATGTTCTACAGTGGACTTTTGATAGTTTGTAATGTATATAATACACCAGACATTATATTCATTCACACACCCTCCTCATACTCTACGTACATATTAAAAATACACACTACACTTATATACTATGCACACACTTCACACATGCTTTATATACATACTCTCACTTAGCATTTAAATATAATCCACGGCAAAAGCAGAACCACCCAATACTAGAATTTTTACATGCTTCCTGGGTGGCTCTGGCCACGGCATAATACTGTTGCTAAGCAATGTTAAGGAAATAAGCAATTTTTTTAATGAATTAATGACGGAATGAATGAAAACATTACTACTCGTTTTTTCATCAACGTGAAAAAGGTGACAACTGTTGGTGGGCGGACAAGTGTATGCTGTAACCTATAGCACAGAATAAATAAGTACAGAAGTTGCACTCTTTTGATGTTGACTGCTTGCCGACTTTTTAATAGCCTACATAGTTATTATCAATCACATAAATCGCGCACGCAAGCTAAATAAAACTATCGCTGCGCGCGAGCGTCCGTCTCACTTTGCATCTTTTCTCCTTACTACGTCACAACGGACTTTCCGTGGTTGTTAAGGGCTGTTAATAAAGAGTAAAAAAATAAATTGTGAAATGGTAAGTTACTTAGCCAAAGTACCTATACTGACTATAATCGACCATAATATGTATATATATATAATGTTATTATCTACTATGTGAGTTCTCAACGCATGCAACTTGCAAGGCCATTCGTCGGGAATCACGATGCTTGGTTCGTATAGGTAGATAGCGTAAACAACAAATAAACCCGAAATAAGATTCCTAAGAGAAATATGATCATAATCTACTTAGTTGAAAATCTTGTAAACAAAGTTTTAATGTCAGTATTTTGTGCTATTATAACTTAAAATATTTTAATTATAAAGTCGAGTATAGGTATGTAAGTAGGTACTTGGGTAGTGAAGTGAATTTCAACTGTTTTGAAATAAGGTACTTAGGTATTACTACTGTAGTTAAATTCTTACTTAATTATTTTGTCGCTATAAGTACCTATCTAACAAAAAATGATAAATTTACCTTTCATTATCCTTCGGTAACTCAAAAAATTATATATTATCCGAATCCTTTTAATTGCTCATTAAGTATCCATCCCCGCAACAATTATAGTAGGAACGACGTTTTGCTATTATAATTTACCAAATAGATAGATAATAATATACATTCATATATATTATTCTTAAAATACATTTAAAAAATTTCAACTATTTTATCCTACAATTAAATATACTGAACACTAAACAAAAACTATTTCGACGAGTATTTCAACAAGTATTTACAAAAAAATATTTTCATAAACATCGTAAAAAAAACTTTAACATTCGATTTACGATTGTATAGAGCGCACTAGCCCCGACTGCGATCTTCCCCTGGGGCAGCTCGCGATTGTAGGTAATTATTTCATGCAGGTAGCAAGGCTGACACACGTCTGCCTATAGGTACATCTATCCTGGATTAACACTCACAAATAACTTAAATTTAAAATAACCCCGAAACAAAAGCAGCTGATGATCTTCTAACGGCTGAAAAGATTTTCTTGAATCATAGCTAAGAACCGAGAGTGTTTTTCGCGTCACCTTTCAAACAAAAAAAATTAAATCTAAATCGTTTCATCCGTTTGGGAGCCACGATGCTTTTTTTTTACAGGATCGGGTGACAAACGAGCACACGGTCCACCTGATGGTAAGTGGTTACTGTGACCCATAGACATCTACATCTATCCTCAATAAAGACTCAAGATGCAGATGCGTTGTCACCCGTGAGGACTAAGATGGAATGCCTCTTTGCCAGTAAAAAGGGTCTCCGGTTCTCTAAACTCACCATACGAAACACATCAGCGTTAAGCTGCTATTTTACGCTGGTTTTCTGTGAGAGCGTGGTTCTTCCCCGTTCGAGCCGACCCATTCGTGCTACAACCATAATATAGCTGCAGCATGGCTCTACCACGTAAAAATGCTAAATGCAAAAATGCTACAGATAGACACATAGATATATACACATACACACGTTAAATATATAACACCCCTCTGTTTGCGTCAGGGGTTAAAACAAAGATGGATGTAGGTGGGCAATCGTCCATATCAATGGGCATATCGTCCCGTGGGTGTCGTAAGAGGCGACAGAGAGAAACTGAAACAGGAGATAGGCAGCAGCATCTTCCTAATAATAACCGGAAAAAAATAAAGAAACTGCGTTCGAAAAATTTTTTCTTCTTTCTCACACATGCAGGTTTCCTCGCGATGTTTTCCTTCACCGCCGAGCACGTGGTAAATCAGCACCTAAAATTGCAATTAACAATTTCATTGGTGCCGGCGGGGATCGAACTCGGCTTGCTCGCGTACTGTGAAATTTATAGCGAGCGCTAACCATCTGCGCTACCACGGCTCCTCACCGACTGCCAAGCGTGGCAATTATGGCTAAATCCCCCTATGAGACAATCTATGAAGTAATCTATCTTCAGCAATGAACATTTATAGGCTGTAATTGAGGAACAATGGGCCACAACATCTACTAAACAATGTAAGACGAATCACACAAGAATTTCAAAATTCCTTAATGAAAACGAAAAACGGGCTGTCACAAGGACTGCCGACAGAAGTGAAAACTCAATGTGACTGATGAGTAGCGACGCATAGTAGACATGCTCGTGACCATTGAGTTATATGTACTACGCACTAGAGAAGCCATCTTAAACAAAAAATGTGCACTACTCTGTGTTCGCGCATGCGCGAGAGTCGCGAATGCGCGTTACGCCTGCGCGGTCAGTTTTTAATTTAAACTTTTTTTGAAATCTTGTGTTATTAGCGCCGCTCCACACTGCATGTATATTGAAACCACAGACTAACTAGTAGATTGAAACCGCACTAAATAACACACTGTATGTACGGATTGCAGTACAGTTATGTTGAACATAGTGTATGTTAGGAATGCAAAATCTAGTACGTAGTACATAATTATATATCGATGCTCGTGACGTATTGTGCTTACGCTCATGCGGCATGGAGGTGATCGGTGACGCGAATCCACTAGTTTTTCCCCTACCAAAAATCGCTCAACGAGAAGTTTCACTTCAAATAGGGCTTGTAGTATACTAGTGCAGTGCGATGTGGTGCCCAGACGAGTGATAATTATTCGCCGGCCATAAAACACTTGACCTCCGACGCGGGCGGCCCACAATTAATTTGTCTGCAGCATAACAACGGTTTGCGGCGCATTGCTTGCTTGCTTGTTTGGCTCGGACGTGTGGACCGTGTACTGGTTTTTTTGTTAATAGTTAGTGGTTGTTAATCAACTCTCGGTATGCAGTATTGTAAATTATGCATTTTGCTATCGTTTGTCTTACTCACCTTTATTCCGGTATGAAGTAAAATGTTCAATTAATTTTACTTAAGGCGAGGATTTCCGACGTTAAAAGATTTTTAGCGCTCTCG
The DNA here is from genome assembly GCA_963668995.1 of Parnassius mnemosyne. NCBI lineage: Eukaryota > Metazoa > Arthropoda > Insecta > Lepidoptera > Papilionidae > Parnassius > Parnassius mnemosyne. Next base: position 26,989,710 of record CAVLGL010000092.1, read on the forward strand.
TCTCCGCTGCATGTATATTCTTAAAAGTTTTTGGTAATGGAACAAAGTTCCTTATCGCACGGTACGAATTTGACGGATGGGGGCTAGGCGAGAAAACGTGTAAGATTTTTCCGTCACGACCCCGTTTCTATATTGCTAGCGAGATGGAATAATATACATACATCTCTCTCGCACTTTTTTTATCTTGCCATGAAAAAAATATTATTTTAAATGACGCTTCATTTTCATAGACGCTAGTGATTCATTTAATTGTATTTGTTAATCAATAATATAATACGTTTATCAATAGTAATATACTACGAAATGAACTTCGTTCGAACTGAGTATTCCACGACACTCAAGCATGTTTTATTTCTATTATTATAGTATGTTGAAAACCCATTCTATTAAGTGTTTAATTGAGTATTTCATGTATGCGCATATTTTTTCCGAGCTTATATTAATTCAAGAAGTAGCAATTCTCGCCTGTCGAAATCTTGTCTAAAATACGATATTTTGGGCCTTAATACGTAAGTTCCATTATTGGAAACAGGGCTCCTTCAATTCTGAAAAAGGGAATAGAGCATGAAGTCGTCCGATTTGCTACGTACTAGTTGGTAATTCTCACATATCCTTGATGTTTAAAAAATTTAAAAGATGAAGGTTTCCTTACAAACTTTGATCGTTAGCGTCAGCGACCGGCCTCCGAGTTATACGGCTCTTACTTAGTGTAGGAGTTTGTAATCTTTTAAGTAGTTTATATTTTGTTGCATTGTATGTCGCATATGATATTATAAGGATCGAAGGTCGAAGGTCGAGATTTATGGTTATCAACAACCTATTTTAACAATGTTATCACTTTCTTCTATCTAAATTTTATTTTACTTACTAATATTGTGTTGCCGTGCCCCCGACACTGCATCCGAACCTTCCTTCGATCTTATCGCATTAGTGTACAAAGACAAGGACGAACGAGAGATTTTGTGTTTACATTATATATTTTTACTCTGCACTTGTTATTCTTGACTATTGTAAAATTATTAAGTGAAAATTGACGACATATTAAAAATGTTTATTGATTGTATACATTGTGTTATTTTATGATAGGTTTTTTTGTTTAGAAATGGTCTTTGATGATTATCTTAACCCTCAAAAACGCCACATTAATTTTACCCAGGCCCATTACCCCTTACCCATGTGAAGTCAAGGCGGTTCGCTAGTTGTATAGTTTCACAAACACAATGCTGTGTTAAGCCCTGCTTTAATGTATGGTAGTGAAAGGTGGGTGTGGCAGAAGAAACACGAGAGTTTTTTTTTATAGAATAGGGGTGACAAACAAGCACACAGTCCACCTTATGGTAAGTGGATGCAGAGGCCCATAGACATCTATATTACCTCGATTGAGATTCAAAATGAAGATGCGTTGTCACCTCTGAGGACTAAGATGGAACGCCTTGTTTCCAGTAAAAAGGGTCCCCGGTTCTCTACACTCACGATACGAAACACAGCAGCATTAAACTGCAATTTTACGCCGGTATTCTGTGAGAGCGAGCCGTGGAAGGTCAGGGACTAAGCTTGCTGTAAATTTGACAGTACACGAACAACCCGGATTCGATCCCTGCCGGTACCTACCAATGAAATTGTCAATTGTAATTTTAAGTGCAGATTTACCACGTGGCCGGTGAGGGAAAATATTAATAGACATACACAATAATAATAGATAGACAAATAAGAATAAAATATACATTTCGAAGACATGAAAAGTTCGCGAACACGAATTGGGGCAGCGTGGCGGACATTTCCTTGCCATAAAACCCTCTCAGAAATGAGAGGAGGCCTGTGCCTAGCAGTGGGACGTATATAGGCTGTAGCTTTTCTGTGAGCGCATGGTCCTACCCCGGTCGAGCCAACCCATGGTACAACCATAATATAGCTGCAGAGTGACTCTACCACGTTAAAGTAAATATAGTATTAGAGTAGAATAAATTCTGCAGAAATGTGGTATCTTAAGGCTGAATGTGAACGACAGGGTTAGAAATTGTGTCATAAAAAAATAGTGTGGTTCCGAAGTTGATGTTATGACCAGGAATAAGAAAGGAATGCTGCGGTGATTTAATCGTGCAAAAAGTATGAACAAGGAAAGAGTGACGAAGCAAATCTATGTTGCAGAAGTGAACGGCAGAGTCGGGAAGGGACGCCCAAAATAAAAGTTTATCGACCAAATTCGCGACATATTGAAGATCAGCTGTTCCCCGCGGTACTTCGAACGCGTGTAGGGTTTTAAATTTTTTGCGCGGAACCCTAATTCTTTTTCTAAAATAAAAGTAGTCTAAGTTACTCCTTATAACATCAGCTATCTGCCAGTGTAAGTCCCGTCATAATCGGTCCAGCGATTTTGAAGAAAAGCCGGAACAAACAGACTAAGTTTAAGTGCTGTTAATTGTAATTACTGTGTAATTAAGTGCTTAAGTGCTACACGGACGAAGTCGCGGGTAAACGCTAGTTCACAATATATACAATTCCCTCTCTGTTAAATTACTATTATTACTTATTACGTAGTTTTATTAGGTTTATTAATTCACATGTTATGATATTGCATACAATGAGTTCAATTCACGTTCTTATCATTTCTAAAGACCTTCTCATTGAACGACTTTTATATCGGTGCTGTTTACATTGGGCTCTATGAAATCTCTGTTTGTTTGATGGTCTGTGGACTTTTGTTACATTTGGCTGGCCATTTTGGTTTTTGAAGATAACACTTTTTTATTTATTATGGCCCAGTGCTTGACCACAATCCAACAACACTACTGGGTTTTCGATTTAGAAATTAATTAGAGATATAGTTAAAAAATACATGCGTGAGTGTCGTGGAGCATTCGGTAGAAACGAAGTTTCTTTCATAGTATATTATTATTGATTAACAAATACAAATACATAAATTACTAGCGCCTATTAAAATGAGGCGTTATTTAAATTAATATTTCTTTCATGGCAAGATAAGAAAATGTGCAAAGGAGATGGGTATTATTCCATCTCGCTGTGCTGATGTGATGTAGCTCAGGTGTAAGCATTCGTCGCATATTTAAAAGTGCGCGATGAACCTGGGTTCCATCTCTACCGACATAAATAAAATTGTAAATTGCAATTTTAAGTGCTATTTCATCATCACAAATATTCAGCGATGAAAGAACATAGTTAGAAAATGGCATGTTTGACACATCAAGTATTTCGAAGATATGTGATGTACACTACAACACATTAGAGTAGTGCGGCGGACTAATCACTCTATATAATCTCAGTTATGAGACGTATATAGCCCAGCAAACTATTCACTATAACCCTCTCAGTAATGTGACTTATCTAGCCCAGCAAACTAATCACTCTATAACCCTCTCAGTAATGTGACGTATAAAGCCCAGCAAACTAATCACTCTATAACCCTCTCAGAAATGTGACGTATAAAGCCCAGCAAACTAATCACTCTATAACCCTCTCAGCAATGAGACGTATAAAGCCCAGCAAACTAATCACTCTATAACCCTCTCAGTAGTGTGACGTATAAAGCCCAGCAAACTAATCACTCTATAACCTTCTCAGCAATGAGACGTATAAAGCCCAGCAAACTAATCACTGTATAACCCTCTCAGTAATGTGACGTATAAAGCCCAGCAAACTAATCACTCTATAACCCTCTCAGCAATGAGACGTATCTAGCCCAGCAAACTAATCACTCTATAACCCTCTCAGTAATATGACGTATCTAGCCCAGCAAACTAATCACTCTATATCCCTCTCAGTAATGTGACGTATAAAGCCCAGCAAACTAATCACTCTATAACCCTCTCAGTAATGAGACGTATCTAGCCCAGCAAACTAATCACTCTATAACCCTCTCAGTAATGTGACGTATCTAGCCCAGCAAACGAATCACTCTATAACCCTCTCAGGTCTCAGTAATGTGACGTATCTAGCCCAGCAAACTAATCACTCTATAACCCTCTCAGTAATGTGACGTATCTAGCCCAGCAAACTAATCGCTCTATAACCCTCTCAGTAACGAGACATATCTATATCTAGCCCAGCAAACTAATCACTCTATAACCCTCTCAGTAATGTGACGTATCTAGCCCAGCAAACTAATCACTCTATAACCCGCTCAGTAATGAGATGTATCTAGCCCAGCAAACTAATCACTGTATAACCCTCTCAGTAATGTGACGTATCTAGCCCAGCAAACTAATCACTATAACCCTCTCAGCAATGAGACGTATAAAGCCCAGCAAACTAATCACTCTACAACCCTCTCAGTAACGAGACATATCTATATCTAGCCCAGCTAACTAATCACTCTATAACCCTCTCAGTAATGTGACGTATAAAGCCCAGCAAACTAATCACTCTATTACCCTCTCAGTAATGTGACGTATAAAGCCCAGCAAACTAATCACTCTATAACCCTCTCAGTAATGTGACGTATCTAGTCCAGCAAACTAATCGCTCTATAACCCTCTCAGTAACGAGACATATCTATATCTAGCCCAGCTAACTAATCACTCTATAACCCTCTCAGTATTGTGACGTATCTAGCCCAGCAAACTAATCAGTCTATAACCCTCTCAGCAATGAGACGTATAAAGCCCAGCAAACTAATCACTCTATAACCCTCTCAGTAATGTGACGTATAAAGCCCAGCAAACTAATCACTCTATAACCCTCTCAGTAATGTGACGTATGAAGCCCAGCAAACTAATCACTCTATAACCCTCTCAGTATTGTGACGTATCTAGCCCAGCAAACTAATCAGTCTATAACCCTCTCAGCAATGAGACGTATAAAGCCCAGCAAACTAATCACTCTATAACCCTCTCAGTAATGTGACGTATAAAGCCCAGCAAACTAATCACTCTATAACCCTCTCAGTAATGTGACGTATAAAGCCCAGCAAACTAATCACTCTATAACCCTCTCAGTAATGTAACGTATAAAGCCCAGCAAACTAATCACTCTATAACCCTCTCAGTAATGTGACGTATAAAGCCCAGCAAACTAATCACTCTATTACCCTCTCAGTAATGTGACGTATAAAGCCCAGCAAACTAATCACTCTATAACCCTCTCAGTAATGTGACGTATCTAGTCCAGCAAACTAATCGCTCTATAACCCTCTCAGTAACGAGACATATCTATATCTAGCCCAGCTAACTAATCACTCTATAACCCTCTCAGTATTGTGACGTATCTAGCCCAGCAAACTAATCAGTCTATAACCCTCTCAGCAATGAGACGTATAAAGCCCAGCAAACTAATCACTCTATAACCCTCTCAGTAATGTGACGTATAAAGCCCAGCAAACTAATCACTCTATAACCCTCTCAGTAATGTGACGTATGAAGCCCAGCAAACTAATCACTCTATAACCCTCTCAGTAATGTGACGTATAAAGCCCAGCAAACTAATCACTCTATAACCCTCTCAGCAATGAGACGTATAAAGCCCAGCAAACTAATCACTCTATAACCCTCTCAGCAATGAGACGTATAAAGCCCAGCAAACTAATCACTCTATAACCCTCTCAGCAATGAGACGTATAAAGCCCAGCAAACTAATCACTCTATAACCCTCTCAGCAATGAGACGTATAAAGCCCAGCAAACTAATCACTCTATAACCCTTTGAGCAATGAGACGTATAAAGCCCAGCAAACTAATCACTCTATAACCCTCTCAGTAATGTGACGTATAAAGCCCAGCAAACTAATCACTCTATAACCCTCTCAGCAATGAGACGTATAAAGCCCAGCAAACTAATCACTCTATAACCCTCTCAGCAATGAGACGTATAAAGCCCAGCAAACTAATCACTCTATAACCCTCTCAGCAATGAGACGTATAAAGCCCAGCAAACTAATCACTCTATAACCCTCTCAGCAATGAGACGTATAAAGCCCAACATTGGGACGTAAATAGATATAACTAAACTTTTAAGTTACTCTCTATGTCCGGTGCTGGTTTGATTTTACGCCATTACAAATCAATCAATTATCTTGCACGTATGGAAAACTATTGTTTTAGTGTTTGGAATCTTTACACCGAAGCCTATTTACAAGAGTATACAAGTGTAAACATTACAAAATACACGCCGTTACATTTCAAAACAAGCTTTGGTCCATATAATTATTTTATCAGATTTTTTACTAGATAACCGTAACATCACGATAATTTTAAGTAAATATTATATTTGTGATTGCTCGAAATTATTGAGCTTTGTAAATATTTCCAAGAATGGAAACATTTACAAAGCCAATTCAGGTAAAGAAGGAAAAATAGGAAAATATACATACCGTAGACATATTTTAGCTTTGGACTGCAATTGAGGCATTCCTGCTTAGTTCTCCTAAGGTGAGACACCGCATATGCGTTTTAAATTTTTAATCGAGGATAGATGTAGGTTGTAGGTTTACAGTTTGTACCGTAAAACAACGTGGTAGAGCCATGCTGCAGCTATGTTATGGTTACTGCACAAATGGGTCGACTCGACCGGCGTGGGGCCACGCTCTCTCAGAATTCCAGCTTAATGTAGCAGCTATATTCTGCTTACAGGACAAGGCTGCAACTCTAGAACCTTACTTCCTACTCGGTTGTTAGTTCGTCCGGCTCGGACGGGGAATGAACACGCTCTCCCAGAATACCAGCAGTCTAGTATGGACTGGGGACAAAAAATTTATCGCCCGATTATATCCACTGACAAGAGATAAAATTATCTAGTCCTTATGCCAAAGCACGGCAACGGGGAGAAATATATCCCCGTTTGACATAATGAGTAGATATATCCCTCGTCCATAGCATGGAGCCAAACGAAAAATAAAAAACTATGCTTTTTTGACATTTGAACTTTTAGGTTTAAGTTTATATTCATAAAAAACATCTATCTAAGTATAAGTCTATCTCCCATTACTGTGGATATTATATCCACCGGTATGCCCATGCTCGAACGGTGGATAAAACTATGCGAGGGAATAAACATTTTCTCCTTTCCCCGGGGATAAAATTGTCTTCTGCCCATGCTAGTCCTGCAGTGTAAAATAGCAGCTACATTCTGCTTGCAAGAGAAGGCTGCCACTCTAGCTCTACCACGTATAAATATATTGAAAGCAAAACAGTAACTCCCTGGCTGTTTGACCAAGTGAACGCTGCGACGGCCTAACAACAGCTTTGATTTAGTCATAACAGCTAGGGTATATGTTACTAAATAAATCAATTACGTCGGATAAGGTGACAATGGCTGTCTTATAATAAGGATAATATGCTAAATTGGTAAAAACTAGTTTATAGATATTATCTATCTATATCATAGACTAGTTGTTCCTCGCGACTTCGTCCGCGTGTTATTTGGGGTTTTAATTTTTTTGCTCGGAATAATGCTTTTTCTAAAATAAAAGTAGCCTAATTTACTCCTTGTGACATCAGCTATCTGCCAGTGAAAATCCCGTCAAAATCGGTCCAGCCGTTTTGGAAATTAGCCGGAACAAACAGACAGACAGACCTTGTTCCCCGCGACTTCGTCCGCGTGTTATTTGGGGTTGTAATTTTTTTGCACGGAACTAATGCTTTTTCTAAAATAAAAGTAGCCTAAGTTACTCCTTGTGACATCAGCTATCTGCCAGTGAAAATCCCGTCAAAATCGGTCCAGCCGTTTCGGAAATTAGCCGGAACAAACAGACAGACAGACAGACAAAAACTTTAAAAATTGTATTTTTGCTATTAGTACCGTATATACTTCCATATGCATATAGTAAAAAGCTGTAATTTTTGACATTACAAACAGACACTTCAATTTTATTTATATGTATAGATATCTGTAGCGCTGCAATAGCCACTCACCATCAGGTGGGCTGTAACATCATTTGTCACTTCAGTTTTAAAAAATGATTCCAGCGGGTTCAGCCAATTTGACTTTCTACAATCGTTAACGTTAAATTTCACTGTTGTACCTAGGCTGCGATCATTTACTGTTTTATGGGAGGATATTTGCCTATGTTGCCACGTTTGGCAGGAGTTTCTCCCACTTCATTACGACAAAATACTGTCTTTTCTATATAAATTGTACCCGAAATAAATGAAGCACATAATTACGTTATTGTTATGGTCACCCTAACACTGCGTCCTCCTCGGACGCGTTTACTTATTAGTCCCAATTCAGAAATCACAATGACAATTCGTTGATGGTAATATTGCGTTGACACTTTGATTGAGCGGAATGCATAAGTTGTAGGGCCAAGCTGTTTTTACTTTTGTGCCGACTTCCAAAAAGGAGACGGTACTCAATTCGACTGTATGTTTTTTTAAAGTGTGTTACCTTATAACCTTTTACTGGGTGAACCGATTTCGTTGATTTATTATTTGAAAGCTGGTGCTTCTCGTGTGGTCCCGTATGAATTTGATCAAGGTCAGACCAATAGGTTTTGAGTTATTCTTAATAACTCATATTGAAGTCGGCTGTACAAAATTAAAAATTTTAAATTATATCTGCTAAAAACACGTTGAACAAACAGGCACGCCTGAGAATTATTATTCATTTCCCGTTAAAATTCGGTCAAATTAGACGAGATAGTAGTAACAAACACAAACTAAAAAAATTTTTCTGACTAAATGCTGAAAATTTTATAACAAAATCTCTGGATACGTAGGTCACTCAATAAGTTTTGAGATATACAAAAAGTATTCTAGATACTATTAATATTTATTTTACATCTTTTCAAAATATTCTCCATCATGCTCTATACAAAGTTCTATTCGCCTAAACCAACTCTGAAAACACTTTTGCCAGTCTTGATATGACTGGTCGGAAATCGCTTCTTCGTAGGCAGCCACGGCTTCTTCGGCGTTTGAAAAAAACTTGCCTTTTATTTTTTTCTTTGACTCCTGGGAACAAAATCACAAGGTGCTAAGTCAGGGCTGTAGGGAGGGTGACTTAGAGTTTCAACACCAGATTCCTCAATAAATGCTTTTGTTCTAATGGAGCTTATGTATGTGAAGAGGCGTTATCGTGATGCAGATTACCCGAAGTCCGGTATTTGGTATTCTCTCCCGCACAGCTTGAAAAGCTTTGGGTAATGCAACTGTAGTATACCATTTAGAGTTAACTGACCTACAATTTTCCAGCTATGACGTCGACAAATGTCCGCTCCGCAAAAAAAAAAACAAGCCAACCATTTTTTTACCGACGTTGCGATGTCTTTGCAGTTTTGTCGCTAACTGTCCTTCTGAGTAGACCCATACCGATGATTGCCTTTTATTTTCCGGACCATATTGATAGATCCATGTCTCGTCACCAGTAACGATTTCTGAAACACGCCTAGATGCCCAGTTTTCAAAATGTAGACGCATTTCATGGCACCAAAGCACACGAGTCTGTTTTTCGCTTTCCGAGAGCAAACAAGGGATCCATCGACAACAAAGCTTCCTCACTTCAAGATGTTGATGTAGGATGGTATGAATGCTCCCCGAACTAATGCCTACAATCCTTTCGATGTCCGTATATGTGATTCGTGGGTCTTCTCGCACCAACATTTAAGTAATCCATACACTTTCTGCCGTTACTGCTGTTTGCGGGGCCCCGGTTCTTTGGTCATCTTTAAGATTAATTTTACCTCTTTTGAATTCAGCAAACCACCTAAAAGTTGTTGCGCGTGATGGAGCTGAGTCCCCTAATGATGATTGTAATCGTTGTAAACTTAATTCGGTTAAACTAAATTTAAAATCATAATGTATCATAGCGCGCAAATGTTCACGGTTAATATCCATCGCTTTAAATGAAAAGTGCGGGAAGCGTTGCAGGAAAATTAATAGAACTTTGTTTTTTTTTTTTAATATTGAGCAATAGGCTTATGGAGTTCTATTTTAAATAAATTTGTTTTTTAGAAACATATAACCACTATAACACGGGTGCGTTCCATTTTTAAATTTCGCGCATCTCAAAACTTATTGAGTGATCTACGTATAGTGCAAAAATCTGACATAACATTATTATTAACACACACACAAATACACAAAAACTTGCTAAACAAATTCTCTTAAAAACTACATAATTTATTAGTGTCCGACCGAAGCAAAATTTTCAACCGAAACCGAAAAATACCGAAACAAATTTTGTAAAAATCGACACACACCCATAAAAAGTTACTCGCTAATGGGGAATATATTTTATTGTGTTCACAATATTGTTAAAACCAATATATTATGAGAGCATTAACCTACTATCACGAACTCATCCGAACGACGCATGATAATCCACGAACACCGAGTTTTGGCGCCGCCGAAGGATCGGCAGATTTTTTACTGTAACCGAAACTGAAACTGAATCTTCGGTCGGTCACTACTTTTTATGCACAATATATTATTATGTATTTTTTGAATAAACAAATTGTGCTATACGATGTTCATGTTATGATGCTATATATATCTATACAAATAAATAAAATTGAAGTGTCTGTTTGTAATGTCAAAATTACAGTTTTTTATTAAATGCATATGAAAGCAAATACGTATTGTACTTATAATTAAAATACAATTTTTAAAATTTTTGTCTGTCTGTTTGTTTGTTCCCGCTAATCTCCGAAACGGCTGGACCGATTTTGACGGAACTTTCACTGGCAGATAGCTGATTTCATAAGGAGTAACTTAGGCTACTTTTATTTTAGAAAAATAATTAGGGTTTTATTTATAGGATAAGGATGACAAACGAGCACACAGTCCACCTGATGGTAAGTGGTTGCTGCGGCCCATAGACATCTACATCTATCCTCGTTTGCGAATCAAAATGCAGATGCGTTGTCACCCGTGAGGACTAAGATGAAATGCCTCATTTCCAGTAAAAAGGGCCTCCGGCCACCTGCAAAAACATAAAAGTCCTAACACGCGAGCGAAGTCGCGGGGAACAGCTAGTATATATATATATATATTGTATGTATTGTGCTACAATATGTGTTTGTATAACAAATCTACGAAAAATCAAGATAATTTTTTTTTGGTTTTTTGTTTATTTAATAAGATAATTTTCTTAACAGTGGTAGAGCCACGCGGCATCTTTTGCTGTCGCACGGATGGGCCGGCTCGAACCAGGGTGGTACCACGACCTCACAGAAAACCAGCGTGATGTAGAGGCTTACCTCTGCGTTTCGCTTGGTAAGTGCAGGTGGCCGGAGGCCCTTTTTACTGGAAATGAGGCATTTCATCTTAGTCCTCACGGGCGACAACGCATCTGCATTTTGATTTGTAATAGAAGATAGATGTAGATATCTATGGGCCGCAGCAACCACTTAACATCAGGTGGACTGTGTGTTCGTTTGTCACCCTTATCCTATAAAAAAATTACTGAAACATGCAAATTTATTTTCTTTTAAATTTGAACATACTTCTACAACCCAAGCAAACCATAACACCAATCACTTAACGTGTTAGGGGAACGCTGCAGCATATTATGGTTGTTGCACCAATCGGCTCGACCAGGGTAGGACCACGCTCTCGCAGATTACCAGCGTAAAATAGCATTTTTATGCAGCTTTGTTTCGTCGCATCAAAGGTGCGAGACGTCTAGTACGGTGATCGTCAAGCAGCTTCACGCTGCTGTGTTTTGTATGACGATTGTAAAGAACCGGAGACACTTTTAACTAGTAACGAGGCATTCCATCTTAGCCCTCAGGGTTGACAACGCATCTGCATTTTGATTCTTAATCGAGGATAAATGCAGATGTCTATGAGCCACAGCATCCACTTACCATCAGGTGGACTGTATGCTCCTTTGTCACACTTATTCCACAAAAAAAATTAATCCAGCACAGATTTATTTTTGAAATTAATTATGCAAGATGGCGTAGTAATAATTTTTTTCCCTGAGACAAAATACGTGTGCGAGTGCGTACAATACTGAAAATATTTAGATTATCTTTATTATTAAAAACGACATATTATGCTTGTCAACAGAGTAGCCTTATTGTTTGTTTCTGACAGACCGCGTGATGTCTCTAGATTGTGCCTGTCAAAACTATCTGCGAGGCCAAACATAATATTGCAGTACGTTGCCCCGGTTATCACTTATTACCTCAATAATATCAGAGAGATAAATATTAAAACTTGTTTTTTTTTCCTTTAGAGCGGTAAGTGGCTACTGCCCATTGTAGGTACCTTTTTTTTATAGAATTATGGTGTCAAACGAGCACACAGTCCACCTGATGGTAAGTGGATGCTGTTACCCATAGACATCTACATTTATCCTCGATTAAGAATCAAAATGTAAATGCGAGGATTAAGATGTAATTACTCGTTTCCAGTAAAACGGGTCTCCTAATTTTAAGCAAAGAAGCTTGCAGAGCTGTTGGCAACCCAGAAAACTGAGATTTTTTTTATAGGATAGGGTGACAAACGAGCACACAGTCCACCTGATGGTAAGTGGTTGCTGTGGCCCATAGGCATCTACATCTATGCTCCTTTGCGAATCAAAATGTAGATACGTTGTCACCCGTGAGGACTAAGATGGAATGACTCTTTTCCAGTAAAAAGGGTTTCCGGTTCTCTACACTCACCATACGAAGCACAGGAGTGCTAAGCTGCTATTTTACGCTGGTATTCTGTGAGAGCGTGGTCCTTCCCCGGTCGAGCTGACCCATTCGTGCTACAACTATACTACTAGTATAGCTGTAGCATGGCTCTACCACGTAAAAATGCTATACAATGCCTCACAATCAGCACTTACATATACTGTCTTACCCTTAGGAACTTCTACGTCGTGTACAGTATTCATAAATGAAAGGCTACGTTTTTGGTAGAATTATTATTATGCCATTATTCTTGAAAAACCTAATTTATACTAAGAAATTTTAAGCGTGTAGTGGCAGTGTAAGAATTTCCACTACACCATATCTTCCCGTGGCGTGGCTGCAACTATGACAAAAAACCCCCCTATGAGTCAGTCTTTGTGGCAAACCTATATTTAGCAGTGGACTTTATAGGCCATAATGAATCAATGAATAATCTGTATATTATTTATTAATTGGTAGTAGTAGCACTATGTTTTTCTTTTTAGGGTTCCGTACCCGAAGGGTAAACGAACGGAACCCTATAAAATAAATATAATATATCTAAAAAAAATTAAAAGGGCATCCCCTACTAGAAACGTGTAACGATGGTACGGAACCCTTCATGCGCGAGTCCGACTTGTACTTGTCCGTTTTTTTTAATGTTTTTTATTATTTATGGGTTGTTTCTCTGTCTTCTTGTGTGTACATTAATAAATAAATAAAAATGGAAACCTAGTATATAACCCAAATCATTCCAACTCTCAATCTTTATCATAAATATCAAATATCTAACTCCGAGTCATATGCTCTCATAATTATCAAATATCTAACACCAGGTTAGAGGTACCATATCTAACGCCTCGAGTTGTGTAAGAACAGAAAATAATGTGAATAAAATTTTCGTCTACCAAATAAATCCTCATAAAACCTTACAGACCAACACAAACAGCTTACGTAGCATTTAATGTAGTATTTGCATTCCGATAGCGTCGTAATTCCCTTAACAGCGCTTATTATCTGGCAAAACAAGACTATCACTCGTCGGTAGAGTGCTACTGCAAGTGAAGCGTACAATCAAGTATTTCTATTGGACGAACATATAATGCTCTTGTTAATTTGCAGCAATTGTTTGACAAACTGAGGTCAGACGTTTGACAAATTAATGATCAAAACGATAATGTTTTATTTCGTCGCTTGATAGAATATTTGCGTATTTCAAGATAGGGAACGCAATTTCGATGATATAATTATCGTGGCAGCATATTTAGAGTAAGGACATTTAGTGCGATAAAGAAAAATATATAAGAATATCTGCATGTGTGAAATTAAACAAGTGCTTTTTTAAAATTTTGTACTAGAAGAATTTAATATACCAGGTTTTTTTTATATTCCTACACTGTTATCCGATTCCGAGCTATGTTTAAAATTTCAAGTCTCTAGCACACCGGGAAGAGCTCGAAATTTGAGTTGTAATATTCCACCCGTAACGACAGACAGACAAACAAGAAAGTGGCATAATAAGAACATGGTACCACACCGGCAATCCAGATTGCATGGGTGATGTGGCGGCGCTGTAGTCATGCCGCAAGCGAACCACCCCGAAGCCTAAATCGCGCTATCAAAGTTCTTAAGTTAACGCTCTATATATAGAACAGCTCCTAAATAACAAATGGAGCGTCCTCCGGGCGGAGAAGGGGGTGATGTGACGGCGCTGTAGACGCGCTACAAGCGAAACTAACTGTATGAAACAGACAGACCACATACCGTTCTATTATAATTTATAACTGCAACACGGCGATCGGCAAAGGGCTGCTCTTTTACAGAATATTTTTATGCCTGCTAGAGCCACGATGCCGTCATGTTATGGTAAAGACAAAGACTAACACTACAAAAATTTTTATAATTTTTTTTTATAATCGATTAAGAATTAAAATGCAAATGCGAATCCAGTAGAAAGGATCTCCGGTTCTCTACACTCACCTTACTGAACACAGCAGTTATTAAACGCTGCTATTTTACGCTGGTATTCTGTGAGCGCATGATTCTTGCTCAATACTATGTAAGAAGTCTTTTACTTAGTGTTTGTATGGTGAGTGTAGAGAACCGGAGACCCATTTTACTGGAAAAGAGGCATTCCATCTTACTCCTCACGGGTGACGACGCATCTGCATTGTGATGCTTCATTGAGGATAAATGTAGATGTCTATGGGTCACAGCAACCACTTACCATCACCAAAAAAAAATATCGTTGCAAGCATAGGCTAGAAAGCAACCGCGCTATATAGAGTAGTGGCGTGATAGACCGTGCAGGAAATGTGAGGCCTATGTTTAGCATTTTACTTGGGACGGGTTGTAATATCGATGAAGGTTAGTTTGGATCGTGTAATGGCGGTGTAAGAATATCCCCACATCATCCCGTGGGTGTCCTAAGAGGCGACAGAGAGAAACAAACCAGGAGATGGGCTGCAGTGTCTTCCTAATAACATCCAAATAAAAATACGTTTGCCAACTCACCTGCCAGACATGGTGGTGTTGGTAGTGGCAACTATGGCAAAATCCTTTATAAAGGGAAATCTATGGGGTAGGCCTATGCTCAGCAGTGGACTTTTATAGGCTGTAATGGATGAATGAATGGCTAGTTTGGTAGATTTGGATTGGCGCTTAGTCTGTTAATCTTTTACTGTTTACGCAGGCTTAAAGCGAAATCACGACGCGTTTTCACAGCGAGGCGTTACGTATACCACCAGATGTGCTATGTTTATTTATTACGTGTTTCTATTCCAGCGGTTCTCAAACTCAGGTCGCGACTCACGTTTGAATCACAACCTATTTATTTCCTTGCCCTAAAACCCTCTCAGAAATGAGATGAGGCCTGTGCCCAGTAGTGGTACGTAGATAAGCTGTAACTTTAACTTTTAACTTTACCATACAATAGAGTGCTACAGAAAAGCGAAATATACAAATAATATAAAAATTATTGAAAATCAATTATTTTTGCAATATTTATGTCAATTCCTACTGACGGTATTTTGTATTGTCATTGTCATCGTCAGTATGGATGGCGATTCTTTCCGAAAAAGATCGATTTTTAAATCGATTCTAATCGTAAACTGATGTATTGATTAAGCGAATTAGCGAAAATACGAGTATACTTAAATAAAGGAAAAACCAAAGGCTCTTATTGCTAAATGAAAGATAGAAAGGTTAGCGGGTAGGTTACACTATAATAATAAAACGTTATCAAATCTATAATATAAAAATTAATCGCTGAATGTGTTGTTAAGCGCAAATCTCGAGAGCAGCTGAACCGATTTCGCTAATTCTTTTTTTATAACATTCCCTGAAGTACGAAGATGGTTCTTACGGAGAGCAAAATTTAAAAATTGCCTGAAAAAGTCTAAAAACAACACTTTTCTATATTCCCATACAAAAGATTCGTAATAATACTTAAAAGTCAATTTGCACTTTAATACCATCGCATAAAGTTTAAGTGTTTGGAGGGGTTCCGGGAAGTCAAAACAATTGAGTGACGTTAGTATCGTATAAATATTAATGTCAATATTTGTCAATATTTATAAGATGCTAACATTACTCAAAAACAAAATTATGGTTCCACGCAAAAACATTGATATCCATGAAATCGTAGTAAATTCCACGCGGGCGAAGTCGCGGGGCACAGCTAGTTATAAATAAAATAAACGTTTACGGTTGATCGGTGACCATAAATTAAAGTAGACGTCTATCCTCGATTAAGAAAGAATCAAAATGCGTTGTCACCCCTAAGACTAAGAATGGAACGCCTCGTTATCTCTAAAACGTCACTCACCATAGGAAACAACAGCAAATATAAAAAACGAATAGTGATCCATTGTTAGAAAATGGAATGCCTAGCGTCTAGGCGTTAAATATAAATTTCTTTCAACTATCTCCTAGCATAATTTATAAGATACCGACTCGCCGGTCGACGGCACGGAATTTAGCCAATGCGCCAAACAAATCGTGCGCGAACGCTAAGTACTAAAACACGTTTATTGGCAATTGAACTGTTTTCAAGGCCATCTTCAATATTGCGAGATCACTCCAGATGTAATTTATATTTTTTAAGAATACTGGCAGGCTTATCTAATGTCGGAGGAGGCTAAAATGCTGGTCAAGCTAGCAGACTTGATTCTGTGTAGGGAATAAATGGGGCTGTTTATGGTTCCACTTATTCCTTACGTGTGTTTAATTATAGTCGCGCGTGCTCCTTGCACATAACTATTGCTAATATAATAGATTTTATGTTTAATTTTGTATTCAATTGTAGTGATTATGTAATTGTAGACATAATAATTTAAAATTAAAAATTTTGTACAGCCGACTTTAATATAAGTTATTAAGAATAACTCAAAAACTATTGGTCTGACCTTCATTAAATTTATATGGGACTACACGAGAAGTACCAGATTTCAAACCAAAAAAGAATCATCGAAATCGGTTCACCCAGTAAAAAGTTATGAGGTAACACACATAAAAAAAATACAGTCGAATTGAGTACCGTCTCCTTTTTGGAAGTCGGCAGAAAACTGGACGATGTGGTCACTCAGCGACAAAGTCCTTTATAATAATAAATAAAATAAAAAGAATACTGGCAATATAAATATCGTTGACGCTACTAAAATTTATTTTAACTGTTAACTGCAACCGCGTGTAGTCGTCTTTTATAGGCTGTAATGGAATTAACTACAACCACAGAATAAATAATAGTTAAAAGAACTATAACTAAGCTTAAAATGCGTGTGCTACTAGTGGATCATGATCACGACAATATGCGAATGACGGATTTGAACCCACCTATACTACTAATCTATACATTACTAATATAGTCCTTTTTTTGGTTTTACATGAGGGTAGGGAGAGCGGTGCTTCGCAATACCGACACTCCTCTCCCCCCGCTGCCCTACCACCACCGCATCAATTAACGGTGCTGCCCCGTCAGTCGCTGAGGATAGGGCGAGCGGCGCATCGCCATACGAACACTACTCTTCCTCCGCGACTCCACCTCAGCTGCAGCGGTAGGGGGGGGAGGGCACCCCTCTCGCCGCAGCCCACCAACACTCATCCGAAGTGGGCTCGCCAAGCCCACTCGGAGTTGCCTCCTCTAGCCGGCCCTACACCTCGGGCCAGCCATGTGGGTTCCTTTTAGTTCACCGCGGGTGACCAAGCCACGGCTACTAAGCCCGCCCGCCACGACAAGGCGAGAACCTGTTCGAGGCGGGGTACTATAGTCCTTAACCTTTTTTCTTTATTCATGTTCCTATAGACTATATTAATAATATGTGTTATTATACAGTTGGTATCTAGACAGCGTTAGACGCTTTTATGGCTTTGTACTCGTATATTAGAACAAAATGTGAGTCGTGATAGCTCGGGGGCTCAGCGCTCGCTGTAAATTTCACAGTACACGAGCAACCCGGGTTCGATCTCCGCCGGTAGCAACGAAATTGTTAATTGCAATTTTAAGTGCTGATTTACTACGTGTTTAGCGGTGAAGGAAAATATCGTGGGGAAACCTTCATGTCTGAGAAATAAAAAAATATTTCGCAGACATGTGAAGTTCGCCAACACGCATTGAGGCAGCGCGGCGGACATTTCCTTGCCCTAAAACCCTCTCAGAAATGAGAGGAGGCCTTTATTCAGCAGAAGGACGTATATAGGCTGTATAAAAAGTTAGCTTTGTATATTGAGTGGCAGGACTCCTCTTCTGTCCAGGAGTCCGTCTGGGTAGTTACCACCATTTTACCTATTTCTGCCACCAAAAAACTGGTTGTATAGCTGTGTTTCGATTTGAAGGCTATATATCTTAGCCTATACAAAACAGTATTATAAAAAATTGTTCCAGATCTGTATATTTTACCTTCCCAAACTTATGTATGAAATTCCTATCCTAGCATCGGGGGTGAAGTTTTATCAAACAAAAAAAACATTTTTTACATCTGGTATTTCTTTTTATAGGATAGGGTGACAAACGAGTACACAGCCCACCTGATGGTAAGTGGTTGCTGGGATCTATAGACATCTACATCTATCCTCAATAAAGAATCAAACTGCAGATGCGTCGTCACCCGTAAGGACTAAGATGGAATGCCTCTTTTCCAGTAAAAAGGGTCTCCGGTTCTCCACACTTACCATACGAAACACAGCAGTGTTAAGCTGATATTTTACGCTGGTATTCTGTGAAGGCGTGGTCCTTCCCCGGCCGAGCCAACCCATACGTGCTACAACTATACTTCTAATATAGCTGCAGCATGGCTCTACCACGTATAAAACTAGATAGTTTAATCACCATGTTTCTTCCTTCTCACCAATGGTCACCTCTAATGACACTCATTTGAAGTAGGGTGAAGGATGCTTTTTCGCTTAAGTTTAGGAAATCACTTCGGTATTCACAGTCCGACCGTCTTACAGAGGTAGATCGCCTCTGTAAGACGGACGGACCGTGAATTTGTTAGTTTTTAATCATTTGAAGTGTACAATGGAGGCAGATGTAGTGAGTTAAGATATATATATGTTTGAGATAAGTTAAAATATATATACAGTATGTAACAAGCAACCCGTTAGCCTTTTCAGAGACATAATTATACACATATGCATGGATAGATGCTGGTAAACGATTTCTGACAACAGTCAACGATATCGAGAAAAGCTATATTTTATTGTAGAAATACGTCGAATTACTACGCATAATAAAGACCACAATATATTATAACACGAGCGGCGTAGACCGCAGCCCTTGAACTTGCTAGTTACGGGGACAAGTCTGAAATAGACTGCGCAAATAAACAGGCGCGTTTGCGCTGCCAAAACTCGGTACACCATCTGCCAAACTGAGCCCGGATTCTTGCCTTTGTTGTGTTAGTTCGTAGATCGTTCGGCGTCTTTATGTTATTGTTGTAACTCGCTATATTGACGTGTGATGTGAGGAACGAGTCATTTCATCTGTGGCGAGGAGTCATTTTTAATGGATTTTATGAGCGTTACCTGCTCAAGATAATACGTCACCGCATTTCGTCCCGATGGCTAAAGGTACACTGTATAGTGGCGGTGTAAGAATATTCACTACTCTATATATCATCTTGTGAATGGGCAGCAGCGTTCTAATAACGACTTAATTAAAAAAACTGCTGTTACCAATCCGTTTGCCAAGAGTGACACATAATATGGCAAATATTCTTCTATCTGACAATCTATGGCGGAGGCTTGCCATCAGCAGTAGATTTGAATATAGGCTATAACGGTAAAAAAAAAACTAAATCTAAATCGGTTCATTCGTTTAAGAGCTACGATGCCACAGACATACCCACAGATTTTTTAATAACCGGCTTGACGGCTCTGGGTTCTAGCCCTTCTGAGCCTGAAATTACAATGTATAATTATCCTTCATAGTACAGGTAGTTTATTTTGACACTGCTTCACAATATGTTGATGCGTCACAATGTGCAGCCCTTGGGAAATATTGACGGCAACTTGAGCCAGCAGACAGCTCACAGTTGGCGATGGTAACTCAAGGTGCCTAAGCAGACAGACACCTTATCTTGAGAATCACATCACCATCAGAGCACTTGTTTTACCGTTTCCACTAATAGTTCACATGCGCAGACATTTAATACACAAAATCGGACCACTTTTACATATCAAAGTCCACTTCAAACCATCATTTAAACAATGATACAGGAGCAGCAATCCGCCGCCAGTCAAGTTCCCGCCAAAACTCCTCACAGACACACAGATAGGTACAGAGACGCACAGATACACAAATACACAGAGACAGATATACAGCTACACACGTTAAACACATAACACCCTTCTGTTTGCGTCGGGGCTTAAAAATAATATTCCTAATGATTTCTTATATTTACGCTAACACTACACATTGAATAAAACTACTTCTACGGATTTTTTGCGTTTAGTTAACTTATTCGTCTTATTTTTATTAACTTCCGACGTTTTGGGTGCTTTACAGCACCTGTGGTCACGGGGGACTGAGGTGATTGACGTCCCGATGTCAAAGTTAACCCGGAGTACCTTCAGCTTTTTAATTATTAATTTTGGTCTGATCTACGCAGAATGAACTTACTGTGTCTTGAAGTATTGCAGTGGTAGGCTTGGATTTAGTTTTAATTTTATTAATTACAGGATTAAGTAGCTATTATGTTAGTAGCGGCACGAAAGTCTAGCGGTGACCGTTATTGCGCATAAGTCGCGCTGATTGGCTCGTGCGTATCGTTCGCACTCGTTGATTGGCTCTTTAGTCGCATTCGTGCAATTCAATTCATGCGCGTCTCCTCCATGTTTCGTTCAGCGCTACACTTACGTGCCGCAAATTATACCTATGGAAATTATTTTTTCAGTTTAGAAGTAGGTTTATAATTTTCATTAAATTGGGATTGCTGCTTCTGTATCATCGTTTGAATAACGGTCTGAAGTGGATTTTGACACGTAAACGTTGTGCTATTTATGTATTAAATCTGCGCATGTTAACAATTAGTGGAAACGATAGAACAAGTGGTCGGACGGTGATGTAAACTTAAGATAATGCAAGTGCATAGGCGCTTTGAGATAGTATCGTCATAGACTGTCTGCTGGCTCAAGCAGCCATCAAAATCTCCCAAAAACTTCGCGATGTGATACATTAGCATATTGTGACGAAATTTTTCCATTAATTATTTTAAAGGATAATTTCATATTACTCGAAATTGGTACAACAGAACGAGTCCATTACCAAAAAAAGATCGAAAGAAAACCGAAAAGACTTTTTACTGGTAGCGAGCCATTCTATTATAGTCCTCACGAGTGACAACTCATTTTCTGGATTCTTTATGGATAGGATAATAGTATGTAGATGTAGGGTCAAGGAATCTCCTTATCATTAGGCACACATATATAACCGTTATTTCTATAAAAACCTTACAAGTGTAATGTACTGTGCCACTGTATCAATTTTCATTAAAAAAATGCGTGGGAATCCAGCCATTTCATAATATTAGGAAAGTGTCTGAGATCTAGGATCTAGGTAAGTTTCCAGTCATACTAACATGCCAAGGTCATCGCTTTTCGTATATTTGCCAATTGTACCATACACAAAGTTCGTTAGTTTCAGTGAGTCGTCGAGGGCTGATATAATCACAGGCTGTAAGGCTGTTTTAAAATCCGTTAAAATTAGTTTCATTTAAATGTACGATATGTCTTAAAGTGTGACTTTTTTGGATTGGAACAAAATTTTTTGTTGCAGTCCGGAGTTAAAAAAGTATACGTAAAGCCGTTGGTCCTGCACCTGATCTCTCTCCGGTCGTGTCACATTGCCGTCTCATCGAACTACGAGAGTGAGGGAATAGAGAGTGCACCTGTGCTTGCGCAGATGGCTCATTCTCCGTTGAGACTGGCCGCCGTGACCGAAATTAGGTCTGGTCTGGAGGGCATTATTATTAAATGTTATATTGTTGTAATGTTAGTGACATTTAGTGAAATGCATTAGCAATGCAATGAAAACAGTCACAGCAATAAACAACATATTTATGTATATAATGAACTCCATTTTGTTTTAAAAATAAAACCGATTCATAAAATTTGAATTTCGTCCCCCTTACAACTAAAACCGATTATTTGACATGAACATAACTTTATAGTAGCGCAATTTAAATTATCACGCTATAAATAACTATTAAAATTTAGTTATCCTTGTGATTGAAGGTTTAATTATGAAAGAAGGACAAACCTGTATTGGATTTAAATATGAATAACTTAAAAAAAAAACGCACCGGAAATCACTAAATAATACAAAAAATGCTGACAGGGGAAGACACTTAATCGGTTATACCTGTATATCACAAATATTAGATATTAATCTATGATTATTTTATAAAGTATCACACTAATTGTAATTATTGATAGTTTTTAAGATTATCTACTGCAATAACTATAATTCACTTTAGTTGGCAACTCCTCGGAAGGAAACACCCAGACTGTAGACTGTCTCTTAGTTTCAGGATCATAACAATAAATTCAGCTTTCGTCACCTGTAAGTATGTCGAACACAGCATTTGAGTCACCTCCGTTAAATCTTTGAACCATTTCACGACACCAATCAACACGACGAAGTGTTTGGGTCTCTGTCAAATTATGAG
The DNA here is from genome assembly GCA_963668995.1 of Parnassius mnemosyne. Taxonomy (NCBI): domain Eukaryota; kingdom Metazoa; phylum Arthropoda; class Insecta; order Lepidoptera; family Papilionidae; genus Parnassius; species Parnassius mnemosyne. The sequence continues at coordinate 27,012,428 of CAVLGL010000092.1, forward strand.
GTATCTACCGGGCACAAAGCTTCCTGATCGCTAAATGTTCATGGAGGATTTTGTGCACTTGGCTCATACCGAAGCTTGTCCGAATCTACTGACAAGTCACTCTTTTGTCAGTCTCTATCATACACTGCACAACACTGATGTTATTTTCAGTCGTCGCCGTAGAAGGCCGTCCCTCACCAGTTGAAAACAGTAGCACGAGATGGGGCTTCATCGTGAAAGGCCAATCGAAGTCTATCATAACTTTCTTGTTGAAATGACATCGAAAGTCATAAAAAATCATTGTACGAAAATTTTCTCGCGATAAATTCACGCTGACGTGACACAGACAATTTGCCGCCAAATCGTAAACAAATGACAAATTAATAATGTGTTTCATTAATTTGTCATTTGTTTACGATACACAATAATATTGGCAGAGTTCCATTTTCAAAATTTGAACTTATTTTTTTATTATAACCTTTACAAGGGGCCAGTTCTAAAAACTTTCAGTGTCGCTCTCGTAGAGAGTTTACGTGAAATTATAAGGTTAAAAACATTTAAATGAGTATAATCAGTTTTAATTGTATTCAAGTTATAAGTATTAGTCTTAATACTGTCTGGAAAAAATGACTTAAGTTAGTTAATAAATTCACAGAAGTATGTAGAAACCAACTAAAACTATTTACCTTGTTTTAGTTGTAATCATTGGTGAAGTTTATTCGTAAATATCTACAGCAAAAATAAATTACAAAAGGAAATGCGGTTTTACTTGGATGATATTTAAAATAGGTTAGTCGTTTTTTTAATGTAGATTTTTTTGCAAATATTTGCATTTTAATACGTTTTCACTTTCTTTATGTTCTAAACTGCGTCGTATCAGAAAACGGGTTTTACCAGTAGCTTAAAATTTCCTACCGATTGGTGTTCAATTTTAATTCATCTGAAATACAACTTAAAGAATTCTTGTTTCCTAGGTCATAGGAATCTTTTGCAGCCTAACAGTCTATCTAAGATCAAAGTGGTTACCATTTCCAGCGTAAAATAGAAGCGTAACGCTGTGTTTCCTATGATGAGTGGAGAGAACCAGAGACCCTTTCTACTGGAAACGAGGCATTCCTGGTGCTGCAAAATGCCACCTAGCAGCTCTGGACTCAATGGAAAGGCGTGCTAAGAGGCTTATTGGTGACCCGAATTTGGTTAAAACCAATCTTACCAGCCTCGAATACAGACGTAAAGGAGCCAGCCTTTCGGTTTTCTACAGGATGCATTTCGGAGAGTGTGCGCAGGAATTACATAATTTAATTCCCCCCTCTCCTTTCCACCATCGGACAACCAGACGTTCGGCCAGTCTCCACCCTTTCGTTGTTGACCACGCATTCGAACCAAACGGCTCGCCACGTCGTTCATCATGCGTACAGCAAAGGAGTGGAATAAGTTGCTAGCATCTGTCTTTCCATCCGATTACAGTGTGGGTGTCTTCAAGGCAAGAGTGAATAGGCTTTTGTTAAGTCAGTGCGCTTCACCATCTTAGGCTGCATCACCACTTACCATCAGGTGGGATCGTAGATAAGCGCTGGCTTAGTACAATTTAAAAAAAAATTCTATCTTACTTCTCACCGGTGACAACGCATCTGCGCTTTGATTCGTAATCGAGGATAGATGTAGAAGTCTTTGTGCCACAGTATCCTCTTACCATCAGGTGGACTGTGTGTACACCTTATTACTATTATATTTATAGGATAATATATTATAGGAATTTATATTCTATAAAAAAATCTTACTCCTGTAGCTATGTGGCATTCATTTCTGTGCACTGAAGTATATGCCAGAAATATTACAGTCTGTTTACAGCCGTTTCATCGCAGTCAGGAGGATTCTATTGCCTTGTTTTGGTTGGTCCAGGAATAGAATAGAATAGAATAGAATAGAATATTTTTATTCAATATACATTACATGTGTAATTCTTATTGAAAGTCATTTTTTACTTTACCACTGGTTCGAAAAAACCCTCTGTCCTGGGAAGAACCAGCAAGAAACCCAGCGGGACATTTTTTTTAAATAAATTTTACAATATAAATGATTACGAACTATTTACAAAATTTATTTTAGAAACTGCTTGGAAGCGATCACCTCATTCCCAGGGGTTATTATCAACCATGTATTCATTTATACTATAATAACCCTTTTTATACAGTTTCAGCTTAATAAAACATTTAAACTTGGTAATAGAGAGAACCTGTACACTTTCCGGGACCTTGCTGTAATAGCGTATACATTGCCCCAAGAATGAATTACTGACTCTGTGGAGTCGAGAAACTGGTATCACTAGCTTGTGTTTGTTCCTAGTGTTTACAGAATGTATATCACTTCTTTTACTAAAACTATCTTTGTTTTTGTGAACATACATTAAATTTTCGTAAATATACTGAGAGGCCAAAGTTAATATATTAATTTCTTTAAATTTATCTCTAAGAGACTCTCTCGGTTTTAGATTGTAAATAGCTCTAATGGCCCTCTTCTGTAAAACAAAAATAGTTTCTGAATCAGCCGCATTTCCCCATAGCAAAATCTCATAAGACATTATGCTATGAAAATAACTAAAATAAACTAATCTAGCTGTCTCGACACTAGTGAGACGTCTAATCTTTTTTACAGCATAGGCTGCAGAACTTAGTCTGCTTGCTAATTTGGATATATGGGGGCCCCACTGAAGCTTCGCGTCGAGAGTGATGCCAAGAAAAACAGTGGATACAACAGGGCTCAATTCCTCCCCATTTAAAAACACATTGGTATTAAGATTTTTAACATTCGTTGTTGTAAATTTAACACAATTAGTTTTATTTCCGTTCAAATGCAGATTTATAACGTTAAACCAATGCACTAATTTTGATATAGCATTATTCACTTCGTCACATTTAAATGATTGACGTTTAAGTTTAAAAATCAAGGAAGTATCATCAGCAAATAATACTATATCATGACTATCCCCTACAAGGTGAGGTAAGTCATTAATATACACCAGAAACAGGAATGGGCCGAGAATCGAGCCCTGAGGAACATCCATTAGTACAGGTGACCCGGAAGAACTTTTACCATTGATAATAACCTTCTGTTTTCTATTACTTAAATATGAAATAATAAGTTTAAGCGCTGTGTTCTTGACACCATAGTACTGTAGCTTCCTGATTAATATATCATGGTGAACACAGTCGAAGGCCTTGGAAAGGTCACAAAATACATCCTCTGAATTCTCCCATGCACAAAAAATATGTTTAATAAGCTCAACTCCAGCGTCAGTTGTCGAGCGACCCCTTGTAAAACCGAATTGATTTTTATGTAGCAATTTATTAATATTGAAGAAACTTAACATCTGATCTAAAATAATTTTTTCAAAAATTTTACTTAACGTTGGTAGTACAGAAATTGGTCTAAAATTGGCGGGGTCTAATGTACTACCAGATTTAAATATAGGTATGACTTTACTATGTTTCATTAAATCAGGAAACACACCAGATTCGACGCTTATATTAAATATAGTGGCTAGATAAGGTGCTAATGTATCTATTATAGATAAAATAACTTTAACGGAGTCCCCCATAAGTCTGCCGTTTTCTTAACATCAATAGTTTTAAAATATTTAACGATATCTGTTGAAGCGCCTGTCAAATTATATTAGCAGTTCTCATGCCAATATTAGTCCGTAAGCTGTGTAGGTATGTTTAAAAAATGTTGTACCTGTCGTCGTTGTAAAATTTAGAGATCAAGTAAAGGTCGATTGAGCAAATTACTGCATTTTACTATTAAAAAGAGATCAAATTCCTATTCATGGTCCTAAATCGAAGCCGGATTTGAAAAAACGTAATTGGACAAGATATTATTTAGTGGAATACGCTTGGGAAGTCTTAAATATTCGTTGTGGAAATACCACCGAGGGAGTGAAGATATTTAACCAAGAAATCTGGAGTCTTAGCCCCTTAGATATTGGACTATTATTTAATTTATTTAACCCAGCACTCATTATCAGGTAGTATTTTGTGTAAATCGACTGCTAATTTATCAGGTTAGTACCAAATTACCTATAAAATAATTACGTATAACTTAAAGTATTTAATCGGCTAAAATTCATTTAATATTGTTTTATATAGTTTCTAATAACCGTCAAATCATGATTAAATCAAATTATAAAGCTTAGTTAAATTATATTGACGATATTATAATTTTTTTTTTCTCTTTATTGGTTTAAACTGTTTTTTAAAAAAAAAAATAAGTCAAGAGAGTGTATAATTGAAAAAATTGCATAATATTATTTATTACATACTAAGGCATACCTGTGAAGCTGTTTGATGGTCTGAATTGTATTTGTTACCCTTAATTGTTGTTAATTATAAAGTTAAATATCAAGGTAGTACATGTACCATTTTGTTTAATTATTTAAGAGTTTGAAAAATAAGTAAGGGAATTAGTTTTCATTTCTTTACAACTGTAAGCAAAATTGTATAAAACTACTTATGAATTATATTTTATAAAATATAAACTTCTTGTTTGTATAAATTTCAGGCATTTGCACTAGTCTCCCAATACCAGCCAGCATGCCAGAAGATAAGGAGCAAATTAGGAAACGAGCTAGTTACAAGGGACAAATAACAGCTTTTTCAAATTATTTAAATTCACTGAAGGTATCTTCATTGGCTGCTACTGAGGTAAATGAGTTGCAATTACGTATTAGTAGGATTGAGTCAATGTATGAACGATATGATGAGGTACAATTATCCATCGAGTGTAATACTGATAATATAGACGCCCAGATATCAGAACGAACCGATTTTGAATCCCTGTATTTTAAATCGCTTTCTCTTGCAAAAAGGATCTTAGCAGATTGCATTAAGTCAGATGACGTAAGCAGTGACGGTGGCTCTCATTCCGGCAATCATAAATTTGTTAAACTGCCCACTATTCAACTACCTAAATTTAATGGTTCTTATGATAATTGGTTAGAGTTTCATGACACGTTCATGAGCCTCATACATTCAAATGACGAGATAGATGACATAAATAAGTTTCACTATCTGAGAGCGTCGTTGGAAGGGCCCGCTGCTGTGGTAATACAGTCAATCGAATTCTCGGCAGCTAATTACACCGTCGCATGGACTATATTATGTGATAGATATGATAATAAAAGACTACTAATTCAAAATCACGTGACAGCCTTATTTAATATAGCACCAATTAATAAAGAATTGTCTGTCAACTTAAAACGTCTTATTGACCAAATAAATAAAAATTTACGTGCACTAGAATCTCTCGGTGAGCCAACTAAACAATGGGACACACTTCTCATTCATATTATTACTCAAAAATTAGATGCTAAGACATATCGTGAATGGGAAGAGTCTAAAGGTCGTTTGGAGAAAGATACACCTATTACGTTCGATATATTTTTGATGTTTTTAAAAAATCGAGCCGATTTAATCGAAACACTAGAAATGTCTAATTCTGGTGCTACTAACCTTTTAAATTCTTCTATAAAATATGCTCCAAAAGTTAAGGCAATGGTTTCAGTGCGGGATACCGGTAATAAAAACGGTTCGGCCTTTTCCGCCAAACTGTGTCCTAAATGTAAGGGTGACCATAAGTTAAGCAGTTGTCCTCAGTTTCTTGGATTAAGTAACGATGTGCGTCTACAGTTACTGCCAGAGTATAAAGTATGTTTCAATTGTCTTAATTCAGGACATTATGCAAATCACTGCAAAAAGCCAGGATGCAAAATATGCCACCGAAAGCATAACACTCTCGTGCACGTCGCAGATTACCAGTCAAAACCAATTACAGATATTAATACATCTAACACGAGTAGTGGTAATAATAAGCCCGTTATGCAAGGTCATTTCGAACAAACAAACAGTTCGACAGGCTCACAGTTGTCATCCAATTCTAACGCACATCTGTCATTATCCGCAAAGGTAGGCACTGCATCGTGTAGTGAACAAGGCGACGTATTGTTATCGACGGCATTAATTAAAGTTATAGGTAAGAATGGTTGTCCATATATTGCTCGTGCTATTCTTGATAGTGGCAGTAACGCTTGTTTAATAACTGAAGAGTTATATCAAAGGCTAGGTTTGCCCGCTCAAAATGTAAATCAGTCGGTAGTCGGTATTAATAATGCTTCGGCACACATCAAGAAGATTTGTAAGGTATCGATAAAATCATTGAATGATAACTTCTCTAGTAATCTTCATTGTTTTGTCCTACCATCAATAACCCAAAATGTACCTACTAGATATGTTAATTTGTCAAACTTAAAAATTCCATCTAATATTTCTCTGGCAGATCCTAATTTTCACTCACCTGCTCCCGTTGACATGCTTATAGGTGCTGATGTCTTTTGGGACTTAATAGGAACGCAGAGATTAAAATTAGGGGACGGTCAGCCGATTCTTTGTGAAACTAGCTTAGGATGGTTAGTATCAGGTCCGATAGATTATAGATATGTAAAGAAAGGGGTTAACTTTATTAAATGTAATTTTACAAGAATATTTCAAGATGAGGCTAGTAAAGATTTAGATGAAGATATACAAAAACAATTAGTACGCTTCTGGCACCTCGAAGAGGTAAGCCCTGCGTCTCTTTATTCAAACGAAGAAAAATTATGCGAAGAACACTTTTTAAAAAAACACCACGCGACTGGCAAATGGTCGATTTTGCGTGAGGATACCCTTAAAACATAATCCTGACGTATTAGGTGATTCTTGGCCACGAGCTAAAAAGTGTTTACTATCGCTAGAGCGCAGGTTAGCAGGTCAATCTCAGGTCTATGAAATGTATAAAGAATTTATGTCAGAGTATGAAAGTCTGGGTCATATGGAGAAATGTGAGAATGATAATTTACCACGTAAGATGCATTTTATACCACATCAAGGTGTGCTTCGGGAAAGTAGTACTACTACTAAATTAAGAGTCGTTTTCAATGCTAGCAGTCCGACTTCTTCGGGTGTTTCCTTGAATAATATACAGATGGTAGGTCCCGTGGTACAGGACGACCTTTTGTCCATTCTTTTACGCTTTCGGCTACACAAATACGTTCTCACAGCTGATGTTGAGAAAATGTACCGGCAAATAGTCATTCATCCCGATGACCGCTATTTGCAACAAATTGTCTGGCGTGATAACCCTTCAGAACAGCTTCAAGCTTATCAACTTAACACCGTGACTTACGGCACCTCTAGTGCTCCCTTTTTGGCAACTAGGTGCCTCCAACAATTAGGCTTAGAGTGTACCGATGACAAGGTTGCTCAAGTGATCATTCACGATTTTTACGTTGATGACTTGCTAACGGGAGAGGATGATATTAACGAGGTTACAGATTTGCGCCGTAAAGTGACTTCCACACTTGCATCAGCTCATATGGTTTTGCGAAAGTGGAAGTCGAATGAATCTCAACTGGTTAGTGAAAATGATATTTCTCCGCTTGATTTGAATATTGGTGGCTTTGAACCGACTAAAACTTTAGGCCTTGGTTGGCAATCACATACTGACCAACTTTGTTTCCCTATAGGAGGGCTATTCTCAGGTAGAACAAAGCGTGATATGTTATCTGTGATTTCTCAGATTTTTGATCCACTAGGACTTCTATCTCCCTGTGTAATTAAGATGAAAATGCTTCTTCAACAGTTGTGGCTGCTCAAGCTGTCATGGGATGAGCAGTTGACGCCAGAAATCAGCAAGATGTGGGCTGAGATAATAGTCGATTTACCTAAATTAAATACTCTACGTATTCCACGTCGTGTTATTTGTGACTCGCCTAGTTTGTTTGAATTTCATATTTTCTCGGACGCTTCTGAGCGAGCATATGGCGCCTGTTTATATGTGCGTAGTGTTAATGATCAGGGTGAGGTTTTAATTCAATTATTGATGGCGAAAAGTCGTGTCGCGCCGCTTAAACCTATAACAATCCCAAGACTGGAACTTTGTGGTGCACTTGTTGGAGCTCGCCTTTACCAAAAGGTTGTAGCATCGCTGAGACAACAGGCTAAGCGCACTTTCTTTTGGACAGATTCGTCCATCGTGTTAGGATGGTTAAAGGTGTTACCTAGCAAGCTACAACCCTTTGTCAGAAATAGGGTTGCTGAAATATTAGAGAAGACTGGAAATTGCGAGTGGAGGCATGTCCCAACAGAGTGTAATCCGGCCGATCATATTTCTCGCGGTGTGAGTTGTAAGGATATTTCATCCATGAGTAAGTGGTGGTCAGGACCTGAATTTTTAAAGAAAGAGGTCTCTCACTGGCCTGCAAATTTCTTAAGTATTAATCACGAGTTGCCTGAGATTAAATCGTCAAATGTTATCCTCCACGGAATACTTCATTCTAGCAACAATGAAGATTTAGGTGGGAATAAATTAATTGAATTTAAACGCTTTTCTAAATATACTAGATTAAATCGGACCGTTGCTTATGTGCTGCGTTTTATTAATAATTGTAGAAAGCAATCCGTTCACGGTCCTCTAAGCAATCAAGAGTTGCAAACCGCACTCAATGTTATTATAAGAATATCCCAGAGTGAATCATTTGAGGAATACACCATGTTAATTAAAAATAAAAGTTTACCCACTAAAAGTCCGTTGCATAAATTTAATGTATTTCTCGATGATAATAAAATAATGCGTGTTGGAGGGCGTCTTGAAAATTCCGATTACTGTTATGAGAAAAAACATCCCATACTTATACAGTCCACTCATTATTTTACCAAATTGCTCTTCAATTATGAGCACATAAGGTTAATGCACGCGGGACCACAGCTAATGTTGGCCACTATAAGAGAGATGTACTGGCCGATTAGAGGTCGTAATTTGGCCAGATCTTGTTATCGACAATGTGTAAGATGTAATAGAATGAAAGGAAAAACCATCTCTCCAATAATGGGCAACCTACCACACCAACGCATCCTTTCTGGTTTTCCATTTCAAAATATTGGACTAGACTATGCGGGACCAATTCAATCTGTTTCTCGCCATGGCCGTGGTTGTAAAATTGTAAAGGTGTATATAGCTATTTTTATTTGCTTCGCGACTAAGTCAATTCATCTTGAATTAGTGGGTGATTTAACTAGCAATACCTTCATATTAGCTTTGCGCAGATTTATGTCTAGAAGAGGGAAACCTCTTAATATTTATTCGGATAATGGTACCTCCTTTGTAGGCGCATACAATGACATTTCAAAATTTATTAGGACGTATTGTAATTCTTTATCTGAGGTAATGGCAAATGAAGGAATTAATTTCCATTTCATACCGCCTTATTCTCCCCATTTTGCTGGGCTTGCGGAGGCTGGTGTCAAATGCATTAAATATCATTTAGTTAGAGTGCTGGGCAATTGTAATGTGACTTACGAGGAACTAAATACCACATTAATACAAATTGAGGCTATACTTAACTCCAGACCACTCACACCTTTGTCAACGAATCCTGAAGACTTGCTACCACTAACGCCCGGTCATTTTTTGATTGGACGCCCCTTGACTTCCTTGCCGACACCAGACTATAAAGATCATTCCGTAAGCTCTTTAACCCGATTTCAACGAATAGAACAATTACGTCAACATTTTTGGGCTAGATGGAGCAAGGAATATATATCAGAGCTTCAACTGCGAATGAAATGGCGTTCCTGTAAAGGCTCTTTGAAGTTAAATTCACTGGTACTCCTAAAAGAGGAGAATTCACCGCCATTAAAGTGGAAGATGGGTCGCATCGTCGCAGTCCATCCAGGCTCGGACGACGTATCAAGGGTGGCGGATATCAAAACATCGACTGGTATAGTTCGCCGATCATTTAGCAAAATTTGTCCGCTTCCTGAACCTGAAGAATCTGGTTGAAAGGTAGACTTTCAACGCCGGGGGGCATGTTGAAGCGCCTGTCAAATTATATTAGCAGTTCTCATGCCAATATTAGTCCGTAAGCTGTGTAGGTATGTTTAAAAAATGTTGTACCTGTCGTCGTTGTAAAATTTAGAGATCAAGTAAAGGTCGATTGAGCAAATTACTGCATTTTACTATTAAAAAGAGATCAAATTCCTATTCAATATCTTTTGGCAGTACCCTATGGAATTTAAAAGTATTTGAACAAGCCTTTAAATTTTGTTTGAGCAATGATTCGGCGACAGTAGGAGAAGAATTTAATGATTTTGTTGTCAAAAAAGGAACATCAGTAAAATGTTTCTCAAAAGCCATAGCAACTTCTTGATCAGATCGCGTTAAATTATTGTTAATATTTAATTGAAAATCCGAGTTGCGCGGTTTGACCTTGCCCGTTTCACTATTTATTATTCTCCAGGTCATTTTAATTTTGTTGCTTAAATGTAAAGCCTTAGCAGTGGAACACACTTTTTTAAATATTTTAGAATATGTTTTTACATAATCTCTAAATATAACACTACTATTATATGATCTTTCATTATAAAGCTCGTATAACCTTCGCCTACTTTTATAAATTCCTACTGTCGCCCATTCATTAAATGATTTGCGACTGTTAAGAGAGAAAGTTTTAGAAGTAAATATTCTACTAAATTCACAACGTATGATTTCAAATAATGTAGCATACAAATAATTAGCACTATTTTTAAACGAAAGTGATGGAAGTCTTTTTATTATATTACTTCTAAACCTCTCCAAGCGATGTTCATTTATTGGAACAAACACAACTTTCCTATTTTTCTGTTTTTTGTTTATGTAAGGTAGTGATACTAACTGTCCACAGTGATCTGAACTTAAATTTTGAATAATTGATTTATGCAAGGGCTTAACATCTGTAAAAATGTTATCTATACAGGTCGCACTAGGCCCAGCAATACGTGTTGGTTCTAAGAATAAATTTACAAGATTATACGATTTAAACAATGAGCGAAACTTAATACTAATGGAAGAAGTTTCAAGGAGATTGATATTAAAGTCTCCACACATTACAACAGACTTGTTCTGTTTACTAAGTTTGAGTAAAACTTCTTCCACAATCCTTTCAAAATGGTCATAAGTAGCACATGGGGGTCTGTAAACACTTACAACAATGAGGTGCTCGAGCTCGACACAAGCCATTTCTACAGTTCGTTCAACAGAGAGGCTCACAATATCCTTACGTTCTTTATATAATAATGATTTATCTGCTAATATTAAGGAGCCACCACGTAAGCTTTTTTCTCTATTGAAGGAACTGACCACCTGGTGATTTCTGAAATTAAACATGAAATTATAATCTTTTAGCCAATGTTCAGTAATACAAAGGATGTGTATGACGGCACGTGCACCATTGCACCTGCGACGGCGTCTGTGTAGCTAGACAGAATTCTTGTAAATAACACGTGCCCCGCACACCTGCACCATTGCACCTGCGGTGGCACTCGTTAAGCTTGTATAAGACGGACGGAGCTGCCGCCGTTAGGACAGTCTTGGCTCTGACGTGGAACGGTGCGTTTGTCGTATTCCGTTACTAGTTTATCCTCGACAAGTTGGATAGTTAATTCTTGTAAACGAATTAATTATTATTCCTAACTACAAAATTAGTCTCTGTACTATACCCTTTATACTTCCTACATGTATATTGTTACTATTTAAAAACAATTCAACTTCCAATTCTTTGCCCAACATGCCTTGTATATTTTGATGCACCAGGTGTAAACAATTATTATTACTTATTTGTGGGCTGTATTCAAAATCAATTAAACTCTTATTATTGCTAGAGATTGCCTCTATTGTCACATTCACTAATTTAAATTAGTTGGAACTGATTCCAAATTAAATGTCAAATGATTATGCTCAATAAAAGCAGTCTTGGTAGCCAAAAACTTGGCTGAGTTAAAAAGTAAATAATAAGATAGCACATTTGCTATCAGTCTTAAATTATATTTGGATAGGTAATACCTATCTTTTGTCCAAAACTTTTTTATTAAATTATTTATGTCAATTACATGAAATTTATGATTATTATCATTAGAATTATATGTTACTTACTTACTTACTTACTTACTTATCTTCACGCACAATCCCTGACGGGGTAGCCAGAGAGAACAGATCGCCAAGTGTCACGATCCTTACATATCTCTTTCGCTTCTTTCAGATTCATTATCTTCTTCATACATGCACGTCTAGGTATCCGAGTACTCTTGACCCTACCCTCTTCGAGCAATTTGCTCACATGGTCTTCGAAAGTTAGTCTCGGTCTACCTCGACACCTTTTAATATTAACTTTCGCGCTATATATTTTCTTCACCATTCGGTCTTCACTCATTCGCTCAACGTGCCCAAACCACCGAAGCACGCCCTTATCAATTTTTGTGATAAGGTCATCTTTCAAACCTGCCATATTGCGAATCTCTTCGTTTCGCTTTCGGTCGGCCATAGTAACGCCGCACATTTTACGAAGAGATCGCATCTCCACTGCATTCAACTTACTTTTATGCTTCTTCTGGCATACCCAGGTTTCGCTGCCATATAACAAAGTCGGTACCAACACTGCGTTATGTATTGCAAGGCGTGCACTCTTCGCTACGCCTTGCCTTTTGACTAACGCAGTCAGGGCACCATTGACTTTGTTCCCGGCAGCGACACGCCTGTCCACATCTAAATCACATCTTCCATCCCGGCTAAAAGCACTCCCCAAGTATACAATTTCATTTACCTGTTCTAGACATTCCTGATTTACCCATATTTCACACTTCGTTCTCTCTTCGTCCCTTTCAAATACCAGAACCTTAGTTTTATTAGCATTCAAACGGAGACCTTTAATTTCACATTCCTCTTTCATACACGTGACTAATGCCTGCAGTTCTGCCTCTGATGGTGCAATAAGCACTGCATCATCAGCATACAGCAGACAGTTTACTTTTATGTCACCCAATTTCACACCCAAACAGCTATCTTTCAGCTTTTGTAAACAGCTGTCGAGATACAGTATGAACAGCCAGGAAGACATGACACAACCCTGTTTTACGCCCGTTTGGACGCTAAACATGGGTGACAGGTCATGCCCTACCCGCACACAGGCTTTACAGTCACAGTAAAGAGACTGCACAGCCCTTAGCAATCGGCCATCCACACCATACCCCGGCAACAGTTCCCACATTTTCTTCCTTACAACCTTATCAAATGCTTTCTCAAGATCCACAAAAGCACAGAAAATCTTCTGGTTAACAGCCAGAAGCTTTTCCGTGATCATACGGAGAGAAAACATTTGATCCGTGCGTCCTCTTCCAGGTCTAAATCCGCATTGTGCCTCCCATAGAAATCTTTCCGATTTCTCTTGCATTCTACGTGTCAAAACCTTCGAGTAAACTTTACTTGCTAAACTGGTCAAGCTGATCGCCCGATAGCACCCGCAGTCAAAATGTGAACCTTTACCTTTATATAAAGGCACAATGACTGCGGATCGCCAATCATCCGGGACATCCCCCGTCCGCCAGCACAAATTGCACAGCAGATGAAAGCTGTCCCAGACGCGAGGCCCACCATACTTGACCATTTCAGCAGTAACTCTGTCTAGTCCCGCAGCCTTACCACATTTCAAACTTCGAATCGCACGTTCAATCTCTTTCATACTGATGACCTCGGTGTCATCGAGGTCCGGGTCTGGCGTGCCAGTCACGGCGTCATCCCCGGATCCCTCACTAAGATCATCACACGCATACATTTCTCTATAAAATTCGCTCCATCGCTGCATGACGTCCGATTTTTCTGAGAGGACGTCATTAGTTCTCGAAAGCACTTTGTTCATTCTTAAGGCCGTCGCACCACTTCGGGTCCTTCCAACCTCTTTCCAGAAGAGTTTGGAGTTCTCCTTAAAGTTGTGCGACAACCTTTCATCCGCTTCCATTCTACACCTTTCACGCACTTCCTCAATCAATGCTTTCGTGTGAACTTTCTGCAGCTTATATCTTTCTTTCATCTTCTCTCTCATATCCTTATCATTACTAGAGGCCAAGTAGTCTAACCATGCTTTCTTCTTCTTCTTTACAGCTTCTTTCACTTCATCATTCCACCATGCATCTCTTCTTTTACTACTGCCTCTTTTTATTGTTCCACACACTTCTTCCGCTGCACTTACCATTCCATCCCTAAGGTTCTGCCATGTTCTTTCTACACATTCGTTTCTGCCATCGATGGTGTCAAGCTTTTCGGCTACCCTCGCATGATATTTGTCCCTAGTATCCGTTTCCTGAAGCTTCCAGCTTCGGATGCGACAGACCGACTGTGGTTCTGTCACTGTCGTCCGGTAGCGCCAACCCGCGAACAGACCCCTAAATCTAGTAATCACTAGATAGTGATCCGTTCCCAGGTCAGCACCCCTGAACACTCGCGTATCCATAACCTGTTTTCGCAGTCGGTCATCCACCAGGAACAAATCGATCATACTTCTCTCATACTTTCTTTCTCTAGTATACATATGGATTTTCTTGTGATTAAACATAGTGTTTGTCACAAGAAGACCCTTTTCCTTGCATACCGCCAGTATAAGCTTGCCAGCATCATTAACCCTTTTATCGCCAAACTTTCCAAGTACCGACTCGTACCCTGGTCGAGCGGTACCAACCCATCCATTCAAATCACCACATACAACAATCCTTTCGTTTCCCCTAGCCAAATCTAGAACTTCTCTTACATTCTCCCAAAACTCCTCCAGCTCAGCCCTGGACGACGAAGCCACCGGCGCATAAACAGCCAAAAGGAATAACTTCGTCAGTCCCAATTTAAAGCGAACCCAGAGAAGTCTTGAGTTCACAAACTTATATTCAGTCATAACATCGACCAACCGAGAAGACAGCAGCACCCCCACTCCCTGGCAGGCGTTCTCGCTCTCCGGGACTCCGGACCATAGAGCTAACGCCCCGCAAGGGAGCTCTTCAGTACCACTGCCCTTCCGTTTGGTCTCCGACATACACACGACATCTAATTCTCTTTCTTTCATTATTTCGATCAACTCATTCGTCTTATCTCTCATGCCTCCTCTAACATTCCACGTGCCAACTCTGCACTCCGTCCTCCACCTTCCGCCGTGTCGGGCTGTGCGTGACGGGTGGCGGTCCCCATCGCCGCTTTGCGCGCTGCATTCCACACCAACGGGGACGAGCTGGTGTGCGTCGCCTTGGGGGGACGCCCTAACCCTCGTTGACATGGGTGCGCAGCTGAGTAGAATTGCAGCCCTGAAAAGGGCTGGCAGGGGTCGCGACGAGCACGCTTCTACAATGACCCCCATATATGTCAAATTTAAATTATTATTACATATTAAATTATGCATTTGTATATTTAAATTATGTCTTAAATTGTTTTCTTGTGGCAATCCCTGTATATAAGGCAGTGTGAACAAGACAATTTTGTGTACATTTAAGTTATTAAGTTGTTCAATATATTTTAATAACTGTTTGTTGTTGACACTGCCTCTTCTTTCAACAAAAATTATTATTGTACTATTTGGGCAAAATTTGGTAAAAATAATTTTATTTAGGATGTCACTAAAAGATGCTCCAGGTATGCAGCAATTTGTAACTTTTTGTCCCTTTAAAGAGTTATTTAAAGTTATGCCTAGATTTTTTCCCATGTCATCGCTATAAACAATTATATTATTTTTAGTAGTATTTGAGTTATTTATTATTTTAATATCCTCTGCTATGGCACTGTCATAGAGTTTTGGTGGTGGTGTAATTATTATCAGCACACACTGACTTTGAAGAATCTGGCATTGAGCGCTGACACTCACATTGATATTTAACTAAGGAGTCAAACCGCTCCTCATTATATTTACAAGTCTTTACCAGATTATCCATAGCCAATATGTGTTCTTTTATTTCATTTTGGGCTGATTTATATTTATTGGACACAGTTTGAAGGGAGTTCATAAGTGATAATATTTCTGATTTAAGGCACTCTACTTCAGTCTCATAACATTTTATGTTATCCACCTCAATTGAATACAACTTAAGTTCATATATCAATGCTCGCTTTTGTTTACATACATTAACATAATTTTTGGTATTAATCTTATTTCTTATAAATTTTTGTACTTTCCTTATGTATTTATTAACTTTTATATACTTCTTCAATTTGGTTTTACTGCAATTAATCCTTACTGTGTTTCCTGAAGTGGAAGAGTCGTCACCAGTCAAGTCTATTGTTGCAGATTGCTGTAACATTCTTGAAGTATCACATTGCACAAGCTCAGAGAACAGGCTTTGAGTCTGGGAGGCTTTAAAGTTATCTATATATGTTTTAAATTGTGTTATTTGCTCATTAGCCTCATTCAACTGTAACTTCAATGCAGCAATTAACCTGAGAGCTTCCTCATATTCCTTGCTGCATTGGTCAAACTCATTAACCGTTCCCTGTAGCTGATCTCTTTCTTTTATAACACTCGTGTATTCTGTATGTAACTTAACCATATCACATTTCAATTGTGTATTTTTGGCAATTATGCTAACTATTTCCCTTTCATTATCATCTCTTTCCTTAAGCAACAGTTTACACTGCTCCCTGGACGCCTTAAGTTCTTGGAGCGCAAGCTGGAGTTGGTTCTCCATCTGGCGCGTCTTGGCGTTGCGAGTATTCATTTTACTATTTATTATAAATAATAAAAGAAAACAAAGATCGAAAACAGAAGGAGCAGAGTAAGCTAATGTATAGTTGTTTTTTTTTTCTATTTATAAGTCTCAAATCAAATTATCGTTAAAACAATTCGAAAAGAAACCCGCAAAGAATGTAATAACCCGAGTAATAGAATAAATTTTAAATTTATAAAAGGAATGATATGAAATAAGGATTACAATAATTTTAAAAACAATGTTCGTTACCTGTCACTTTTTGTTCCAACACCAAATTGTTGTTATAATATTTATGTACCAACTTTCTTAAATATTAAATACAAAGCGGCAGTAATTATTAGCTATAACATAAAATTGAGGTGGATATGGTGAATTTACAATATTTAAATTCAGGATAACCCCTTCTCCACATTTTTATATAAACAGACGTGGTTGTCCGTTGTCCTGTGCTGAAGTGAAGCGAACCGTGTTTCCGCGCAACTTAATATTATGAAGAGGTTGTGGCAAACTCCAGCTCCACCCTCAACGAGGAGCTTGTATAGACTAGCTAGCATCATTGGTAGTGTGCGAAATCCTTCGCGTAGCCCTGTTAATGAGGGAAGATATTGTTGCGCGCCACTATTAATGTCTTGTACATGGCAACACTAGTTACACTAGCGCCCTCTAGTGTCGAGTAGCACCAGACTACTACCTAGTTACTGTTCCTAACAGTACTAGGTTACCTAACCTAGTTCTGATCAGAGTCAAGATCCTTCCAGAAATTTCGGGACCGATATGTACTCGAACATTCTAGATGTCGCTACAGTAGAAGGTTCTGGAAACTAGCTGAGGCCCTATATAAAGCCATATAGACCACGACGAAGGCAGTATTGACTTGGCGATACAAGAGAATACTTCGAAGCGAAATAACTGCGAACTAAATTGATTGTGTTTTATTATTAGTGTGGTTTTAGATTGTAATTAGTGTTGTGTAATTAAAGTGTCAATTTTGGTAATTCAATCGGCAGTTTTTAATTGTCTCGAACCCCAAGCTCGTAACAATTGGTGTCAGAAGTGGGATTAAATCATGCCGATTTTACCAAAGGACGACATGGAGGGTATCCGTACCCGAAGTCAACGCCAGCTGGAGAAGGACCAGAGACGATTTGGTAATACAACGCCGCAAACATCGGAGGGCCAGCTGCTGACCACGGAGGCCGGTCCGTCATCAGCTCCTGCATCTACAGCACCTGACTTAGGTGCTCTGATGATGATGTTGCAGGAACAGGCTCGCCGACAGGAGGAACAGGCCCGTCGGTTGGAAGAGCAGCTGCAGCGCGGACAGGAGGCACAGGCCCGCCAACAAGAGGAACATGCCCGCCAACAAGAGGAACAGGCCCGTCGGTTGGAAGAGCAGCTGCACCGCCTACAGGAGAAACAGGCCCACCAACAGGAGGAACAGGGCCGTCGGTTCGAAGAGCAGCTCAAACGCTATAAGGAAGAGCAGATGCTCCTCATGAAGAACCTTTACGCTACCTTCGGGAAAGAGATAAAGGAGTTGAAGGATAGGGTTGCTCAATATGACAACCGCCTGTCTGAGGCTGAAACCCGAATCGACCAAGTGTACAATCGGGTTGACAACGTGATGGCTGACGTGAAGAAAACGCTGGACGACCTCAAACATGGAGATGGAATTACAGCTCCCGTGGTAGCTACAACACCTTCGCTAGGTGGTTTATTCAAAGTGCCGCCGTTCGATGGGACTTCTTCCTGGTCGGCCTACAAAATCCAGTTCAAGGCTGTTATGAAGGCGAACGGCTGGAATAAAAGTCAGACCATGACTGCTCTCACTCTAGGCCTACGCGACCAAGTCTTAACTGTTCTGGAAGCTCTCGGTAAGGAAGTGACTTCGAGCAGCTCCTTGAAGTCAGAGCTGCTGTTAGGCTCGGGCACCATGAGACGCTTAAGGATGCGTTGGCCCATACACTGGAGGTGGAAGCAGCGCGGCAGGATCATCGTTCCCATCGCGTCAGGGAGGTTTCAGCAGCTACAGTTCACGACAGCAATAAAGGATACAGCCCTAGGTGTTACGGCTGTGGGAAAAGGGGCCATCTTCGATCCAGCTGCCCTAAACGAACTGTAGAAAAAGGTGATCGATCTCGAGAGGGTAGTGTGGCTAACAGCACCGCCCAGCAGCAGCAGGGAAACTGGCGGGTGCTGACTGATTTTAGAAGAGGTACTACTAAGATTGTCCATGTGGATAGACTGGCGCGTTATTATAGGGCCAACAATGCTCGGGACGAGCATGTCTTAGGAGGGGGTAGTGTTGTGCGCCACTATTAATTTCTTGTACATGGCAACACTAGTTACACTAGCGCCCTCTAGTGTCGAGTAGCAGAACTAGGAGAGTCAAGATCCTCCAGAAATTTTTGGACCGATATGAATTCGAACATTCTAGATGTCGCTACAGTAGAAGGTTCTGGAAACTAACTGAGGCCCTATATAAGGCCGTATAGACCACGACGAAGGCAGTATTGAATTGGCGATACAAGAGATTACTTCGAAGCGAAATAACTGCGAACTAAAGTGATTGTGTTTAATTATTAGTGTGGTTTTAGATTGTAATTAGTGTTGTGTAATTAAAGTGTCAATTTTGGTAATTCAATCGGCAGTTTTTAATGGTCTCGAACCCCAAGCTCGTAACAATATGAACACTGCAATTTTATCCAGTAGGAGTTCAGTATAAACCTAAATTATCACGTATAAAGAAAGGAAAAAGGTGTATTAAGGTGTAAAAGCTATTTACCACCAGGTTGGGCTTTTGTAATATTGTTATCTTGGGTGACAACGGATGTGTAGCCTTATTTCTTTATTGGTTGCATGCATGGCATGGGCAGTAGGCACTTACTGTTGGTTACCGTGAAGCGCAATCTGACAAACGTATCCAAAAGGTCACTTCATTCGAGTTTGTTGTCACTCGTTTCGTTCGCTCCTAATCAAATTTCACTATTCACAATTGAACCATAAAACGCCACCAAAATTTTTAAATGTGTCTCAAAATAATATGAATTGTAAAATATAAAATACTAGCTGTGCCTCACTTTCATCAACATTTATATTAGTTTCCATGGAAGGTGCCGGATGATGTACCTGCTCTTCCTCTCTTTCAAACAAAATACTCTTTTCATCTTTTTAACACACATTCTTTCCCTTTTATTATGCTTTGGATGTTAGCACTATGAAAGCAATGAAATATCGATGGGATGAAAAATTAATTAATCCGTTAACTACCGTGTCAGTCGCTTTGTACAGAGTATTGCATATAAAACGTGACGGCAGTGTCACTTACACCGCCGTCAGTCACGTTAAATAGCAACGACTAAATTATGGAAAAATATTTACCGAAAAAAATTTACGGAAATTTTGGTTGAAGATTGGAAATACCTTGATCATAAAGACATAAAGACATTTATTCCGACACTTCATATTACAATGACAAATTAATAAACAAAATTAATACGAATAAGAATAAAATAATAATAAAAAAAATTAAAACACAAGAAAATGAATAAACAAAAAAATAGAGGATATAACAACAATTCATGACTTAATAATCGAAACAGATGAAGTGGCGGAAGGGACCGCCTCAGCATAAGCCGCGGGATAGCGACGCTGATTTTCAGTCGGCCCCATACGGTCCTACGGAGACCGTACCGTAAGTGTCGACATTAAGCGAGTAGTAGATACATATGACAATAACAACTGATGAATGACAATAACAAAATGGAAAATGCGTATTGTATAGTTGTGCTGAATGTAAGTTACTGAACGCTACGTTAGATGTGACGGGAACATCATATAATTTAACAGTGTATATTATAAAAGCACTAGCTGGCCAGGCAGACGTTGTTCTGCCGTTAGCGGCGAAACTTTGTACTATAAAAATCCTTAAATTTGCAATAAAAAAATTGAGGGTCACTTATCGGGATAAAAACTATCCTATGTCTCAAGCTGGACCAAACTGCACAGAGTGTACAAATTTGGGGTGAGTGGTTTCGGAGTTCATCGCGGACAAACAACGTGACACGTAATTTTTATATATAAAGATAATGTAATGTATGATTTGTTATATATACACACACATACATACACACATACATACATATACACATACATACACACATATATACATATATATATACATACATATATACATATATACACACATTTATATATACATATATATACACATACACACATACACATATATATACATAGATACATACGTTTAATAGGCTTTTTGTAATAAATAATAATATGTACTAGCATAATAAATATTATGTAAACGGAAAATCAGCTAACGTCTAACCTCTTAACAATACTCCTATTTATTAACTATACCCTTCTGTTCGTTTATTAGGAGATATTTTAAGTGTTTTCTAAACGTGCCTACTGTGTTTAGGTCACGCAGTGGAGGAGGTAAATTTTTCCAGCAATGGGAGGCTGGCATACTTATAACAACCTCGAAAGGCTGAAGAAGAATATCGCGGAATACTGAGCCTATTATAAGATGAAGCGCGGGTGAGATACTTGCTATGCTCGCGAGACCAGTCTAACTTACTAAAAAGATACTTTGGATTTTTTGTCTTTATGACGCCAAAAAGTACACAAGCTAAGTGAAGTTTGTGTCTGGTAGACATTTTAAGAATATTATTGTCGTCAAGAAATGGGCTTACGTGACCTCTTGGCGGTACATCGAAGCAAAACCTCGCACAAACATTTTGGACCCGTTGAATAAGGTGTGCGGTACGTGACATTAAACAAGGCCCATAAACCGTATCAGCATAATTAAATTTTGATAGTACTAGGGTGTCCGATAGTCTTTTTCGTAATTCTATATCAAGTGATTTTGAGAAACGGCTTCAGAAAATTGGCATATGGGTATATGATCGTAACAAAATTCGAGAAGACCAATTTGATAGCAAACAAAATGAGGAAAGTACAAGAAAACAAAACCGTTAAGCATACCCGAGAAATACAAGAAATAATAGATGAAAAGCAAAAAATAAAATATAGCGAAGTAGAAAGACTGCAAACTCAGGTAAAAGATGATATTAAATACTATTTATTTATTTATTTATTTATTTATTTTCACGCACAATCCCTGACGGGGTAGCCAGAGAGAACAGATCGCCAAGTGTCACGATCCTTACAAACCTCTTTCGCTTCTTTCAGATTCATTATCTTCTTCATGCATGCACGTCTAAGTATCCGAGTACTTTTGACCCTACCCTCTTCGAGCAATTTGCTCACATGGTCTTCGAAAGTTAGTCTCGGTCTACCTCGACACCTTTTAATATAAACTTTCGCGCTATATATTTTCTTCACCATTCGGTCTTCACTCATTCGCTCAACGTGCCCAAACCACCGAAGCACGCCCTTATCAATTTTTGTGATAAGGTCATCTTTCAAACCTGCCATATTGCATAATTATATTAAATACTAAAAGAAAATAAACATTTTAAGTTGTGTAGACAGAGACACGGCAAAAAATCTGCAATTCCGATGCTTTAAAAATTATAAGCCTGGAAAAAGTAATTATAAGGCCTTCTGAGAACAAGGAAAATGTCAATGTGACTTTTGAAAATTTATTATTCGAGACGATTTCACGAGGAAAAGAAGAACCAAAAGTAAAAAGAAAGCGTTTAGGAATAGGTGCTGAAGTAAATACCAACAGTGACTATATTGAAAGAAAAAAAATTGAAATTAAATAAAGGAACAAAAAAATTGAACAAAATAAACCCAAAAAAGCAACAGTCCATAAAAATAAAGAGAAAGGTTTCCATTACAACCAGTGAAGCAGACAATATGAGTACGCACTCAGGCTCTGATATATTAAACGTTTTCATTGACAGCGATTCTGGAAGTGTTCAAGAAAATCAATTAAGTCGAGAAGAAAACAAACATTTTAGAAAGCAAAGAGGAAAAATCAACGCACATTCTTACGATACAACCTAATATCCATACAGTACCAATATTGAAGCCGCGATCCACATTTAAAAAAAAATCTTTTAAGTATATAATATATTTATTAATAATGTTTTTATACAACAAAAATAGTATAATACAAGTACCAAAGATTATATTATATTACTATTGATTGTTAAGGTTTCTGATTTAAAGTTATTTTTCACTTAGCATTTTTTTTATTACTCTTTCAAAACATCCAGGGCAAGTGATACATAAATCCATTTATAGGCATTTCACTATATCGGTCAAAAACAGTCACACTTACCCTATGAGGGGCAGAATCCATTGTTACGTAAAAATGGACGTTCAAATCGTTCTAATAGTTCATAAAATATATTAACATTAGTATCATCTCATCAATTTTCTCGAAAACTACAGATAATAATAACTACAAAAAGAAGCGTACGGTCACACTTGCCTCATTGATGGTGTAAGTGTGACAGCCTTCCACCTTAATTAGTTTTAATTACCTCAAACTACAAAATGCTACTTATAGATACTAAAATGCTTGATCAAACAAACAACCACTTAACAATTGATGTTTATGAAACGGAATTATCTATGTTAAACTCTACAGAGTAGAAGTATTTAAATGTTCATTTTAGTCTTAATTAATTTATGTCACATTTGCCTCTGGTGACTCTATGAGTATTACCAAGGTATGAGTAGTTTTAGGCGTTACTATTGAATATTTTAACATGAAAAAGTAGTTATTGTGACATAACTGTAATAGTTACACAATATGGTATTGCAGACTTTGTTGTCAATATGGATGTCCTCTATAAAACTGTAGTAGGTACATCACTTTGATCTATTATCAATAGTTTCAGCAGCGTAAAGTGATTACATTCTCTTTGGCGTAAGCGTAATATGAAATTTTCGGCGTTACTATTGCATATTATTATTATTATTATTTTATATATTACATTTGCAACATTTAAAAAAAAGGTTAAAAAGGAGTTATTACATAAACAGAAGTCTTTTTAGGCCGAATGGCTGTATGTTTATTCTGTAATAAAGTATTTTTATCTAACACATATTGTCTGTAAAGAGGTTTACCAACAATACATAATTAAGTACGATGTGCGTGCGACCAAAATATACCCAAAACAGCAGGGACTGGCTGAAAAACAGCGCTGAGCATAATGCCCAGCGAATACTGAGCCTGTGCCCGTTGCCTCACATTATAATCGTATACTGAGTAATATTAGTTAATCTGTTAATTGTGAATGTTCATATTTTTTTTTATAAAATTTTCTAAAAGTCTAATCATTTTATGTGTATACTTACTTTGTAAACTTATTATTGTGTGGCAATAAATATTTATTATTATTATTATATTATAACATAATTTACGGATTTCGACAACAGTCACACCTACTGGGTCCAATTGTAAATCTAAACCATCCAGGTAACTCACTCAAACGCAAACGAAAAAATTCAAAATCGGTCCAGTCGTTTAGGAGCAAGCAGTTCAGTGACAAAGACACGTACGGAAGAATTATATATGTAAGTTAAATGAATTATATATATACACTAATTTTTACGGATTTTATCGCGTTTAATTTAACTATTTAATTCTCGACGTTTCTGGTGCTTTACAGCACCCATGGTCCGGGGGGGGGGGGACTGAGGTGTTTGACGTCTCGATGTCATAGTTAACCCGGCTACCTTCAGTTTTTGAATATTAAGTTTTGGTCCGATCTACGCAGAGTGAGCTTACAGCACCTTGAAGTCTTGCAGTGGTATGCTTGGGTTTTGATTTAATTTTATTAATTATAGGATCCCAAACAGATGGCAGCACCCATCCATCTTCTCTATTGAAATTAGGATGTTTTTTAATTTCAATAGCCTCGGAGATCACCTTGGTAGAGGAATCGATGTTCTTTTGCGAGGATTTGTGGTCTATCAAATCTAATGTAATGGCGGGGATGATCTAGAACACATTCGCACTTTGCAGACTTCGCGTAAATATAAGAAATCATTATATATATATATAGAGGGAGAGAGAGAGCGAGAGAGAGAGAGAGAGAGAGAGATCGAGAGAGACAGAGAGAGAGACAGAGAGAGAGAGAGAGAGATAAATATTAGAAGGAATATTATTATAATGGGCTGCATATAGCACGAAGAACCGACAAGGGGTCAGGAAGAAATGTTCTCTAGTAGCAGCCTTGTAACGGTAGGCGAAGTGTTCGGCGGCCCCTAGGTGGTAGGACCCCTTTTTCGCTAGGGGTCCATCTGTTCTATGGACAACATTCACTCGATATGAGCATTAGAATCGTGACGTACTTTGTACTTTGTGGCTAGAAGCCGTGCTGAACTTGCAATCGGTGCTGATGCCTTAAACTTACATCATGTCTGCTGCCTCAGGAGAAGGCACACAAGGCTTTTATCTGTGCCATGTGCTAAAACTGCCAATCCGCATTATATTGTTGCTAGAGCCATGGGTAAATCCCCATATCATCCTGGAGGTATCGTCAGGGGCGACAAAATGAATTTGTAACAGGAGAACGGCAGCACAATCTTTCTATTACTCACTTACGTTACACAAAGTGCGGTTGGCAAACCTATTTCCAAGCGTGATAACTCTGTCAAAAATCGTCACTATGTGGCAATCTATGGGGGAAGCTCATGTTCGGGGTTGGACTTTTGCTGTAATGAATGAATGAAAGAAAGTAACAGTCTATATACGTTCCAATTCTGGGCAGACCCCTTCTCTCAATACTAAAGAGCGCTTTAGAGCAGGGAAAACGAACATAACAAAAAACAATTAATCAAAAAAAAATTTCTGAGACATGCAAGTTTCTTTATGACTTATCCTTCACCCTCACCACCGAGCACGTGGTAAAAGAGGACTTAAAATTGAAAACACGTAAAATGTACTATTTTATTATATTACCAACTGAACGGCAGAGTGGAAAGAGATGCCCTAGACGAAAGTTTATCGACCAAATCGACGATACATTGAAAATGGGCCAGATTAGGATTACCCTCTGCCTACCCCTCTGGGTGACAGGTGTGAGTGTTTGTGTGTGTGTTTAATTACCAACTTCGATGGAGTCAGGTGGTGTTATCTGAAATTTATTGCGAGATCTTAGCCTCTCAGTTATCACGGTTTTTTTATGGAATAATTGTGCCAAACGAGGATATAGTCCACCTGACAGTACGTGGTTGCTGTGACTCATAGACATCTACATCTATCCTGGAAGAACTATTAAAATGCAGATGCGTTATCACCCGTGAGGACTAAGATAGAGTGCCTCGTTTTCAGTAAAAAGGGTTACCGATTCTCTACCCTCACCATACGAAACACAGGAGCAATCTGTGAGAGCGTGGTCCGTCTCAGTTGAGCCCACTAACTATAACTATAATATTGCTACACTATGATATAGCTGCAGCATGGCTCTACTACCTAGAAATTTTGTGGCTTTTAATAAATTATTAATGCTTTAAATTCCTGTATTCCTATTTTAAATTCCTGTGTCTCTCTACGAGTACATACAGTCTAAATAATACATATCAAATAGCAGACAGTCGGCATTCCTTCTCATTAGTCACACCCGCCAAACTTGGCATCGGTTCAGATAATAAGAGATTGATGGACCCAAGTTTAGTGTGAAAAAAAGCCATGTTTGTCACCAATGATGTAAGTCTTTTTTTTAGTAGCTTTGTAAATTTATATATAATGCTACAGTGCTGTATTATAGTTGCAGCATGAATAAGATGGCTCTACTGGGGAAAAACCATGCTCTCACTGAATACCAGCGTAAAATAGCAGCTTGTTTTTCGTATGTTTGGTGTAGAAAACCGGAGACCCTTTTTTTGGTTGTATCTCGCCAGCAACGCAAAGTCAGGAATTTGCATTTAGAAAAAGCCAAAATTAGGGGCTTTTGATGTGCTAATTAGGTGCTCTAAAATTTTCACCGCAACGAACTGTTGAAATTTGCGTTGCTGGCAAAACGTATCGCTAGCAACGCAGTGACGATAATAGATAATATACGATAAATATTAATTAATTAAGGAATTAAGGCAAGGAATTAAGGCGACACCGCGAAAAAATGCACCTCCTTTCATCGCAGAGTATAGGATTATAACACGACTAACGAAACTGGAATTTTGACATAGGTAAATTCATGTCTTTATCTTGAATTTGCTTGTTCAAAAACACGATTGTATATACATTCATAACATCAATATTCGTAATTTGCTTGCTCATTATTTTGATTACTTAAATCAATAATTTTTTCAAAATATTTTAAGATTCCACGGGATTTCTAAGCGGTCTAAATCGTCGCGGGCGCTACGTAATTTTAGACCGTATGAAGGCGTTTATTAAGTTTTTATAGAAATTATGTAACTCGGATCAGTCCGGCGATAGCCCGTTTAAACGGTTTTCGATGTGTCGTCTTACTCGTAAGTGCTAATTAAGTGCTACAATCACTTGAGTAGGTCCTTACTCTTTACGCTGTGCTACAAGTATAGGCAATGACAAGGCGCCCCTAATAAAAATAAAGTCGTTATTCAGAACAAAGCAGACGCATAAATCAGATATTCTGAAAATTGTGCGAGTGAGGGGGAGGGGCAGGGTTCTGCGGAAGCTACCCTACCCTGCCTCCCGTGCGGAAATGTATAGTTAATGAGTAATAATTTTTTTGTTAAGTCATAACCTCACTTTTTTTACAAAGGAAAATTAACACAGTTACTTCTGCAACGGCTTCGGCGCTGCGGGAAGTGCAGCCGTAGCCAGTGGGCGGGGGCTGCACTTCCCGCTGGCTTTACAAATACCCTCTAGGAGTAGGGCTATCTACTACGATTAAGTGTAGTCGGGGCGTTCTGATTAGGTTTTAGTACAGATTCAATTTATCTTATATATAATACAAAAGATGTCGTTTATACCTTATGGTAAGGTAATGGTGGTCCTAGACCCGATAATTCCCTGAATATTACCATCGTCTAAATCCGACCTCAATAATCTTGCAGCATTTAATTAGCACTTAATCCTTTGCTATTAATATTTATCGTATATCTATTATCATCACTGCTTTGTTACAAAATTCCTGACTTTGCGTTGCTGGCGAGACATAGCTCTTTTTTTACTTACTTAATCTTCAAAAGTGCCAACGAATCCGCATTTTGATCTCAATGGAGGATGAATATCAGTGTCTAATGCCCGTTTTGTGTGCTTGTTTATCACCTGTTATCACCATTGAGCGTTAAGATGCAGTGTAAGGCTGGAACACGGCGGTGAAAGAAAGCATCCCGCATTTGTGGAATATATACAAAAATATAAAGGAGCGTTGTGGTTTATTTTTTACCTTAAAATCCTTTCAGAAATGAGCTCATTCCCCACGTTGATGCACGGGACGATATTATGGGGTAGTGGATTTTACACCGCCACTACACGGGTATTGGTTTTCTATATTTAATAAAATAAAATCTTGAGAGTTTATCAGTAATAAAAAAGTGTGTAGTACGTGCTCTATTTAGGCCTATGAAAGCTGTCTGCAACCATGACAAAAAATAGGGTATACAATCATGGTACTCGTATAAAATTTGCAAACATCGCCGCTTGCAATTGCAAAAAATAGCACACATAGCTCACAATTTCAAAAAATGCTGGATCAACGTTGCAAAAATGATGTAAAATTTCACCAAATTTGCTTTAAAACAGTATTATGTATAACTCAAACTCAATGGTATTATGTAAATCTTTAATGGTAGGTACACATGGCTTTTTACTTCTTGATGTAGCGGAGATTTATATGGTATTGATATCCATCCACGTTTACAGAACTTATTGTTTGTTACTAAAATATTGTTGATTATATAGCTTTATTATAATTATAAGGTGCTATTATAGAACACACGTTTGTAATGAACACTAGCAATCGTTTCATTATCTATACAAATAAATAAAATGAAGTGTCTGTTTGTAATGTCAAAATTACAGCTTTTTACTAAATGCATATGATAGTATATACGGTACTAATCATAGAATTATTACGCAGTACTAATAATAAAAATACAATTTTAAAGTTTTTGTCTAATGTGTTTGTCTGTCTGTCCGTCTGTCTGTCTGTTTGTTCTGGCTAATCTCCGAAACGGCTGGACCGATTTTGACGGAAGTTTCACTGGCAGATAGCTGATGTCACAAGGACTAACTTGGAAAAATTAGGGTTCCGCGCAAAAAATTAAAACCCCAAATAACACGCAGGCGAAGTCGCGGGAAACAGCTAGTGATAAATGAATGCAATTTTCAAACAAATTTTACTTTAGAGTTGTGTAGCCGCATATAATTATGGCTTTTGTTCATTTACGAATATTATAACAGGTAAAGTGCTTTGAATATTTACTGATATATAACATACACTTTTTTATTTAAATGATCTATGGAGAATAACAATGTACTTATAATTGTTCACGTAATTTTTTATAAAACAATTCCGCTTGCGACTTAAGCTCCACCTATCGTCTAACTTTCCGACTAACGGTTGACGTTGAAGCTATATTAGTACAAACGAGTGCCAGTAGATGGCGTTTTTTTATTTATAATAATTGTGCATTGGTAAGTTTGAAGATAAAGTATTTATTATAAAATATTAATGTATTTTAGATTGTGATTACTGCTATCGTAAAACATTTATTATTTTTTACGTGGTAGAGTCATGCTGCAGCTATATTGTTGGTATAGTTGTAGCACGACTCGGTCGGTTTGACTGGGGAAGGACCACGCTCTCACAGAATATCAGCGTAAAATAGCAGCTTAACGCTGCTGTGTTTCGTATGGTGAGTGTAGAAAACAGGATACCCATTTTAGGCATTCTGTCTTAGTCCTCGGGGGTGACAACGCATCTGAATTTCGATTCGTAATCGAGATTCAATGTAGATGTCTATGGACCACAGCAACCACTTACCATCAGGTGGACTGTGTGCTCGTTTGTTACTCTAATCCTATAAAAAATATATTCAAAGACTAATTCTTATACGACTTTCATACTCCAATTATACACGTGTATTTTAAAGCTACCTTTGCAGGTGGCCAGTGTTGTGTTTAGGTTCAACGCTGCCGTAGGCTATTAAAATTGTCCGCCCTATTGGCCTTGGTTGTTACTATTTTCCCATATTTTTATTGGCATTTAAGTATATGGTAAGAACTTAAATCGGTGCCTCCAAAATTATGCAGTCTAGGGCCCAGTTAACTCTTACGTCAAATCGTTAAACTTATCAATTATGTAAAAACAACTGCAAAAAAAAATATTAAAAGAAAAAATATGATGGTGACATTAATGGATGCATCTTTAAAGTATATAATATATACTTAGTTATTTTTCAAAGAGTAGCCAAAGTTCAAACTTAAGTTCAAATATATAAATAATGACTGGCCTGTTGGTCTAGTGGTTAGTGACCCTGACTGCTACGCCGGAGGTCGTGGGTTCGATTCCCACCCAGGACAAATGTTTGTGTGATGAGCACGATTATTTGTTCTGTGTCTGGGTGTAATTTATCTATAATATTTATGTATTTAGAAATATATAAGTATGTTTATCAGTTGTCTTGTACCCATAACACAAGCTCTGCTTAGCTTGGGACTAGATGGCGTTGTTTGATAGTTTGTTTGATAGTTAATGATATACCTACCATTATTACAGTTTTTGAAAATACGTGTATAGAAGGCTTTTATTTTATTAGAAATTATCCCAAATTGAATGTGATTTATTGGCAACAACGTATTTTAATACCGATCGACCCTTAGGGATGTGTGCGTGCGCAGTAAAATCAGTTAAAATAATGCATTACCGCGCATTTTGAATTTAAAAGATAAAAAGGAAAGAATGTTTGAGAATTTTTTTTATTAAGTTTTCTTTACCATATGCCTATATTACTTTTTCTGAACCTTCTCTGAAAATTTAACCGGTTATTGCAAAGTAACCCTGTATAAGCATAGCTTCATTGCTCATTCAAATAAAGGGTAATGAAAATGAACTCGAGTAAGACGAAACCGATGATTTTTGAAAAAGAAGAAAGTAAATAATTATGTGAAATAAGAGAGAGGGAATTGGTTGAGCAAGAGGATGAGTTTGTGTATTTAGGATGTATGTTTAGCAGGTATGGTAGACATGATAAGGACATAGAACGAAGAGTAAATGCAGTACACAGAGTATATGGCGCTCAGAACTCTATTGCCTAAGTCAGAATGTGTCAACAAAAGCATGTATCACAATTCACAATGCTATGTTTTTTTTTAAAAACGTTAACACGTTAACGTTAACACTAGGATTTTCTCCTGTGTCGTGGAGGCAGTTTACAAACATAAATTGCACAAGGACAAACATCCAGACCCGGAACAATTATTTGTAGGCCATACAAATACTTGTTCCGTGCGGGATTCGAACCCGCGGCCCACAGCGCAACAACTGATTGCTAAGCCACTGCGCCACGGAGCCATCTCTCTGATGTGAGTCCCTATTTTAATGTTTGGTAGTGAGAGTTGGGCGTGGCAAAAGTAGCATGAGAGTAAAATTAATGCAGTACAAATGCGGTCATGAAGTATCTATGCAAAGGGTGACTTTGAATGACAGAGTGAGAAATTGTGTAATAAGTACAAGTGTGGTTTGTTACATGTTCTGATCAGGGTAAAAATAGAATGCTTCGGTGGATTAATCACGTAGAAAGAATGAATAAAGTAAGTTTTCACGTGGTAGAGCCATGCTGTTATATATTATAGTTGTAGCACGAATGGGTCGGCTCGACCGGGGAAGGACCACGCTCTCACAGTATACCAGCGTAAAATAACAGCTTAACGCTGCTGTGTTTCGTATGGTGAGTGTAGAGAACCGGAGATCCCTTTTACTGGAAACGAGGCATTTTTTAGTCCTCAGGGGAGATAACGCATCTGCATTATGATTCTTAATCGAAATTAAATGTCCACAGCATCCACTTACTATTAGGTGGACTGTGTGCTCGTTTGCCATCCTTAGTCTATAAAAAGTGGCTGTGTAGGCATGCCTAGGGATGCCCTAAGTGGAAGTTTATTTAATGATTTCTTATATTTACGCGAATGCTACACATTGGATAAAACAATTTTTTTACGGATTTTATCGCGTTTAATTTACTATTTTAATTCCCGACGTTTCGGGTGCTTTACAGCAACACATGGTCACGGGGGTAGACTGAGATGTTTGACGTCCCGATGTCACCGTTAGCCCGGCTACCTTCAGTTTTTTAATATAAATTTTTGGTTCGATTTACGCAGAATGAACTTACAGTATCTTGAAGTCTAGCAGTGGTATGCTTGGGTTTGGATTTAATTTTGTTAATTATAGGATCCCAAGCAGATGGCAGCACCCATCCATCTTCACTATTGAAATTAGGATGTTTTTTAATTTCAATAGCTTCGCGTATCATCTTTGGTAGGAATCGGTGTTCTTTTGTGAGGATTTTTGGCCTATCAAATCTGATGTAATGGCGGGGACGATCTTGAACATGTTCACAGAAGTTTATTCCCAAATTAGCGATATTTTGAAGATGGGCCAAATTAAGAATACCCCGAACCAACGAGCATGTATACGATTGAATTGACGATATATGGCAGTGAAAGAAGTCAGGATCGTGTCTAATGGGAGTTCGTAATCTCTGCTTACCTCTCTCGGTGACTGGCATGAGACTTTATGTTTTAACCTACTTCAAAAAAGGAGGAGGTATCAATTCGACTGTATTTTTTATGTGTGTTACTTCAGAACTTTTTTCTAGATGAACCGATTTCGATGATTTTTTTTATTTGAAAGCTGGTGCTTGTGTGGTCCAATAGAAATTTAATCAAGATGTGACCAGTAATTTTGGAGTTACCTTTAATAATGCGTATTTAATTGACTTCGAGTACATTGATGATGTTCTCATTTTATTTATATTGAAGTCGGTTGTACAAATTTTTTTAATTTTACCACTTGTTGCCTTAATTATTCGATACAGTTTGTGTAAGCACCGTGAAGCTATGATATGTGGAATTAAATGATAGTTTTTGTACTCCGTAGTCGATTTTTACCTTTTTTAAAAGTTTTATTATTAACTTATGAAGACACTATTCTAAACAGTGGGACGTTTATGAATTTAATTGTAGTTTTTTTTATAGAATATGGGTGACAAATGAGCATAGTCCACCTGGTAAGTGAATGCTGTGGTCCATACACGGCTACATCTGTCCTGGATTTTAAGAATCAAAATACAGATGCGTTACCACCCCTGACGGCTAAGATGGAATGTCTCGTTTCCAGTAAAAAGGATCTCCGTTTCTATAGGTACTTGCAATCTAAATTCTCTTTTATTCCTATATTATATATATATTATATTATTATAAAATCGCTTTAGAACAGTGAAAACGCCCTTACCTAAAAACCCGTTGATGTACCTAACATGTCTTCTATTTTTTTTTAATTTCTAAGACATGTATGTTTTTTTTACTTCCTTCACTACCAAGCACGCGGTTAAACAGCACTCAGAATTTATATTTTGTCGTTATAACATCACTTAATATTTTAAGTAATATTTAAGTATAAGTGTCAGTAGCCTAATGGCAGGGCGCGGACCGCGAACTCGAAAGGTCGTGGGTTCGAATCCGCCATTCGACTACTGTCGTAAACCACTTCTAATACATGCATTTTAAGCTTACCAGAAGTGGTTAAAGGGAATATTAGTAATGTTTAATAGCATTACTAGTATTTAAAAAAAAATATAGGTCGGGGCTTAGAGCATAAATAGACATAGAACAGAGGGACCTAGAGTATAAGCACACTGGACCAACGCCGTCATCTGGAAGTAGTAGACCTGGGCAACGACCGGTCAGTCTCCATCACTCTCCATTCGTTCCTTACAGCCTAATTACACATCTAAGAGATCTAAGAGAGTGCTCATGTATACTTATCGTGTCATCTACGTCTTAGTGTCGGCCTCTCCTTAAATTTATTGCGAGTGCTTAACCTCTCAGTTACTACAACTTTTTTATAGAATAAAGGTGCCTAATGAGCACACACTTCACTTGATGGTAAGTGGATACTGTGGCCCATAGTCTTCTACATCTATCCTCGATTAAGAATTAAATGCAAATCCGTTGTCAACCCGGAGAACTAAGATGGAACGCCTCGTTTACAGTAAAAACGGTCTCTGGTTATCCATACCGGCCATATGAAACAGCAGCATTAAACTGCTATTTTATTTTGGTATTCCGTGAGAGCGTGGTCCTCTCCCAGTTGAGCCGACCCACTCGTATTGTACTGTAATTGTAAATAATTATTCTCTATTGCAACAATATCAGCGTAGCTAAGTTGACTTTCTGCAAGCGTGATCGCTAATAGAAAACTGTGACAATTGATGGAAATGACATATCTCCACTTTAAGACACATCACTGTCGTGTGTCGTAAATTTTATTTCATTTATTTTAATAGTTTTTTATTAGCGTTGACGATAGTAGAAAGTCAGCTTGGTTAGCTCCGCAGGTGTGCAAATACGTAACACGACATGTGGACCAGTTGTCACGATTAGTATGGAAGGGCGGCAGTCTTCTTGACCTGCTTGTGGCGTCCTTAACACTGTACGCCGTCGACCGGGCTTAGAGCCTCCATGATTGAACTTTGTAATTGCTGGACATTTAAAACCCCAAATCAAAACGAAAACATAATTAAATGAAACTAATTTTTTACGGATTTTATCGCGTTTAATTTAACTTTTTTAATTCCCGACGTTTCGGGTGCTTTACAGCACGTCAGCTATATGTTCTATCTGGCTATATCTGAAGCACCGACGTTCCGGGAAGTCTGCAGTGTGTGAACATGTTCTAGATCGTCCCCGCCATTACATTAGATTTGATAGACCACAAATCCTCGCAAAAGAACACCGATTCCTACCAAGAATGATTCGCGAGGCTATTGAAATTAGAAAAAAACATCCTAATTTCAATAGAGAAGATGGATGGGTGCTGCCATCTGCTTGGGATCCTATAATTAAAAAAATTAAATCCAAACCCAAGCATACCAGTGCAAGACTTCAAGGTACTGTAAGCTCACTCTGCGTAGATCGGAACAAAAATTAATATTCATAAACTGAAGTTAGCCGGGCTAACTATGACATCGGGACGTCAAACACCTCAGTCCCCCCGTGACCACGGGTGCTATAAAGCACCCGAAATGTCGGAAATTAAAAAAGTTAAATTAAGCGCGATAAAATCCTTAAAAAAAATTAGTTTCATTTAATGTGTAGTCTTCGCTTAAATATAAGAAATCATTATGAAAATATAATTAGTTGTGAACGTTTAAAATTTAGACTATTTTTCTTGCTTACAATTGTCATTTACGGTTATGTTTTCGAATTAATTCGCAATTTGAATTATAACTCGCAATTATAACTTTGAATGGCCTGAGCATTGCCTGCTATGTTATCTATAACTATAAATAAAATTGAAGTGTCTGTCTGTGAAATAACTAGTTTCTATTAAACTCTGAGATTTATTTGCATGCTATTAAGATATAAACAACCATTTTTAAAATGATTGTTTGTCTGTCTGTCTAATCTTTGAAATAGCTAAACCGATTGATTGTGATATCATGTAACTTGAAAAATGTTCATTACAAACCGCCATTTAAAACCAACCTACGTACCAACAGGATCATTAACCTTTCTTTGTTAGAATTTTTTTTTATAGAAGAGGGGGCAAACGAGCATGCGGCTCAACTGATGGTAAGTGACTACCGCCGCCCATGAACAACCGCAACACCAGGAGAATTGCTAAGAAGATGCGTTGCCGGCCTTTTAAAAGGTGCGTGTCTGGAAGGTCCCTAAGTCGTATCGGTCCGGAAAAATAGCTGGTGGTAATCGATTCCACAAGGAAGTTGTGCGAGGGAGAAAACTTCTTCTAAATCGCATAGTGGTGGACCGCCAATTATCTAGATGGTATGGATGGTAACGCGAGTTGCGTCGCGATGTGCGATGGTGAAATTGAGCGGCTGGAATTAGTCCGAACAATTCCTCAGAGCATTAAGTAAAGAATTATGTAAAGAACTGTAATATTTTAATATAGCACTATTATTTCAAACATCGCCACGAGACTTTTATTTGCCCAACGGTCCCCACGAGGTCCCCGCGAGAATAGAAACCACAGAAAACAGCGCCGTAGCCAAACTTTTAGCCACTGTGATACTAAGTCTTTAAATCAAAACCCAATCATATATTGCAATAGTTATTTGATAAAATCTGATATAAAATCATAATTTTATAATTTGGTCTATTGAATCAGAGCTCCTCAATAGATCTGCATTCGTAGTCACTCTAGTTGTATAAAGATCGTTCTAGATTAATGCGTATGTCCGTTATGGAGGAATACGACCTGTGTCGCCCGTTTTTAATTTATTATGCGTCATACAAAAAAAAAACTTTATTCTAGAACTTTTTTCGGTGGTTTATTAAATATTTAATGGTGTGTTGCCATTCATGCTACATGGATGAGATGCTCAACGTGGTAGAGCCACGCTGCAGCTATATTATGGTTGTAGCAAGAATAGGTCAACTCGACCGGGGTGGGACTACGCTCTTACAGAATACCAGCGTAGAATAGCAGCTTAATGTTGCTGTGTTCCGTGTGGTGAGTGTGGAGAACCGGAGAATTCTTTTACTGGAAACGAGGCATTCCATCTTAGTCCTCAGGGGCGACAACGCGTCTGCATTTTGATTCTTATTTGGGGATAAAAGTATAGACATCTACTTTTATCCCTTCACTTATCATCAGGTGGACTGTGTGCTCGTTTGTCACCCCTATTCTATATAAAAAATGGATACTAAAACGTAGGATACTTTTCTGTGCATATTATCAGAAAGCTCAATTCAAATTATTACTTTTAAAATTTATGACTTTGTAAAGCACTTTTAGAAGTCAAGAAAGCTACGCTATCGCTTCAACGAACCCCTCATAACTCCCAAGAAGAATATTTATCTCCCAACAGTCGCCGTTTAAGCTTATAAAATATAAACTGCACATAAAATGCAGATATTTTATAATGCATAAAGTGCATGTAATATGCACAAGTAAAACTTAAGTTCTAAGGAAGCTCATATGAACTTAATCCACGTATTTGTATCTCTTTAATAAACATCTATTTTAATAATACTCTTTCTTTATAAGAATGTTTTACATGGACGATGGTAAAAATTACTTTGCGTACATCCCCTAGATAAAATAAAATGATGTGTCTTACCTAGTTTGAAGATCACTTCCCACCCTCCCTCAATTGCTTGCACTATCTCCGTCACCACCACGGTAGTCAAAAAACATATTTCAGCACGGTCGACTAATTTTGAGAAATAAATTTGTCACCCTTTGATAACTATAACGGAAGGAAATAGTTAAAATTTAATCGCCGGAATGACTATGACGGGATTGTGTACATACGTGTAACGTAGGGCTTATTGGATCGTAAATGGTTCACGAGATACACGAACATCGAACATCTTTGCTTGAAGCCTTGAAGTGGATAGTTTCGCGTTGGTGCTGCACAAGCTCACCGATCCTCAGAAGAGGGCCCGTGTGGAAGAATAAATTTGAAAGTGTTCTTACTACATAATTACAGGTGATGAATATTGAATTTATCAATACGATCGAGGAACGTAGCGCCAGTCAACGGGTTGATAAATTCAAAATGATCCAAACTACGAAAGTGAATCAATCGAGAAGCGCAGAGACGATCGCTAGTTTTTTTTTTTCGTTTTGACGGGTATCTGGTGTCGATGGGGTTACGATATCGAAGTAGCATCAATGTCGAATCGTATAATAACAAATGTTGGTCAGAATTGTGCACTGCTGTGAATAACAAACGATCGAACACGGGGCTCCGTGTACTACTGCTTCAGCACTGCATGACGATGCGCCCGCCCACTCAGCGCATAAAACAGCACACCGGTTAAGCTTTTAGGTCATCCACCAAGCAACCCTGATTTTGCACCGTGTGGTTTCTTTTCGTTTCTTAAAGTAAAAAGGCTGAAAGGTTTATTTATCGCCGGAAGTTGCTCTAACAGTCGTCGAGCAGGCCGTAAAAAAGGTGTCTGATGCGGATGGGAAAGTGTTTCGAAAATTGGTTCCGACGTCTGAAACTTTGTAATTTACTAATATGCTGGTGAAGAGTTCTTTGAAAATATTTAATTATAATAACTTGAACTAAGTATAGTATTTTTATTTAGTTTCGTAAAGTTTTCTAAGTGGCCTATGTAT
Source organism: Parnassius mnemosyne (assembly GCA_963668995.1). Classification (NCBI taxonomy): domain Eukaryota; kingdom Metazoa; phylum Arthropoda; class Insecta; order Lepidoptera; family Papilionidae; genus Parnassius; species Parnassius mnemosyne. The sequence goes on from CAVLGL010000092.1 coordinate 27,050,238, forward strand.
TCAAAAATGAGCCAGTAGTTTAATGAATTTTGTACGGTAAGTTTAGGTTTCTTTTTTGAGTACTATGGTTAATCCCTTGGCCTGAATCGGTAACTCTGGTTCTATTGCGAATATTTTCGTTTCGGATTTTATCACGCGGACAATATTGAGCTTCCTAATCCGGTATTTCTAAACAGCAATAATAAAAACGTCGAAGCTCTTACTAAGAAAATGTTATTGATTAGGTGAGGAGGTAGGCTTCTTATTCTGCCAGTCATGAACCCTACCTTACCTATTACCTCCTCAACAGTGTATCTAATATGGTGTTCAGGTTTGAAGCCTATTTTTATCTTGCTCCTTTATGGATGCCACATACGATCCAGTTTACCGTCAAGTTTGCAGCGAGCTTCAAGCAGCGTCCAGTTTGCAAAGCATCCATATAGACCACTCACGTTCAAGTTCGCCGTAAAGTTTGCATGTTGCCGCACCAGTTGAAACCATGGCGCCTCTCGCTTATTGCTCCGACTAACGTCATGCATACTTGAGCGCGCATACACACGTTCAAGTATACATGACGCTGTACACTTGATCAAGTCGGCAGAATCGAAATTCCATTTTTGCTTCATGTAGACTTGTCATGCACACTGATAGCCATACACTCAAGTTTATTGGATACCGCTTCTAGCGCGCTGACTTACGTAACTTTACGGTAAACTGGATCGTGTATGGCATCCATTATGTTTCCTGTATCTTTTGTTGTTTGGTTTACTATTGTGTGTTAAAATAAAATTATATTCATCCATTCAAAGGGTATGGAGATCCATTACAATTATCGACACAGATATCCTATCTTAATCGTCAGGGGTGACAAAGCATCTGTAGTCCTCTTTGTTTGAAATTCGTTGCATGTGACCATGGGCTGCATGTGCCCTTCACAGTGACTCTGAGTGCTGTATAGCGCCCGAAACGCCAAGAATTAAAAAAGGAAAACGCGATTATATTTGTAAAATAAACTTTATGCTATTTGTGGTATTCAGGTAAATATAAGAAATCATATTATGTAAGAGTCTGGTACGTTGTTTTAAAAATATACACCGTTCAAACACTGTGTTTTACACATTCGTTTGTTTTACGTTGGCCACTGAACTACAGTAGTTTTAGTGCGCTATTAAATACCAAAAGTCTGCATTAAAATTATATACGCGTTTTGAGCATGTACTAAAAGTGACCGCTTTGTCTAAAGTTTATGATTGATTATGTTTAAATTTTACACACCTGCGACCAAGCGGCGGGACTTTAAAGACGCTTATAAAACGTTTTTAATTATACTAAAGTACAGTGCGTATAGTAAACGTGGTAGAGGCATGCTGCAGCAACATTAATTGTATAGTTGTAGCACGAATGGGTCGGCTCGACCGTGGAAGGACCACGCCCTCACAGGATACCAGCGTAAAATAGCTGCTAAACGCTGCTGTGTTTCGTATGGTGAGTGTAGAGAACTGGAGATGGAGACCCTTTTTACTGGAAAAGAGGGATTCCATCTTAATCCTCACGGCTGACAAAGCATCTGCATTTTAATTCGTAATCGAGAATAGATGTAGATGTCTATGGGCCACAGCATCCACTTAACATCAGGTGAACTGTGTGCTCGCTTGTCATCCTTATCATATTAAAAAAAAAAAACAGAAATAGGTCGTAATTTTTTCCATTTTCTAAGTTTTACATACATAAATTGTATACGTGTCGCCGCCAACTTGCTTAATTAGCCTTACAGTTAACAGTCTAGGCTTTTAGTAAATGCTGCCGTTCAACTAGCGACCTGAATGATATTCAGTCTATGTGTCTAATACAAACAACATTGCACCTATCTTGTAATATCAGCGACAGTGCGGGTGGGATGGCTCTACGGCCACTCTAAATCCGCGGTGTACATATAATTAATTTTGTACGTGGTAGAGACACTCACCGGTGACAACGCATCTGCATTTTGATTCGCAAATGAGGATAGAAATGTAGATGTCTATGGGCCACAGCAACCACTTATCATCAAGTGGGGACTGTTTGCTCGTTTGTCACGCTATCCTATATAAAAAAACATTATTAGCTCGCGAAAGGCACCTTCGATCGTGATTTACAATCTTCCATCCGGCAGCTTCTTGGGACTTTTATTGTGTCAAATATCGGTAGATGATCATACCCGTTGTTTAGGCCCAAAAATGGTCATTTGAGACGGTGAGTGTGCCAACTCCGGTGTTCCGGCGCTGGGCTAAGAGAGAGAGTAGCTCGAGGGCAGCGGTGCGGGCCATTAGCGTATTTGGTGACCGTTGCATATGTTTCGCGCGACCGGTTTTTTTTTGGTCTAGATTTTTAGAATTTGTGCGCGTTACTTCGCTACTGAATTGTGGTTTCGTGAAAACGGCTTTGTTTAGTTTGTCTAAGTTGTACGTTCGTGACAAGAGGCTTGTATTGTATTTGACGGATTAAAGTAATTTCGTTTGAAAGTAATTGCGCCAATTATATAGTGATTGCGTGTTGAAGTGAATTTTGCAATATTTAACTTGCTTGTGTGACGTGGAATCTTGCGCGCGCGCCAAGTAGAGATACCGTCTGGAATTTGAACCACGCATTCCATTTCGAGGGCGTCGCCCGGTTGATTGTTTTGGAATTCATTGTTTAACTGTGCCGTCGCGTTAAGAGCCTTTTGTGTGTTGACTCTGTAGCTAGTTTACTTGTCAGCTAGGTTGATTTTGAATTCTTATTGCGGCGTAGTATTTAATATCGAACGAAGGAGTTTAGTTGTAGCTTGTAACGCTGAACCTTGTGACTCGTGAAGAGATCGCGTTAGTTCCCTATTTGTAATTTGGTGATAAATGAATCCGGAACTTTGAATGTGGAACTTTGAACTACTGTTCGTTACTTGTGTCGGGTATCACGTGTTTGATTTTAAGATGAACGTGGAATTAGTTGCGTTGAAGTTAGTTAAATGAACAATAAAGTTGATAGACTGAAATAGTGACATGAAGAAAGAAATTGTCCATTGGTGACGCCTGCTGGAGTAATGCAGCATTGTGGGGCAGCATGGGACCAGGCCGCTGCCGGTCACCTCACCTGGGCCAGGTCACATAAATATACACACCACTAAAACACCACTCACACGCACCTACACCTACCTACGACCTGACCGAGCCTTGGGGCGGTCTTAGCTTCGGATCCAGGTACGTACTATTTATTTACCTAGCCTTCTCCCTATTGTGTAGTATGATAGGTCAACTGTCCATATGGCCATTTGGGCCGTCCATATGGCCATTTGGGCCCGAACCCTCGGCTGCCCGTCGAGGAGGCTACTATGGGCTCTAGCCAAGGCGACCTTTGCAGGGGCACCTGGGGGCCGTAACACCCGTCATACCTTTTGTCAATCGACGGAAGAGGGGGAGGTTTGTAGCGACCAGCACCACGTCTTTCGTCCGGGGTTCTTCAGGTCTATTTCTGTCAGGGGTATTCAACAATGAATCTGCAATAGCCAACCTGAACCAAAGATCTTTTATATTTTTGTTACTGGAATCTGCCAGCTGTGAATTAATTTTGTATTGACGCCAATCGTTGGCAACTGACAAATCCAGTAAATGTATTAATACCTTCACGGTATATTTCTTGCTTTTTTGGAATGTGATATAATATTCTATGGTTTGATCTAAAACATTAACTCCGCCCATATTTTTGTTATAGTTCAAAACAATTTTAGTCGCTTTTACAGGCACGTAACTTTTTTTTTTCTCCCATCTAGGAACGTAAGAGATATTATCACCACCAGTGCAAATAGACGCCATCAAAACAACCTCGTTTCATACCGCCTTTTTCAGTAAGTTTTAGATTTTTTTTCCATCGGGAACACGGTTAGCCATGCCCTGTTCCGTGCAAGTTCATTTGATGTAATCTTTCCAAGAGTGGAACCTGTGGTATTAAATTGCCGATCAAAGTATATGGGATGCTTTGCGCCAAATACAAGATGGGCCCTTCTCCTAGACTTCTATCAAAAACTTGATTTTACGGGTAGTAAATCTTAAAATTGACCATGAGGCCTTGGTGTGTAATAACTACATAATTCTTTAATCACAGCGGTCACGGTTTGTTACGCACTAATACACGAATGCGACATTTTCCTGTAAAATGAGTTATTTGCTCGTCAATATTGTAGCAGCCTGCGGTCTTCTCAATTTTTTCTCGTTTTCAACGGCTTGGAATGCTGGCTGTATTTTCCAGAGCGGGTTTGTATTATTTGGTGGTGGTGTGTCTGAAAAGACGACATGCAGATTGTTGCGGAGCAAGAAGAAGCGGTCCCTTGTCATGACATTGGATATAAGTTGCAAATCCATACCATGACGCCAGTACATGTGATATCTTGGATAACTAATACATCCCATCCAGTGATCTTTATCTTCAAAGTGCCTTTTTCTCCAGTCCCTGTGTTTCTGATTCGTCTGTGTGGTTGGTGTTCGAGCACTAGATGCAGCGGAATGGCTAAGTTGAACTGGTGCCAAACCGCGACTTGTAGCGGCAATAGATGGTCGTCGATTTATTGATGACGCCGACGGACTGAAACCCGAGTATGACAGCTGAACATCGAATGTGCGACGTTGACTTTGTGAACGTTGACGCTTAGATGGTGGCTCACCCTCTGGCATCGAAAACTCTGGATTTTGTACAGGAACATCGGCTTTGGCGTAAGGTCTTACGGTGGATTCTATATCTGCGTCTATTCCATCATCTGTGCTAGTCTGTTCTACCGCGGCTGCTCTGCTGACAAGATCTTCGCCATCTGACTCTTGGAGCTCCAAGTTACAACTATCCCCGATAAGTTCATTTACCAATTCAGAAGTTGCGTTGCGACAAGTGCTCGGAGCGGACGTGTTTGTAATTTCGTCACTAAATTATTGAATATTTAAACTGATTAGTCAAAGTAAACTGCATCCAATCTATAGTAAGCTAGTGTATACTGTTAAATGCGTTACTAAGTGCGTCAAACTACATTATCGTCTTGAAGAAGAAATTCAAACCTGAACGAGTGTCCCCTTCACCCCCTCGAGTAAAAGAAACGGGCTGCGACTCAAAAAATAATTCATCTCATTCAGCCCACGCTACCAACCTATATTGACACCGTCTGCGCAGGTACGCATACCATCTATTAACTTATTAACATGTCCGTACAGCGTTCACCATCTGAGCGACCTATTAAGGATACTGATAGCAATAGAAATGAGGCAAATACATCTCGCAGTGAATCCCAACCTGATTTGCGGCAATTAACATTATCTCACACAGAGACAAGACAGGTAACCTTAAGAAAAAGAAAACAACCTGATGATGATCTGTCTCACAAGTTTGACAAGTTTGAAAATAAAATAATGGCGATGCTGTCTACAATGTCCCAAGTTCAATCTGATAAATTAGATAAAATATCTCAGGAGGTATCGTTAGTAACAGACCAGATCGCCCAACTTAGATCTACCACTACGCAATTAGTAACAGAACAAAATAGACTTAATCAAGAACTGGTAAATATAGAGAAGTTTAAAACAGCCGTAGAGCAGAAAATCGAAAACATCAAATGTGACCTTGGAAACCTAAAAGCAGCAATCGAAAAACCAAATTCTGATGGCCTTACTTCGAGTTTCACCGAGCTATCCTCAAACCTTACATCATACGAAAAAATGATCAATGAAATCCAAGAACGTTATCGGAGAGAAAAGAACGTAATTCTAAGTGGAATCGTTGAAATCAATTCCAAAGATTTGTTGGTGAGATTGGACCACGATAAAAAAGAAGTACAAAGAATAACGAAACTTGCATATCCTGACTGCCCTGAGCCTATAAAAGTAATGAGGTTAGGAAAATATAGCTGTGACAAATCTCGACACATAAAAGTTTTCTTTTCCTCAGTTGACACAGCTAAATTAATATTACGTAACAAATCCAATATATACAATGTGGAAACTAACATAAAATGCTATTCCGATCATACGCCTCTACAGAAGAAACTTATGGACGATAGACGAGCTGAGTTGAAACGCCGTATAGACGCAGGAGAGCGGGGTCTCACAATTAAGTTCATTCGAGGCGTTCCGCAAATAGTCCAAGATTATCCAAAAAACCTACCTGCATAAGAGACAATGACAGCAACTTAACATGTAGCAATATCACATACCAACTAACAAACACGCATACCAATATCATTAATGATGGGAAATCGCTTAAATGCCTATATGCAAATGTACGAAGCATTGTTAAACCAGGAAAATAAGATGAACTTAAATGCATAATACATTCCATACCTCGAACAATACACGTAATAATATTGGCTGAAACCTGGATAAAATGTGAATCGGAAGCAGAAAGCCTAACTTTACAAAGTTATACACACTACTACAACTTTAGAACAACAGGAAGAGGAGGAGGTGTGTCCATATACGTGCACAATAGTCTGATCCACAACCACATAGAAGACCTTTGTGAAAACAACAACCACTACTTATGGGTTCATTTAAACAGATTTTCTATTGATATTGGCGCTATCTATAAACCCGAAAGAACAAACAACACTGACTTCCTAGGAACCTATTCGCAACAGTTACTGAAACGGAAACGAGCAGTTGTGTTTGGGGACTACAACTTCAACTTACTAAACAATAACAAAACAACTGTCAAATACAAACGAATGCTACAAGAAAATGGGTATAGCTTAATTAACAAAATAGACCATAAATACTGCACGCGTGAAACATTCAATTCAAAAACCATTCTAGACCATGTTAGTACAAACCTGCAAGACCATAATTTTCATCTTGCTATTGTCGAGTCAGCCATGTCCGACCACAAACACATTTACCTAGAGATTCACAAATATAAACCAGAGAAGCCTAAAAAGATTGCGTATGAAGCCATTGATTACAATAAATTAAACGAAACTGTCAAGAAATGCCTATCCGATTGTTATGAACCGAAATTTGAAGAACTATGTACAAAACTTTTTGAAGCTCTCAAACTTAGCAAGATCATGAAAACAAAAATTCAAAACCCACCACGATCAGACTGGATAAATAATGATATTTTAGCGGCTATCGATAATAGGAACTGATTATGTTGTTCTTACTTGAAGACATCACCAAATCAAGTCGACGAACAACATCTTTTATCAGTGAAAAACAATGTAAAGAAAAAGATCCAAACTGCAAAAAGTGAATATTATCACAAGGCGTTTAAAAATTGTGACAAAAAGCCTCTCAAGATGTGGAATCTCATTAACTCCTTATGTTCTAATAAACCAAAACTTAGCAGCGCTCCGTCGAAACTCGAAACACATTTAGGTCCTATCACTGAACTAACTGATATATGTGATCACTTTAATACTTTCTTCTCTCAGATAGGCTCCACTCTTGCCAGTAAAATCCCACATAAGTATCACGATAATTTCACCTACACTAATTTATATAACAAGCAAATAGATATCAAAACTAAGGAACTTACACATTATACCCCTACTACAACAGATGAAGTCAACAAAATCATAGATAATTTAAACTCAAATACAAGTACTGGTCTTGATGGTTTAACATGTAAAGCCTTAAAATCTATAAAACCTCTTATATTAGAAAAATTAACATGCTGTATAAATAATTGCTTAGAAAGGGGTTACTTTCCTGATTCCTTTAAATTGGCGAAAGTTAGCGCAATATTTAAATCAGGTAGCAAAACAGATCCAGGAAACTATCGCCCCATCACAATACTTCCAGTACTCTCAAAAGTGTTTGAAAAAGTTCTATACAATTGCTTGGATAACTATCTAACATCGATTGACTTCATTAATACCAAACAATACGGCTTTCGCTCCAAATCAAACACTCTTTCGGCCTGTATAGACTTAGTTACCAATCTAAAAAGCAATATAGATAAAAAGCAAATAGCTCTTGGAGTTTTTATCGATTTGAAAAAAGCTTTTGATACAATAAGCCATAAATTACTTCTAAACAAATTATTTAATATCGGTATCAAAGGAACTGCGCTCAGTGTGCTTCAGTCTTACCTCTCTGATAGACACCAGATTGTTAAAATTCTCAATACTCACAGTACACCTCAACTTATCACTTACGGGGTACCACAAGGCTCTATTCTTGTGCCCCTTCTATTTATCATCTACATAAACAATATTCACGAAATAGGTTTAGCTGGTAATGTGACATTATACGCTGACGATACTAGTCTCTTTTACTTTGGTGATAATATACAAACAATATTTAAAAAAGCTCAGAACGACCTAAATTTGTTAACTACATGGTTTCAGTACAACCTGTTAACTATAAACGTATCCAAGACCAATTATATGATTTTTAGCGCCAAGAATAAGAAAATTTCTGAATGCCCAATGCTATACATCAATAGTGAACCGCTTTCAAGAGTAGAATCTGAAACATATCTCGGACTTATTCTTGACAGACAAATTACTTGGAAGCCTCACATAGAGAAAATCCAATCAAAACTTTCTGCCCTTATGGGTAGGCTTCGGCATACTGTTCGTTGTTTTCCAAAATCTGTCTGCTACACTATATATAACTCCTTGATCAAATCTCACCTATGCTATCTAATAGAACTCTGGGGCTCAGCTGCCAGAACAAATTTAAAACAATTGCAAATATCCCAAAATAAAATAATTAAACTGTTATTCCACTTCAACTATCTAACACCGACAAACATAATATATAGTAAAACTGGCCTAATGACATTAGCGCAACTGTACAAATATAATACGTGTATTCTAATAAGAAAAATCCTGAAAAAAAGTATGCATACACAAATAACATTCACAAAAAAGGCCCAAATTCAACGACATTTAATGAGAAGTGCCAACAATATATGTTTACAGGAACCACGTACTAATTACGGAAGGAAAAACATCAAATATGAAGGGGCTCAACTATATAATAAGCTACCAAACGATATAAAAGAAATCCAATCCTTATCATTATTCAAGAAGAAATTGAAATACCATATCTTAAAAACAGTTACATAAATATATTTAAATAATTTTAAAAAAATACAAACTTTTGCACTATACATTAATAATATAATCTAATATCATAATATTCAGGGTAATTTAATGTATTTAATTTCAACAAAATCTAGTTAATTATGATTATCTGAAACTGTGCAAAATATTTATTAATATTTAACTTTACACATTGAATAAGTTTCACAAATAATTATAGATCCAATAAAAAAAAGCTTACTACAATATATTAATAATGTAATCAAATCTAATAGTAATAATATAATATAATGTCATTTCATAATTTCTTTTCTAAAAAAATTAATAATATTACATATTATAATAATTTCAAATTTAGTATTTCTAATAAATTAATGATTTTAAATACAATATGAAAATAATCTAAATACCTAAATAATATTATATCATACTATGTAAGCAACGTAATAATACTTAAATTAACGTATTCAATAAGTAAGTTTTAGATGCAGTATAATCTAATTTTAAATAAGATCGTCTAAAATTGAATGCGCAACAAAATAAATCTTAATATTCCACGTATACATTAACGACTTTATATGCTAGATAGAAATTTATGATAGTAATAGATGTGCCTCGATTTTTGACATGTAATAAGACCATAGCCGTTTGCTATACTCAATGTTTAACAATATTACGAAATGTGCAATGTTTTGAATTTGTCGATGTAATTGTTTTCAACTTACCCACATTTCTACAATTTTATTTTTATTTTATGTTAATCTGAATTTGAAATGTAATTGTCAATGTTCTTACAATAGAGATCACTGATCACTCAATAATAAAATAATGTCGCTCCAGCATTTGTTCAGATGTAAACATACGTATCTATTTTAAATCAATCTTGTATTTCTCAGACAAATGAATGTTTTATTCTTATGAGAAATAAATTTCTTAAACCAGAAGTCAAATGGCCTAAAAGAAACGAATTATTTACATTATTTAGAATAATCAAAAAACAAACACCGTCCTGACACGCACGATCGTGTTTCATATCTTTAGGTACTTTCAGAACCCAACTTTGATAAAAACTAATTCTACATTTATAGGATACATTTGAAATAAATGCAATGAATTTATTTAAATAAATATTTACTTTGAGTGCCTCCCGTCTTTAGGTACGCGTCTAACTTATCACTTGACACGACACCGACTGAGCGCCAATGAAGAATCTTTTTTTCTACCGACTTCAAAACGATGACGGTACTCAATTCGACTGTATGTTTTTTTATGTGTGTTACCTCATAAGTTTTTACTGGGTGAACCGATTTCGATGATTCTTTTTTTTATTTGAAAGCTGGTGCTTCTCATGTGGTCCAATATAAATTTGATCTTGGTCTTACTAATGGTTTTTGAGTTATTCTTAATAATTTACATGGAAGTCAGTTGTAAAAAAAAAATTACTTTTAAATTATTAAAATATTAAATTCAATGAAACACACGTTCGATCGACAGCGTTTTGGCGGGGTAAAATTAATTAGCTTATTCAAAGTATCGTATCATTCTGTACTGAAAGTGTTAATAATTTATATTGAAGTCGGTTTTTTTTATAGGATAGGGTGACAAGCGAGCACACAGTCCACCTCATGGTAAGTGGTACTGTGGCCCATAGACATCTACATCTATCCTCGTTTGCGAATCAAATTTTAGATGCATTGTTACCCGTGAGGACTAAGATGGAATGCCTCTTTTCCAGTGGAAGGGTCTCCGGTTCTCTACACTCACCATACGAAACACAGCACTGTTAAACTGCTATTTTACGCTGGTATTCTGTGAGAGCGTGGTCGTTCCCCGGTCGAGCCCACCCATTCGTGCTACAACTATACTACTAATATAGCTGCAGCATGGCTCTACCACGTACAAAAAGTTTCATTTTACTACCTGTTGAGTGATAGGGTTCCTTTTCTGTGTAGGAGTTACAACTCTCTTATTTCTGCCGGCAGATGGCAGTGCTTGCATTGCATTCCGTTCTGAAGAGTACAGCGAGCCAGTAACAACTACAGATTGTGAGGCATTCCATCTTAGTCCTCATAGTTGACATTGCATCTTTTTTTTATAGGATACGGTGACTAACGAGCACACAGTCCACCTGATGGTAAATGGTTGCTGTGGTCCATAGACATCTACATTTATCCTCAATAAAGAATCAAAATGCAGATGCGTTGTCGCCCGTGAGGACTAAGATGGAATGCCTCTTTTCCAGTAAAAAGGGTCTCCGGTTCTCTACACTCACCACATGAAACACAGTTCTGTGAGAGCGTGGTCCTTCCCCGGTCGAGCCGACCCATTCGTGCTACAACTATACTACTAATATAGCTGCAGCAAGGCTCTACCACGTATTAAAATGTATAGTGTTCTTTGTTTGAAGTTGCCGGCAGGTGTCCATTCGATGCACTTCAACCCGCTGCTTTGTAGGGCCTCAATATTGCGCTACAGAGGCGTCAAGATGAAAGTATTTTAGTTCCTACAACTTATTGGCACTGTTTAATATTGAAAAATTTACACTTTAAAATACAAAAATATCAAATTAATGGACAAAGATTGCTTTTTTGTATCTATACAAATAAATAAAATTGAAGTGTCTGTTTGTAATATAAAAATAACAGTTTTTTTTACTAAATGCATATGAAAGTTTATACGGTACAGATAACAAAAGCACAATTTTTAAAATTTTTGTCTGTCTATCTGTCTGTTTGTTTCGGCTAATCTCCGAAATGGCTAGACCGATTTTAATGGGACTTTCACTGGCAGATAGCTGATGTTACAAGGAGTAACGTGGGCTACGTTAATTTTAGCAAAATGATTAGGATTCCGCACAAAAAATTTAAAACTCTAAATTACACGTGGGCGAAGTCGCGGCGATATCTGATCTAGTTACGTTCAATTACATCCTCCTGTCCACTGCTGAACATAGGCCTCCCCCATAGATTGCTTCATAGGAGGGATATTTGCCATAGTTGCCACGCTTGGCTATCGGGTTGGTAACAGCAGTTTTTTATTTTAGTCGTTATTAGGAAGACGCTGCTGCCCACCTCCTGATTTGTTTCCCTCTGTCGCCTCTTACGACACCCACGAGATGATAAGGGGAAGTAAATATTCTTACACTGCCAGTACACGGCACTCTGATCTAGTGTGTAATTATATTTTTAGACTTGTAGTATATATGGATAGAATATGCCGACAAACTGACTTACAGTTTGGCAAAATTTAAAATGTACATAATGTACACTCTTTCTAAGAATAAATAAAAAAAAATGACTTTAGCACATGTCAACATAATATAACGGAACTATTCGTCGACGAATGTATGTATGTATTAGAAATGATGTATTGGGAAAAAACCAGTCTTAAATCACCATAAAAACTCGTACTCGTACCTTTTTTATCCGAGTCATTTTTTGTTTCAGGTAAGCTTCAAAGAAAATGCCATGAAGTCCTCGACGACCGTTAATCGTAAGTGCTTGTACTAACTATTATATATACTAAAATGTTTAAAATTTTTCAATCTTAGCCTCAACAACTTGTAGTGATTATATTCTCTTTCACCTCAACAAATTACAAGTACCAAAGAGTATATAATCACTACGTTTTAACAAATACATACTGACATAAAAATAATTACTGAGCATTACTTTCGTCCTCAAAAGATCTAAATATCCCATAAGTCACAAATAAAGAAGTTTTATTTGAAAATAGATATATAATTAAACTGTTAAAAAAGTAAGCGACTAATGCAATAGATTTAATTGAAGTTAAGAAAAAAAAAATTAAATAGCTTTTAAATGTGGAACTTAAGACAAAACGTATTGAAAAATTTAGAATTTAAATTATTTCATTTTTTTCTTTCTTAAAGTTGTTTTGTTGGCTTATAAAGAAGAAGAACTCAGAATCAGGTCCCTACTATGTGCGTTGACTAAATGTTATAGATGGTGGTAGCTTAAACATAAGTCTACTTCTGGGTTGAGATTTTTTGTAAGCGGATTTCCTGTCTTAATACTTTTCGCACCATGGAGAATATTGGCCGGTGGAGTGTTCTGTTTTCAAAATGGTGCTTATATTTAAACAATATATTATTTTTGTTAAACTAATGTCGCTACCCGCGTCTGTATTTTCGCCTGATAGATTTTGTAGCGATTTTCCTCATCATTTAGAGAATTTATCGAGGAAGGTTTTACTGTGTTATAAATACATAATATTTTATGTAGGGATAGTAGAGATTATGCCGACGTCTAATAATCAAGTTGTAAAAAGATAACACCTCGTTCGTAGACTGCACCCGTGCGAAGCCAAACTCAAATGTATTGTTATTGGTCCTTACTGCTTATTTATTGTATCAACATACGTTTATTATTCTTATATATGATTCACTAAATTAGATATGGACATTATTAAAAAGTTATCATCATTACACCTATCTAAAGCGAAGCGCACCGAAGCCTAAATCACGCTATCAAAGTTTCGAAGTACTGCGGTACGTATAAAATAGCTCCGAACTATCACATGGAGCATTGGGTGCTCCCCCGGGAGAACACCTCGCCCGGCGGGAGATCTCTTCTTTTCCTACCGCGGTCAGATATTGCAAAGTCCTTTCACGTATATTGCCACAGTTGCAACGCTAGGTAAGCGAACGAAGTTTTTTTTATTATTTCGCGATTTATCAGCAAGATGCTGTTCTCCATTTTCTATTTCAGTTTCAGTTTAGCTTTGTTGCTTCTTATGAAATCCACGGAATGTTTTTATTTATTTATTTGCTTTTTAGTATGTATGTTACATGAGATAGTATTAAATACTATGTATTACATACTATGTATTACATACTAAGTCCCTAATATAGACATGCAAATTTGTCATCGATCATTATCAAATCATGAAATTATCAACGACAAACAATTCACCTAATAATATAAAGATGTCAAAAGTGTAATTACAAAAAAAAAACAAATAAATTAAATTAAATAATATTAAATATCATGTCAGTTAATAATAAAAAAGTCAATTATGAATTATAGTGCTGTAAAAGCTGTGATCGGTAATTTAAAAACTCGTTTACCGAGTAAAATGTATTTTGAAGAAGCCATTGGTATATTTAAATGTTTGTATTGGAAGATCTTTAATTGTGTGTGGTATTTGATTATATATTGTTTTACCCATTCAGTGACAACTTTTGCTAAAGCGTTTACTTTTTGGTGTTTCGCTAATTTCTATCCGATCTGGGTGACTCCTGTTCATGAAAACCACTTCATTATTAATATATAATATACATTGGGAAGTGGATTCCTGCACGGCCATTAATAAGTTAAAGCGAGTGTTATTTTGCTATTTGTGGAATGTGTTTGTATGTGGTAGAGCAACACTGCAACTTTATTATAATTGTAGCACGAACGCGTCGGATCGGGGAAAGACCACGCTGTTATAGAATACCAGTATAGCTGCAGCGTTTTTTGTATAGTTTGTATAGTGAGTGCAGAGAACCGAGAACCCTTTTTTCTAGAAACAAGAAATTCTATCTTAGTCCTCACGGGAGACAACGCATCTGCATTTTGATTATTACTCATTACTCATTAATAAATATAATGATTAACAATGAATGCATTTGTCTAATGGCATCCATTTCCCATCAGGTGCAATGTGTTTTTTGTTTTGTTTTTGTTTTTATTTAAAAAAAACGTTACTCCACACTAGGATTTTCTCCTCTGTCGTGGAGGCAGTTTACAAACACATATTGCACAAGGACAAACATCCAGACCCGGAACAATTATTTGTAGGCCATACAAATACTTGTTCCGTGCGGGATTCGAACCTGCGGCCCCCAGCGCAGCAACTCATTCCTAAGCCACTGCGCCACGGAGCCGTCATCAGCCGTCAATGTGTGGTCATTTGTCATTCTCTATCTATAAAAAAATGTCTTTAGATTTTCAAGTTTATCCTTTAGTCTAGTCGCTTACTTACGACACCCATATGCTTATATAATATACATAATACTTACATAAACACTCATGCCTGTCACACAGAGGGATAGAGAGATAGAGAGGGATATACGGACTTCCATTTGGCACGATCCTGACACACCTCTCTCTCTCGATTCCTTTACATCCAAAGACCTACGCATACATGTTCGTCGGTTGAGGGTACTCCTAATCTGGCCCATTTTCAATATATTGCCAATTTGGTCGATAACTTTTCATCTAGGGCGTCCTTTCCCGACTACCGTTCACATCTACATTATAAATTTGCTTTGTCACCCTTTCCTCGTTCATTCTTTCTACATGACCAAAACACCACAGCTTTCCTTTCTTAATCCTGGCTTACCGCACGAGTGGAAAATGTATCAATTAAGATCAAAATAATAATAAAATTTAGTAAATGTGTTGCACTTATGAGCACGTGATTAGTAAGTAAATAAAAGGAATTTAAATTCCTCGATTCCTTGAGTTATGTTTTGATTATGTTGATCTTGACTTCGAAACCACTCGCGCTAATGACTCACACTGTGCTAGTTACTCGAGAATTGTTTTAATTGAACTAAGCCGTGAATGGACGCAATAAGTTTCGATTCGAAATCAGTTTTAACTGGTCTAGGGTTGTCAAAATTTTGTTGTACGTTTTTCAACTTCAACTCATCAACTATTCTACTTCTTTGTCTCTTATATTTGAATAAAAAAAAAGATTGAATGAATTGAATGATCGAGGTCATATTCACATAATATACCTATTGGTTTTGTCGAGGTGATGGTTCATAGCTGTGCTAGGATCCGATAGGTGACGCTGAAGTCAAGTTATTAACAAATTCTTTTTTTAATGACCAAAATGACTCATACTCATACATAGAATTTACATTCATACATGGGGTTTATTGGCGAAAAAGAAAATCGTTAAATATGGGCCCGATGGTTGAGGCATTGGTCGTGTTATTAATATTTTTTATGATTACATTGTAAAAAGTCTGTAGTGAATTCAGTGTGCAACTCATCGTACCACCTTAAAGGAAAACAACGTCTACCGAACCAGGGAGGTATAGTATAGAATTGATTTCCCTTGTGGTGGTGATATAGGAAAATCTATGATCTGTCTCATTCTGCGCATATCGTTCAAGGTGTCTAAGAGAACTTAGGGAGGGAGAAAATGGGAGAGAGCAACTGAAAACATTTTTAAATTAAGTTGATTTTATGAGTAAGGCCGCTACTAAATTTGGAGAGGCACTCTTGCTTAGATACAGGTATAATTCCTGGTTCAGCAATCAGACACTTCACAAATTTTCTGTATAATCATTAATAAGGTTTATTATCATTGCTATTTTTGGACTTGGGGCAACCCTAAAGGTTAAAGCATCAATGAAAACTACTCGCGCCGGCGCGGCGCTTCGTTTGAGGATATTAAACAAATTGTCCCTTCGTGTCGATGGGCTCGTGGGAGGATGCTCGCTCATTGTGCCAGGAATTTTGTAATCACTCTGTTTTCGGCAGTGACATAATTATTTCTTATATCTACGCGCATACTACACTACTACTACTACTATCCGTTTCGGGAGTGACGTTCATAATATTATATCACCATCAAAGACAATTTAAAAATTATAGTAAAGAAAAACAACGTGTGTGTGTACCTTATGTACGCACGTAGGAAGTTATAATTCTTTAGCGTAACAAAACAAAAATAACTACCTTAAATATAGTTATCAGTTCCCACGAAAACTTGAGAGATAGTTATCTAATGAACACTTTTAGCAGATTTAAAAAAAATATACGGATATAACATACATATTTTTTAAAAATCTATGTTAACTATAAATTAGGAAGGGCATTTCACTCTGCATCAAATCGCAGCAGTAAAGTACGTCCTCTTAAAACAATTACTAAATTAAAAAAGAGGTTGTGTAAAAAGAAAGGAACAATTGTGTTGAAATTGAGAATACACTCCTGTCAACGGTGATGTTTATATAACCATACATACCAACCTCATATAAGGTTTTTGAGTTATCCTTAATCATTTATATTGAAGTCTGTTTTACAAAATTTTTTATTTTACCACTTGTTTAATACTAGATATTTCAAGTCTGTGTGCCTGCGGTGTCAGGAACTAACACAACACACCTTTAATCATTTATTACTTGGAAACAAACAGTTTGTGGTGTAAATAAATTAAAAGAAAAACGAACTTCTGATACTTTCGTCTTTTCTGCCGACTTCCAAAAAGGAGACGGTACTCAATTCGACGCGTATGTTTTTTTTTATGTGTGTTACCTCATAATATTTTACTGGGTGGACCGATTTCGATGATTCTTTTTTTATTTGAAAGCTGATACTTCTCGTGTGGTCCCATATGAATTTGATCAAGGTCAGACCAATAGTTTTTGAGTTATTTGAGTTATTATTAATAACTTATATGGAAGTCGGCTGTACAAAATTTTTAATTTTAAATTATTGTCACACCGAAAACCGAATATGGGAATACCGAACAATTCGATTATTAATGGAACACCTAGTTCAAGTTTAGTGGAAACATGAAACAAAAAAAAGGAAAAATCATAGATAATTTACATATACATAATGTAACGAATTTCTTATTACACCGCCGCTACACGGACTTTGCATTCAACTCATAATAAAAAGCCCATTAATGAAATTAACGTGCAGTGTCGGTGTAAGAATATGCCCTACCCCATATTGTCTCGTGGGTTTCGTATATTTTTATAATAGAACGCGACATATTTTTTTTTAAATAGAATAAGGGTGACAAACGAGCACACAGTCCACCTGATGGTAAGTGGTTGCTGTGGTCCATAGACATCTACATCTATCTTCGTTTGCGAACTAAAATGCAGATGCGTTGTCAGCCGTGAAGACTAAGATAGAATGCCTCTTTTCCAGTAAAATGGGTCTCCAGTTTTTTACACTCACCATACGAAACACAGCAGCATTATGCTGCTATTTTACGCTGGTATTCTGTGAGAGCGTGGTCCTTCCCTGGTCGAGCCTACCCATTCGTGCCACAGCTATACTATTAATATAGCTGCAGCATAGCTCTACCTTCTCACAGAATACCAGCGTAATTTTTTTTTATAGGATAAGGGTGACAAACGAGCACACAGTCCACCTGATGGTAAATGGTTGCAGCGGCCCATAGACATCTACATCTATCTTCTATTACAAATCAAAATGTAGATGCGTTGTCACCCGTGAGGACTAAGATGGAATGCCTCATTTCTAGTAAAAAGGGCCTCCGGCCACCTGCACTCACCAAGCGAAATGCAGAGGTAAACCTCTACTTCACGCTGGTTTTCTGTGAGGTCGTGGTACTACCCCGGTTCGAGCTGGCCCATCCGTGCGACAGCAAAACCTGCCGCGTGGCTCTACCACTGTCAACTGTCAACGGCTTAATGCTGCTGTGTTTCGTATGGTGAGTGTAGAGAACCGGAGACCCTTTTTTACTGAAAAAGAGGCATTCCATCTTAGTCCTCACGGCTGACAACGCATCTGCATTTTGATTCTCATACGAGGATAGTTGTATATGTCTATGGGCCACAGCAACTACTTATCATCAGGTGGACTGTGTGCTCGCTTGTCACCCTTATCCTCAAAAAAAAAACATTCGTTGATGATGAGTTTCATCAAGAATTAGTAAGCAGTAAAATTGCTGACATAAGATTTTAGATCTAACAGTGACGACTGCTTACGCACGTGAAAATCGTTTCTGGCTCGCATACGCGCCGTTTTATAGATGATATAATCGTCATCGTTCGAGTCTCGAAAATGCGACGATTTGTTCTTGACGTTTTGCTCCGCTTGTTACTGTCTCGTTACTCCTACTTATAATATAACATTAGACAAGTCGTAAAACTCGGAACTACCGCTTGGGAATATACGAACGAATATAAAATGAATAAATAGAAGCAGAAAAGATGTAAGTGGGTTTTGACTCTAAACCTAAACCCCTAGACTCTAAACCCGCCAGTCCAACATCGTGACTATGGTTATGAATTATGGGTACCTATATCTTTAAGGTGTAAACAGAAATACAAAATATGGAAATATGATTACAAAAAATTTTTACAATGTTCGCAAGTAAAGGAGTTTTCTTCGTACGACCACTCTGTGGAATAGTTTACCACCTGCGATTTTTCTGAATCGATACGACTTAGGGACCTTCAAGAAAAGAGCTTACTCCTTTCTAAAAGGCCGGCAACGCACCTGCAATTCCCCTGGTGTTGCAGTTGTTCATGGACGGCGGTAGTCACCATCAGGTTAGCCGTATGCTCATTTGCCCCCTCTCCTACAAAAAAGTAAAGAGAAAAATATGTACGAGCTATGGAATTATCCATTCAAAGTCAGAAGTGGTTTCTATAGGGTTTAAATTTTTTTTTTGCGAGACACCCTAATTATTTTTCTAAAATAAAAGTAGCCTAAGGTACTCTCTACTCCTTATGACATCAGCTATCTGCCAGTGAAAGTTCCGTCAAAATCGGTCCAATTGTTTCGGAGATTAGCCGGAACAAACAGACAGACAAAATTTTCAAAAAGTGTATTTTTGTTATAAGTACCGTATATACTTTCATATGCATTTAGTAAAAAGCTGTTATTTGGACATTACAAACAGACCCTTTAATTTTATTTATTTGTATAGATATTGTCCTGTGCTTATCTTTGTTTGTATGAAATGGAATTTTGTAATTCAGTTTTCACACATTTCCAGACGTCTAAATCATCATAAAATTTTCACCAAGGATCATCTCAGCTCTGATCAATGCGTGTGGCTTAAGTTTACTTTAACTCTAATATTACTTTAATTTGGCGGCGATCATTTTTTATTTTATTTTTTAGTTTTTTTTTTAAGTAGAAAAGATAATTGTTTCAATGCTACATTAATATAAACATTCCTGGAAATCATCTAGTTGTAAGTGGATTCTATAGCGCGTGAACATCAAGGTTGTGACGTCATTCGACGTCATTCGTGCGGTTCTCTGCTAATTTTACAAGCCTCGCGCTCAACCAATGCCGTAATACAAACGCTCACTGTACCACAAATGGACAGTCTAATCTTAGATTTATTACTTTGTGGTGATTCCAAGGGTACATAAACACTCACGCCTGTCACCCAGGGGGGTATTACTACGGACTACGGACTACGGACTTCCATTTGGCACGATCCTGACACACCTCTATCGCCACATTGATATACCTCGCATACATGCTCGTCGGTTAAGGGTACTCTTAATTCGGCCCATTTTTAATATATCGCTAATTTGGTCGATAATCTTTGGTCTAGGGCGTCCATTCTGTCGTTCAGCTTCTGCTGAAAAAATATAGATCCGATTAAATACGTTAAGTTTTGTGCAGGAAGCGTAGTGGAATCGATTATTTCGTGGGCGTTGTAAGGATTAAGGGAACGAAAAATCTAGGTGCATCCGAAAGCTCTTCCTCTATTATTGTGAAGGAGTAGAGGTGCCTATGTGCTACCCTGACGGCTAACCATTGGATGAACTCTATGCTACTTTTAATACACATATTTGTTTTTATAGAATAAGGGTGACAAACGAGCACACAGTCGACATGATGGTAAGTGGTAACTTTGGCCCATAGACATAAAAATGCAGATGCGTTGTCAGCCGTAAGGACTAAGATAGAATGCCTCTTTTCCAGTAAAATAGGTCTCCGGTTCTCTACACTCACCAAACGAAACACAGCAGTATTAAGCTGCTATTCTGTGAGAGCGTGGTCCTTCCCGATCGAGCCGATCCATTCGTGCTACAACTATAGTGTTAATATAGCTGCAGCATGGCTCTACTACATAAAACATGCATAAATACTGTAACTAGCATGATCGCAATCCACTATTAAAGTTTTCCGTAAGCACCACTCTCGGTTGCCGAATTAGCGATTACAGTTCGTTTTCCAGATGCACAGTTCCAGACCTCTCGCATCTTAGATCTTCTTAGTTTATAATATCTAATCGGAGACTATAAAGGCATTCTAGATTTTCCTTTATTCAACCTTTGCGAGTCGAGATATGACGATGACGAAAAAGGAGTCTCTCGGTGTTCTACAGAATGAATTTCCGGGAGTTAACATAAAAGTTACGTGCCTTAATACCTGCCTTAATACTTTTCCACCATCGGACAACCATTCGGTAAGCGTTTTGTTGTCGATATTCCACGTATTAGAACTAAACGGGGGCTTCGTATTTCGTAATGCGTACGCGAAGGAGTGGAATAATTTGCCGGCGTCTATCATTCCGTCCGATTACAATCTGGGTGTCTTCAATGCATAAGTGAATACGCTTTTGTTACTCAAAGATAGTGTGATTTACCATCTAGGGCTAACGAACTGGGCAGGCCAAATATGTTACGACTGATTCTAATTCTAAGGCATCGGTGAAGAGTGGTCATCGGGGCGGGGCGTTCGGTGTTCATGACGGTGTTCATGACGGTGTACGTGACGGTGTTCATGACGTCTTAGAGCTACGCTGCAGCTATATTATGGTAGTTATATACATCTACATTTATCCTCAATTAAGAATCAAAATGCATATGCGTTGTCATCCCCGAGGACTAACATGGTAATATCTAGTTTCCAGTAAAAAGAGTATCCGGTTCTCTTTTTTTTATAGGATAGGGTGACAAACAAGCACACACCACACAGTCCACCTGATGGTAAGTGGTTGCTGTGGCCCATAGACATCTATATCTTTCCTCGTTTGGGAATCACAATGTAGATGCGTTGTACCCATGAGGACTAAAATGGAATGCCTCTTTTCCAGTAAAAAAGGGTCTCCGGTTCTCTACACTCACCATACGAAACACAGCAGCGTCAAGCTGCTATTTTACGCTGGTATTCTGTGAGAGCGTGGTCATTCCACGGTCGAGCCGACCTATTCGTGCTCCAACTATACTACTAATATAGCTGCAGCATGGCTCTACCACGTATAATTTATAATATTCTCTACACTCACGATACGAAACGGCAACATTGAGGTGCAATTTTACGCTGATATTCTTAACCCCCGACAAAAACAGATGGGTGTTATAGGTTTGTAGTGTGTAACTGTGTATCAGTGTATTTGTCTGTGGAATCATACCACCTGAACGGATGAACCGATTTTTATTTTAATAAAACGTTACCTCCACATTAGGATATTCTCCTGTATCGTGGAGGTAGTTTACAAACACAAATTGCACAAGGACAAACATCCAGACCCGGAACAACCATTTGTAGGCCATACAAATACTTGTACCGTGCGGGATTCGAACCCGCGCCCCCCAGCGTAGCAACTCATTGCTAAGCCACTGCGCCACGGAGCCGTCTCGATTTTGATTACGTATTTTTCGTTTGTATGATTAAGATGTCTTAATCGAGAGTGTGATTAGCTATGTTTCAATCTACTCTGTTTAGCCGTTTTAAGACCATCTACTCTTTTTGTTTCGGAGGATTTTCTACCGACTTCAAAAAGGAGACGGTACTCAATTCGACTGTATATTTTTTTTTACGTGTGTTACCTCATAACTTTTTACTGGGTGAACCGGTTTCGATGATTCTTTTTTTATTTGAAAGTTGGTGCTTCACATGCTATATAATTTTGATTAAGGTCTGTCCAATACTTTTTGAGGTATTCTTAATAATTTGTATTGAAGTCGGTTGAACAAAATTTCTAATTTAATTAAATTATAAATCTTTTTATTTAAGTTATGTGAGATTGTGATTGCATCCATGCCGCGTTGTTATTGTATAAGTCAGATACTGGCAAAATATTAATATTCATTACTATAGACCTGTTACTTGTGTTAGCAGTGCCGACGAGTTTGGGCTCCACAGACTTTCATGTAAGAAACATCCCTTCACGTTTCTTTGAACTATATCATCCGAATATGTCTTGTCTTTAAATGTTGTTTCGGCTTGTGGAAATTTAGAAATGAGCCAGGAGACACGATGGTATGACGTTGGACCCTTGAGAGAGAGGTAAAGCCCTAGTGTGGGATGCTACTTGCGTAGACACTTTAGCAGCCTCTCATCTCAGAGATACCTCGTTAAGAACCTGGATGGCTTCAGACGCTGAACTAAGTAAGTAGCGCAAGTGTGAGTCTCTGAGAGATGACCACATATTTGTGCCGTGAGGTTCAAGAGCCATCAAGTTCCCAAAGGAACTGTATACGCGACTGGTCGTCGCTGCTGGTGATAAGAGTGCTGGTATCTCGCTCAAATGCTAAGTATAACCTTTTAACGAGGAAACGTAGCCACCGTTCTTGGCACGATACCGCGGGGAGTACGACTGTATGATAATTTCAGTATTTTTTTAAATTATATTTTTGTAATATTGTATATGTCACGTAAATAAACGTGTAATTATTGTTGTTAAATAATTAAAATCATCTCAGTCGTGTGATAGGTAATCGTGTGATCACTATTTTTCCTCAACGATTACGATTCAGTAGATCGCAGATGGAGTCTGTTACTAGTGCGTCACGTTTGTCCATCTGTTTGTTTATAAATGTACTCGGCACATAATTACATATGGGTTATGCTTGCACAGCACGTGTTTCTCATGCTGTGAATAATCACCTTTAGTTCCAACTAGTTGTCTATGTTCACGACTTTGTTTGTATTGTAACATTGCAATGTTACAGTAACTTAGCTACTTGTATTTATTAACTCTATGATTTCTTTATTTTTTATCTCTTATTAAGTTATTGTCATTTCCTATTATTGGTTCCGAAAAGGTCACTGTAAAGTAAAAGTAAAGTAAAATATACTTTATTGTACACCAAGGAACATATTACAGTATTTATAAATTTAAAGGGACATTGGTACAACAGGCGGCCTTATCGCTAAAACAGCGATCTCTTCCAGGCAACCTTAGGGCAGAGGATACTATTTTTAAAAGATAGCGGAAGGGTGTACAGAATATAATATAGAAAGATAAATAGAAGAACATAAGTGATTAAAGGAAAAAAAAAGTGAATGACGACAGATAGTAACTTAAGAGGAAAGGTAATAAAGTTTTAATTTATTTCTAAATATAGGAAGAGATTTAGATTCTTTAATATGTAAGGGGAGAGAATTCCATAGTCGTATAGCGGTAACCGTAAAAGAATTAGAATAGAAGGAAGAGGAATGTCTAGGAGTACTTAGAAGGAGATTATTTTTAGATCGTAGAGGTAAAGAGTGTAAACTACTTAAATATATAAATCGGTCTTTCAAATAAGAAGGAGTGGTCGGCTTGAACAGAATGCAGTAAAGAAGATGAAGAATGTGAGTATTCCTGCGAAGGCGAATCGGTAACCAGTTGAGCTTATGGCGGAATTCGGATATGTGGTCATACTTTTGTAACCCAAATATAAACCTTATGCAATAATTTTGAAGCCGCTCAAGTTTATTAAGTTGCTCAACTGTTAGGTCAAGATAACATGTATATTAGTTATATCTACGTAAAAGCTCATATCTTCTTCTATTTAATAATAGAGTTACACTATGTTCCTCGTAGACGCCGTAAGATCGATCTAATTACGTGTAAGAAGAAGATTGTTTACGTTTTAAAGTTTCCCTGCCGCAACTCTGCCGAGGAAGTTCCACGTTCTCACATAATACCAGCGTTTAACAGCAAAGTAAAGTTTTGTATAGTTGGTGAAGAGAATCGAGTCAAACCATCTTATTAATCAGGAGATGATCTCTCATACTCTCGAAGTTTAGTTTTCTGAAGGTTTCACCTATACTGCGTGTGAACTGCACACATGTTTTTTTAACCAGTACTTATAGCCCGAATATATAAAATATATAAATTATACACAAAAATAGTTTTATTAAAAACAGACTAAAGAGTACATGACTGATAATAACCCCTGGGAATGAGATGGTCACTATTATGCTGTTTCTAAATATTTTCATAATAATTGTATAAAATATTATATTGTAAATAGTGCTTTTTTTAAAAAAAAAAGTCCCGTTGGGTTTCTTGCTGGTTCTTTCCAGGACAGAGGTTTTTTTGCGACCCAGTGGTAAAAGTAAAAAAATGACTCAATAATCTAATCGTAGTAGCTCAGATGGTTGGCGCTCGCGGTAAATCTCACAGTACGCGAGCAACCCGGGTTCGATAACCGCCGGCACCAATGAAATTGTTAATTGCAATTTTAAGTGCTGATTTACCACGTGCTCGGCGGTGAAGGAAAACATCGTGAGGAAACCTGCATGCCTGAGATATAAGAAAAAAAAGTATTTCGAAGACATGTGAAGTTCGCCAACACGCATTGGGGCAGCGCGGCGGACACTTCCTTGCCCTAAAACACTCTCAGAAATGAGAGAAGGCCTATGCCCAGCAGTGGGACGTAAATAGGCTGTAACTTTAACCTTTAACTATAATCTATATTGAATAAAAATGATTCTATAATTTTACCAAAAGAATAATTCTACCGAAAAGTAGTTAACATAATAAACAAATCCTCTGTTTGTTTGTTTTGAACGTCGTAACACACTGGAAGCAAAACAGTGTAGTGTGCGTCGAGAATGTATTTTAGAATTTTACGTTCGCGGAGCCTTGAGTTCGGTCAGATGTTATCTTTACACCGTAATTTTAGCTTCAACCCTAACAGTCCGCACGTCTGGCGGATTGGTTCCAATTAGGTTTTCTATTTTAGATCACGCCGCGCACTCCGTACGCCGCGACGCGACGCTGCGTTTATTACTCAAATATGCAAAAAAAAAAACCACGAAGCAACGTTCGAAAACAAACTTTCTTTTTTTAATTTTAATTTGTAATTTTGTTGCGTTTTTTTCCGTCAAAGTGTGATGCGTTTTTGAAACCGTAACGTGTAGAGAATGTGCGGGGTTAAAAGTGGACATAGTTGTAACAAAGATAATGATTCGTGCTTGTGTTTATTTTTTAATGTAGAGTTGTTTTTCTTTTAACAATTTTAGTTTTTCATGTATCTTTGTAACAGTGCTTGCATTGCTATGTTCAGGACTAAGGGGCATGGAAAGCCAGTAAAAATACAAGCTGTCCATTAGGTACATACATACATTCCATCTTAGTCCTCAGAGGTAACAACGCATCTATAGCTTTCTTAGTTGGCAGTTGTCTGCAGCTGTCCATCGACTGCAGTAGCCACTTACCATCAGGCACACTGTAAGTTCACATGTTTTTTTTTTATAAATAAAATAAAGGTTGCAAACGAGCACAAAGTCCACATGATTGTAAGTGGCCCATAGACATTTACATTTATCCTCGATTAAGAATCAAAATGTAAATACGCTGTGACCCCTTAAGAAAATGGAATGCCTCGGTATCCTGTCGAAAGTGTCTCCGGTTCTCTACACACATCATACGAAGGCACATCATACACATCTCTACACACATCATACACAGCGATATTGAGCTGCTATTTTACTTTGGTATTCTGTGAGAGCGTGGTCCTTTCCCGGTAGAGTCGACCTATTCATGCTTCAACTATACTACAATAAAGCTGCAGCGTGGCTCCACCACGTAAGTTGTTGAAGTTTGATATATTTTCTGCCGACTTCGAAAAAGGAGACAGTACTCAATTCGAATGTATGTTTTTTATTTATGTGTGTTACCTGATAACTTTTTACTGGTTGAACCGATTTGGAAGATTCTTTTTTTATTTGAAAGCTGGTACTTCTCGTGTGGTCCATCGTGTGGACCAATAGTTTTTGAGTTATTCTTAATAACTCATATTGAAGTCGGCTGTATAAATTTGTTAATTTTTAATTATTAGTGTGTGTAATAAAATTAATAAAACAACTATACGGAATCCACTTTTTGTATCATCGGCCTTTTTATCAAAAACTATTTTATATAGTACATACAGTTTTTACATAGCATTAAAAACTCCTGACGAAATTGTTTAAATGGGGGGATGGGGGGGGGGGGGAGCAATGTAGTCAGTAAGAATAAACAATTTCTATATTCGGGAATACGATGATCATTCAAAAGAATGATGTAAAGCTGGAACGTGTGTAACATACCTAAAAATAAATTTGTTAGCTTTTGTTTTTAAAAAGAATATAAGTCATCAGTCTGCGGTTTGTTGTATATATGCATCCTTCATTGCCAGACCATGCACATAGTAATTTCTACCTCTTTCCGACGTTGAAGGAGGAGAGCGAGGAAAGAGATTTGGACGTGATGAATTAGTATTCGCTCCAGCACAGGAGATTAGAGGTGGCCAGGATGGAGTTTTTTTTTATCGAGGGTATTTTTAGCCTAGTGAAAGACAATACCTAATAAATTATTCTAAAAGGTGACTATATCAAAAATTAAAATAGAACTTTACACATTGAAGAAAATTATTATTGCTGATTTTATCGCTTTTATTTTCATTTATTTTAAATTCCTGACGTTTTGGCAGTTTTGAGTGCTGCAAACCCGCGCGAATGAAATATACCCGATAAAATCCTTAAAAATAGTTTTATTCAAATGAAATAACATTTAATAAAAGTTACCTGTAACTTTGGACCAACAAAAAAAACAAAGACAAGTGACGCAAAAAGTAAGCCAAAACCGTGCCCAACTTATTGAAAGAACAAGCACTCACGTACATCTTTGCATTTGAAATCATTTTCAACCAACAACATGGTTTCAGGTTTACGTGTGTGTGTTGTGTTCTTGATACATATATTAGATTAGCTACGGGATTTCAGCACCGCTAAGCTACTATGTGTCTAAAATTTTCAGACTCGTGTATGTTAATTTGAATGACACTGTTTTAATTAAATCACTTTTCATCCATCTTATCTTACTTTTTAATGCAACTGTTCCAGTATCATCATCATCATCATCATCATCATCATCATCATTACAGCCCTTCACAAGTCCACTGCTGAACATAGGCCTCCCCCAAAGAATGCCACAAAGCACGGTCCTGAGCCACCTGCATCCATCGACTTCCTGCATATCTTACCAGGTCGTCACTCCATCTAGTGGGGGGACGCCCTACACTTCGCCTGCCGGTACGAGGCTGCCACTCGAGAACCTTTCTTCCCCATCGGTTGTCGGTTCTTCGAGCTATATGGCCGGCCCATTGCCACTTCAGCTTACTAATCCGTTGGGCTATGTCGGTCACTCTAGTTCTACTGCGGATATCCTCATTTCTGAGTTTATCACGCAGAGAAACTCCGAGCATAGCCCTCTCCATAGCTCGCTGAGCGACCTTGAGCTTCCTCATCCGGCCAGCAGTGAAGGACCACGTCTCAGTTCCGTATGTCATCACTGGCAACTCGCACTGGGTGTACAGTCTCGTTTTCAAGTTTTGAGGTATACATGACGAGAAGATGTGCCGTAATTTCCCGAACGCTGCCCAACCGAGTTGAATCCGTCGATTGACCTCTCGGTCGAAGTTGGACTTACCTAGTCGGACTATTTGTCCCAGGTAAACATACTCGTCAACAACTTCGAGCTTAGTGTTCCCAACTACTACCGGCATAGGTGTGACATGGACATTAAACATGATCTTTGTTTTGTCCATGTTCATCTTAAGACCTATCCGTTGGGAAACACTATTGAGGTCATTGAGCATAGTGCTTAGGTCCTCCAGCGATTCTGCCATAAGGACTATATCGTCGGCAAATCGAAGGTGAGTGATGTACTCGCCATTGATGTTGATACCGTATCCTTTCCAGTCCAGAAGCTTGAAAACATCTTCCAATGCAGCGGTAAAGAGTTTCGGGGATATGACGTCACCCTGTCTTACACCTCTCTGCAATTGGATAGGTTTCGTACTCTGGTTCTGTACTCAGATAGCCATCGTAGCCCTACTGTACAAGCACTTCAACACTTCGATATACCGACAGTCAACTTGGCATCGCTGAAGGGACTGCAGCACCGCCCAAATTTCGACGGAATCAAAGGCTTTCTCATAGTCCACATACGCCAGACATAGTGGCATATTGTACTCCTCGGACTTCTGTACAATTTGCCGAAGGGTATGTATGTGGTCTATGGTGCTAAAGCCTTTTCGGAAACCGGCTTGTTCGGGAGGCTGGAAGTCGTCAAGTCTGCGCGCGAGACGATTCGTAATGACTCTCGAAAACAGCACGTAGACGCGGCTCAGAAGAGAAATCGGTCTGTAGTTCTTCAAGAGAGCGTTGTCGCCTTTCTTGAAGAACAAGACCACCGCACTTCTGCTCCACGCCTCCGGTGTAATGCCACCATGGAGGACGGAATTAAAGAGCTTCTGAAGGACTTCAAGTACCGGTTTTCCACCCGCTTTCAGAAGCTCCGCTGTAATTCCATCCTCGCCTGGGGCCTTGCCGTTTTTAAGGTGCTGGAGAGCCATTCTAATCTCGCTCAGACTGACGTCCGGGATATCATCGGAATGATGTCGGATAAGACTCGCTCTTGGATCGTTGCGTGCGGCTCCAACGATGACGTGTACAGCTGCCCATAGAACCTCTCAATCTCACTCAAAATCTCAGGTGCCCCGAAAACGATGCTGCCACATTCTGTCTTCAGCCTTGACAGTTGGCGCTTTCTGGCAGACAGATCTCTGGCAAAGACTTTGGACCAAAGCGGTTCCGCTCGATCGCTTCTTCAATACGAGCTGTATTGAAGTTGCGTAAGTCCCGCCGCATGCATTTGGAGATCTGTCTGTTCAGTTGCCTGTATGTTGTTAAATCTGTTGAAGAATGTAGCTTCATCTCCCGTCTAACAGCCATGAGATTAAGAGTGTGATCGGAGAGTTTTTGTGTTCTTCTGCGGCGGGTCTTGCAGAACTTAGCTCCGACCGCATGGACAGTTTCCACGAGCTTGTCATTCAAATCGTCCACTTCATTGCAGTCTTCTAGGCACTGAAAACGGTTTTGTAACTCGAGCTGAAAGGTTTCGGGACCTTGGATTAGAGCACGAGGGGGACGGAGCGTTGACTTCATTAGACGAGACCTCTCCAACTTAACGTTTAGGTTCAGTGTGCCTCTAACCATTCGGTGATCGCTGTCGGTTTTCACCCTCGCGATCACTGAGACATCACTGAACAGTTGTCGTCTGGTCGTCATAATAAAGTCAATCTCATTTTTTGTCGAACCGTCGGGGCTCGACCAGGTCCACTTCCTGTGGGGCCGCTTCTGGAAGAAAGAGTTCATCATAAAGAGTCCCTCTTTCTCCATGAAGTCAGCCAACTGCTGGCCCCTTGGGTTCCGTTGCCCTATTCCAAATTTCCCTACTTTCAGCTCACCGTTCTCTCTTGTGCCTAGTTTTGCATTGAAGTCTCCCATTAACACCGTATATTGGGTTTTGGAGGAATGCATGGCTCTAGAGATATCCTCATACATTTCCTCCACCTCCTGATCGGGGTGTGCCGAGGTTGGTGCGTAAACCTGTATGACCTTCAGCGAATACCGTTTGGTGATTCTGAGTATAAGGTACACAACCCTCGTCGACACACTCTCAATCTTTACAACGTTGTTAACGAGAGACTTGTGGACGATAAATCCGACACCTCCTTGGGACAGATGGTCGCCCTCCCGGTAATAGAGCAAGTTGCCGGATTCGAGGATTACCGTGTCCTCCCCCTCTCTTCGGACTTCGGATAATCCTATAATATGCCAGCGTAACTTGTCTATCTCTTCTTCCAGCTCCACAATCTTCTCGTCAGTCCTCAGGGTGCGTGCGTTGTATGTTGCCAGGTCGAGTCGTCGTAGGTGGCAACCGAACCTCCACCGGAGATTCTTAGCACCCCCTGCCCCGCCGTTACCATGGTCGCCACCGTAGCCAGGAATAGCGGGGCCGCCGGGGATTGGGGGCCGTTTATTATTGTCATTGCTCATGGGGGGGGGGGGTATATTGCCATAGTTGCCACGCTTGGCGAGCGGGTTGGCAACCGCAGTTTTTTTATTGTTATTTTGACTAATATCAGGAAGATGCTGCTGCCCATCTCCTGCCTGTTTCCCTTTGTCGCCTTTTACGACACCCACGGGAAAATATGGGGTAGTGGATATTCTTAACCGCCACTACACGGCTAGTTCCAGTATCTTTGATGAATTTTTTTTCCATCTGTACGTGGTAGAGTTATGCTGATGCTATACTTTTGGTTGTTGTAGAAATGGTATATTAGAGTATAATATGTTAGAATGTGTGCGTGAATGCGTGTCAAGATGTTGAGCATTGTTTTGGTGTCACTTGAATTGTATTCCGACTATCTTTCTTATTGCTCTGACAATGTATTCATTTTGTCGAGGACTCCTAGTATAGTTATAAAGAATAAGCCCTGGAAATGGAGGTGGTCGCTTCCAAGGCGTTTCTTAAACTCTACGTAAGTATTTTGTACGTGTGTTGTTTTTGTATAATTTTACTTAAAAAAATTAACCCGCTGGGTTCCTTGATGGTTCTTCCCAGGACAGGGGTTATTGAAATGGTAAAAGTGAAAAATTACTTTCTGAAAAAATTAATCGGTAATCTATATTGAATAAAAAAATATTCTATTTATTACACTTGCAACGAATATTCGTCTATTGTTCGGTATTCGGACAATTTGGCTACTTTTACCCTATTCGGCCGAATACCGAACACACGTAGGATGTTTTGTTGTAGGCAGATAATTGGTAAAATGAAATTATGATAATTTATTTTTCTTGTAAATTAGTTCTAGTTTCATAATACAATACAATACAATAACTTTATTTTTCAGGCATCAAGGACTTAAAAATTAAGAACATTGGCCCATAGCAATATATACCTTAACCTAAAAATATATATAAAATATAGATATAACTTAACACTATTTAGGGAACTTTTTTCTTTGGCGCGTCCCTGTATCGGCGAAACACTACCACAGAGGGCCAGAAATCGGGAGCGAGGAATGTAAAATTTTATAATAAGGAATCAAATTTCTTATTATAAAAATTAACAAAAAACTATCAAATAACCGTCCATGCGTTTGAATTATCCTAAGTAAAATCTGGAATTGGAAGATTATGGTGAAGCAAGATTAATTTTTCTGCATTTTAAGCATTAGTTTACTCTTTTTCTTCTCGTAGACAATCCCAGCTTCAGAGAATAGACGCTCTGAAGGATAAACACTACTTCCTTCTCGGCCGAATACTTTTGCCTATTATTCGGCTATTCGTACAGTAAGCCCGCAGAATATTCGGTATTCGGCGTATTGCCGAATATACTATTTGTTGCAAGTCTGCTATTTATACAATGTTATAATGTAATTCCCTCCAGACCGACTGCGCATGACAGTATTATAGTTAACCGGTGGTTGTGCACAGGAAGCACAGGTGAACACTTTATTCTCTCACCCCTGTAGAACGATAGGACGGCAATGGACAGAAAATCCGACACGACTTGACAGTCACCAAGCGCAGGTGTTAAGGCTTAACGTGCTTTCCGAGGCATGGAGGTGAAACATCGCCAACTTTCTTACTCGGACTTTTAATGAGATTTTGTTGACAGAAAAACCCGATGACGGATTTTTAACTACGATATGATTTTTTATGTGATAAAGTCTCGCTGCAGCTTTATTATGGTTGTAGCACGAATGGCTCGGCTCGACTGGGAAAGGACCACGCTCTCACAGTACCAGCGTAAAATAGCAGCTTAACACTGCTGTGTTTCGTATGGTGAGTGTAGGGAAAAGGGTCTCCCTTTTTTACTGGAAACGAGGCATTCCATCTTAGTCCTCAGGGGTGACAACGCAACTTAATCGAGGATAGATGTAGATGCCTATGTCACCTGCAATCAGGTGGATTGTGTGGTCGTATGTCACCCTTATTCAATAAAAAAAAAGACTTGCAACCACGAGACCAACGAGACAGTCAACAAAGTTATTATAATAAATGCGTGCACGTGTATCTTTATTACCGTGTAGTGGCGGCGTAAGAATATCTACCACCCCATATCATCCCGTGGGTCTCGTAAGAGGCGACCCAGGGAAACAAATCAGGAGATGGAGAGTAGCGTCCTCCTAATAACGACTAAAAAAACTACGGTTGCCATCCCACTTGCCATCAGGCTTGTCAAGCGTGGCATCTGTGGCAAATATTGGGACAATCTATGCGGGAGGCTATTCGGCAGTGGACTATAATAGAATGTAACGTTAGAGGTTACTGTATTTATAGACGGTTATTTAATGAAAAAAAAATCGAAATCGAAAAGTCTCGGATATCTAATTATATTTCTTTACGATCTTTCGCTGATAAAGTTGATATTATCGTTTGGTGTTTGAGTAATTTTATTGTTTAAGCGCTTTGATGCTATTTATATTCACCGTGTATTACAGAAGGTGCAGTAAATACATATAATGATAACATGATTTCATGTTAATATGGTTCCGTGGCGCAGTGGGTTAGCAATGAAGAGCATCGCTAACGATTGAATTCCGCATTG
The DNA here is from genome assembly GCA_963668995.1 of Parnassius mnemosyne. Lineage (NCBI taxonomy): Eukaryota > Metazoa > Arthropoda > Insecta > Lepidoptera > Papilionidae > Parnassius > Parnassius mnemosyne. Next base: position 27,083,617 of record CAVLGL010000092.1, read on the forward strand.
AACAAGTGTTTGTATCGAGAAGCTTTTATATCATATAAATTGTGTAATGATGTTATAAGTAGATAGCAAAAGTTTTTAAGGAAAAGTTTATTTTATTCTTTTTAGCGCATTTAAATAAAAGCCTGTAAGAAAACATTTTTTACTTTTAATTTTTATTTATTAGGTATCGCTGGACTGGTTTCTGTCTGTTCATCTCATTCCACGCATCATTGTTGCAAGGTCGTTTGATGGTTAATTTCGAACAATCTAGCTTTTAATAAGGAGACCTTGTAATGATTTTACCCTACTTAAGGCCACGTATGCTTGACCAGCAGCGAAGAGCTTCGAGCCTAAGTTTACAACTGCACGGTCCACAGTACAACCCTGTATTTTGTGTACTGTGCAAGCACAACATAATATAATTGGCAGCATTCTTCGTTCTGCAGTGCTGTGACTATATTTTGTTGGAAATTACACACTTTTGAGTTGAATGAGAAGAACACCGTCATTACCGAAATCTATATAGACGGATGTTATGTCAGTATCATACATTTGTGCTCTCCGGAAGCAGGGCCATATGATATTTGTAATATGTGCAATGGCACCATTCACCAGACCTTTGGACAGTCAAAGTTAACCAACCGATGCTACAGAATCGAACAACTCGACCTCAATATCATAATCGAGGACTCCTAAAACCCCAGTACACCAAAATTTCAGACGGATTGATATCATTTTACACCCTGATGCCACTCAGTCTTCGGCACGGCTTCACCTTGACTTGGGTGCTTGGAGGAATGCGCCACTTATTTCAGCTTAAAACTTACAGGTATTATTCCAAACTCGGCAGCACACAGCAGTGCTGCCGCGGCAGTGCTGGCTGCTGCCGCAACACTACTGGTTCCCATATATTTCTATAGGTTTATATGAGATTACATTCCGGGAGCGGCAGCAATGCAGCGGCATCACTGCTCGCCCTCGCCCTGCCGCCGCGACAGACCAGTAGTGACGTGTCCGCCGCAGCGAAATTGTCTATACGTGAATGTTATATAAATTTGCAATAATAATATGAATTTATCTGATTCAGACGAGGAACAGTTAGTTAACTTGGTTGGACTTTATATCTAGCCCTTTACGATAGCAGTCATACTAATTATCGTAATAATTTTATTAAAGACAATATGTGGGAAGATATTATATCGAAGGCGATCAATAAAACAAGTTATTCCTCTTCCAACAATATAAATAAAAGTTAGTGATCAATCTAAATCTTGTCAACTCAAAGCAACTGAATGAATACACAATAGCGTAACACCACGAACAGGGCAATATTGCCGCCTTGCTCGGAATCAGCCCGGCAGCCAGCAATGCTGCGCAGCACCACGGTGTCAACACTGCCGCGGCAGATTTTGGAGTTATACTTCTCTTAGACCGGTTGGAAACCAATGCTTTTGAGGCTTATCTCGCCAAATTACACAAGTCAAAGTTAACCAACCGATAATACAGACTCGAACAATTCGACCTCAATATCATAATGGAGGACTCCAAAAACCACAGTACACCAACATTTCGGACGAATTGGAGCAACGGAGTTTATGATCACCATCTTATTTTAACTCGCATTCGTATTCTCAGCAAGTCCTTTCATTTGATACCCATATTGTACGAAAGCATAAAAAACTTAGTCCGCCATCTTTAAAAGTCCGCCATATTGGATTTGGAGTGACGTCACTTTATTTTTTCGAGTTATTCTCAGCAAGCCTTTTCATTTGTAGGTTTCTTTCAAATTGTAGGAGTGCATTAAATACAACTAGTTCGCCATCTTAGGTGTTCCTCCAAGTTGGATTTAGAATGACGTCATACAGCTAACCATGCATTGTCATCCAAACTTAATCTGTATACAAAATTCTAACTCAATCGGTTGAAGATATCTGCTTCAAAATTGAGGTGCAAGATTCCACCCGAACAAACATAGTTACATTGAAAGTTAATTATAAGCTTTTAACTTTAAAAAAAAATTGCAAAAATTACAAATTTAGTTAGTTACTAATCGCACATGTCATCTTGTTTATTTTTTTATATGATAAAGGTGACAATCGATCACACAGTCCACCTGAGGTAAGTGGTTGCTGTAGCCCATAGACATTTACATCTGTCCTGGATTACGAATCAAAATGCAGATGCGTTATCACCCGTGAAGACTAAGATGGAATGCCTCGTTTCCAGTAAAAAGCCACCTTTACTCTACACTCACCATACGAAACACAGCAGCGTTAAGCTGGTATTTTGTGAGAGCGTGGTCCTTCCCCGGTCGTATCGACCCACTCGTGCAACTATACTACTAATATAGCTGCAGCATGGCTATACCACGTAAAAAACCTTGTTGCTGAACTAATCTATAACATTTCTGTAGTATTGAAGCTGGCCTTGTTTTTTTTTAAATGAGCGATTGAGGAAAGTTGTAGCTTATGTTGCGGGGAAATTTTAACAGGAAAATGGGTATTGTTGACTAATAAACCCAACGATTGCTCATCGTAGGTACATAACTGATAAAGTCACTACAAACTTGAAAACGGGATTATAGTAAGATCAGAAATGTTAAGCTCCTCTGATATCGTGATCAGTTATCAATATAAGTTTCAGATTATCTATGGATAAAAAACTCGCCGGTCTTATTTTTAGAATACCAATTTATTACATATGTACGTTGTTCGACGGCTTTCTATAAAGGGTTTATTCGCTGAGATTTGCATCTACAAATAATATGGTGTACGTATGGCTTTCGCTCAATAACTCAATGCTTACCATTGCGCCACGGAGCCGTGCAGCCATCTTCCGGAGTTACTTGTTTCTTGGTGCTTTAATTATAAACGAATGAAGGTGTTACGTTAAATAGACCTTTTTAAAATGATAACAAGAGAAAGCTTGTCGCGAAATTTACCTGTGTAGATAAACAAGTAAATTAAATAACATGATCTGATTGATTTTAATTTTTAAAATTTTCAAACTGAGTAATTAAATACGAGCACTTAAATCTAGCGACAAGCTTTTGTATCATATAAATTGTGTAATGACTTTATAAGTTGATAGTAAAAGTTTTAAAGGAAAAGTTTATTTTATTCTTTTTAGCGCATTTAAATAAAAGCTTGTTATTAAAAAAAGTTTTTTACTTTTAATTTATTATTCTTAATCGAGGATAAAAGGAGATGTCTGTGAACCACAGTCTTTCTCAGACTGTGTCCTCTTATATCACTCTTATTCTATAAAAAAAAAGTAAAACTTACGACTACTAGACAAACGAGGCAGTAAACAATGTTTTAATTCACCTAGTAAATATTCTGTGTTAGGCTACGAGGCCTATCTGGCACTTCCCTTAATCTACACATGCGATATCCTTGATGGCTATAACCCGTAGCTAACTTGAAAAACACTTGACAAATAGAATCTTATTATATACATATCTTCTAACACGCGAATCATAGTATAATCATATGACATAGTTTCAATGATCCCCCTCGTGTTAAATTACCACCATTTTGTTACATGAGATCAGGTCAACGACATTTGTCAAGTTTGTCAGGTCACTTTCAATCTAAATCCTTTTTATATATCTTAAAACAATACAAAGAAGTTTCTACGTGGTAGAGCCATGCTACAGCCTTATTATGGTTGGTTATTTGATTGTCTCGTAAGTCTAGTGGCCTTAAGTGCGACTGCTGATAATGAGGTCCCAGGTTCAGATCCCGGTTCGGGTCAGAAAGCAAGTTACCGTTGTTCATCTATCTGATCTCTCACCGGTCGTGTCAGGTTGCCGTCCTATTGGGCTATGAGAGTGAGATCGCACCTGTGTTTGCGCACACACTAGTGCACAATCATTCTGTTCTGCTCACATAAGTAGTCTCCATTAAGACTGGCAGCCGTGACCGAAATTCGGCCTGGAGGACATTATTATGGTTGTAGCACGAATGTAGACTCAACTGAGGATGTATTAAATAGCAGCTCAATGCCGCTGCTTAGTATGGTGAGTGTAGAGAACCGGAGACCCTTTCTACGAAAACGGCATATTATCATATGTCTTTTATATCCCTAATTATAGAGGCCAATGGGACTTCTCTTAGAGATTTTAGGATTTTTTTAACTACAGGCTGTGAGGTATTTCATCTTAAGTCCTTGGGGGTGACACGCGTCTACAGTGTTCTTTGTTTGAGGTTTGCTTGCAGCCTTTAACAGTGGTAGAGCCACGCGACAGCTTTTGCTGTCGCACGGATGGGCCGACTCGAACCGGGGTGGTACCACGACCTCTCAGAAAACCAGCGTGAAGTAGAGGTTTACCTCTGCGTTTCGCTTGGTGAGTGCAGGTGGCCGGAGGCCCTTTTTACTGGAAATGAGGCATTCCATCTTAGTCCTCACGGGTGACAACGCATCTACATTTTGATTTGTAATAGAGGATAGATGTAGATGTCTATGGGCCGCAGCAACCCCTTACCATCAGGTGGACTGTGTGCTCGTTTGTCACCCTTATCCTATAAAATAAAAAAAATAAAATAAAAAATAGCTTGTCCATGGGCTGCAGTTTTACGCGGTCAGCGTGTGTGTGGTGAGCTGTAAGTTCATATGTCACCTCACTTAATATATTAAAAAATTGGTCTGAAGCACGAATAAATCCGCCCGATCGTATCGACCGATTTATCAATGGAGCACTATCGTCAGGTGGTCTGTGTGCTGGTTTATCACTCTTATTGATTTAAATAAAAACAGTTTTATTTAGCTTGGTGTTTGCAGAGTTTACGCAAATCACACAACGTGATTACGTGGTAGACTATACGTGTGGACTCTTTTACATCGCCACTGCATCTAATATAATTGTCAAGTGTAATCGGATACTAGTGATGAGAGAGGAGTATAGAAGAGTATGAGAGAGAGTGTCTTATTCCAAATAGTCTTATTTGGGAGTTACAAACGTATTGACAAATTAAATAGTTTTATGTATTACTAGTAGACTTGTGTAGGACCCTCTTGAGATCCACTTGAAAATCTGTTGCGATTGAGATCTAGGTCGCGATCCGAGGTTAAGAACCGCTTCTAGAGGAGTTTGTTATGCAATATGATAACCGCAAATATGAACCGAGTTTAATGTTTCTATTTTATTAATTATATTACCAGAAGTAACAGTAAAAATATAACTCAAGATATATGTCCCATTTAATTTTTTAAGACATAATTTCATCCCTAAGGGTGGAAAAATAGGGGATGAAGTTAAAATTATATATATATATATATATATATATATATATATATATATATATTGGAATTGTAGTTCTAGTATAAGAGTGAGTAAGGAGCATAAAATTCACCTGATGGTAAGCGGATGCTGTGGCCCATAGATATTTATCCTCAATCAAGAACCAAAATGCAGATGCCTTTGTGCGTTGTTACCCCTGGAACTAAGATGGAATGGAATGCCTCGTTTCCAATAAAAAAGGTTCACGATTCTCTACACTCACCATACGAAACTTGGCAACATATTTTACGCTGGTATTCTGTGAGAGCGGGGTTCTACTCCATTCTAGCCGATATTCTTTTTATTTGCGTATTGCGTACGTGATAACGGTTTTTATATAGGGAAATTGTCGCTAGATAGTAGAGAGTTAGGATTTACATTGGGTTTCAAGCCAACGGTCATGCCCTTTTTATTTGTTGTGTCTCGACTTATGCCACAGTCGGTGTGCATTTTCACTAATTTACCTGTTACATTACCTGACGTACATGCGCAGGCGCCGGCGTCAGACGCATTTTGCAAACCAAAACGCCAGTTACGCTTACGCCAGTATGATATCAACCGTCGAATTGGACGGACGTAGCGACGGGATCGCTACGCGCGTTACACACGTGTTTTGTGAGTAAATAAAACTGACAGTTCGCGTTGGATTATGTTGTGTGTGCCAGTTGTGCATGTGTGCATTGGATTGCTCTGGTCTCCGTGCCTGTCGATTGGACACACGGTACGATTGGTCACGCCGCCTTTTGTTTATTTAAATGAACGCTCGGAAAATGCTCATATCGCTATGAACCGGCGCTCCGCCAATTAGACGCGGAATTAACTCATCCTTGTACAGATTAGGTTTAATTCACGCTGTTACACATAATAATTAAATATTTAAAAAAAACAATAAATTCTAACTTAACGTTGCCGCTCACAACTTCGGGTGTGTAACTTAGGTCAACCAGTTTTATTATACAAATGTATCATGCATCATGCACACACGTATGTGTGTTCACTTAGAGTTAGACTGACGTTTTAAGATTAATATAGACAATTAACTATGTGTGAATGTATTTAAACTCGTATTTCTATAGCATTATTATGACTTAAAACATCTCAAAATTTACCTGAGTTTATGAATCTGCTGAATATACGAAACTTCTTGATGCATTGTAATTAAATAATAACTTGGTTCATTCCGGCATTAAGTATGTGTAACTTTTAGTTGCTTATGTGTAAAAACCGTTATAATATAGAGTATTTCTTTTGTTACGTTTATGCATATATGTAAGATATTATGTAAAAGGGTTGATTTAGTAGAGATTAATTATAACCGAAACCTATAATTCTATAATATGTCATCGAAAAATGTTGATATCCAAAACAATATTTATTTATTTTATGCGTAAAATGTAAAACGTATCCAGTGAATTTTCGACATTATGGTGTCGTGTTGGAGTTGATTTTAAAATAAATGTTTAGTGTCCCCTATTTGATTAAAACAACACATGCAGTCACAACGTAACACACAAAATGCGTGCGTAATATTAAAGGCATTAATATTATCAATGAGCAACTGGCCGACAGTAAATGGAGTCAAGTGAGCGAGATGATTAATTCGCCGCCAATTTAAACCTTATTGCATGAGCTTAAAGAGTTTTATCGACTAGCATGATACTATATATCTAGTTGATTCAATGGTAAACTCGTCTCGGAGTTGTTATTTTGTTGAAATGAGGAGTTTTTCTTAAATGCAATTTAAGCTCTATTTTATATTCGGTTGAATTGGCTTAATGTCAATTTAAAAAGTTACAGCCTATACATGGCACAGGCTTCCTCTAACTTCTGGGAGGGTTTTTGGGGCAAGGAAGTGTTTTTTTTTTTTTTTTTTATAGGATAAGGGTGACAAACGAGCACACAGTCCACCTGATGGTAAGTGGTTGCTGCGGCCCATAGACATCTACATCTATCCTCTATTACAAATCAAAATGTAGATGCGTTGTCACCCGTGAGAACTAAGATGGAATGCCTCATTTCCAGTAAAAAGGGCCTCCGGCCACCTGCACTCACCAAGCGAAACGCAGAGGTAAACCTCTACTTCACGCTGGTTTTCTGTGAGGTCGTGGTACCACCCCGGTTCGAGCCGGCCCATCCGTGCGACAGCAAAAGCTGCCGCGTGGCTCTACCACTGTTAAAAGTGTTGGCGGACATCACAGGTTTTCAATTTTTTTTATTTCTCAGACATGCAGGTTTCCTCACGATGTTTTCTTTCACCGCCTAGCATGTGGTAAATCAGCACTTAAAATGCAATTAACAATTTTATTGGTATCGGCGAAGATAGAACCCGGGTTGCTCGTGTACTGTGAAATTTACAGCGAGCGCTAAACCCCTGAGCTACCACGGCTCTAATAAATTTATACGTGGTAGAGCCATGCTGCAGCTATATTAGTAGTGTGGTTGTAGCACGAATGGGTCGGCTCGACCGGGGAGGGACCACGCTCTCAGCTTAATGCTTCTACGTCTCTTATGGTGAGTGTAGAGAATCGGAGACCCTTTTTACGGGAAACGAGGCATTCCATCTCAGTCCTCAGGGGTGACAACGCATCTGCATTTTGATTGTAAATTGAGGATAGATGTAGATAGATGTCTATGGGCCACAGTAGCCACTTACCATCCGGTGGACTGTGTGCTTGTTTGTCACCCTTATTCTATAAACAAAAAATTATATGCGAGCCTATTGACTAATATAATATTAGATATTCTGAAGATAGATAAACAGAAAGAAATAAATAAAAACACATTCATGGTTTGGCACGACATCAATACATGTTGTCAATTCAGCCGACTATGAAATAGAATAGTCTACAAAAACCCTAATAAGAATAATATTTTTTTATACATAGCAGTTTGTGCAACACAATTTTTCAGTTAATAAGAAAAAACGGTAGATGAAACAGTCTGCTGTCACTATCAACATCTCGTTTTTTGGTAAAATTTTAAAAAGCTATATGATTGATTATAATGAAAACTTAGTTAGTTTGATGATTATGTTATTACATCCCGAGATATGCGAGATGAAAAAAAGATCGCTAATTTACGAAAGATATCCATTAAAAGATATCCTTTACAAAAATCGCTAACGTACGAAGGGCATCCATTAAATTACATCCATTTAAAAAAAATCGCTTACATAAGTAGAATATCTATTAAAAGATATCCTTTATAAAAATGGCTAACGTACGAAGGACATCCATTAAAATACACCCTTTTCAAAAAAATCGCTACCACACGAAAGACAACTATTAATAAGCATCCTTTAAAAAAAATAACTAACGTATGAAGGACATCCATCAAAACACATTATTTTAAAATAACCGATAACGTACGAAGGTTATGCATTAAAAGTGGGAAGGAAATTCATTAAACGACATCTTTTTCAAAAAATTCTCTAATGTACGAAGGACGTCCATTAAAAGACATCCCTTTTAAAAATTAGCTAACGAAGGACATCCATTTAAATACATCCTTTTAGAAATAATCAAATAACGGACCCATTACGGCAACTATTTAACACAAATCTTATCTTACGATACCATATCATAGAGGAAGGGACTTGCTCATGTTACTAAACCACGGATCCTTACATTTAACTTCTCTTCTAATGCCTTCAGACGTCCAATAATATAGCTGCAGCGTGGCTCTACCACGTATAACGTCCACCACGTAGATTTGCTTTAATCTCGTAAACGCTATGGTTATAACGCAATCTATTGTATACCATTAAATCTTTTGGCGTTTCCCATTTATGTTTATCAAATTACATGTCCCTCATGGGATGGGATCCCCAAGTATTGCTAAAACACGCATTTGTTTTAAACTCTATCGTTTTCACTCTCTGAGAACTCACCGCGTTTGAGTTTGACCTCTTCACCAATTCTTTGTCAGTGTCAAGTAGTTACTGCCGCTCCTAGAGTCGATTAATGAATCATTATTATATGTATAAATTTTAAAGAGATAAAGATTCGTTAAACGACCGACTGTGGACTTGTCAATATGGAATATAACGTGTTTGTTTTTGTTTGTTACTTTAATTTAAAATTTAAATGTATTACTTGTTGAATTTTCCGGATTATTATTAATAGAATCAGGCGTTAATTTTTGCGGAAATCCATTTATATTAAAGATATTATAAATGATGTAACTAAGATCCGAGCAATAAAATAAAATGTGCCTTACCCAGTTTGGAGAGCACCTCTCAGCTTCCTTTAATAGAATAGATTTCAGAGCTTCGCCAGTAAGTTCCCAAGCACTGATATCTTTCTAGGAGAAGAGTTTATACGCGACGTCTTATGTCTAGGTAGAGCATTATTATTCTTTACCGGACAACTTTTGAAATTTAAAAAAGTTTAAATTTCGAATCCCTCCCCCATAGACAGCTTCATAACAGCCTCATAGCATATACAAATATGTCATTGTTGCCACGCTCGGCTGGTGGATCAGCAACTGCCGTTTTTTGTTTTTAGTTGTTATTAGGTAGCTGCTCCTGCCCATCTCCTGGCTTGTTTTCACCACCCACGGGATGATATGGAGTAGTGGATATATGTATGGATACTTTTTCACCGCTACTACACGGTTAGTAAATACAGTGTCTAATAATCGATTTTATGTCTTTCGTTATATATTTACCTTATTTCAACGTGGTAGAACCATGCTGCAGCTATATTAATTGTATAGTTGTAGCACGAAGGGCCGGCTCGATCGGAGAAAGACCACTCACACAGACTACCAGCGTAAAATAGCAGCTTAATTCTGCTGTGTTGCGTATGGTGAGTGTGAAAACCGGAGACCTTTTTTACTGGAAAAGAAGCATTCCATCTTAGTCCTCTCGGCTGACACCGCATCTGCATTTTGATTCGTAGTTGAGGATAGTTGTAGATGTCTATGGGCCACAGCAACCACTTACCATGAGATGGACTGTGTGCTCGTTTGTCACGCTTATCCTATACCGAAAAAAGAATTAATGCTCGAGCTACGTAGGCAATAGATCGACTAGATCGCGAAGGAACAAGTTTGCAGAATACCAGCGTAAAACACCAGCATAATTCTGTCCCAACTGGTAACTTGGCATTCCATCTTGGATAAAAAACATAACTTAGTCGAGTAATGATTCTCACCGTCAAACGATTCCCGTCAGGTTTTACACAATCGTGCAACTGGTCTTAGCCGAATGTCATCGTATACCGAACCGGTTTAATCAATTAATTCCCATAATAAATTATTCAAACGAATATTATCATAGTAGTTCTTGTTTTTTATGTTTATCTTTTGTTAAATTGTTTACTTGGAAAATTAAACTGAAATAATATAAGAGTACACGTGAAATATAATGTATTTGCAAAATAACCACAGAATGAGATATGACTTTGGTCTTCCATGAGCAATAAGCAAGATTCAATAAAGTTATCTGAACATTTATTCTTCCTTGGTGATGTTTCCAAAAATTGCCACACCAGCTGACACATCGAGTAATATTTTCTCAGAACTTTGTAAATCTGTGAATTTGTCAATGATATGACTACAGCGCCACCTATCGGATCATTACGTAGCTGTTAAATATCGTCTCGACTAAACTTGGTCGTTTCAGGAAATATTTACAAAATATATTTTATAAATATTTCCTCAATCGGCCAAGAAGTATGAAGTTAAGCGATCACTAACAGATCCACCAAGACCACGGCAGAGCTCACTCGTTCAAGATATTTATTTGTATTGGAAAATCACATTTAAGTCTGTTTAATTTTTCAATGCATTTCGTGACGAAAACGGAGCTAAGTTATGAAGTCAAAATGATTATTTGAAACACAAACAAGTCTATGTTTACAGTTTTTATTAACAAGTTGCTTTAACTTTGAAGAATTATTCACGTACGAGATTGGTTTTATCGCAAGCGGAGACGCTTAAGTATTGTTGTATGATACCAGTTACTTATTCACACTATTGAGTTATATGTACTACGTACTAGAGAAGCCATTCCAAACAAAAATTGTGTCCTACTCTATGTCTTCGCGCACGCGCGGGAGTAGTAGTCGCGCATGCGCGAAGACTTTAATTTGATATAAAATAAGATATTAATATAAAATAAATATAAGAATTTAATATAAAATATCTTAATTTAATCTAAACAAACATATTTCTAAATAAAATGTAATAATTATTATTTTATGGAATTCACAAATCTTCAATTTACGCAATATTTAGTTTGTATGGATTGCACTACAGTTCAGTTGAACATAATCAATGTTTGGAATGGCTTCTCTAGTACGTAGTACATATAACTCAATGATTCACACATATCCCTTAGTCGCCTCTTATGATACCCACGGGACCAAAATAAAAAAGTCCCGTTGGGTTTCTTGCTGGTTCTTCCCAGAACAGAGGTTCTATCCGAATAGTCTCACTGGAGTCAGGCGTTTCACTTCTGGGAAGGCTTGGGAGCAATAGAAAGCCGCATTGCCTTCACGCATGTTCTCCGTTTTTTAGTTCTCGTATATGAAAGATTGTCCGCGATGTTTTCCTTCACCGGGGTAGCACGTGGTAAATCGGTACTTTAAATACAAACAACTATTTAAAGCGTCGGCGAGGATCGAGCTCGGTTTAGAATAGAATAGAATAGAATAATTTTTATTCAATATCGATTATTACATAATTCTTATTGAAAGTCATTTGTTATCTACCACTGCTTCGAAAAATTCCTCTGTCCTGGGAAGAAACAGCAAGAAACCCAGCGGGATTTTTTTTTCAAACATAATTTCGTTTATACAATTTTTAAATAATTTTTCATAGAACTAGCATGGTGGCGATCACCTTATTTTGTTCGTTTACTACGAAATTTTTAAGGCGTACGCTGTTTAAATAGGCAAAGACGAATTCCTTTAAATTTGTTTAAGACTTTATATATTTTAATGCTGCCTTTCGGGATCGAACTAAATTAGTTTCCTTACTACTCAATTTTAGTGTGTACGCTGCTGGATTGGGCAAAGGCAAACTCCTTTAAATTTTATTTAATATTTTGCACTTTATATATTTTCATGCTGCCTTTTGGGATCGAACTAAACTAATTTTGTTCTATGAAATTATTGACGAATACCCTATCTATGTATTACCTCGGTTCTTGTAGAGCAACTTTTTTTTTTCAATTACAAATTAAACCTTGGAGTTCGGTTATATGCGGGTATAGCTGATAATTATTCTTGTTGAATTTATTTGCATGAATAGGAATTAATTTCTAATACTCGTTTGCAGATAATAATTTTATTATCAATTGGAAGGTTTATTTACCTATTGATTTTTATACGTGGTAGAACCACACTGCAGCTATATTACGTTTGTAGCACAAATTAGTCGGCTCGACCGAAATAGGACCACGCTCTACCAGCGTAAAATTGCAGCTCAATGCTGCTGTGTTTCGTGTAGTGAGTTTAGAGAACCGGAGAACCTTTTTACTGAAAACGAGACATTCCAACGTAGTCCTCAGGGATGACAGCGCATTCTGTATTTTGATATTAAATCGACGATGGGTATAGATGTCAAAAATAGATGGTTAAAATTAAAAACCAACAAACACAGTGACCAGGTTCTCGGGTACCACTTTTATAGAACTGAAATTTAGTGGGATCAATAAACTTTTTATTTCGTGGAATCTCTTAATAATCCCATTTTACGGTCTCCGGTTTTACTTTAAAATTTTATGGTCTAAATGAAACCGCACGCACATTTGCCTCAAGTGAAACTACTAATATAATTCACGAAAATAAAACAGTATCTGCAATTGCCAAGCACATACGAAGTCCAGAAATGAAGTCTCGTTTAGGCGACCATTGGCGCGAAAAGGCCTAATTCTTAATTAGCTAAACGAGCTAAATTAGCGCCGCCGACAATGGATCTCGTATGATGATGTATAGTTGAGGCACGCAATGCTTTTAGAGCCATTATGTTATTGTAAAAAGTATTATAAACTATTAGCCTATGTGACCTAAATTACACGTGGTATAGCCATGCTGAAGCTATATTATGGTTGTAGCACGAATGGGTTAGTTCAACTACGGAAGGAACACTCTCTCACAGTGTCACGAGGCAGTCAATCTTAGTCCTCAGGGATGACGACGTATCTGTATTTTGATTCTTAATCAAGGATAGAAGTGTGTCTATGGGACACAACATACCCTTACCTATAAAATGACTTGTTGTCAGTTCACCAACACGCATTGCGGCAGGACGGAAAAATCTCTTCTCTGCTCCACAAAAATCTTTCAAAAATGATATGGAGATCTATGCCTAGAATTGAAACGTATGAAGAATTTAACGATACTCGTATGTATGTTACACACAAACCAGAACGCGTTGTGTTTTTTCGCTCAATGAGCGTTTTCGTCCGTTATGCATGACATTTAAAGGTTGATATAGTTTTTACAAATTCGTAAACTATGAAAACCCAAGTTGTTACCGTTTAAGTCTCTTGTATGAGGTTAAAGTTTATTTTCAACCGACTTCAAAAAGGAGGAAAAGGAGGCTTAGAATTCGTCGGAACCTTTTTTTATATGTATGTTCACGGATTACTCGAAGACGCCTGAACCGATTTGAAAAATTCTTTTTTTGTTATATTTATCGAAAACCTTTTAGAAAAATTTACTTCGCAAATATCCGCGTTATAAAATAAAATGATGTGTCTTACCTAGTATGAAGAGCACCTCCCGCCCTCCCTCAATTGCGTGCACTATCCCCGTCACCACTAATCACGCAATTGAGATAGAGCACGCAATTGAGGGAGGGCGGGATATGCTCTTCATACTAGGTAAGACACATCATTTTATTTTAAAACGCGGATATTTGCGAAGTAAATTTTTCTAAAAGGTTTTATATAATGGATTTCCGCAAAGTAACGCCTGATTCTATTAATTATAATTTTATCGAAATCAGTCGAGCGGTTTAAAAAAAAAACAATTAATTATATTATATTGAATACGGTTGTACAAAATTTTTAATTTTACCACTTGTTACTTTTACTGTGCCGTGGTAGCTCAGATGGTTAGCGCTCGCTGTAAGTTTCACAGTACGCGAGCAACCCGGGTTCGATCCCCGTCGGCACCAATGAAATTGTTAATTGCAATTTTAAGTGCTGATTTACCACGTGCTCGGCGGTGAAGGAAAACCTCGTGCATGTCTGAGAAATAAGAAAAAAATTTTTTCGAAGACGTGAAGTTCGCCAACACGCATTGGGGCAGCGCGGCGGACCTTTTCTTGCCCTAAAACCCTCTCAGAAATGAGAGGAGGCCAGTGCGCAGCAGTGGGACATATAGGTTGTAACTTTAATTTTAACTTTTACTGTGTGTACTATTGTACTCTATTACTCTACTAAGTAATGTATTCGATAATCCTTTGTATAGTATACTTTTGTTTAGTATGACTTGTATGTAGTAGTACTAAGATGGCGCCGTTAAATAACACCGCTGCAGCAATACTGTTGCTGTATAACGCTAAGTCGGTGGCCTTTTCGTCGCTGCAATTCAATTTTTTTTACAGAATAAGGGTGGCAAAAGAGTACACAGTCCACGTGACGGTAAGTGGATGCTGTAGCCCGTAGACAACTACATCAAAATGCATTGTCACCCCTGAGGACTAAGATGATTGTCACGTTTCCACTTAAAAGGGTATATTAATTTCTCTTTTAGTTTATGTTTGTGTATTTTTTTTGTAGCGATTAATAACATTTCTTTGTTTCTTTCAAAACGTATTTGTATTTATTGATTAATAGATAGATACAAACTCACGTCGTACAGTCTCTTGTGTCTCGGGGGCCTTTTAAAGCGAAAGGTCTCGTTAGTCATCTTTGGTACATTCAAGTTAGCATCGCCCCTGGCGGTGGCTGCCTCGCATCAGGTATATCGGACCTTGAGCGTATGTGGGGTAACTGTGACAGGTTGCACACGTACGGATGGACGTGTGGCAGTTGTGTGTTAGTAATTGACCATTTTCAAGGTATCGGACTTACCGGTTAATACAGCTAAGTAAGATCTGTTTGTAAAGCTAAAATAATGTCAGATCATTATATGTTTTTAACAGTTTAAAAGAAGGAGGTTTTCAATATGATTTTTTTTGTATGTATGTGATATTTTTGTCAATTTTCATAATTCTTCTTTTTTTTGCCCGACTGCCAAGGAAGGGTTATGTTTTTCGCGCGTATCTTGTATGTATGTTTGTAAATTTCTTTATTACGTCGTATCTTCCAAACGGCTGGATGGATTTCAATAATTAAGGTATCATTGTGTTCGTCTTAGAAACCCAAGTGTTCTTAGATAGCTTTTTGAAAAAAAAAATAAACAAAATGGATGTATGAGGCGGGACCCAATTGCAAATTATAAACCGAAAGAAAATTAATGGGTTATGCTTGCTACTAAACTTAATTTGGGTATTTAACTTAGGCTTTCAGCTCATAGTATAGTCTGTTAAACCAAAGTAGAGTTTACTTTGTTAATACTTTATTTCAATTTTGTTTTCTATTCGCAATCTTGTTTCGATAGTTTTAGTGCATTGCTTTTAAATTGTCTTTTTTGAAGTCGGGTTTTTGATTTTTTTAATTAATATTTAATAAGGTATATTTCACGGGTGGTCACATATAAATTAGTAAAAAAAGAATGCCATCCCAAGTGTAGAAATTAGGGGATTAAATTTGTAAATACTTAGACGATAATTAATCTTTTGTCCTTGTTTTTGTCACTGAACTCCTTCTAATTTTTTTGTGTGTATGAGTTTGGTTTGGTTTGCCCTGAGTGGTTTAGATTCACAATTGGACCCGGTAGGTGGCGCTGTTGTGTAGATCCAGAAATAATCCGTGCGAAGCCGGGGCGGTATGCTAGTTTTTTTAATTAGTAATGATACAGCTGGTACTGTATACGAAGAATGTTTTCAACTTCTTTTTTTTGGTATTTAATTTACATTTTCTGCCGACTTCCAAAAAGGAGACGGTACTCAATTTGACTGTATGTTTTTTTTATGTGTGTTACCTCATAACTTTGTACTGGGTGAACCGATTTTGATGATTCTTTTTTTATATGAAAGCTGATACTTCTCGTGTGGTCCCATATGAATTTGATCAAGGCCAGACCAATAGATTTTGAGTTATTCTTAAATAACTTACATTGAAGTCGGCTGTACAAAATTTTTAATTTTTAGTTATTGTTTTTCGTTATATTTCCCTGAATGAAAAGAGAACGTACATTCGTATTCATTTTAAAATAAACTGTGCGCGTGTTAGAGTCATACCCGCATCTATATTATTAATAACCGAGTGACAGGCTTTATGAATCACTGTTACATTTATTAAACTATAATATATTATAACAACTGATAGTAAGTAACCCGAGGATAAAGTGACAGGCTGTACTGATTGTACGTGTATTGAATATATATTTATATAGATTAATGCCGGGTTTCCATATTTGCAAGCGTTTCGTTTTCTTTTACGAGCCGTTTTGCAGTAAATGAAGTGCATGAGAACCCCTTTTTAAAAACAAAAACCAGTTCAACTATTTATGAATAAAGTTTTCTTTTTCATTTTATATCATTGTAAGTTGTTGAACGAATAGTTAGTAGTATAAACTGTTTTTACATGCACATCTTATGTAATAAAACGGATCGTTACGGAGAACGAAACGTTTCTTGAATATAGGAATCGGGCATAAATAAAAAGTTGTAATGTACAATTAACAGCTAACCGTTTGACAAGGCTGCTTTCGAATCCCGCACGCAAATAAATGATGCCTAATAATTTATTGTTCACCAGATGTCGCTAGTTGGGACCAAGGTGAATTTATTTGTTTGCAGTGTTACCTGTGAAAAGTTGCGTTACAAATAAAAGTTTTCGGTATCTAGTGTTTGATGTTTAAACCTATACATAAGGCGATGCCTCAGTGCTTGCTCTTTAATTTTTCATATAATTTTTGATTATTCTACTTTTATAAATATTTTTTATGTATATACTAAGGGTAATAAACGAGCGCACAGTCCACCTGATGGTAAGTGGATACTGTGGTCTATACTCATCTACGTTTATCCTCCATAACATGTATGTGTGTGTGTATAAAAATGCAGATACGCACCTTTGTGGACGAAGATTGAATGCCCCGTTCCCGGTAAAAAGGGTCTCCGGTGCTTTCCACTCACCACACGAAATCAAAAGCTGCTATTTTACGCTGGTATTCTGTGAGAGCGTGGTCCTACCCCGTTCAAGACGACCTATTCGTGTTACAAACATAATAGAATTGCAGCGTGGCTCTAGCACGTATAAAAATCCATTATACATTAGAATTTATGTTTGTAAGTCCTGACATTTAAAGAACAAAAATATTTGAAGGATGAATTTGTGCAATTATAGTTCAGGCTATATTTTTTCTGGAAATATGAAGATTTAAAAATAAAACGAAAAATTTATATAAAATAAATTTATTTAAAAAAATAATTAAAAAAAATTAAAAGGTATTTGATTATCACGATTTGTCGGGATTCACTATTGATTTTTGTTTTTGAAACATAAGGGAACACAGTAAAAAAATTCAGGGACAAAAAAATGTTACAAACGTACTTTAGGTTTTTGTACAATTAAACTTCTTTGAAAACTTGCCCACACTACAGGCACACTACAGGCTCTATCACAAAGGTATGACAACATGAAGTATATAATCACTAGGTTTTATAAAATATATTAAAATGATGCTTTAATATTAGTATTATGTGATTTTATTATTAACAGGAACTTTTTTTTTATTCAATATAGATTATAAATAATACTTATTGAAAGTCACTCTTTTGTTTAATTACCACTGGTTCGGTAAAACCTTTGTCCTAGGAAGAACCTGCAAGAAACTCAGCGGGAGCGGGACTTTTAAAAAACATAACAGCTTACAATCATGTATGTTACACAAGTTGCAACACAAAACAAATTATAAATAGCTTGGTAGCGATCGCTTCATTCCCAGGGGTTATTAACATCCATAAATTCCTTAACTTTATAATAACCCTTTTTATACAAACTTAGTTTAATAAAGCTTTTGAACTTTGAGCAGGACAAATTTTGTATATTTTCTGGGATTTTGTTGTAAAGGCGTATACGCATATATACAACAGCTTAAATAGATGCCAGTTAACCGCACATTTTGGTTAAAATTCGTTGATAAGCGCCACACATATTATGTATAAAAATACCTGCATCCGCGCAGTGCCCACCGATAGTACGCCTCTGATGACACACTAACCAGTTGATTGTTGTAGAATGAGTGGATTTGTAACAACCCGCATGTGTATCACTGCTTTCACTTGTAGAGTTGAAAACGTAATGATTAGGTACTTATATTTACACTAATACTTGACGTTGTCACCCCTTAGTAGACATGTGTTATACAATCATTTCTAGTGACCGGATCATTTAGTATTGTTTAGTCTTACGAACCGGGTTATAGGGGTCGATCATTTAAATGGTCGTTTCGAGTTTCAGTACTCCGTGATCTGTGAGACCCGATCGGTAATGACGGTCTACGGACATTATTTACTATACACTTTGGTCGTAGGTCCTGTCAATCGTTTGATCTAGAACGTTCAAAAAATGTAATAGCAATCACCAATACTTTGACGAGACCCGAATCAAATGAACGAATCATTCACGATTAACACGTGTTCTACCCGTCAGGACTAATATTAAATACCTCGTTTCCATTGAAAAGGGTCTACGGTTCTCTACACTCACTATATGAAATACAGCAGCATTAAGCTGCTACTTTAAGCTGGTATTTTTTTTTTAGGATAGGGTGACAAACGAGCACACAGTCCACCTGATGGTAAGTGGTTGCTGTGGCCCATAGACATCTACATTTATCCTCGTTTGCGAATCAAAATATAGATGCGTTGTCACCCGTGAGGACTAGGATGAAATGCCTCATTTCCAGTAAAAAGGGCCTCCGGCCACCTGCACTCACCAAGCGAAACGCAGAGGTAAACCTCTACTTCACGCTGGTATTCTGTGAGGTCGTGGTACCACCCCGGTTCGAGCCGGCCCATCCGTGCGACAGCAAAAGCTGCCGCCTGGCTCTACCACTGTTAAAATGTGTTCTATGAGAGTGTGGTCCTACCCCGGTCGAGCCCACACAGACGTGCTACAACTATACCAGTAATAAAGCCGCAGCTTGGCTCTACCACGTATATTATGGGATATTAGTGCTCAAGCATATTAAACTTATAATGGTCTTCTTTGTTTAAAGTTGATGATTACCGTCAAGTTGAATGTTCAGGCGTTTGGACTTTAATACGTTGAAAAAGATTAGAAATGGCGCAGTCCCGTATCGGTCAGATACCGGCATTTTTATCATTCCAGTACTGTCCCGTTAAAATGAATCAAACGAAATAATAACACGTAATATTTATGTTAAGAAATAAATAACGCAAATCGTATATATGTTCTGGAACAAGTGATTAATAGGGCTTTAGCCGGAAGATCCATGGCACAGGGTATCCTAGTTTGGACTCCCGTCCCCCATAAACATATGTACTCTTTGTTTTATTTATAAGAAAAAAAATGTTTGTAACAGATAAATTACAAGTTACAGCCTATATACGTACCCACTGCTGGGCACAGGCCTCCTCTCATTTCTAAGAGGGTTTTAGGGCAAGGAAGTGTCAATTTCACGTGATCGGTCCATCAGCACAAAATCAGCCTTATTCGCAAGAATAACCCTGTCTGTGATGATGGCCCATTCCCAGTAGAGCCTGGGGCAGTCATTTTCGAGCACGGCTTCCGGCAAGTACTTGTAACACGACAATTTCCGGTCCACGAGACCGTATTTCAGGGCGAGCTCCTGGTGTAGAATCCTGGCTACTAGGTTGTGTCTGTACAAATACTCAGAATTAGAAAGCGCCGAACAACCGGAGATGACATGACTACTTGACTCACCGGGATGGCGACAAGCTCGACAGATGTCGGGTGTGTTATTATTATTATTACTAATCATAATGTCCAGTCAGTTTTAGAGCCCAATATGAGTAGGCAATGTGATAAAAACTATTTAAATAATTAAATTGACCGGGCTTTATAAATAAAGTTCGTTGCTTATTAGGCAGACTAATTAAAGGATATTAAGCATATTCTGTGGTTCAGGTTATTACCAAACAATTACAACAGTTACGACTTTTGATTTGTCATTATTAATTTTGGCCAGGCATTATAATAAGTGCCTTGATCAATCACTTGGTCCATAACGTATAGATACATAACTTAAAAACTCACTGCTTCTCTTACCATCACGACGGTGAGAAATAAATCAAAACAGATTTCTTAGCCCTTGTGCCACAAAATTGGAATAACAGCTCATATAATTCTCCCTGCTGAGTGCAGGCTTCCTCTCAGGTTGATAACAACTCAAATAGACTCAAAGGAAATGCTACGACTTAGTATCTGAACAAGACTTCCTTCATAAAGCTACATCGGAAGCTAGAAATAGGTTAGGACTATTGAGTTTTCTCCGTATTTGCGCGTATTCTATGCACTATAATATCTTCTGCGTTGTTAGCTTTCCCTGTAGTTAACTGTATTTATACCGTATTTATACAAATAAGGAGATTTGCAGCAGCGTCTAATAACAACTACAAATAAAAAACTGCCGTTGCCAACTAGCATGAGATCTATGGGGGAGGCCTATGTTCAGCGGTGGATTAAAATTTTGTTCATAATCAATGATAGCTCCTCTTCTGCCTGGAAACCTATTTAAGTAAGCGCCATCCACTTACACCATTCTGACGCCTCTGTGGTTCCATAAAGGTTTTTTTTTATAGGATAAGGATAACAAGCAAGCACACAGTTCACCTGATGGTAAATGGTTACTTTGGCCCATAGACATGTACATCTATCCTCGTTTGCGAATCAAAATGCAGATGCGTTGTTAGCCGTGAGAATTAAGATGAAATGCTTTTTTTCCAGTAAAAAGAATCTCCGGCACTCACCATAACAAACAGAAACACAGCAGCATTAAGTTGCTATTTTACGCTGGTATTCTGTGAGAGCGTCGTCCTTCCCCGGTCGAGCCGACCCATTCGTGCTACAACTATACTATAAATATAGCTTCATCATGGCTCTACCACGTGTAAATTTATACGTTTCTTGTCGAACACTAAATTCATTTTTAATATTTTTATTTTTAGATGTTTTCATTATATGTAAGGTAAGGTATAGAGCATCGTAACCTAATTTTAAAATAATACAATTATTTCTACTATGTGACTCTAGTTTATTTAAAAATGTGATATCCGTTTTATTCGGGAATTTATATAGTAAGGTGCCAACGTAAATTAAAGTATGAAAGATCAATAAGACTTTATCACCTGTTGACAGAAATGATTACGCATACTGAATTCCCCAAGAAATGCCACAGAGCACGGTTCTGAGCCATCTGGATCCAACGACTCTTGCATATCTTACCAGGTCGTCATTCCAATTTCAATATATTTTGTTTCGTTTAAAACTCCATAAATACAACTAGCTGTTTACCGCGACTTCGTCCATGTAATCTCCTTGCGCGGAACCCTATTATGTTTTAAAATAAAAGTAGTCGAATACAACACATAATCTATCTGCTAGTGATAGTCCCGTCAAAATCGGTCCAGCCATTTCGGAGATTAGCAGGAACGAAGAAATATTAAAAATTGATTTTTTTTATACGGGTAATAAGGGTAATTGCTGCCAGGCCCGACTGCCCCATACTGCACCACTGTATATGGTAGCTATTGGGCGAAAAAAATAATTTGTACATAATTCACATTAACTAACAATACTAACGTACAAGTTAAGGAAAAATTGTTACTAACATACTAACAATCTATGGATGTTCCTTACGTCTGAAATAAACACTTATTATTATTATTATAAGTACCGTATACACTTTTATATGCATTTAGTAAAAAGCTGTTATATTGACATAACAAACAGACACTTTAATTTTATTTATTTGTATAGAGGAGGGACCTAACTACATTCCGCTTACCAGTACGTGGTGGTCTTTCTTCCGCATCGTTTGTAAATTCTTCTTATCATAGTTTAGTCAGTAGTAAAAAAATAACTATTGCATAATACAAATTACCCTGCAGAAGCAGGTACGTACAGTACCACGTCACGTCTGGGTGCGAAAATATACATATTTGGTATGTCACTAATACATTTCATGTGACCACTATACATTTGCTTATTATTATCTTTTATTCGAAATTCTCGACAGTTCATGTCCACCATATTTATTTTATGCTGACCTCATTTTTTTTAAATAAAATAAGGGTGACAAACGAGCACACAGTCCACCTGCTGGTAAGTGGTTGCTGTGACCCATAGATATCTACATCTATCGTCGTTTGCGAATTAAAATGCAGATGCGTTGTCACCCGTGAGGACTAAGATAGAATACCATCTAATCCAATGAAATCTGTTCCAATAAAAAGGGTCTTCTATGTTACCTCTGAAATTATGACCACATTCGACAACTTTTAGTAGTTGACTTATAGTTTGTGAACTACGGGCAGACATAGAAACTGACTAACATATCTACAACCAGCCAAAAATATTGACACTTATTTTCTTGATGGGTTATTTATAGTATAAAGATGACAAACGGGCGTACAGACCACCTGGTGTGAGTGGATGCCGTGCTTCAAAACATCTATAGCTATCTTTAAAAATCAAAATGCAGATGCGTTGTCACCCCTGAGGACTAAGATGGAATGTCTCGTTTCTAGTCAAAAGGGTCACCGGTTCTCTATACTCAGCGAAACACAGCAGCATTAAGTTATTTGTTTTTTTTAAACCTAACATAACCTAAGTGCCTACCCACTAAACACCACATGTGAGACTGGCATTGGCTTTTGAGGCCTTTCTGCCGAATCGGAAGCGACCCTCTTTAGGGAAAAAGGGGCGCAGAGAAAAGCGGGCGCAGGGCAAAGGGGGCGCAGAAGTTATTTGATTCTTGTATAGCTTATATATGACTCATTCGTGCTACAACGCAGGATGGCTCTACCACGTAAATTGTTATCTAAGTTTTTACCTTTTGCAATGTTATCTATTAAAGCCATCATACTGCATCTGCGTGGCCTTAACATAGTTTTAAATTTAACAAAATTATTGCCCAAAGCCGTGTCATAAAAGAAATCTCGAGATTCAACAAGATTCAACGCTCATTGCAGCGATTAAAATATTTTCATGTAGTTTAGGACACTCACGAATACTAACATTTTCCTCAATCTCATTCTAGTTTTTTTTAATATATTACAGTGACAAATGACCTAAGACCTAAGTCCAACCGTTTGTAAGTGGCTGCTATTGTATTTGGAAACCTGCCACCAAGTTCAAATATAGAAGGCCTCAGATGTGTTGTCATCCCTGAGTAGGTACTATAATAGAATATCATCCAATTTGTAACCATATCGACTCTTTTAATCTGCATACTGGAACACAGCATTGTTCATTGCTTTCTTATGTTTACGCGTACACTACATATTGAATGAAACTAATTTTAAGGATTTTATCGCGTTTAATTGTCATCATCATTACAGCCCTTCACAAGTCCACCGCTGAACACAGGCCTCCTTCAAGGAATGCTACAAAGCACGGTCCTGAGCCACCTGCATCCATCGACTTCCTGCATATCTTACCAGGTCGTCACTCCATCTAGTGGGGGGACGCCCTACACTTCGTCCGCCGGTACCAGGCCGCCACTCGAGACCCATTTTCCCCATCGGTTGTCGGTTCTTCGAGCTATATGGCCGGCCCATTGCCACTTCAGCTTACTAATCCGTTGGGCTATGTCGGTCACTCTGGTTCTACTGCAGATATATTCCACACGTGGAGGCGGATTTTTTTCTTCAAAATCTAATAGGACCACCCTTGAGAAAAAGCCTATTTAATAAAAATGAATCATTAAAATCGGTTCACAATCTGCGAAGATATCGCGTAACATTCATACAAAATAAATACACTCGAATTGAGAACCTCCTCCTTTACGAAGTCCGCTAAAAACTAAAATCCGTAAAAAAGTCATTCATTTGCTACCTTAAGGGTGAGACTGTTTTCTCCAAATTTATATGACAACACTCTTGAAGCATCACCTATTTAATGAAAAAAGAATCAAAGTTGGTGCATATCGCGTAACATACTTACCAAAAAAAAAAGAGATACAATCGAATTGAGAACCTCCTCCTTTTTGAAATCGGTTAAATAGAAGTCATACCGCCTGGTATAAGGAGTCATACAGCTAGGCTTGCCAACCCCAAAAAAGGCATTTCCGGGATTACCCAGCTCAACATCCGGGACTCGGGTATATTACACGGGACACAATACACCACATACAAATTGGTTTGAAAAAAAAAAATAACACATCGGTTATAAAATTCACTACATGTTTGATCAAAATTAATGTTAATTTGTAGTTCAGCCTTGATGTGGTCAACAAACAGCTTATTTCTGCTGTCTGTCCATGCATTTCCACAGAGAGAAAACACTCTCTCTGCTGATGCATTTGAAAGTGGCATCGAAGCTACGGCTAAGGTGTAGTTGGTACGAGATAGATACTAATATCATATACAACAAACTTAATAGTAAACATAACATAAGATCACTAAATAATTTTGAAGTGAAAAATAAAATTACAGAATGGCTAAAAGAATTCGATTATGAAGGTACGGAGAACCTTTTTTCCTTGGATGTATAAACAAAACCAGCTAATACATAAATACTCTCGCACACACGCACACCCACCCACACGCCCACCTAACCACACCCACTCCCACACACACACACACACACACACAAACACACACACGCAGTTTAGTTACAGTGCAAACATTACATTCCTTTTTTTAATATTTTTATTATACTTTTTTAAAATACTTTTTTTTTAATTTTTCGTTAGTTAGTTTTAAGAAACAAATTATTTTATTTTATAGGAACTAAGAATAGGGAAGGAAAACTAGCCCCTAAAATACAGGTATAATATCCTAGTTTAGGGGCTGTTGACCATTGTAAATATTTGTGATTGTAATATGTTTATCAATAAAGATTATTATTATTATTATTATATAATCACTGATTTCCGGGAAAAAAGCCGTCCCGCACTCGGTTACGGCGGGACGGTCCAAAATAGGCACAGAAGCGGGACTTCCCGGAAAATCCGGGACGGTTGGCAAGCCTACCTACAGCCCAGTAAAAGGAGTCTTAAAATCTAGGGTACCGGATTTTAATTGCAAATTTAATTTAATTTTATTTAATTGCATTTTTTCACATTACTGTGTATTTAATGTTTCCAACGTATTATTCGCTTATATTTCGTAATTATGCTGTGACCTCTGGACGAAAATAGATAATTTATTTGTTTTTGATGGTGTAGGTAGTTCTTGTTGCTTTTTTGTATTGCTTGCGTTTTTGCACCATAGAAACAATTCCTGGCGTTAATGACTTGTAATTACGTCGTTGATATCTTGTTCTGCTTAGCACTTGCGTTTGTTTTTATAACCAATTCATTAATACTTTTACGGCCGCTTGGTTCGTGTGTCATATTTGTGCGTTAGCACAATTTGTTTATTTACGATACCTTTCGATACAATATGTATTTTGGGTTTTATGATAGGCGTAGTAAGTACCACATTTGTAGTGAATAGTGAATGTCACATATCGCGTAAGTGTTACGTTCTTTACTTGGGGGTAGGGTTGCTTTGCTGTTAAGGACTCAGTAAGGATTGCATTTATCGTATGCATATATTTGCAGAATCGATATAGAACGACGAGTCTTTCCTTTTTTATACGTGGTTGAGCCATGCCGCAGCTATAATATGGTTGTAGCATGAATGAATGGGTCAGTTAAACCGAGGGCGGACCACGCTCTTACAGAATACCAGTGGAATATAGCAGCATAATGCTGCTGTACTGCGCACGGTGAGTACAGGACCGGAGACCTTTTTTACTGGAAATGAGGCATTCATCTTAGTCGTCAGGGGTGACAACGCATCTGCATTTTGATTCTTAATCGAGAGTAGATTTAGACGTCTATGGGCCACAGCATATACTCTCAGGTGGACTGTATGCTCGTTTGCCGCTCATATTTTCTACCGACTTCAAAAAGGCGACGGTACTCAATTCGACTGTATGTTTTTTTAATGTGTGTTACCTCATAACTATTTACCGATTTCGATGTTTCTTTTTTTATTTGAAAGCTTGTGCTTCACATGTGGTCCAGTATAAATTTGATCAAGGTCTGACCAATAGTTTTTGAGTTATTCTTAATAATTTATATTGAAGTCGGTTGTACAAAAATTTTAAATTATATAATACTACGACATACCTAATATGTATAATCCGAGCGGCGGCCATTCTGTAGTAGTTGCTGGAAATAAGGCATTTCATTTTATCTTCAAGAATGACAGCTCTTCTGCGTTGCTCTTATTCTTAATCGAGTATAAATGTAGATGTCTATGAGCCACAGCATCCATTTACAATCAGGTGGAAAGTGTGCTCATTTGTCACCCTAATTTATAAAAAAAAAATATTCAAGACACTGTAATAGAACAGCCTGCGTTTATAGTGCACGCTGATTGTCTTGCCCTGCAGATTTGTGAATCCCTTACATTTGCCTTTACAGCTTATCAAAAGTCCATTGCCTCTCCCATAGATCCTTTGGGGGGATATTTGCCATAGTTACCACGCTTGGCAGGCGGGTAGGCAACCGCAGTTTTATTTTCATTGATGTTGCTGCCTCTATCTTGGTTTAATCTGTCGCTTGTTACGCTCACGGTATGTTATGAGGTAGTGGATATTCTTACACCACCACTACACTGTTAATCAATAAAAAAATCAATGAAATTCTGAAGTATTTCATTGATGAATTTCATTCTTTATCATGATGAATTTTATTTTTCTTACTCTAATAAATAAAAATTATTTTTGTTTGTTTGTATTTTATATGATGCCATACATTCGATTGCCGTAAATCTTTTTCAACTTATTGCTGGCACTTGTGCACTTGCACATAGGTGGTCGTACCGGCAAATTCATTTTTAAATTATCTATCATTCCACTTCAATTAATGTATTATCATTCGTAATTAAACAATATAACTCTTTCAAATTAAAATCGATAATTCCACAATTGTCTCTTATGCGGCAGCAACGCGCCTGGTACCAGATAGTGTTTTGTAAAATTCTTTCCTCTGAAGTAATACTTTGATCTCGGAGATTAGTGACAAACTTTATTATACTACCTTAAAAAATGCACCGCCGCGCCGTTGCAGTTTAAGGTAATTTTTGTCTTATCTCAATTTTCCCGTTAATATTTGGGTCACGGATAACCGCCTCGAAATCACGATTACACTCGGGACACGTTTGTGTGCGTGACGTGCATGTGTATCACTTTGAGCAGGTTTGCTACACGTAATAAAAGAATGACATAAACAAATGTATTTCTTGGACCATTTGTAATTTCACCGTGTTCGGTGTGAGTTCAGTAGGTGAAAAAAGATAATTTTGCACCGAAGCGCGTGTGATGTAAAATAATCCATCCAAACAATCCACAAAAACAAAACCACAAGGCGGCTTTGTGGCTTAGCAATGAGTTGCACTGCAAGAGGTGCGGGTTCGAATCCCGAATGAAACCATTATTTTTGTGACCTAAAAATATTTTTTTTAGGGTGACATGAGCACAGAGTCCACCTGATGTTAAATGGATGCTGTGACCCATAGACATCTATATCTATCCTCAATTAAGAATCAAAATGCAGATGCGTTGTCCCTCTGAGGATTAAGATGGAGTGCCTCGTTTCCAGTAAAAACGGTCTCCGGATCTCTACACTCACCGTACTCACCTCTTACTCATTCTCATTACGGATTTTATCATGCTAAAAAACCTCCTGACTTTGATTAGTAATCAGTTCACAACTTCCTTATTAGATATCTTGATCGCGAAAACTTCTTTCGGTCAATGAAGTTTCATCTTTGTAAGTTTTATTAGAACACTTATGTTCAATATCTCACCAGTCTGCACGTATCGATAGATAACCAATTTCTGGAAATTTATATATATATCTGTAGATTATAATTGTTATTTATTATTATTTATAATTTAAATAAATAATATGACAATTTGTCAAGCGGTAACTATGGCAATTACCCCCTCTGAGGCCATCTGTGGACAAGACTATGTTCAGCAGTGAACTTTATTTGATGGCTGTAAAAAAAGGTAGTATATAGTAGTATACTACACTCCTAAATTGAATTTGCTTAGTGACGCCACAGTTTAACTATTACTCTTAGGCTGTGGTGATTTTATTTTATAGAATAAGGGTGACAGTGGTCCATAGACATCTACATCTATCCTCGTTTACGAATCAAAATGCAGATGCGTTGTCATCCGTGAGTCTAAGGGACTAAGATAGAACGCCTCGTTTCTAGTAAAAAGGGTCTCCGGTTCTCTACACTCACCATACGAAACACAGCAGCCTTAAGCTGCTATTTTACGCTGGTATTCTATGAGAGTGTGATCCTGTCCCTGTCGAGCCGGCCCATTCGTGCTACAACTATACCATTAATATAGCTGCATCATGGTTCTACCACGTGCCATAAGATACATCACCACTGTTCGGAGTCCAGACCGGGTGCTCCAAATTAAACTCGACGACTCGCTTTAACAAATGACAGTTTCCTAATCGATGTGATATTTCTTTAAATGTGTTAGAGTTGCCAGTTAAGAACATTTAAATGGGACTGGATACGTGTGGCAGTGCCATTGTGGAGTACCGCAAATAAAAATCGAACGAACTCTGAAGGATTGTGACAAACTTATCACTTGATGATGCAACGCCGAAGTGGCAACACCTAGCGTTATATTGTATTGTTTACTTTATTGGTTTTCACTCGTACATCCTTTTCTATATATTATATTAGTAAATATTGAACAGTTTAAGTAAATTTCGGAGATAATAAGATTTGAAGGTATAGGTAGGATTGAAGGTAGGTATAGGTATAGGTACCAGCAGAAATAAAAAAAAACTGCTAGTTGCACATCTGCAAGATGCTAATGGTCTGTTTCATTTACTAATAGTGGTCTGTTTTCAGAATAAGGGTGACAAACGAACACACTGTCCGCCTAATGGTAAGTAGAAGCGAAGGCCTATAGACGTCTACATCTATCTTCGATTAAAAATCTAAATACAGATGTGTTGCCACCCCTAAGGACCAAGGGAATATCTCTTTCCAGTAAAAAAAGGTCTCCGGTGCTCTACACTCACCATACGAAACAAATCAGTATCAAGTTGCTATCTTACGCTGGTATTTAGTGACGGCGTGCTCCTTCTCCGGTCGAGCCGATCCATTCGTTCTACTATCTGCAATATATCTCTACAACATATAAACGCTGTCGTTCTTTTCTATCAATTTTGTCACAGAAATTCTTCGTAAGTCTTAAGTTAATTGTTAAAGCATCCTCTATCATATAGTTAAACATGTTTGTTAAAGTTATACGCACTAGTTAAAATTATACGCATTGCAGTCACAGGCAACTATCAACGGATCAGTTTATCTGGCACTGACGTCGCTCTTTATCGAGTTATCGCTACGTCACGCGAATTAAGTTGTATTTTTAGTGGGATTAGTGGTTACGTGGCCATGGCATTGAAACCCGAATTTCTCTGATTTGTGGTTCACGTCCCACTGTAGCACACGGGCAACAAAATCGCTGTTGAGAGGTAATAATAACTATAATTAATTTATTTCAAACCAATTTTCCATATTCGTTAGCAATTTATAATCTAAACACCTATAACACTAAATAAAATAGAATAATTATAGAATAGTAATAGAATAGAATCATTTTTATTCATTCATTAAAAGTCATGTAAACTTTACCACTGGTTCTGGAGATGGTGGTCGCGGCGTGAGTGAATTTATTACTCCATATCGTCCCTGGGTATCTTTAGAAGAGACAGAGGTTTCTGACAAATGTCCCCAATTTATCATTCAGTCATTTGTTCAAAGCTTTGGATAAGTCTATTTATAAGAATCATCATCATCATTACATCCCTTTACAAGCCCACTGCTGAACATAGGCCTCCCTCAAGGAATGCTACAAAGTACGGCCTTAACCACCTGCATCCGTCGACTTCCTGCATGTCTTACCAGTTCGTCACTCCATCTAGTGGGGGTCACCCTACACTTAGCCTACCGGTACGAGGCTGCCAGCCGAGAATCTTTCTTCCCCATCGGTTGTCGGTTCTTCGAGCTATATGACCGGCCCATTGCCACTTCAGCTTACTAAGCCGTTGGGCTATGTCGGTTGCTCTGGTTCTACTGCGGATATCCTCATTTCTAAGTTTATCAAGCAGAGAAACTCTGAGCATAGCCCTCTCCATAGCTCGCTGAGCGACCTTGAGCGTCCTCATACAGCCAGCAGTGAAGGACCACGTCTCAGATCCATAGGTCATCACTTGCAACACACACTGGTTCTACAATCTCGTTTTCAGGTTTTGAGGTATCATTTATTTCAAACCAATTTTCCATATTTATTAACAATTTATAATCTAAACACCTATAACAATAAATAAAATAGAACAATAATAGAATAGTAATAGAATAGAATAGAATCATTTCATTCACTATAGAGTACAAGAATAGGTACTCATTGAAAGTCATGTAAGCTTTACCACTGGTTCTGGAGATGGTAGTCGTGGCGTGAGAGAATCTATTACTGCATATCGTCCCGTGGGTGTCCTTAAGAGGGACAGAAGGAAACTAAAACAGGATTTAACAGTTAACAATAATAATAAATAGCGGTTGCTAAAACGCCTGCCAAGGTTGGCAATGACGGCAAATATCCCCCCAATTTATCATTCAGTCATTTGTTTAAAGCTTTGGATAAGTCTTTATATAAGAATCATCATCATCATTACAGCCCTTCACAAAACCACTGCGGAACATAGGCCTTACCCAATTAATACCACAAAGCACGGTCCTGAGCCACCTGCATACATCGACTTCCTGCATCTCTTACCAGCTCGTCACTCCTTGTAGTGGGAGGTCGCTTTACATGTCGTCTACGGGTACGAGTCTGCCACTCGAAAACCTTTATTCCCCAGCGGTTGTCAGTTCTTCGAGTTGTAAGATTTATTTACATAAAATTCAGTAGTGTAGACTCTGGTATCTAACTTTGAACTGTAACATTAAATGTAGCACTTTCGTATTCTCAATGTTTTTAATATTCAAGACTTCTTTTCACTACGTTATCATCACGCCACGTTCCATACTCCACATAATGACAAAGTTATCTATAGTCTTTAATTACACATTAAATTATCTTTGGACTTCAATTATAAATTAAAATAACGATAATATTATTAAAACCAAAATGTATAATTAAAAGAAAAATACTGCAAAAAATTAACATACACATAGTTCGTCATACGTACAGCAAAGGAGTGGAATAAGTTGCCAGCATCTACCTTTCCATCCGATTACAATGTTGGTGTTTTAAGGCATGAGTGAATAGGCTTTTGTTAAGCCAGTGCGCTTCACCATCTTAGGCTACCTACATCAAAACTTACCACCAGGTGTAGTTTTCTACAGGGGGCAAACGAGCATGAGGCTCACCTGATGGTAAGTGACTACCGTCGCCCATGAACAATTGAAACACCAGAGGAAATGCACATGCTTTGCCGGCCTTTTAAAAAGGAGTAGGCTCTTTTCTTGAAGGTCCCTAAGTCGTATCGTTCCGGAAAAATCGTTGGTGGTAAGGGATTCCACAAGGAAGTTGTGCGAGGAAGAAAACTTCTAAATCGCACAGTGGTGGACCGCGAATCATGCAGATGGTATGGATGGTATGCCCGATGGTAGTTAAGCGCTGGCTTAGAATAGTAATAGTCTAAATGTAACTTATTTATAGAATAAGAGTGACAAACGAGCACACAGTCCACCTGATGGTAAGTGGATGCTTTGGCCCATAGGTTTATCCTCTACATCTACATTTATCCTCAATTAAAAATCGAAATGCAGATGGGTTGTCATCCCTGAGTACTAATTTGGAATGCCTCGTTTCCAGTAAAAAAGGTCTCCGGTTACTCCGGTTCTCTACACCCACCATATCAAACACAGCAGCATTGAGCTGCTATTTTGCGATGGTATTCTGTGAGTGCTATGCCTTAGTGACTTTTAGACCTTTCGACCTTCCCCGTAGCGTTCTTTTAATCGATTATCTCCTTAGAAGTGGGCGCGATGTTGTTTAAAAGTCGTTTATTGTAAAGAGAGCCTTCACCTTAAAGAAATCGGGGCAATTGTCGCACGCCGTAAAACCTCCGGCGGCCTTATGCAATAATAGTAGCTTGTCTCCATTGACACGTACGACACGACTTTTGATTGATAACACACGACCAATAACTCGGTTTATAATTATTATGATTGGTGTCTGTCGGTGATTGCCAATACCGATGTATTGTGCGTTTTGTGTATGCTGAAAGGCAAAAAAGAAAAGCCAAAAACACTAAGGTGTACTTGTTACCAATAAAAAATAATTTTCGTTTCTCTGCACTCACATTACGGAACACATTAACATTAAGCTGCTATTTCACGCTGGTATTCTGTGCGAGCGTGGTCTTTCCCGGGTGGATCCGACCTTTTAGTGCTACAACCATAATACACTACAGGAGGCAGGAGGCAAGGATGCAGTAGATTAAAAAACTAATAATTTGTGTTTTCCTCAGTGTTGGTGTGAAATAGAGATTTGAATTCAAGACCCGCGGTGTAGTAGCAAGGTACTCTGATCACTAAGTCACTCGATCATCAATATAATACAACAATTAAAGTTGCAAAAATTTACTTTGCCTATATCCGCTCAATAAAATAAAGTGATGTATTTTACATAGTTTGATGGTCACCCCCAATTCCCTCAATTGTGTGCATTATCTCCGTCACCACTAATCCCAGCACCACTACTCCCAGCACCACTACTCCCCATCACCACTACACTAGGAAAGACACCACCGACGGTAAACCACACGAATCGGGTATTCGAATAATATAATGGATTTCCGCAAAGTGACGCAGATTCTATTAATTATAATACGACAATGGTGTGTAATGGAAACGTCACACGTTACGTTCAATTCTTTTAACTTGCACTAACGCTGATCATTCTTGTCTCCTACTTGTGGTGGTTACGACACTTTGAAAATGTGAAGTTCTCCTTTGAAGTGATTGTAAAGTTATTCATATAATTATAGGTGATGTATGTTTTGTTTTGATACGCGAATGTCTGAGCAGGCACGTTAAGGTGAAAGCGCCAGGGTAACCAAAAAAAATTCAAATTTTAAAATCTAAATATTAAAGAGGGTTGTATTTGTGATTTTAATGATAATTATTCTGCAAACACATACTCGTTACGGTCGCGAATCATATTTTGTTAAACATACAACCTGACTCTGACCTGCAAATTCCAAAAAACTTAAGAAAATTTGAATTTCGCGGGCCACCCTGGAGCTTTCGCCTTAAGAAAAAATTATCAAGTCACGGTATAGGTTTTTTATTCATTGTTTTGCTGTTAAGAACGGTTGCTTATTGGCATCCCTTAGGTGGTTGATGTTAATGACCGGAAACCCTAAATATTCCCAAGTAGTCTTTAAAGACGAAACAATAAAGTATTAAAGATTTAGAAAAAATTGTAAAAAAATACTGAAGTCATTTGTTTTATATTACAGCAAATAACGGCAAGTTAATCATGTTTTTGGTAGATCACCAATTTTTAATCAACCAATGTTTAAGTGTCATTGCTCATGGGGGGCCCAGCCCATGTCAGCCTCGTACCGGTAGGCGAAGTGTAGGGCGACCCTCCACTAGATGGTGTTACGATCTGTTAAGACATGCAGGAAGTCAATGGATGCAGGAGGCTCGGATCTGTGCTTTGTGGCATTTCAGTTTGGGGAGGCCTATGTTCAGCAGTGGACTTGTGAAGGGCTGTAACGATGATGATGATGATGTTTAAGACCTTTAATTATTTTTGTAATGTTCATTCATAAACATTTAGCTTAAAAAATTGGTACTTCGCATGAGGATCAGTAAAATTTGTTTTAATTTTACATAACATTTGAGGATATTCAATGCGGTGTAAATTTTCTGTAATTGCAACATTAAAAAAAATAACAACATTAAAAAATATTCAACATTAAAATATTTTTTCAACATTTAAGATATTATCGGACACTTTCAAAATGGGTGAGCATGCGATTTTGTTTATGATCATAATAAAACAGTTGAATAAAACAATAAATAACCCAGTTTTATTGTTATTATAATTAAGATTAACCCAGAAATAAAAGACAAGGCAGAACTTTATTCGAATGGCGTAAATAGGAGTATTTTTATTCATATTTTCTGTCTTTTTTGTCTGAAGTTAGTTGCAGGTGGCGAGTCTACATTACAAACTTTCTACTATAGGAAGTCACAGAAATAGGAAACGTGATTTTGAAAAGTAGAATTCATTATATTTTTTTATATTAAAAACCTGTGTGAATAAATAGTACAGATTAATTGTTAAATTCGTTTAGTTTTTAGGGTTCCGTACCCAAAGGGTAATCAACGGGACCCTATTACTAAGCCGCTGCCCGCCCGTCCATCCGTCCTTTCGTCCGTACGTCCGTCCGTCTATCATCGGGCTGTATCTCATGATTCGTAATAGGTAGACAGTTGAAATTTTCACAGAATGTGTCCAAATCTATCCAAAAATATGTGTCCAATCGAGCATGGATTTACCAATAGTTTTTTAAATTTATTTTTATTATTTGTTGTTACAGCGACAACAGAAATATTTACACATTCTGTGAAAATTTCAGTTTCAGTTTTTCAAGCCTTCGTATTAAAAAATTACGTATAGCATGATTATACGGAATTTTTTTAAAGTAGTTTAAATACACACAAGTTTTCACTAATAACCTTATTATACTTCCAATTTTCCGATAATTTTATGTCGAACTTCAATTTGAAAAAGTTTGGAAAATCCAAAGTGCACGACTCATAGTGCTCATATGATCATCATATCATCATTCATGTCATGTACTTACTTTTAGTACGTACTACTATTATTTATTCTGTGCTTTTAAGATATTGTAATAAAAATCTCTGATTATTATAATAATCAAGTATGTATGAAATTTGTTTTTCGAATAATTTGTATTTATTTGTACAGCGATCTTTTTGAGCCGCTGCTGCAAACAACCAATACACGCGAGCAAAGCAAACAAACATGCATAAATAAGTCGCACTCATCAAAGCGGCGCCTGGTTTTTAATGAATACCCAAAAATAGCTACGCGTCCGCATTCGGCATGCGCTGACTTCACCCGTGCTTTCACCTGAACTATATAAGCCCATTATGTCGATATGTTTTTGATACACCAAAAATATAACAAATATAGTAGAAAAATATTACGTTCATATACTTTCCATAGTGATGTTTCATACATAAATATTAATACATAACTCAGCTATTTTATACGTGGTAGAGCCAAGCTGCAGGTATATTATAGTTTTAGTATGAACGGGTAGGCTCGATCGGAGAAGGACCACGCTTTCACTGAATACGAGCGTGCAATAGCAGCTTAATGCTCCTATGTTTCGTATGCTCATTGCTCAGTGAAGAAACCGGGGAGACCCTTTCTGGAAACGAGGCATGCCATGTTAGTCCTCAGGGGTGACAACGCATCTGAATTTTGATTTATTATTGCGGATAGATGTGGATGTCTATGATCTTCAGCATCCACTTATGATCAGGTGAACTGTGTGTTCGTTTTACACCCTCATTCTATAAAAAAAATATAGGGGAATTTCAACTATAAGTACTGACTAATACGGGTTCTCAAATCAGTGTTTCCGGACCTTTACGATTTAGGGACCACCAAGAAGACAGCTTACTCCTTCTCAAACACCGGCACGCACCTGCGATTTCACTGGTATTGCATTCATGGGCGATGGTGTTCACTTATCTTACGTTCTGTTACGTAGTCACGCCGGATGATCGTTTGTCCCCCTTTTCTATGAAAGGGAATAACGATACAGACCGCTTTCGACTGTCGTGAACTATTCCTAAAACTAACATTTTAAGTTTACTTGAATTTTAAGGAGAGAATTGTTCGGATTAATCCCAGCCGCCAAATTTCACGAACGCACATCGCGGCAGAACTCCCGATACCATCCACACCATCTGGATGATTGGCGGTCCACCACTGTGCGATTTAGAAGATGTTTTCTTCCTCGCACAACTTCCTTGTGGAATAGTTTACCACCAGGGATTTTTCCGGACCGATACGACTTAGGGACCTTCAAGAAAAGAGCCTACTCCTTTTTAAAAGGCCGGCAACGCATCTGCAATTCCCCTGGTGTTGCGGTTGTTCATGGGCGGCGGTAGTCACTTACCATCAGGTGAGCCGCATGCTCGTTTGCCCCCTCTCCTATAAAAAAAAAAAAAAAAAAAAAGACTATAAGGCAATTTATGCAGAAGGCCTATGTTTAGTAGACTTTTGGCTACAATTATTGATTGATAAGCATTTAAGTAAAACTTTGCTTTAGTATTTATGTACGTGTTGTACAACTGTCTTCAATATAAATAAAATAAGAACGTCAATCAATGTAGTCGAAATCAATTAAATTCGCATTATTAAGGGTAACTTAAAAACTACTTGTCAGATCTTGATCAAATTTATATGGGACCACATGAGAAGCATCAGTTTTCAAATAAAAAAAAAAATCATCAAAATTGGTTTAACTAGAAACAAAGTTCTGCACATAAAAATACAGTCGAATTGAGAATCTCTTCCTTTTTTTTTGGTTCGGTTGTAAAGTATCGTTGAGTCACTAAAATGTCCTCTAAAATGTGTAGAGCTTGCCCAAGTTGGCAGAATTTGCTACAGTAGCTAGCCACGCTTGGTTTACACTTACCAGATGCTTCGTACATTAGATAATTCCCTCCTCATCATCCGCATAATTAATCTTTTGATACTACAGACCTGTCGATTTAATTATAATTAATAAATTATTTACATCTACACGCTTTTACGTAAACTATATGAAGCTAATATAAGAATAGATGAATAAATATAGGCACCGAGCGACCAATCTAAAGTAATATACATAACTCATTTTTAACAGACTTCATAAAGTAGGAGGTTCTCATTTCGAGTGTATGGTTTTTTGTATGTACGCGATATCTTCGCAGATTGTGGACCAATTTTGATGATTCTTTTTTTATTAAGTACGTTATACTTCAAGAGTGCTCCCATATAATTTTGGAGAAAATATTCCACCCCTGAGGGTAGCAAATAAATAACTTCTTTTTTAGCAGTTTGAAGATCATGCTGATCTGATCATGATCATATCATTTACATATACTAAACTTTTTAATGAAACTTAAGTTTATTTCGAATCTTATCTCGTTAATTCATCATCATCATTACAGCCCTTCACAAGTCCACTGCTGAACATAGGCCTCCCCCAAAGAATGCTACAAAGCACGGTCCTGAGCCACCTGCATCCATCGACTTCCTGCATATCTTACCAGGTCGTCACTCCATCTAGTGGGGGGACGCCCTACACTTCGTCCGCCGGTACGAGGCCGCCACTCGAGAACCTTTTCTCCCCAACGGTTGCCGGTTCTTCGAGCTATATGGCCGGCCCACTGCCACTTCAGCTTACTAATCCGTTGGGCTATGTCGGTCACTCTGGTTCTACTGCGGATATCCTCATTTCTAAGTTTATCACGCAGAGAAACTCCGAGCATAGCCCTCTCCATAGCTCCCTGAGCGACCTTGAGTTTCCTCATCCGGCCGGAAGTGAAGAACCACGTCTCAGTACCATAGGTCATCACTGGCAACACGCACTGGTTTTACAGTCTTGTTTTCAAGTTTTGAGGTATACCTGACGAGAAGATGTGTTGTAATTTCCCGAACGCTGCCCAACCGAGTTGAATCCGCCAATTGACCTCTCGGGCGAAGTTGGACTTACCTAGTCGGACTATTTGTCCCAGGTAAACATACTCATTCACAACTTCGAGCTTAGTGTCCCCAACATCTACCGGCATAGGTGTTACATGGACATTAAACATGATCTTTGTTTTGTCCATGTTCATCTTAAGACCTATCCGATGGGAAACACTATTGAGGTCATTGAGCATAGTGCTTAGGTCCTCCAGCGATTCTGCCATAAGGACTATATCGTCGGCAAGCTGTATTAAAATTGCGTAAGTCCCGCCGCATACATTTGCAGATCTGTCTCTTCAGTTGCCTGTATGCTGTCAAATCTGTTGAAGAATGTAGCTTCATCGACCATCTAACAGCCATGAGATAAAGAGTGTGATCGGAGAGTTTTTGTGTTCTTCTACGGCGGGTCTTGCAGAACTTAGCTCCGACCGCATGGACAGTTTCCACGAGCTTGTCATTCATATCGTCCACTTCATTGCAGTCTTCTAGGCACTGAAGACGGTTTTGCAACTCGAGCTGAAAGGTTTCGGGACTCTGGAACAGAGCACGAGGGGGACGGAGCGTTGACTTCATTAGACGAGACCTCTCTTACTTAACCGTTTAGGTTCAGTGTGCCTCTGACCATTCGGTGATTGCTACCAGTTTTCACCCTCGCGATCACGGAGACATTGCTGAATAGTTGTCGTCTGGTCGTCATAATGAAGTCAATCTCATTTTTTGTCGAACCGTCGGGGCTCGACCAGGTCTATTTACTGTGGGGCCGCTTCTGGAAGAAAGAGATCATCATAAAGAGTCCCTCTTTCTCCATGAAGTCGGCCAGCTGGTGGCCCCTTGGGTTCCGTTACCCTATTCCAAATTTCCCTATTTTCAGCTCACCGTTCTCTCTTGTGCCTAGTTTTGCATTGAAGTATCCCATTAACATCGTATATTGGGTTTTGGAGGAATGCATGGCTCTAGAGATATCCTCATACATTTCCGATAAATAATTTTATGTATTTCGAAGATATGACGTGAAACCCGTTAACACGATCTGGATCCTGGAGTGTAATCTCGGACTTTTTACTGCTCTAATATACTACTCACACGCCGTTTCAATAAAGAGGAACTCTGACCACAGCAATAGCAGGTTTATGGGCACTTTACAAGTGGTAAAATAAAAAAATTTGTACAACCGACTTCAATATAAATAAAATGAGAACATCATATTATATATAGTTGAAGTCAATTAAATACGCATTATTAATGATAACTCAAAAACTACTCGTAAGATCTTGATCAAATTATTATGGGACATGAGAAGCACCAGCTTACAGATAAAAAAAGATTCATCGAAATAGGTTCACCTAGGAAGAGTTCTGCGGTAACCCCATAATATAAATATACATGTACTAGAGAAACACGACTATTTTACTTCAATTTTATGATCTTGTGATGTATATTATAATCTGTACCAACTATACACCTTTTTTATTAATTTTTAAAATAGCTATAAAGGAAATATATATTATTGTAAGTAGGTAATATAGCGTGTGCTGAAGAGTTAAACGCATGGTTACTTATTTACGTCACCTTGAAGCAAACTCCAAAAAACGCAAAAAAAAAACACTAAAATCGGTTCACCTGGAAAAAAGATCTGAGGTAACACACATAAAAAGTCAAATCATATACCTCCTCCTTTTTTTGAAGTCGGTTAATAAAACTCTAGTGATAAACGAACTTAAAGACCACTTGACGGTAAGTGTCCGCTGCAGTTCATGGACACTTGTAGCCAACTTCACACAAAGAAGGCTGCATATACGTTGTCATCGCTGAGGACTAAAATTGAATGCCAGCACATTCTGTAAATACACTGACTGTCTATATACTTCTGTTCAAAACACAGCGGTGCATACAGTGCTGCTTGGCTGCAGAAATAGTTTTTTTTATTACTTACATTTAAAGCCGCGCCTCCACCAAAGTTTTGTTGCCAACACAACAGTTGCCAACACGTGTTGCCAACAAATGTTTCTGTAATGATCTAGTGTTGGCAACAAAACTTGAACAATATCGGGAACCGTGTTTCCATTTTCGGCGGCAACATCAAAGGAATACGCTTGTTGCAAACATTTGTTCCCTCGGTGGAGATGCTTCTTGGAACATTTTGAAACATTTTTGGAAACAAATGTTGGCAACTTTTGTTTATTTGTCAACAGTTGGAAACATAGATGTTGTCAACATTTTTGGTGGAGACGCGGCTTAATATTAACTAGGGATCCGCCCCGGTTTCGCACGGGTGATTTCTGGATGTAGACTACAGCGCCACCTTCTGGTCCAAATGTGAATATAAACCATCTAGGAACCCATTCAAACACACAAAAATTTCATTAAAATCGATCGAGCCGTTTTTGAGTTCTAGTGAGACTAACGGCCAGCAACTGATTTTTAGATTAAGCGAGTGCAGTGCTTGACCACAATCCCACTTGGTGGTAAGTGGTGATGAAGCCTTAGATGGTAAATCGCACTGTCTTGGCGTAACAAAAGCCTATTCACTCTTGCCTTGAAGACGGACAGATTGTATTCGGACGGAAATAAAGACTCAAATTATTCCACTCCTTTGCTGTACGAATTACGAAAGACGAAGCAAACAGTTTGGTTAAGAGGTTTAAACCTACTCACACTTTTCCCTAAGCAGAAAATGAATCCTACCATTTAGTAAATAAAAAAGTAGTTAGTTACATACTTTGTTTATAGGCACCTGTACAGAATAATTGGCGGCGCACGCTTACGCAACCGATTGACAGAAATCGGGGACAGTGCTATCAAGGCCAACAACAGTGATCGACGTATCGCTCGCTAGGTTTCGCTACAGCGTTATTCCGATATGGTATCAGTTTTTTTTTTATATATAGAATGAGGGTGACAAACGAGCACAATGTCCACCTGATGTTATTGGATGCTGTGGCCCATAGACATTTATCCGCAAAATGGAGATGCGTTGCCATCCCTGAGGACTAACACGGAATGCCTCGTTTCCAATAAAATGAGTCTCGGGTTCACTACACTCACCATACGAAACAGCAGCAATAAGCTGCTATTTTACGCTGGTATTGTGAGCGTGGTCCTACTCCGGTCGAGTGTGTCATTGTGTGCGCGTTTGTCACCCTTATCAACATAAAAAAACCACCTTCTTTTTGAAGTTGACTAATAAAGAGAGAAAGAGAGAGAGAGAGAGAGAGAGAGAGAGAAAGAAAAAAAGAGTGAGAGCAAAATAACAGGCTTTTGAGGCATTCTATTTTTAGTTTTTGCCGGTAACTTTTGTTTGTCCGGGGGAGTTGGCCGTAAGGAAGAGATGGCCACTAAAAAAAAATCATAGTTAAACTTACTAGATGGCACTACTTTCTCGTTAGTTCAATTTGTGCTGTGCGTGGGAACGACATTTCGCTCCATCTCCGGTGAAAAAAATCGAAAAAGTAAGTAAAATGTACCTACATTTATTTGTATATAGCCTAAAGTTTTCAAAGGGTTTTACGTTATACAGTGTGGTGAAAAGGCATCATAAAAAGTAAGTGCTTTTTTTAAGTTAAGTGCTCAGTTAATGACCCACACTTTAACATAACCTCAAAATGGCGCGTGGGTTGTTTATAT
Organism: Parnassius mnemosyne; assembly: GCA_963668995.1. Lineage (NCBI taxonomy): Eukaryota > Metazoa > Arthropoda > Insecta > Lepidoptera > Papilionidae > Parnassius > Parnassius mnemosyne. Next base: position 27,125,553 of record CAVLGL010000092.1, read on the forward strand.
TTTTCTACAAATAATGTGTGGCCATCTATCCCGGCTGATTAGGAGAGATGGCCATACATAATCGGTATGAGATGACCATAAGGCCATCTCACACCTACCATATATGTAATGCGTAATGGTGAAAGTTATATTATTATAACTTGATATATTTTTCTTTATTTATGGTGCTATTATACTTATTTGGTTTTAGTTTTTCATATCACAATATTTTATTTTTAGATGCCAAATAAATACCAAAGAAAAGCATGCAGCTCACGAGGGAACTGGAGTGAAGAGTCACTTAAGGCGGCCATGGATGGTGTTAAAAAAGGTGAAATGACTATCTACGCAGCTTCAATAACCTATCAAGTACCAAGGAAGACCCTCGAAAGACGATACAAGAAAAATAATGACAAAAAAGGACCAATGGGACCATCCTCTATATTCGGCGAAAAAAATGAGAAGAAACTCGCTAACCATATTAAAACTATGCAAAAACATGGTTTCCCATTGACTATTGATGACGTCAGAAAGATTGCGTACCAGTTCGCGGAGCAATTGAATTTGAATCACAGATTTAATAGAGAAACTGAGAAAGCAGGATATGACTGGTTGCAAGGTTTTTTACGAAGAAACCACGATATTACATTAAGAAAGTCAGAAGGAGTATCTTTAGCTAGATCAACTGCTATGAATAAACTGGAGGTTGACGCTTACTTTGAGCTTCTTGAAAGCATATTGACAGTAGACGATGGTGTGTTGAAACCGAGTTGTATCTTCAACATGGACGAGACTGGTCTTCAGCTTAATAATCGACCAGGGCATGTTCTAGCTGAAAAGGGTTCTAAGGCTGTATCTACAGTTACTTCGACTGAAAAGGGAGAAACGATTACAGTTATAGCCTGCTGCAATGCTGAAGGTACATTTTTACCACCTGCCTGTATCATGAAAGGCAAAAACAAAAAACCTGAGTTTGAGGATGGGATGCCACCGGGATCGAAACTTTTCATGTCCCCAAAATCAGCGTACATTACCTCAGATTTATTTATTGAATGGTTGAAAACACATTTTGTTCCGAGGAAACCAGCTGGAAGAGTACTTCTTTTACTAGATGGTCATTCAACTCACTGTAATTCTGTGGAAATGCTGGAATATGCAAATGACAATGACATCAACTTACTTTCAATGCCAAGCCACACGTCTCACTACCTCCAACCACTAGATCGTACGGTGTTTAAATCACTGAAGACTCATTTTTACGAGCAGTGTCGACTTTGGCTAAAACAAAATCCTGGTCGTCGTATAACACGATTATCATTTGGAAGATTGCTTAATAAGGCGTGGGGAAAGGCAGCTTCTGCAGAGAATGCAATTGCGGGTTTTAAAGCTACAGGTGTCCACCCCTTCAATCCATCTGCAATTCCCGACTACGCGTTTACCCAAGAATTGACACAGCAAGTGTCTAAATCTCAAAATGAGTGTACAGCCACTGTTATGGTCGAGGAGCAAGAAGAAAATACTAGTAACATAGCTTCTGCTAATCTGGAACCAGTTCCAAATACTTTCGAAGTGCGACAAGACATATCACTTGCAATCGCTGAGCCAAATAGCTCTGTTGAGCGAATAGTTTTAAACGCAAGTCCTGAGATGATTACAAGAAGGCCTAAAAAATTATTTGCTACTGCTTCAGCAGCAGTAATTAAAAAAATGTCAGAACAATTCCCTCCAAGAAGCGATTTGTCAGATCAGACTCCAACACGTATTTTAAAGCAAATATCGCCAGTTCCACAAAAAATTATTGAAGTACGCAAACGTGCTAAACAGGTAGGCATGCTTTTAACCTCAGAGAATCACATCAAAACAAGAAAATTTAAGGGAGCGCTTAAAAAAAGTAGGGAACAAAAAAATTTCGAAAAAGACGTTAAAAAGGAAAGAAAAATTGAGATAAAACCAATAAAACGAGCACCAAGAAAGAGAAAATCATTAAGAAAGTTATCTGAAAGTAGTGATGAGGATGAAGAACTAATATTATGTAATTCGTCTGACGAAGAAGATGGAAACAGAGAATTGGATAACTGTGTAGGTTGTGGAGAAAATTATTACGAAACGCAACTCATCGAAGATTGGATTCAATGCGTTATATGCCAACTGTGGGTATATGAAAATTGCACCGAATTCGATGATAAGTGTTCATCATGTGGACAGAAAAAGAAGAATGAGCTGAGGCTCAAAAACTTAAAGGGAAAAAGTGATTAAAATGTAGTTAACAAACTGGCCATCTCTCCCTTGCTTCTATGGCCATCTCTACCGGGCACTACGGGAGAGATGGCCAATCGTGATTTGAAAAAAAAGTAAATTATGAGACTGATTATGTTAAAATGACAAAAAAATGTTGTGATTTTCTTAGAGTTTAATGTCGAAAGTTTAATTAAAAGTTGATTTTTGTTAATTAATCCTTGTAGTTTTTATTTTAGTGACTTCTTTAAAAACTATGGCCAACTCCCCCGGACTTACTATAGTGTTAGCTGCATAAACAAGGCGTTACACTACTAGACTGTCATTATATCATTAAAAATAATCTGTATATTTTCGATTTTTTTAGAACTGAATAAAAAATGCAAATTTAAAACACACACTAAGCGAATCGGGGACTAATACCTATAGTGCTCGATTGGAATAACGTAATACGTTATGAACGCTATGCAATTTACAAGTTGAGTACATTCATTGATTCGAACCGATGGAGTTAATGGAAAAATCAGTTCCGCATGCATGCGGCTTGTTGCACTACAGTGTTTCACATGTTGTGGTTTGGTTCATTAAAGCTTAATAAGAACAAAATGTATTTTTATAAACGAATAAAACAGTTGTTATTTTTGTTGTTAAAATTTTTGCTTTAACAATGAAGTTCCTCAACTAGAGACAGTTAATTTTTTTTTAATAAAATGATATGACAAATGAGCACACAGTCCACCTGATGGTAAGTGGATGCTGTGACCTATAGACAGGGGTGACAGTGCATCTGAATTTTGATTCTTTATTAACCCCGATTAAAAATCAAAATACAGATGCGTTGTCACCCCTGCGAACTAAGATGGAATGCGTCGTTTCTAGTATGAAGGGTCTCTGGTTCTTTACACTCACCATACGAAACACAGCAGCGTTAAGCTGCTGTTTTACGCTGGTATTCTGTGAGAGTGTGGTCCTACCCCGGTCTAGACGACCCATTCGTGCTACAACTGTAATATTATAGTTGCAGCGTGACTGTACCTTTAAAGTAAAATAGCAGCTTAACGCTGCTGTGTTTCGTATGGTGAGTGTAGAGAACCGGAGTCCCATTTTACTGGAAAAGAGGCATTCCATCTTAGTCCTCACGGGTGACGACGCATCTGCATTTTCATTCTTTATTGAGGATAAATGTAGATGTCTATGGGTCACAGCAACCACTTACCATCAGGTAGCCTGTGTGCTCGTTTGTCACCATATCCTATAAAAAAATATATACTTACACCGCCCCTACACGATTTTTGGACTTGTGGTGAGTCGTAATGATGCCGTGATGATGTAGTTAATTACTCAATGGTCAGTTTCTTACGATTTCAATAGATATTATTCTTCTAGAAATCGACGGTGAACTTGTTTGGTTGACGGTGAACGGTGAAATTCGTTTTTTAACGAATCTACCACTTCATGTGTTTTCATCAAGTCAGTTATTTCTGTACGTTACAACACGTCAGACGCGGAAACCGGCCGGCTGACCTGTTCCCGCGGCTGATCCGTTCTTAAACAATGCGCTTGCAAATGGAGCGCGAAGTTCAGTTTTTACTCTATAATTATTACAAATGAGGTCGCGTCAGCCTTAGTTTTTACGTTGCTAACAATTTTCTATAGTCAAGGATGCATTTACAATGGGTATTGTTATTCGCCAATTTTTGGTCTCGTCCGATTGTTTCTGGTGAAGCGCGCTAGAGACTTATATGCCACTACGGGTTTATAGTCAGCTTTTTGTTGATTTTTCGTGAGTAAATTAGCAAAACAGAAGAGCTTATGGAGTTACTTGGGTACCATCTGTGTATCGGTCACAGTGGTTTTTCACTGGGAGTGTATCAACAAGAAGAAATTTGACGTTTGATTTAAAATCCGAATTATCGGCTTAATCGTTCTGGACTAAGAGCCCGTGATCGCCAGATCTTCAACATATGTAGGAACGATGGCCTACTATGAAGTTTGGATCATTAGGTATTCAGTTTTAATCTGTGAAACAGGAAAATTCGGAAGAAAGTTATTTTAAGATCATCTTGTGGGATTCATAGATTAATAGCTATTTTATTTAAAAAAAAATTATCTCATTATTTTGTGTTTAATTTTATTAACACAGTAACTATCTACTGAGTGTAATAATTATTGTATTATATTTATATTTATTTTATTAAAACTGAACTGACGAACGAATATTTAGTCCACCTAATGGTAAGTGGCACGGTAACTTACTTTAAACAATGAAGGCTACAGATGCTTTGTCACCTCTGAGGACTAAGATAGAATTCCACACAGAAGTAATTTATTTTTGTACTGTTTAGGAATAAATTTACAATAAAATACGGATTACGTAGCAGACAGTTTAATCGCTCAATACAGACTGACATGGACTGACAATTCTTTCCCTACCCGCTCATATTATTATATTATCACTATTTAAATACATCACAATTGATATATGGTGTAAATAGATTTTGCAAAAGCAAGTAAAACAGACAATCTATAGTAACTTTTTTTACAGGGTAGATCCATGTTACAGCTATATTATTGTTGTAGCACAAATGTGTCGGCTCGATCGTGGAAGGACCACGCTCTCACAGAATACCAGCGTAAAATAGCAGCTTAACGCTGCTGTGTTCCGTATGATGAGTGTTGAGAACCGGAGAACCTTTTACTGAAAACGAGGCATTCCATCTTAGTCCTCACGGGTGACAACAACACAAATATTTAGCATTTATATGCTTAATGCTAAATGTTTACGACTATGGGCCACAATATGTATTCACTTACCATTAAATTATCTGTATATTCGTTTGTCACGTTTACTTCTATAAAAAAAAAGTCTAACCGAAACTTAATTGAATTTAACTGTCCTGTACTTAAAACTACTACTTCACTTAATAGAATTATTACTTCCTGTGGTACTTATAAGCGATTAAAAGCGATATAAATAGATAACAGGTAGGCAAATTATTAATTATTGGTCTGATCTACGCAGAAAGTATTTATAGTTTCTTGGTCTAACAGTAGTAATGCTTGGGTTGTGATTGAATTGTATTAATTATAGGATCCCAAGCAGAAGGTAGCACCCAGTCACCGTATCTATTGAATTATGATGTATTGTGATTTCAATAGCCTCGCGAATCATTCTTGGAAGGAGCCACTGTTCTTTTGCGAGGATTTGTGGTCTATCGAATTCGATGTAATGGCAACAAATTTCTCGGAACATCGATTCGTCTATGAATGAAGTATAAGCTATTCGCTATATTAGTAGTAGCAGCTATATTATGGTTGTAATAATATATATAATTAATAAAATTAAATCATAACTCAAGCATGCGACTGCAAGACTACATAATATTTTTTTCTACGTAAATCGGACCAAATATTAATAATTGTAGCTAAAGCTGAAGGTAACCGTGGTTGGGTCATTCAATACTTCAGCCCGACGTGACGATGGGTGCTGTAAAGTACTTGAAACGTCGGAAATATAAAAAAAGTTAAAATAAAATCTGTAAAAACTTGTTTTTATAAATCCGTAAAATTAGTTTTCTTGTATGTGTACCGTACCGTTACAGCCTATTAAAAGTCCACTCCTGAACACAGGCTTCCCCCATAGATTGCCTCATAGTTGCCACTCCTGGCACGCGGGTTGTCAGTTGCAGTTTTTAATTTTTAATCGTTTTTAGGAAGACCCTACTGCCCATCTTTTGATTTGTTTCCCTCCGTCGCCTCTTACGAAACCCACGGGATGATATGAGGTAGTGGATATTATTATACCCGTTGATGCGGTAGAGCCACGCTGCAGCTATACTATGGTTGCAGCACGAATGGGCGGCTCGACTGGTGTAGTACCACGCTCTCACAGACTACCAGCGTAAAATAGTAGCTAAATGCTGCTGTGTTTCGTTTCGTGAGTGTGGAGAACCGGAGAACCTTTTTATTGCAAATGACGCATTCCATCTTGGTCCTCAGGGGTGACAACGTTTTGTCTGCATTTTGATTCTTAATTGAACATAGATATAGACGTCTATGGGCCACAGTATCCACTTACCATCAGATGGACTGTGTGCTCGCTAGTCACCTCATTCTATAAGAAAAAAAAAACACCGCCACTTCGCGGTTCGGGTAAATATACTAAATTATTTCGCGTACTGTCAAATTTTTGATGAGCGCTCAACCCATGAGTTTTTGTATTGATTTAGTTCGAAATATAAAGAGATTTTGTAGGGAAATCGTGATAACTTTGAATTATAGAGAGGTTTGAAGTATCGCAGGTTTGAATTAACGAGAGTCGACTGTATTTTAAATTTAAATAACGCTAAATTAATAGCAAACCGTGAAATAATAGGCGAAACCGGACTGTGGATAGCTGGTATATTTTTTGAAGTGAAAACTTTTTTAAGCACGTTGGGCATTTTTGGGATGGAGAAAAAGCCGCGTGACCGTCACGCTCATATACATATGTGTGTGTATTATTTATTTATTTATTTATTTATACACACACATATTATACATTATGTTTGTGAAGCTAAGAAGTTTTCACTTCTGACGTGTAGTACTACGACTGACAGTTTTTTTAGTAAACATTTAAAACATATGTGTGTGTATTATTTATTTATTTACACACACCCACACACATTATACATTATGTTTGTGAATCTAAGAAGTTTTCACTTCTGACGTGCAGTCCTACGACTGACAGTTTTTTTTATATAAAAATTTGTAAGGGCGCGTTCCGACGACATGCACCCGCTACGCGCCGACGCCGCTACGCCCTCCGCCCGCGCTTTTTATACAATTTCAGATTTAATGACTTGTCATAAGACTCAAATTATATGCAAAAAATTTCAAAGCGAGTTAGATGCGGGTGCTGATACGCGTGGCGTGCGCGTAGCGGGTGTGTGTCGTCGGAACGCGCCCTAAGTTGTGTTTGAATGCAGATTTTCCGAGTTTACAATACGTCCGTAACAAATTTCCATTCAATATAATGTGTAACGATTTAACGTTGTCCGTATGTTGCGCACGCGCTATCTATAAAATGAATTACTGCGTATTGTTCAGAGCGATCGGCCTTGGTGCAGTATCGTAGATCATGTTATGGGTGTTCGAGTCGAGAGTACGTCTTTGTTTGAGTTTGAAGTGCTACTGATGAGGATTGTAGAAACTTTATCTTACTACACGGGATATTTATTAATTTTTATTTGTTTCATGGTTATAAGGGCCCAATGCTGGGCCGATTGTGATCACGATTAAATAACTAACGAACTGGTAAATTTGGTGTTGGGATAAATTGTCCCATGTGGCTTTGTCGCAATAATGTGAACTACATGTTTCTCATCATCCGTCATTTTTATACGTGGTAGAGCCATGCTGCAGCTATACTAATAGTATAGTAGCACGAATGACTATACGCCAGCGCAGAGATTTCCGAATCCTGTCCACTCTGTTTTCAGTTCTTAATGATCCTTCCTCACCCCTTTATCTAAAAGAAAGATTTCAATTCCGTAGTGACACTCATTCTCTCAATCTCCGTTCTTCACACAGTTTATTCCTGTCTACTCCTCTCCACCATTCTGGGTCTATGTCAAATTCTTTCACAGTTACCTCCATTACCCTCTGGAACAAATTGCCTGTTGACCTGCGAACAATACCTGCCAAAAATGTTTTTAAAAGAAAACTATATGAGCATATCCGTAGCCTACAAAGTTGAGTCAACTTATTTTATGTTTATAGTTATTTATATATACATTTATTGAGATGTATATGTATAAATGTGTATATTTAATTATATATGTATATGAAATATATATATATATATATATATATATTATATATATATATATGTGTGTGTGTGTGTGTGTGTGTGTGTGTGTGTGTGTGTGTGTGTGTGTGTGTGTGTGTGTGTGTGTGTGTGTGTATTCTATGTATTTGTTGCATGTATATATTTGAACTGAATTATATCATGACAACTGCCCAAACTCACTATCTATTCTACCCAAGGTTAGCTGGTAGAGAATGCCATAAAGCATTAAGCTCGCCTTTTGTACAAATATTTGGAGCAATACAGAATAAATAAATAAATGGGTCAGCTCGACCGGGGAAGGACCACGCTCTCACAGAACACCAGCGTAAAATAGCAGCTTAACGCTGCTGTGTTTCGTATGGTGAGTGTAGAGAACCGGAGACCCTTTTTACTGGAAACGAGGCTTTCCATCTTAGACCTAAGGGGTGACAACGAATATGCAGTTTGGTTTTTAATCGAGGATAAAATGCATCATTATTCACTAACTGTGTGTATATTTGTCATTTTATTCTATATAAAAAAAGATGACAACTCTCTAGAAGGAGCGACGATCTGGTGAGACATTCAGGACTTCGACGGAAAGTATGAAAGTGGCTCAGCACTGTGTTTTGTGACATTCCTTGAGGGAAGCTTATGGTTAACAATGAACGTGTGAATTTTGACAAACGTGGTACGATAAATGACTGCAACAAAAATTTGAAGTCGCGAGCTGGAAACATCAATACCGCTGACGCAACGTGTCTAATAAAGGCAACGTTTTTATGATTAACTAGCTGTTTCCCGCGACTTCGCTCGCGTGGTAGTAATAATGTATTTTAGTTATATGTACCGTATTTACCTTCATTTGCATTTAGTAAAAAGCTGTAGTTTTGACATTACAAACAGACACTTCAATTTGATTTATTTGTATAGATAATATGCGCTTGACATAGGCTAAGTATGCCTAGTGTATGATCAAAAACTGCCTTTGATGCCACCCGCTGTGTGACTACACACTGATACCAGGGAAAGTACGTATGAAGTTTATACTTAAGGAAAATCGATGCAATCTTCGTGTTAAGCTTACCTCTTACAACATCATGAGGATAATACAATTTTCCCCTAACCTTACGCCAGTTCTCTTATCTATAGTTTATTATATGAATATATATTGTGAGTAGTTGACAGTGATGAATTGTTCAAAAGATCTATTCACGTAGACGATAAGATAAACTGTGTCGTTTTGTGTATAAATAAGTAGGTATTTTATGTCGCTGAAATACTCGCCTTCGGTAAATTGCGATTGTAATTTTAGTTATTTTATGTTATAGAGCCATGCTTCTGTGCGAGGTCGCAATGTGGCTCCATATCTAAATAAAACTAAAAGATAAGGAAAGTAACAAAATGCATTTATTTACCTGAAAAAGGCAGACAGAGACGGAGAATTAACTTCTAAAACAGAATAATAAGGCAATGGTTCTAATTTATCTAAGTAAATATTTAACAAAATGAAAACAAAACGCTTAAAACAATTATAATTAAAAATTAAAAATTTTGTACAGCCGACTTCAATATAAATTATTAAGAATAACTCAAAAACTATTGGTCAGACCTTAATCAAATTTATATGGGACCACATGTGAAGCACCAACTTTCAAATAAAAAAAACATCGGTTCACCCAAAAAAAAGTTATGAGGTAACACGCATAAAAAAACATACAGTCGAATTGGGTACCTTCTCCTTTTTGCAGTCGGTAGAAAATAAAGGTAATTACAACTAAAATTATACAAAAGTGTAATCGTACACCTATTGCAATAAAAAAAAAACGGTAAAAGTAAACAAAAAATAAAAATTACGTGACTTAGTTAATAAATAAAAATTGTGTCTTCTTATTATTATAAATTTTAGTATATTAAACTACAAATTGACATAAAAATACAAATTAATGAATTATGCGTGACCTGTTTTTTGGCTCACTAGTTCTGCAGATTAAGCTGTAAAGAAAGATAAGTCTCACCAATGCAATGTTGAAACAGCTAGATGGTTTATTTTAGTTTCTTCATAGCGTGATGTCTTATAGAATCTTGCAATGGGGAAACGCGACTGACATTGAAACTATATTTGTTTTGCAAAAGAAGGCCGAAAGGGCAATTTATAACTAAAATTAGCACTAGGGAAAAGTGATGATATGAAAACGTTATATAATGTATGTTAAGAATAAAAAAATCATACTTCAAGTACTATTAACATACACAAACTTGTTAATGCTAGTTACTAGACCCCACAAAATAAGTAAGTCATTTATGGGGCAATGTATACGCTTTTACCGAAAGGAGAACCGACAGCCACTAGAAGAAGTGATGATCTGGTAAGACATGCAGGATGTCGATGGATGCGGGTGTCTCAGGACCGTGCTTTGTTGCATCCCTTGGGCCTATGTTCAGCAGTGAACTTGTGACGAACTGTTATGATGATGTTTTTACAACAAAATCCTAGAAAATAATCAATTTTTTGTTAGTCAACATTTAAAAAAAACATTAATCGAAAACTGTATAAATATGGTCATTATAATATTTAGGAATAAATAAATGAAAATTATTATTCTATGATAAATCATAAAAGAATGTATTTACTAATTTTGTAAAATTTAATGTTATAAAATAATCCCACTGGGTCACTTGCTGGTTCTTTTCAGGCCTTTCAATAAATATTATCTCATAATCTATATATTGAATAAAAAAAATATTATATTCTATTCAGTTATATTATGGCGTGAATCGTTGGCAGGAGCAATGTAAAATATCAATATAATGCTTCTGATTAACTAGAGCCGAAGACAATTTTAATGGTAAAGAAGCACTCCATCTTAAACGCCAGGTTTGAAAACGCATCTGTTTTTTTTTATGTCTTAATCGGTGATACATGTATGCAATAATGCACCACAGCATCCATTTACCATCAGTTGGGATTATGGCCTTGTTTGTCACCTGTACTAAAGTTGAAAATGCGGGTAAGAGTAGAAAAATTTCTGTCATGATTTTATGCCGAATTCCAAAATTGCCCTGAAACGTGTAGTAAGGAAACATCATTTTGTTAATAAAGGAAAATTGTTTTTTTTATATATATACGAATTTATTATATTTACATACTCCATATCCAGTATTATAATAATAAAAAAGCGAATACTATAAAACTGATATTATCATGCAGTCCTCTTCCCCGCGATATAGTGCCAAGATACTATATTTAGCCGTTGAGCGAGAAAAGAACCAGCTTTCTTGCCATCAGGGAAGACTACAAGTTGAGGATACAGTACCATTAGAATCTTCACCACATGTGGAACCCACGGACCGATAGCCTCTACAGTAAATGACACAAATATATAGGCCATTTGTCAGAGATCACCCATGTGTCTGCGCACGGAGCTTCCCAGACTACTTGACTTTCTCCCAAGGGATCAAAGTCTTATTGTCGTATTTCCTGCTTGTAATATTCCACAAGGCTCAAACCTAGGAAACATTTGAAGATACAAGAGCCCTTCGGTCAACATAGTTCATATAAATTTTAATTAGTTAATTAAACGCGTTTCGCTATGCTTAATTGCTATTAATGAGAACGTTATTATAACCTACATTTCAGTCGGTAGGTTTATTTCTGCTATTGTTTTTGTTTAGTGATGGATATTTCAGTATTTAACCTAGACTCATGAGATCGCAGTGACTTTAATTTCTTTGTATAAATAAAGTATTTTTGCAGAAAAGTACATGACAGTTTCTGCAACAATTTCTTAGTTGATACATATGAAAGGTACAGTGTATTGTGCTTTCGACAAGTTACTCCAGATATTCCAGGACTGGGACAGGATCGATCGATACTAGTACGTATAGTAAGATGATTCATTTATTTTTAGAACATCTATTGGCAGAACACATCACAGCATCACAGCTCATAAAAAGGCTACTGCTGAACCTAGGTTTCTTATATGAATTGCCAAATAGGAGACTTTGCCATACTCGTCACGCTCAGAAGACGGGATGGCAACCGCGATTGATATCAGGATATATTTCTTCGGTCGCCTTTTACAACACCCACGGTATGATATAAGGTAGTAGATTCTTTGATAGCCTATTTAATTAACCATACCAACCTATACAAATAAATAAAATTGAAGTGTTTGTTTGTAACGTCGAAATAACAGCTTTTTACTATATGCATATGAAAGTATATACGGCACATATAACAAAAACACTATTTTCAATATTTTTGTCTGTCTGTCATCTCCGAAACGGCTGGACCGATTTTGACCGGACTTTCACTGACAGATAGCTGATTTTATAAGAAGTAACTTAGGCTACTTTACGGTTCCGCACAAAAAATTAAAACCCATAAAATCTAATCGTAATAAATTACGCGCGGGCGAAGTCGCGGGGAACAGCTAGTTTTTAATAACTATGAGATGACTACAGATTGCGCAGTCAATCCAATGTTAACTGTTTAATAGTTACTACTGTTGTTGGAAACTAACTCACTATAATGGATCGGTGTCATACTGGCTCTTGTCGTATATAGTATATTATCTATGTTGGCTCTGTTGACTTTTCAACTGAATCAATAATTACGTGGTAAAACCAAGCTGTAGCTATATTATGGTTGTAGGACGAATGGGTCAGCTCGACCGGGAAGGACCACGCTCTCACAGAGTATCAGCGTAAAATAGCAGCTTAATGCTGCTGTGTTTCTTATGGTCAGTGTAGAGAATCGGAGACCCTTTTTTATATTTTTCTATACACTATGTCTTAAGCAATGGCATTAAAAGTTTTTTTTTAAATTATTATCTAGTGCTTGACTACAGTATTATTTTGTATGAATATTAAGCTGTGATTGAGTGGTTAAATGCACTAAATTAGTAGAAGCCTACTTACTTTACTGTCGAAGACACCAACTGTCGGACGAAGTGTATTACATCACCAAGCCATAGCCCAAGCTCTGAGGGGCAAATGTTGGCAATGCGTGTGGTGTAGCGACGCACTCGAATTAATTTTAAGCAGACGTAACCCTTCTTCCCCTACCTATTCCTGTCGACTGCTAAATATGGACCACAGGAACCACAGCAGCGTTGAGCTGCTTTTTTACGCTGGTATTCTGTGAGAGCGTGATCCTTCCCCGGTGGAGACGGCCCATTCGTGCTACAACCATAATATAGCTGCCGCGTGGCTCTTTCACGTATTAAAGTGTACACCGTGGCCCATAGACATCTGCATTTATCCTCGATTAAGAATCAAAATCCAGATGCGTTGTCACCCGTGAGGCCTAAGTGGAATGCTTTGTTACCATTAACCATGAAACAGTGTCTCCGGTTCTATACATTTAAAATTTCGTATGCGCATTTCGTATTTTACGCTGGTATTCTGTGAGAACGTGTCTTTTCCCGGTACAACCAACCCATTCGTGCTTGAACCGTAGTATAATATAGCCACTAAATACGTCATGTTACTCTCTTGCGTTATCTAAACGAGTGGATATTGACACGCAAATTGTTGGAGTATTATATTTTGAGTACACAATGCTCTTCGTGAGTCGCCATTTTGCGTCCCAGACGATCGTGACCCGATCCCGCGTTAAGTGTTGTATCCAATGTTTTCATTTGTTACATAATGTTAAATTATATTAAAACGTGTTTCAGCATGTAAACTTTGGAATACGCATAAGCGCTTGTACAAATGTTTACAAATGTTGAACGTAGTTGATATTTCAATCTAAAGGTTTTTAGAATTTTTCCTCCCTTCGTATCATACTTTGATTCCTAATCTGATAGAGGTAAGTGCTGATTTGCCACAGCATGCATTTATTATTAAATTATCTGTGGTCGCGTTTGTCATCCTCACCTCTATAAAAAAAAATAGAAATGACAGTCAAATCAAAGTGAATTTTGAAAAATTAGATTATGCAAATATTTTTTTTAAATGTTATATAAAATTTTACAAAATAAAAAAAATGTAACTGGCATACTTATTGTTGTCTCCATAAAGCAAAACTGAAAGATATATAAATTATGATGGGGAGAAGTGACAACCCCAGCAATACAAAATTACTGAAAAATAATTCATTAGGTTTTACACTATACAACTACATCTCTGACATATTTACTGAATGAACATGTTTTTACGTAAAGTTTTAAGCGATTACCACACTTATGCTGTAAGTAAGATGGATGAATTCACTTTACATCGTAGATCGTAGCAAATTTAAATAATCTTCACGCTTAACACGCTACAGAATCTCGTCATGAATATGAAACATCTGACAATGGTTCTCACTCAGAGCGACTACTCGCGTGCGCAACCTTCTGCCACTCAGGATAATGACTCCATGATAAGGAGCTCAAGGACTTGTGGTGCGTTCCATGAGTGGCGTAAGTGTCACACATTTTTTTTAATTTATATATTTATATAATATAATATACTATATTATGACAGAAACAGTCATAAGTGTTTGTACAAAGATTCTAATTTTTCCATTATTTGCTGAAATATCTTCCAATAGACCTATAAAGGAATATGTATTAATATTTTTTCCTTTCAAAAAAAAAGTGTGTGTACAAAAGTTTAATCCACACTTCTGTGTCGTAGAGGCGTTTTACATTAAAAAAAATTATATAAGCATACCACTGCAAGACTTCAAGACACAGATAATTAAAAAGCTCAAGGTACTCCGGGTTAACTCTGGACGTCAATCACCTCAGTCCCCCGTGACCATGGGTGTTGTAAAATACCCGAAACATCGGGAATCAAAAAAACAAGTAAATTAAATGCAATAGAATCCGTAAAAGTAGTTGGTTCAATGTAGTGTTCGCGTAAATATAAGAAATCATTATGTTTGTTCGTTTGTCACTCTCATTCTATTAAAAAAAAAAACAATTGAACAATTTTATTCATACAACTGTATTTTTTGATTCCTGTGAATAAATTTTATCGTAGGATTGAAAATTCGATCCTATAACTTTAAAACAACATAAGATTAAATATTTTCACCATAATATAAACAACTTCTCGAGGAAGATTTTTGCATTTTAGTACATGCACATTTTATGAAGGGATAGTCGTTTTTTTAAAAAGGCGACAGACGAACACCCTTTTTATTGGAAACGAGGCATTCCATCTTAGTTCTTAGGTGCATCTGCATTTTCAGGCGAAGCCTGGACGGGTCTTTCTAGTCTTATGTAAATTTATAACCTATTTTATAACAGACCGAAGTTTTGCGAGACAGTGAAACACTACAAACTTCCTGGCTCTGGTCTGCTGTTGTGAATTTTTTGGAGTAAAATCCAATAATTGATTTTGAGCCGACCCGGTATTTGAACCCAGGACCACCTTTAGCAGTTGCACTTTCGCCCACTAGATCAACAAGGCATTCAGTTTTTTTTGAAATTTGTGATAAAATTATGTTCACTGTTACTTACAACTGTTGTAAACATATACTCTCTACATATTAAATTATTATGTAACAACCTGACAATCACGTGTACATGTACACTAGCTGTTCCCGCGTCGAAATTATTACGATTGAATTTCATGGGTTTTAATTTTTTTGCGCGGAGACCCTTATTCTTTTTCCAAAATAAAAGTAGCCTAAGTTACTCCTTATAACACCAGCTATCTGCCAGTGAAAGTTCCGTCAAAATCATTCCAGCCATTTTGGAGATTAACCGGAACGAACAGACAGACGTTCGTTATAAGTATCATATATGCTGTCATGTGCATTTAGTAAAAAGCTCGTATTATGACATTACAAACAGACACTTCAATTTTATATATGTGTATAGTATCTTGGTACACATGAAACAATAATACGCGATACTTATCTCCCTTGACTAATTCAGAGAATTGTATACTCAGGCAATAGTTTAAATAAGCATAACCTGTGCGGCGCCATTTTCTTACTCGCAAGGTTATCGAATACGTTATCGAACCTATATAATATAATGGAGTTTCGTTAAATAATTGAGTGTTTACTTTATTTAGTGGTATTTCTATTTATCGTTAATATTTTAAGGAAATAATTTTATTAAGTATACTAGGTATATATGTATATATATATATCGATTACCACCAGCGATTTTCCCGGACCGATACGACTTAGGGACCTTCAAGAAAAGAGCCTAATCCTTTTTAAATGGCCGGCAACGCATCTGCAATTCCCCTGGTTCCGCTGGTGTTACGGTTGTTCCTGAGCGGCGGTAGTCACTTACCATCAGGTGAGCCGCATGCTCGTTTGCCCCCTCTCCTATAAAAATGTAGCTCTCTTGAGCTACCACGGCTTAGTTAACTCCTGCCAAACGCTCGCTGTAAATTTCACAGTACGCGAGCAACCCGGGTTTGATCTCCTGATTTACCACGTGCTCGGCGGCGAAGGAAAACATCGTCAGGAATCCTGCATGTATGAGAAATAAGAAAAAAAATATTTCGAAGTCATGTGAAGTTCGCCAACACGCATTCGGGCATCGAAATGAGAGGAGGCCTGTGACCAGCAGTGGAACGTATATAGGCTGTAACTTTAATTAGGTAGGAGGTCGGATGATGCAAATAGCCCAGGGCCGTCCATTTAAGAAGGTCTACGTTCAGTTGTGGTCTCGTGAAGTTCTATAATGTAAGATGACGATGGTTCATTATCATCGTCTGCATTAACTGTAATACAGCTAACGTATTACAGTTGCTACAGGAATAAGTCTGTTTGATTGGTGAAGTACTTAAAGTTAATACCAACGTAGCAGTATATTGCTGCTTCGTTCTTCTTGGTAAATTTCCCCATTTTGTTGGTAACGATAGCATTCTAGCTTAGTATTAAGAAGTGAGAATTTCCCATTTTGATTTCTTTTTTCTTTGTCTGTGACCCTTAAGTGTAAAAAATATCAGATAAAAAATCTCCAACGCATGTTGATTTTTTTTTTATTATGAATTTAGGTTTGTTATTCGTATATATTTCATTGCATCATAGCAAAGGCATTCGTTCATTTTGTGGCGGCATAGTAGTCACGTTTTTAAACAAATCCTTATCTTTAAAAAGACTGCGTAAAATGTCTACTGAATAAAGAGAAATTTGTAGAATATATCACTCCCATTATTACGACGAATCTAATGACATGTTATACGTTTAAATCCATCATCCATTTTTTACGTGGTAGAGCCATGCTGCAGCTATATTAGAAGTATAGTTGTAGCACGAATGGGTCGGCTCGACCGTGGAAGGACCACGCTCTCACAGAATACCAGCGTAAAGTAGCAGCTTAATACTACTGTGTTTCCTATGGTGAGTGTAGAGAACCGTGACCCTTTTTACTGGCAAAGAGGCATTCCATCTTAGTCCTCACGGGTGACAACGCATCTGCATCTTGAGTCTTTATTGAGGATAGATGTCTATGGGTCACAGTAACCACTTACCATCAGGTGGACTGTGTCCTCGTTTGTCCCCTATCCTATAAAAAAGAATCAAGACGTTTAGGCTACAGAGCGTGCTTAAGAAATAGACATAATATATGTACATACTCGTACATACATAAAAACCCTCCTTCGGGTAAAAACACACGTGCGTACACTACGCTTGCCTGAAGCGCACTACCTACCACTACCACTGCTATCCGTATATTATCGCACAGCGTTTCATTTGTAGTTTTCTATCATGATAATACACCATAATAATCAGTGACACTCGGTCGCTTGATGGGAGCTGACGCGGTCGGCTAACTCCCTTACCGCGCGTAATCTTAACAAAGTACACATGTTATGTGTGCGTGTTGGACTGTTCAATCATAGTACGTAACCGTCACAATTGCACTTGCATCTCCATTAAATAGGTCATTGTTACAAACGCGAGGGGCGGTGATATTAGCGGTGTTATCAGTTTAAGGATCTGAAATTATTTTGTGTTATCGTATTGTTCTGCGGCACTTGATATTGTCATCTTCGGTTACGTCTTGAAAGCGTATTTTTGTTCGTCGTTCCTGGAATATGGTACCACACAAGTATTATTATTACCTAGCCCATATACGTGAGATGCTAGATATGGTAAATAGATATAGATGCTAGATATAACCATTGTACCTCAGAGGTTCAACGCACGCTGTGAATTTTACAGTATGCGTTTAATCCGAATTCGATTTTAATTTCGAATTTACCACGTGCACGGCCATGAAGGAAAACAGCGTGAGTAAAACAAACCTGCATGAGAATATAAAAAAATATTTCAAAGACATAAGGCCGCCACTACGCATTGGCGACAGTGCAGTAGTAATTTCCTTGCTCTAAAACCCTCTTAAAATGAGAAAAATGAGAATGAAGAGGGAGAGAGAGAGTGGGACGTATTTAGGCTGTAACTTTACCAAACTTTGTACTTGACATTTATCTCACAGTACTCAATCTGATGTACCGTCTGAATGGTAAATGTACACTGGGATAATAAAGTGCACTGGCTTAATTTAACAAAAACCTTTTTACTCTTGCCTTGAATACACATCGATTTTTATTAGAATTGTACTAGTGTAGGTCATTATAATAGTCCCTAAATTAATCTATTCTTTTTTTAAATATAGAATAAGTTCGGCAAACGAGCACTCAGTTTGCCTAATGGTAAATGGATACAGTGGCCCATAGATATCGACAATACTTGACTAAGAATAAAAATGCATATGCGTTGTCATCCCTGAGGACTAAGATGGAATGCCTCGTAACCAGTGAAAATAGGCCAGTAAATATAAAAATAATAATAATAATAAAATGGTCTTCTTTATATTTTTGTAAAGTGACTTTATTTAAATCTACTGCTTTGAAATTGCACAGCTTATGATTTCTTTAATAGTATTTAATGTTACGTTATAATGTGAAAGCTTTCAGCTAAATAAAATACCTATAGGTGACATGTACGGGACTATTATATATGAATTGTCTTAATCACTCAAGAAAATTTCAACATAATTTAACTATAGTACTGTATAAATAAGAAAAAAAGGTTCTCGAGTGGTAACCTCGTACCGGTAGGCGAAGTGTAGGGCGACCCCCACTAGATGGAGTGACACCTGGTAAGATATTCAGGAAGTCGTTGGATGCAGGTCGCTCAGGACCGTGTTTTGTGGCATTCCTTGGGGGAGGCCTATGTTCAGCAGTGGACTTGTGAAGGGCTGTAATGATGATGATGACTGTATTTAGAGATTTTGTAGTGTAGAAGAAGAAAGTGTCTGTGCAAACTCACAGGCTTTTTTAACACATTATTCTCTATGCCTTTAAGTAATACATATAATATATATTTGCGTTGCTGTTCAAAGATGCAGTGTTAGATGTTGGAATACTTCCAGGACGTCAATTAAAGAAAAAAACATTTTCGTTTAAACTCTTTCATAATTTTCACTTCACACACGCTGAAGTATATCAGCGATGGCTGTAGCACGGATATAGTCCTCCTCATCGATTTCGATGACGGCGACTCTAGAAACTATGGATTTTGCCTAGCATGGGCTTTGATATGGCTCGCTAAACCGAACTAGGGATGGGCAAGTGGAAAAATATATCGATGTATATATTGTATCGATATTTTTAACAGTATCAATATATATCGCGTTATAAATATCGATATATCGTCATGTTTTGCATGATGTACTAGGGGATAAGACCCAAAATTATACTAGTGACAGTTGGACGACGAAAAAAGACGACAACAGTACATGACTGTTTTTGTAGCTGCTTTTGTTGATTAATGTTTTTTGGATTAATACAACATTTTAAAATATATCCAAATTGATACGAAATGGTTGCTCTGAAATAAATATTGATATATCACGATTAAAAATATTGACGATATATTATATCGATATATTTATGAGAAAACGTCGATATTTTGATATATAGATATTTTTTTTCCCAAACCTAGACCGAACTTGGTCTTAAATACCCTTTGGCATGAATGACAGTAGAGTTGGCCAGACAAGTTACAAGTGTAGCGCGAAGAAAGAATCACGAATAAGGTTAGCTCAACCGGGGAACCGTGTAGTGGCGATGTAAGAATATCCACTACCCATATCGTCGCGAGGCTGTCGTAAGAGGCGAAACAGGAGATGAGCAGTAACATCTTCCTGATAACTATTCAAAATAATAAAAAACTGCGGTGGCAACCGCTTGCCGAGCGTGGCAACTATGGCAAATTCCCCATGAGCTAATCTATGAGGCGGCCTATGTTCACTTTTATACTTTTGGACTTTTATAGGTTATAATAGATGGATGGAATAGAACTTGAAAGGCCAATCTTGTACAGAATACCAGCATAAAATAGCAGCTTTTTTATATAAAATTGAACCGACAAACAAACTTACAATCCCCCGGATGGTAAGTGGGTACTGCAACCTATGGACACCTGCAGCAGTAGCACTTTGTTACCGCTGAGAATTATGATAGCATTAGTCGAAGCCTGTTATCATATAGTGAGCGACGGGAACCGGATAACTATTATACTGCTAATGAGGTTCTAAATTTAATCCTAAAAAAATTAACCGATTATATAAATGTGCTACACCATCCATATAACATCAGGTATTATAAGGGCGACAAACGAGCACACAGTGCACCTGATGGTAAGTAGATGCGGCCCATATACATCTACATTTATCCTCAACAAAGAATCAAAATGCAGATGCGTCGTCTCCCGTGAGGACTTAGAAGGAATGCCTCTTTTCCAGTAAAATGGGACTCCGGTTCTCTACACTCACCATACGAAACACAGCAGTGTCAAGCTGGCATTTTACGCTGGTATTATGTGAGAGCGTGTGGTCCTTCGCCGGTCGAGCCGACCCATTCGTGCTACAACTATACTACTAATATAGCTGCGGCATGACTCTACCACGTATAAGACGCTAATTAAAAAAAAATTAGTGAGTCGCTGACGGATTATCTAGCTTGTTTCCACTTGAGTTGAGCCGAGTTTTTGCTTAGCCTTGTCTCGTTTCATGCCTCTCTTCCCAGGCACGGTCTTAATTGAATTCTGCTGACCTCATTCCGGACGACACATCGTCACAGCCACCGCTTGATTGTCTAATCACTTCGTAGTTTGTATTCCGCTTTTTGGTGGTAGATTTTACTTGTTTGCCTAGTTGGCAGTTTCTTCTATATTTTGTTTGTTGCAAATTTATAACGCATGTGCATTTTAATTCTTAAAAGGGTAGGTCTAAATGTTTATGAACCTCTGCATCCACTTACCATCAGGTATACTGTTTCCTCGTTAGTCAGTTTGATGTTATATAAAAGCTTCGGCTGGAACTGGCCCTAAGACCCGCGACTTTAGTAACCAATCTATTTATTATTATTTTTATATTATAAGGTTGACGAACAGGCACACTGTCCACCCGACGGTAAGTAGATACTATGGCGCATAGACAGTCATCTATCTACGTCTGTATTTGATTTAGAAACAAAATTCAGATACGTTGTCACCCCTGAGGACTAAGATGGAAAGTCTCATTTCCGGTAAAAAGGGTCTCTACGCTCATAGGAAACGCAGCAGCATTAAGCTGCTATTTTACGCTGGTACTCTGTGAGAGTGTGGTCCTACCGACCGTGTGGAGCCGACCCATTCGTGCTACAATCGTAATATAGCTGCAGCGTTGCTCTACCATGTATAAAATATAAGACCCGTGACTTTAGTAAGAAATGAGGACATCTTTTACGGCCACCAGGACGGCGCCACTTATAAATTAGGTGTAATATTTGACAGATTTCACAGCGGGCTAGTTAATTTGTTAGAAAAATGTAAAGGTTAATGTTTCTTTCCGTACTATTAGTTAAAATGTATATCAATTATATTAAAAATAAATTAATTAAATTAAAGATATCCGTAAAATTAGAATAATAAAAAAAAAGTTAAAATGTGCAAAAAATTCAAGAGCAAACCACTGAGTCATTGTTTTGTGTATTAATATAATACTCTAGAAACTGTTTTTTTTTTTAATTTAAAACTAACTTCCCAATTAAATGATATTGTGTAACAAAAAACTTTACCTCAGTGTCAACTAGCGACATCTGGTTAGTGGAGGATTGCGTTACTAAAATAAAATCTACAACGATCAACAATCAAACTGCATCTAGTTAGTAGTGAGGCATGATGTCTTATTAGTCAATCAAAGTCAATGTCTCATTAGTCAATGCGAGTAAATTAGTCAATTTTAGCGTGGCGTCTCTAGACTAATGTCGAAGATTTTTTTCACGCGTCTCTTACGTTGGGGACGATTTTACGTAAGCGCTATGAACCGTTCTCAGTAATTACTTAAACATAACTTTACAATAGAGTAACTATGAACGAGTGAGCGAACATTTTTTGCATTTGTAATTACGAGTATAACTTATTTTTCAACCGACTTCAAAACAAGCGGTAAAATAAAAAACTTTGTACAACCGACTTCAATATAAGTTATTAAGGATAACTCAAAAACTACTGGTTAGACCGGTGATCAAATTTATATGGGACCACACGAGAAGCACCAGCTTTCAAATAAAAAAAGAATCATCGAAATCGATTCACCTAGGAAAAGTTCTGAGGTTATCCGTGGGTAACACAAATAAAATAAATAAATATATATATACTAGAGTAATACGAATATTTTATTATCTTGTGATGTATATATTATAATCTGTACCATCTATACACCTTTTTCTTTTTTATTCGTTTTTAAAATAGCTATAAAGGAAATATATATCATTGTAAGTAGGTAATATCGTGTGCTGAAGAGGTAAACGCGTGGTTACTTATTAACGTCACCTTGAAGCAAACTCCGCTATCTAGGCATGCATTCTATCACACTTGACGGCTCCAGTTACAGAAGATTACGATGATACTTTTATCACTTAAAATAACACAGTAATCTCAACGTTTCCCAACTTGCCATCTTTGTTTCGAGAGGCTTTTATCTTTTTTTTTAAACTTTGTTCTATTTTATGCACATAAGTTACATATAATGAAATATTATAACATATTATGACTGCAAAAAACATAAAAACTAATAAAGTACGCCAAAATACTCTGTTTACATTTACTCTGACTTTTTTACTAAGTTTACAAAAAAGATCAAGGTGGTTCCTTGCAGGTGGTTCATCTCACTACAGAGGTTTTTTCGAACCAGTGATAAAAGTAAAATATGACTTTCAATAATTACATATTATTGTAAGAATCACGTGTAATCTTTATTGAATAAAAATTGTTCCATTCTATTATTAAGTGGCGAAGCTTGCGAAGTCACTTATTGATTTCACGATGTCTGTCCGTCTGTCCGTCTGTCCGTCTGTCCGTCTGTCCCACGATTATCTCGAGAACGGTTTCGAATTTTCAAATTCTGTTTTCAGCAATCGATTACTGGTCACCCAGGCATCTGAACCTCCTATTTTGAAACTGATTGCTCAACGGCAACCGTTACAAACCGCTACAAAGCTGATTGCTTCGCCACTTTGCTATGCTGTTAGCTTGCTAGGTTTATTTTATTCCACAACACAAAAAAGAATTACAAAAATATGGTCTGTGCTCTTTGTTTACCCTCTCTGAAATCTGATATCATACTTTCTTATTTTAAACAGATGGCAACTGTGGCTGATATTTCACGCTGGTATTCCGTGCGAGTTTGTTCCTAATCCGGTCGAGTCGACCTGTTCATTTAAGATTAACAGGCTGCGTATCTGTAGGTAATGCTACTTCAAGCTAAGATGTCCTAAAGTCCACGGGTACTTCTTCACCCCTGGGTACTAATATAGAATTTCTCACAATCTTTTATTGTACTGGACCCTTATACTTGAAACTGGACTGCATTAGTGCTTGGCTGCAGAACTAGGTAAGAGGTTGATACCAAACCAGACTTTTTAGGCACTAAGGAATTCTGCAACGTGTTATATCTGTTGTACTTTTTTTTCCTTATTAGGTTTTGTGTGACAATTTCTGGGAATAGCTATACACCAATAATTCTGCTGTTTTCTTTTCTTTGTCGTTACATTACTTTAAATTAAAACACGATTTCTTTCAGTATACTATTCCCATGCTCACCAACTTTTTTATTTTTAATGAAGTAAAAATTTCAAGTCAAATTTTTTCCGGACGGAAGTAATGTTCTGTAAAATCTACAGTCTGTTTATGCAGTTTCCGCATATATAAAGACTGACAAACTATATTATTTCGTTAATATATTATGTATTATGTACAAATATATACAATTTTAAGATATTATACGTGGTAGAGCCGTGCTGCAGCTATATTAACATGGTTATAACACCAACTCGACAGGTGAAGGAACACGCTCTTATAGAATATAACATTATATATTATTTTTTTATAAAATAAGGGTGACAAACGAGCACACAGTCCACCTGATGGTAAGTGGTTGTTGTGACCCATAGACATCTAAATCTATCTTCGTTTGCGAATTAAAATCCAGATGTGTTGCCAGCCGCGAGGACTAAGATAGAATGCCTCTTTTTCAGTAAAAAGGGTTTCCGGTTCTCTACACTTACAATACGATACACAGCAGCGTTAAGCTGCTATTTTACACTGGTATTCTGTGAGAGCGTGGTCCTTCTCCGGTCGAGCCGACCGAATCGTGCTACAACTATACTATTAATATAGCTGTAGCATGGCTCTAACACGTATAAAAAATACCAAGAATAACGCCTAAAATAGCAACTGAATGCTGCTGTGTTTCGAATGGTGAGTGTAATCAACCGGGTTCTTCCCCGGTCGAGCTAACCCATTCATCGGTTTAAAAATACATAACAGAACTATATTAAGTAATTATTTTTACGTCTTGATAAATATTCTTTTATCAATACTTTAAATATGTCGTACACAAGTGATTTTTCTTTGATTGTAAAATGTGCAATCGCCCTTATCAGTTTCCCATTCCGTTTTGATAAACATTGCTTACTTCAATTGTTTTTTTAATCGCTTCTGTCAATGCAAACTTAAAGGAAGTGTATAACACCGAACTGGACAGTTGTGACCGTGTGTATAGGACTTAATTAAAAACACTTATCAAATTTTGATAACGATAAAGAAAATTCTAAAATGTTAACAAATCTGTCGGATGGCGACACCCGTCACGATAATGTTCCACGGTGATTGTTTGTGATAATTTATACGTGGTAGAGCCACGCTTCAGTTATATTATGGTTGTAATACGAATGGGTTAGGACCACGTTCTCACAGAATACCAGCGTAAAATGGCAGCTTATTTCAGCAGGGTCTCGTATGGTGAGTGTAGAGAATCGGAGTCCCTTTTTACGGGAAATGAGGCATTCCATCTAAGTTCTCAGAGGTAACATCGCATCTACATTTTGATTCTTAATCGAGAATAAATGTAGATGTCTATGGGCCACAGCATCATTACTATCAGGTGGACTGTGTACTCGTTTGTGCCCCTTATTCTATAAAATAAAAAATATATTGTCATATTGCATGCTTCGGCAGTATTAGACACAATATTATTTTGCTCCAAGTTCGCTTTTAATGTATTTTATTTGGAGCCATATAAACAGATTAAAAGCGAACAATTTGACGCCAGATTTGCTATTTTAATTCCTTGAATTTTACATCCAGTAATGAGAGAAGGTCTGTGTCCTGCTGTGGGTTTTGAATTATGACATCTGCTATATAATTTCGTTTAGAGATTAAAACTTTTGACGTGCTCCTTCTTTATTTATTTATTACTAGCGATCGGCCCCGGCTTCGCTCGCGTGATTTCTGGATCGCGACAACGGCGCCACCTATCGAGACCTATCCAATTGTGAATCTAAACCATCCAGGGACCCACTCAAACCCACACGAAATATTTCATGAAAATCGTTTGAGCCGTTTTCGAGTTTTAACGAGACTAACGGACAACAATTGATTTTTATATATAGAGTTAATATTTTTAGTGAAAATCAAAATGGCAAGTGTGGTACCATTTTGGAATCTAGACTAAATAGGCCATTTTTTAAAATTACTTGCCAACGGTACACTATTACTAATTTTTTTTAAAAACAGTATGTCAAACTTATTAGACATAAGCTTTTTCAACCTTTACTCAATCAAACTAATATTATGTTCACAAAATTAACGACTTTTGTTGTTGGGTTTGTGACTTCTTTAGTAGCATGGTTAATAAGGTTACATTATCATCACTATTAAATTGCGAAAATTTCTGACCATAGTAAATAAAGATGTGATCTACGGGGACGATTTTTAACACTGTAAAAAATGTGCCTTAACTACGAGACAGATTTTTTTCCGTTACTCGATTAGCGTTGAGTTTCGGGAAAACCTGTATTAATAATAGATACAGGTGTACATAGTACTTAGTGCATTCTTAACCACTGTTATATTTCAGTAGGTCAAGCGACCCACATTACTTGAGCTACCGTGTATTTACTTGGGGACTTTCGATTGCAACTATCTTATCAGTCTGTACAGAGACGTTGCTTACTTTCCGCCTAGCTATCGGTTACATCGTTACATATTTGTGTTCTTTCATAACTAATGACTGCTGCTGTTTTTTTTTTTCGGTATTATGTTAAATATTTATTATTTTATTAGCTTTTAGTTAAACTAAACATTTATCTTCGGTTTAATATATAATATGCGTGTATTAAACATTTAAACTTCTGTCTATTGATGAAAAGCTCGTCAAAATCCGTTGCGTAGATTAAAAGATCTAAACGTACAGGCGGCGACAAGCGACTTTATTTTAAACTATG
This sequence comes from Parnassius mnemosyne, assembly GCA_963668995.1. Lineage (NCBI taxonomy): Eukaryota > Metazoa > Arthropoda > Insecta > Lepidoptera > Papilionidae > Parnassius > Parnassius mnemosyne. Next base: position 27,152,320 of record CAVLGL010000092.1, read on the forward strand.
TAAAATTTTACTATTCAAGTTCATCTAGATAATTTTTTTGTCAAATGCTGAGAAAAACTCGATCGTCCAGGTACTAAATGCTTAAATGTGTTTGAATGATGATAATGTGTTACTTTTTACACGGCTAAACAATACAGCTATACAGATGTTGATGCATCCTGAAAACAGATATAGGTTGTTTTATTTTTACATTTTAAGTTTTTGTTACTGGTAAGTAGCGTAAGTGATTATTGCCGACAAAAAAGGTACTAAGTATCAAAAATAGAGTTTTATTAAAAACACGCACAAGTTAGTGACAACCGTTACTAACTTGTGCTTGATGTAATGTATACGCCTTTTCAACAAAGTCCAAGAATGTTTGCAAGATCTATCTATTTTTATATCTGGTTGTAGCACTGGTTAATAAACGTGCACACAGTTCACTTATTGTGAGATTTGCGACAAAAATTATATCATTATATTTTGTTCACTTCGGATTTATTCGACGAAAAGTTTCAATTCCTAATGTTTACTTGCAATACGATGTTAAGTATAGGTACTCGCAAGTAAACAATCAATATTTATCACAAATTTCCCTACCAACGTTAATTTTAGTGGCTCTACCTAGAATTTCACATAATGGATGTATTATTACGTGTTGTGTATTTTTGAGTGCAGCCATAACACAACCTTGAATATATACTTTCTTAGAACTTTGAGATTGATATTACTAACAGAAAGTTTGCATATAACCAATTTCTTTCAAAGAAAAACTCAATCTAAAAGCATTTAACTCAACTGCTTGTTTACAGCGCATAATAGTTGAATATTTTGGTGCAGTGTTATATTTGTACGCGTATCATGTAAATTTGACGCGCTTTTAGAGTTTATGTAATTCTTGTCAGTTGCTGTAAGCTAACAAAGGACATTATTAACAAAAACGCCCTAATTAACTTGACACAAATAACTGACTGTGACTTCATAACATTCAATATAGACTTTCTCATCAGTCGTCATTAGAGTCATCATGCGGGTCAATAAAGCCAGTAACTCATCTATTGTTGCTTGTTTGTATCGGCTGAATTAAGATTTTATTGGATCGCGTTAGAAAGTTTTCAATGCTGATGTAATGTTTTTTATTGACATATGTTTTAAGTTATTTTGTTAGTTCTATAACCCCGCATGTTTTTATGATATCACATTGTAATCTTTTACAAATCCATCGCTACCCCAGACCAACTGGTATTCATTTTATAAAAGTTAAGGGAACTCATTCTATTGGATAGTCAATTCTTCTATATGGATGTGTTCACGTCCTTGTGTCCTACTAGTCCACTGTACACGCACTTGACTTACGCTCTATATATTTACGGTCAAGCATAGATTTTTAACATCTGCAAATATCATTGATTACAAATTTTATATAAACACTAAGTGCAAAGGAATACCGGACACAACTTTTCAGGAACTTGCTTCATCTACTTCCATTATCTACTACCAATTCTATTACAAATAAACATCAAGCCAACTTTCCCTTTACTTAATAGAAGAAAGTCTTCATGATCTTCTTTTTGCTCCTTTTCTTATATATTTTTATCACCATTTATGAACCTATTATATCGTAACAATTTTTTTCATCGACATCCTGTGCTTGTGTTCTTTTAAATGTTATATTATTTATTACGTATAATCTTAGATTAATTTTAACTTTACATTTATCTTTGTTTTCATTGCTTTAAGTTATGGGGTAATTTATAGTAATTGTTTTTATGATATTATTATTACAGTTATCTGTTAATATAAAAGCGAGTAAACAGTTACGTTTCCTTGTTACGAGTTAAGTCATTTAATCAGTGCTCTAATGTTATCCGTTTGAAATTTCAATTTTTAATTGTAGTTTTGAAGTAAGTCCTTAAAATAGTAAAGTGCATTGTTGTGCATTAGTGCTCTTTATTATTTTGCGGATTGCACTTGTTATTGAAATTCAATTTGTTTAATTCATAGTTTTTAAAGCTAAATTACGTTTCGTTTTCTTTTATTGCTTGTTTTACAATTTATATCACTTCAAATTCGGTTTGACTAACTTGCGACGACCTAAAGTTGTGTGTTTAATTCATTGTAAGTAGCCGATCGAATAGGTTATTCCTGTAGTAATTTTTTTTATTTCTTTTTATTGTATTATTTTCACGTTGTACTGCCTGTGTAACAAAACGGATTGTAGCTGAGAATTAAATGTTTCTCTGGTGGAACCCGCAATAAGTTCCACGAAATTGTATGCGATATATTTATAATGTAATTTATCCTAGATGGTGACGTTATAAAGCAGACAACGCTGCTTAATTTTCTATCTAAATAAATAAAGATTAACTTAAAAAAATAGCGTAAAAAGGTTCCTCAGTCGTTTTTGTTTACAGAGTTAATACGCTATTATATCCACAATAATTTTTTAAAACGCTTTTATATACTCTATGTTTACTTTGATATACGACTAATATACTTATTTAAGTAAACCTTGAGCAATAATTTTTATTGTTTACTAACACCCCGAAATTGCGTAGTTTTCATTTTTTTGGTGTCCATGACTTGGTGTTGTAACCGCATCTATTTTTCCTGCGTCTATCTTTTCTTCCGGTTTCAATATAACTGTTAAGCTCACTGATTTAGAGCTTTATCATCTTCGGCTATATTACCACTTACCATCGGGTGAGATAGGAGTCAAACGTGAGCTTATTAAAAGTAAAAAAAAGAAAATTATACTCGGCACTCGTTAGATATTGCGGTGTAATTAGCCTCTTTTTCATTAGACATATTATTACTACAATATGTTTAAGATTAAACTCGATCGTTGAAGTTATGTTTATCAGCTTACAATGAAATTTCTTCATGTTTACTGGAACCCTTTTGACTGGAATCGAGGCAATCCATTTTAGTTCTTAGGGATGGCAACGCAACTGCATTTTGATTTTTAATCAAGGATAAATGTAGATGTCTATGTGCCACCGCATCCAGTTACCATCATGTGGTCTGTGTGCTTGTGGAATTGTGTCGATGTTTTTGTTTGATTATGTTTCATTAATAAAATTTGACGAATAATTTTATGTTATCTGTGAATAAAATGTTAAAATTTTCACACGTTTAAGTCTGTAAGTCTTCTTCCTCTTTTCAACGTAGATATGAAATTATCAGATTAGAATTAATTACTGTAGATTAAACTCTTGGCACAATTATGTTTTGTAATAACTTTAAAAATCAGAACAAGTGACCTGCTTATTGTAATCTGTCTTAATTTGATCGCATGCGCTTACATTTTATTATTATTACGGTATTAGGCTTAACAGCGGTGAGACTTCCTTATTTATTTTGCGGTTATGAATATGTGACATTTTGGGTGTTTCTTCTTTTAGTGCCAATTACGTAGTGGTTCAGCGATCACAAAAGCTATTTTTATCTTTGACGCTGGTTCGTGTGTACTTTTTTATACTATTGGCATAATTGTAGTCAGGACGTTACTTGTGCCGCGCCTCCTTTGTTTCCTGGTGCTGTGTAAAAATAAATAATTATTTTAACTGACTGACTGACCTGAGAACTTGTTTAGGTGAACCGATTTTCAAGATTCTTTGTTTATTTGAAGTTAGTAGTAGTAGTTAGTAGTTAGCAGTAGTTTTTGAGTTATCCTTAGTAATGTGTATTTAATTGACTTCGACTATAATGATGATGTTCTCATTTTATTTATATTGAAGTCGGTTGTACAAAATTTTTAATTTTACCACTTGTTCACATTGCTTCTGTCGATCTCATCGATCCTTATTCATAATTAGAGGTTTTTCCTTCCATTATTTCTCGCGATGGAACGCCTAGCGAGGAATAGAATACAATAATAAATATTGCTCGTATGATAGCAAATGAAGATGAAGTTACACCAAGTGCCAACAATACGTTTTACGACAATGTTTTCTTAACCTAGATTTCCTTATTATAAACTTTATGTAGAAATACATTGTGTATACGTCATATCAGTAAAAAGCAGGTTACTATTGTTGATTGTATCTATTGCAATTATTCATATTTGTTGCTTATCGTTTCGATTTATTTTGATTGTTGCAGTTGCGTTTGCTAAAATTTAAATAGTTTCTACATGAAGTTACGAATAACTTCTACAATACGTGGTAGAGCCACGCTGCAGCTAGATTATAAATGTAGCTCGAATGAGTCCTATCCACCGGGGAAAGACAACGCTCTCACAGAATACCAGCGTAAAATAGCAGCTTAATGCTCCTGTGTTTCGTATGGTGAGTGTAGAGAACCGGAGACCCTTTTTACTGGATAGGATGCTTTTCTTCTTCGTCCTCAGGGGTGACAACTCATCTCTATTTTGAATCTTAACTGAGGATAGATGTTAGATGTATATGAGCTATAGAATCCACTTACCATCAGGTGGACTGTGTGCTCGTTTGTCACCCTTATTCTATAAAAAAGAAACTTCTACAAATTATAAACTAAAGTCTAGAAAAATTAGGAGGTTCCTATAAAGTAACGCCCAATAAGGCCGTTAAGGTATAGACGAGTTTGTCTGTAATGTCATCGCAGTGTAGTGAAAGACGGCCTCGAAGTGGTTGATTCAATTCCTTGAAAAGTAATCGTCAATACGTATACATATGCTATTAGTGACGTTTAATTTAGAATCAGTTAAGTTTCATATTTAATGATTAATGACAGGTAATTAATATTGAATAATGACGGATTAGTAAGCTGAAGTGGCACTGGGTCATATAGCTCGAAAAAACGTCAACCGATGGGGAAGAAAGGTTCTTGAGTGGCAGCCTCGTACCGGAAGACGAAGTGTAGGGCGCCCCTTATTAGATGGAGTGACGCTCTGGTAGACATACAGACATTGGATGCAGGTGGCTTAGGACCGTGCTTTAGTGGTATTCCCTGGGTGAGGCCTATGTTCAGCAGTGGACTTGTGACGGGCTGTCATGATGATGATGATGAATGACGTTTCGTTAATGGAAAAATAAATTTGGAATACTTTTTCACCACAGACGAACAATTGAACAATGTAATACTCGTACTTACATTCGCATTTAGCATGTAACACCCGTAAACTTTACTTTGTTAGGTATAGGTATCATGCAAATATTAGTGCAGAAAGGTATACTGTCATTTTTAATTTTATTACATTCATTATGCTAGACAATGTAGAATTATGTGTTTATGTTAATTGAAGTGAAATTGGATCGTGATAGAGACATGCTGCAGCTATATAAGTAGTATAGTTGTAGCACGTATGGGTCGGCTCGACTGGGGAAGGACCACGCTCTCACAGACAATCAGCGTAAAATAGCAGCTTAACGCTGCTGTGTTTCGTATGGTAACGAGGCATTCCATCTTAGTCCTCACGGCTGACAACGCATCTGCATCTTGAGTCTTTATTGAGGATAGATGTAGATGTCTATGGGTCACAGTAACCACTTACCATCAGGTGGACTGTGTGCTCGTTTGTCACCCTATCCTATAAAAAAAACATTTTAAACACATTTCACTGCACGGCTTAGGCCTCGTCTCATTTGATCTGTTTTCATTTAACGTTAAATATGTGGTCGATGTCTGTCGTTCCGTCCGCTTGCAATTACAGCGTCTTCAAGGCAAGAGTGAATAGGCTTCGATAACGCCAAAAGAGTGCAATTTACCATCAGGGCTTCATCATCACTTACCAACAGATGGGATTGTGGTCAAACATGTGGCAGCTATCATGTTTTACTTGGATTTGCTCTTGTAAGCGTGACAAACGAGCATACACACCACCACATAAATAGATGATGTGGCTCATAGACATCTACATTGATCATTGTCCACCAATAAAAACGCATTTGGTTTTTTACCCTTAATGGACCGAGACGGTAGCTTCCCATTCTCGTCACTTACCATACGAAACACTGCAGTATTATGCTGTGGGTTTACACTGGTATGCGAGAGTCATCCATCCCCGGTCGAACCGACCCATTTGTGCTGCAGGCATATCTTCGCACGTAAAACTGGGTGTTAAACGAATGTATACGGTTTATAGTTACGGTTAGTAGTTTATGGATAATTACAAACCATCATTTAAAAAATATAAAATTCTTTACTTACCGTGTATGTATACAAGGCAAGATTGCTATTTTGTAAAACGGCACCCAGAATATTTTCAAGAGTATACAATATATTCATACTGAACAGCAAATGAGTCAATATTTGAACCTATTACACCAACCTCCTTCTCATATTTATTTTTATAGAAAAAATAATATAGTATGTGTTTAATATTTAACAAATTACCGAACTATATCAATAAAAAGTTAGAAAGAAATAAGTTTAAACTTCATTAACCGTATGGCTGCAAAACAAGTGTTTTTATAATTTAAAAGAATATTTTCTTTGCGCGGAACCCTTTTCAAGTAGACTAAGTTACTCCTTATAACTTCAGCTATCTGCCAGTCCCAAATTGAATGTGATTTATGGCCAACAATGTTTTTGCCCACCGATCGACCCCTACGAATGTGTGCGTGCGCAGTAAAATCAGTTAAAATAATGCATTATCACGCATTTTGAATTTAAAAGATAAAAACGACAGAATGTTAGAGATTTTATTTCATTAATTTTTCTTCACCATTCGTCTACTTTACTTACTCTGAACCTTCTTTACGAACTTAACCATGTATATCTTCTTCTTCAAAAGCTGTAGTAAATAGATGTATGAAATTTTATTATTATGAAAACATAATATTTGTCTTTACACCCCTTTATAAGACTGTAACAGTGTCACTGCTGAACATGACCCTTTCTCACAACAGGAAGGCTTCACTCTCAAGGCCTAACGACTCAGGGGTGACAACGCATATGAATTTTGGCTCTTAATCGAGGATAGATCCAGATTTCTATAGACCACAGCATCCACTTACCATCAGATGGACTGTGTACTCGTTTGTCACATGGTTTTGTTCATTTTCATTCTCAACTAGCGACGTTTTGCTGTGCACCATTTATTTTAATAAAATATATTACGTCATAAAGATAGCGTTGTGATTGATACAATGGTAATTTGTAGATATTTCGACAGTGAAGCTAATTCTAATTATTGGTAAATCACTGTGACATGAAATTTAAATTTAATTATAAAAACAATACAATATATTCATTATTAGGTAAAAAATGATTTTTAGAGCGAACTTTAATATAGATAACTTACACTCTATTATTGTGTGGAGGTGTTTCTCTCAACCTTTTGTTACGTTAAAAATATAGATACTTAGAATGAATTTGTTCTAAGTTTCTTTATATGCAAATCTTCTTCATATAAATTAGTCGCACTAGCAATTTTAGACTTTCTTTCTGACCATGCGTGGAGAGTCATGCTGCAGCTTTATTATGGTTATAGCACGAATGGATTGGCTCGACGGGCGAAGGACCACGCTCTCACAAAATACCAGCGTATAAGAGCAGCTTAATGCTGATGTGACCCTTTTTAACTGGAAACTATTTTGATTCTTAATCGAGATTAGAAGTGTAGATGTCTATGGGCTGCAACAACAACTTACCATCAGGTGGACTGTGTGCTCGTTTGTCACCCTTATCCTATAAAAAATATATATTAAATATTCAACTCTAGGTTTAACTGGGAGTATTTCACATAAGCGGAATAATTGTTAATTTTCTTTTTTACAATTATCATTAACTTAAGAATTATCTAAAGAAGTGACAACTGAATAATAAAATGAAGCAGTTTAAAGTTTGCTTTTCAGATTTAGGTAGGTTCACGTGTTTTCTTAAACATGTCATCGTTTATATTCATACTGTGATTTGTCTCAACAATCTCACTAGCTACACCATATAATGATAATATTACTGACGTAAAACAAAAGTATAATTTCACAAACGTCTCAGTGACAAAGCAAACATTGAGATAACAAGTTAATTAACGGTTTATTTGGCGAGTGGTGCTTTAATGAAGACTCGTGTAACCAAAATTCCACAAGCGTCGCATAAATATTTGACAATTGGTTCTATAATGACATGTTGCGAGCGATGCGAGGCTAAGATGATAGTACGTTATCTTAACTATCAGGAACGTGTCGCTTTACATCATCATTCATCATCCGAACATCTTGACGTTATTTCGATGATACGCTAAAACTTGCCATTTTGATAACAACTGTCGCTAGGAGCGCTACTGTTACCTTTAACACTTATATTAACTTCGTTATGTAACGTTTTAGCATCTAGATTTGCATTCTGAATATTCTCATCAACAATAAAGAAACAATTGTTCAACTAGTTTATCGGGGCAACATTCGCTCCAGTTTTATATTTCGTGTTTATCGAGTCGTTCTCTTCATCTCCGATAGCAATATCTCGTTTATCTACATTTTATTTGATAGTTGTGTAAATTTACACAACCTGGCGACTGTCGGTTTCCATTTTTTGTCGGAGTTTCAAGTGAACGTTAAACAATTCTAAAATCTTGTTAAAGTTCTATAAACGTCACAGTTGCATCGATCATTTGTTACGTTTTCAATGTTAATCGGCTTAAACCAAATCTCAACTGATAAAACATTTTCAACAGCTAATCGTCTGGAGAACGAACATTGTGTTTCTAATCAGTGCTCAAAGTGAGTGATTGCAGTATTCATGGACAAAAGTGATATATTTAAGGGTTTGTTAATTAAAGTACCATGTGTTCACGAAGCGAAAGTGGATTGTTAAAGTGAAAATGACTGTGAGGTGACCTTAAGACCGGCCTTTTGGCTGTAGTGATATAAGTACGGAAACATTCCTCTGTTAAAAATTCTGAGCCAGGGCCCGTCGGACAATACCAAGGACATATGCAAAATGACCAAGGGCCCTCGGAAAGTGAAGCTAGTCATTGTAGTCAACAATAAGAAAGAGTAAGTATTAACACTAATTTGAACTGTTAAATTTTGCTTAGATCTTTAACCTAAGATGAGTAATATACGTGAAGGAATAATTAGTATTGTAGATGAAGAAATATTAGCAATCAAATACTGTACATACCTAATTTAAGATTTTTTTTTGTTTACAAATTATAGAATATACTTCATATTTAGAATGTATTCACCTCATTTTAGGTTTCAAGTGTTGGAAGATAATTTTCGCTGATATTTATTTATGCCGATCTTAATAAGTTTTGTACAATTTGTCAAAATTCGCCCACGAGTTGCGGACTTATATGTACTTTAGAAACGGTATACGTCCGTTTCTCATTGTTGAAATTAAACATTTTGACACATATATACTTGTTCATTAGTTCCTCAAAGTTTTAGACAATTTCTTGGCTAACTTAAATAATTTACGAAAAACTGACACTGTGTTATCAATAAAGTGCTCTACTTTCTAAGTATGTATTTATAAAAGAGCCCCTTTGAAGCTTAAAAGAAGCTTAAAGTAATAAAATTTTTATTTTTTATACAAGGGTGACAAGCCTAGTATTCAATCCACCTGATGTTTAGTTGATTCTGTAACCATAGTCACTTATATCTATTTTGTCTAGTAAAATTCAGATACGTTGTCATCCCTGATAACCTCAATATACCTCGTTACCATTAAAAAGGGTTTCCGGTTCTCGAATCACCAATCACAGCATCATCATACTGTTACGATTATATTACAATAGTATTTTTTTTTGCGAGCGTTGTTCTTTCTCAGTCCAGTCAAGCCATACCCGCTACAGCTGCAGCCTAACATATTTAAACAATTTTGTTTCAACTATGTCACATTGTGTTCATGAAGATGTTACGATTCACCTTGCAACTAGATGCGTACGTCGGATGTAAGCGATTTTGCGCCTATAATCAAAAGCAATTAAGCAGATGTTACGATAAAGAATTTGCATTTAATGACCGACACGTTGCGTCTGGGGTCGTTCATTCATAAACACTGACGTAGTTGGTGCACTCGTGGTTCTGCAATCATGTCGTTCTTCAATTGTCTCCCAATCAGATTTTTCAGAAGTAACTTTATATAGCAAAACTATTGCAATGAGTTGCGAGATATTGGCAGTAATTATGGTTAAGCTTTGGATAATTTTGAAGTTAAACTTTTGTATGTAGGGCTACATGAGTATACCATTATTTAATCTACTTATGTAAAATATAAAATAGAATAAGAATGATATGTCGTAAAGAAGTTTCACTGTGTTACACGTACATTTTTTATTAAATTCAAGTTCACTCAGAACCTGGAAATCTTTTACGCTGTTGACCTCAAGAAGAAATTATCAGAAAATGATTAGTATGTTTCTTTCTCCTTTATCCTTTATCAGCGAATGTATATTAAGGCTAATCAATTAAGGGAATTAGTCTATACCAAGTATATATCAAATTACAATTGATACTCGTTTTTGTCCTTTCCATCAGAACCAGAAACCAAGGCAGAACAGAAAGCCAGAACAAAGGCAGACTTTCATACATAAATTTAGTTGAGAAGAAATGTTAGCGTCTATATATCAAAAATATCTTAAAATCTTAAGCGTCAGTCTCTTAATAACTCTGTCAATGAATTTTGTCATGAGAAGGCGTCAAAAAAAGATATTTAGATTTGAACCTTTTTAGATTATGACCTATGTCACTTGGAAAAAGACATGCTTCCTGTGGTTGTTTGAAGTTACCTTAATACATAATACATAATTGAGAGTTTTTAGATTATTGTATCTCTATTATATATTTGCATACTATAAATGTATATTTCTGGCATGGCTCCAGTGCCTTCGTGTTATAGTGACATTCTCAGAAGGGCTAGAACCCAAAGCCGTAAAGCCAGTAAAAAAAAACAGTGACATTTTGTTTTAGCTAGTGTTGGCATAACATTAAATAGAATTGTTACATAGTAGATTGAGATAATGTATTATTGTAGGAAATTCTTTGTAAGAGACTTATTCTCAGCCATATCACTTTTATTTTTATTATTACTGATAGTACAGTTATTACAGTTATATTATAATAATAAGTTAATATAAAAATATTTTGTGTGTTGTGTTGGTAGTCTTACAAAGCGTATACGAAAATAGTATGAATATACTAAATGGCAACAGTTGAATAGAGTAAAATGATTTAAGTCATTTGATATTACCAAAAATGTATTTTGTGGCCTTGATTAAAATACATTTTATTTGAAAAATCATAGAAAAATAATAAAACTCAAATTATTTCTAGACGCGTTAATTTTTGTCAACTATTTTTCTGCCATTGTTCTTTGATACCTATATCAATGTCACACTTTTAATTTTTGTTTTTAAAACAGTTCTTACTACTATAGCGCTTGATGCAAGTTTTTGAAAAATTCTTAGTAATATCCCAAGGACATTATTCATCCTTAATTTACATAAAGTCGAAGTTTTACACACTCGAATTTTGCGAACCATTCTAATAAAAAAATAAGCAAATAATATTCTATCCGCAAACTTATTCGAATCCACGTACTCTAATGTTTTGGTAGTGAAAACATATTACACTTTAACTTTCAACTTTCCTTTCAAAACTTTAATAGAAAACATGTCTATTGTGGATGGCGGATAGACTAGGTGCGACTAACCGCAGATAAACGGTACTTTTCTTGGTATGTATATACTTTATAATTACTTTACAAACTGACAGAGTTATCCTAATCACTTCTTTACTTACTGGCGGTTACAAAATAACTAACTGATACATCTGTCAAAGCAGCAACTCACTCAGATATAATACAGGGAGATAAGGTTTACGTAAAAGCAGTGGAAAATAATTAATACAGACAATACAAGCTGCTTTGTGATTGTTATGAGTTATAATGAAAAAAAGAAAAAATCTTGATAAGAAAGAGATGTAGTGTTCGCATATATGTAGTATACAGTAAATATTGTTATTTGTTTTATTTACTAATAATTTACCATGCAGTTACACGAGAGCCTCGGGCGAGAGTGGACGTGTTTAGTTAAGTGAGTGTCTACTTAATTTACAATAAGTGCAATAATCTATCAGAATATAAGTACTAAAGTATAGTTGACATAGAAACTAATAGAGTATTTGATGTCTAGGAATCCGCCTGGGTTGGTTCTCTTACCTATTTCTACCGTATATAGCAGTGTACACATTGCTGTATTTCGGTTTAAAAGGTAAGGAAACCAGTATAATTGTAGTCTGGGAGGCGTTACATCTTAATCCCGTGGCGGCGCTGTCATCGTGCTGTAAGCGAAACGCAACGATGCCTAAATCGCGCTACCAAAGTTATGAAGTTTACGAGTGTGTTGGCCACTCCCCGGGCCGATCACCTTGCCCGGCGGGAGATCTCCCCTTTTCGTTTAACGGCCGAAATCCTATAGCTTACAGCGGTCTTCTGTGTTTGAAGTTACCAGGTGATCATGTATTACAGTGGCCACTTCCTGCATGTCTTACCAGGTTGTCGCTCCATCTAGTGGGGACGCCCTAAACTTCGCATACCGATACGAGGCTGCCATTCGAGAACCTTTCCTCCCCATCGGTTGTTGGTTCTTTGACCAATATGGCCAACCCATCGCCACTTCAGCGTCCGTTGGGCTGTATCGGTTACTTTGGTTCTATTGCGGATATCCTCATTTTTAAGTCTATCACGCAGAGAAACCCCGAGCATAGCCCTCTCCATAACTTGAGCTTCCTCATACGGTAAGCTGTGAAGGACCACGTCTCAGATCCATAAGTCATCACTGGCAACACGCACTGGTTGTAGAATCTTGTTTGCAGGTTTTAAGGTATAACTGATTGCTATGAAGATTTCTGTGTATATTACACGTAATAGAATAACGTATTTAAATCTTTACGGAAGGGAGGGATTTTAATTATACTGTGCCATTGAGAATATATTTTTGCTTGTAAACGCAGTCAGTTGTGGAGTCATTATCTCCGATTTTATCGGTATTCAGTGTCACGGTCGTTTAATGATGATTTCTTGGAATGGGCTGCCAGTTCCATGATTACATTTCATTCACAAGTATTCAGTTCTGTCTGTGGTGACTTTAGTTATTTGTAAAAGACGTTAAGTTTTTGTTTTAATAGTCATCAACTTGTCAAAACAATTCACTGGTCATAGGTTGTTCCATGTATTTACCTTCCATACATCCATGACAGCCTATAAAAGTCTATTGCTGAACATAGGTCTCGCCCATAGATTTCCTTATTTTGGGGAACTTTGTTATAGTTGCCAGGTTTTTTTATTATTTTGAGTTGTTATGAGGACGATGCTGCTGCCAATCACATGTATCAGATTCCATCTGTCGCCTCTTACGATACCCACACGACGAATGGGCTAGTAGATATTCTTAGACCGCCACTACAGGGTGACGTATTTATGTGCTTGTATTGCCACATCTGACATCCGGCGTCAATGTTACTTACTCACTACTTCCCTGATTTTTTTTATAGGATAGGGTGACAAACGAGCACACAGTCCACGTGATGGTAAGTGCTTGCTGTGACCCATAGACATCTACATTTATCCTGAATAAAGAATCAAAATGCAGATGCGTCGTCACCCGTGAGGACTAAGATAGAATGCCTCTTTTCCAGTAAAATGGGTCTCCGGTTCTCTACACTCACCATACGAAACACAGCAGTGTCAAGTGCCATTTTACGCTGGTATTCTGTGAGAACGTGGTCCTTCCCTGGTAGAGCCGACCCATTTGTACAACTATACTACTAATATAGCTGCAGCATGGCTCTACCACGTATAAATGATTACTACAATTTGGGAATTTTCAAGATTAAGAATGAATAAACGTTTTCTAGGTTACATTGTACCATTAAGGACTCTATAACCAGTTAGTATCGAGTGAAAATTTGTTAAAATAATTGCAATAAAAAAAATATTATTGCAAATTAAATCTGGCGGTTTCGAATGTTTCCTCCTCTCCTCTTCGATGTTCCTGTTTATCCTCTCGATTATTATCTTACGTATTAACTTATGTTGTCTTTTGTTCGATTTTATTCTGTTATTTGTCATTCTGTTCCGTTCTATTCTTAGTCAGAGTATTCTGTACTGTAGTCTAAGCAAACTTATGAATTTATTATTATTTCTATTCTTATTTCTTTCATTATTTTATACTAGCGATTCGTCCCGGGTGTTTCTGGATCTCGACAACAGTGCCAGACAACGGGTCAAGCCAATTGTGAATCTAAACAATCCACCACCACTCAAACACAAACAAAAAATTATATCAACATTGGTCCACCCTTTTAGTAAGAGTACAGTAACAAACACATTATACAGAAGAATTATATTTAAAAAGATAATATTTGTGGTATAGTGATTATCCGTATTTATTATCGAAGTGTTATCCATTAATAACAGGTAGGAATAAGATAATTGAGTTCATTTGTTATTATTTATACATTATATAATCGGCTTACAGAGTGTTATTGTTATTTTTTAGTGTTATTTTTCACCGTCGCCTATCACTATCTAAAGCTCCTCGTCAGTAAGACTTTGATCAATGCTGGACATTGATACAAATTGACACGGTTTGCCATAATTGCCTATGTTGAAAAACGAATTGGTGACCTTGGCACCAAATCACCTATTTTGATATTATTCTCTAATAGCTACCCGTTCCCACTTCGACCCGGTAGGGTCTATTGTGGCGTTATTTATATTTAAGGAAATCATAAAGCACCATTTATAATGGTTAAAGAAACTTTAATTCTCAAAAGAAATACATTATTTCACTTCATGAGTAGCTTAAAGAAAAAATGTTTTACAAGGTTTTTAGGTCGATGAACACAAACATAACTGATAAAATGATATACACAATAACAACCAAAGCGAGGGTACACTATACAATGCGATAGCTATTTTCGTTGCAAAGAAACTAGAAACAAAAAATCAAAATTAATGTGGGTGGAAATTAATAACAATGCTACGCTATACACGATGCCAGGGGCGGGTTCCGATATAATTAAATTAATTTAACATTGTTGCATAAATATTCTTTTAATTTGTTTTTGAAGACCGTAAGTTTATTGGACATTTTTATCTCTAAAGGTAATTTATTGTAAATCTGTGTTTCCTCATATACATACATAAACACTCACGCCTGTCACCCAGAGGGATAGGCAGAGGCTATGGACTTCCATTTAGCGCGATCCTGACACACCTCTCTCACTTCCTCCACGTCCATATACCTACGCATACACGCTCGTCGGTTAAAGGTACTCTTGATTTGGCCCATTTTCAATATATCGCTAATTTGGTCGATAAACTTTCGCCTAGGGCGTCCGTTCCCGACTCTGCCGTTCACCTCTGCGACATAAATTTGCTTTGTCACTCTTTCGTCATTCATTCTTTCTACATGACCAAACCAGCGAAGCATTCCTTTCTTAATCCTGGTCACAACATCATCTTGCAAACCTCACTCTTCTCTTATCACACAATTTCGCACTCTGTCATTCAGATTCAATATTCTTCATATCTTTTTTATTTTATAATTTTATTAATTTCTCAAAAAAAAAATCAAATTTTCGAACAAAAAATAGCCAGATCACTCCTTTCATTGCTCTATATCTGTTCTTGAAGTTTTATTACAATCGGTTCGGCCATTTAGAATATCAGCCCGGACAGACAGACATACTGACAAAAAGTTTTAAATAGTTATTCAAGTCTTAATTCTTGCAGATAACATTAACTCACAAGCAGATATTTCGATATTACAGACACACACTTAGATTATACTTACATGCTTAAATTATACTCACGGAATAAAATGAGGTGAGTACCGTGTCATTGTAAGGACCTAAAGCACGACACAGACGGTTAGTTAAACTGATCAGTTGAACTGACGTACATCCAAAAACTGACCGTGAGTGTGAAATCTTAAGTCGAAATTTTTAACTGATGGCAACCCACGGATTTTTCCGAGCGCATGGTCAGATAAACTGATCAGTTGAACTGACGTATATTCAAAAACTGACAGTGAGTGTGAAATCTAATGTTAAAATTTTGTCATCCGTTTTGACTGATCAGTTTACCTTAACACTAACTAAAATCATTCAAACTATTTATGCTTTATATTGTGTCACATACAGGAATTTATTTATTTATTTTATTTTTATTTTATTCGTATGGTTTACTAACAGTCAACTTACACAATACAATCTTAAATAACAGGAATAATTATTCCTGTGTATCACATTTAAATGAAAGGTTTATGTTACAAAATCTTTTGTAATAATTTACCATATGATAGAATCGATCGAGGCGGTGAAGGAAAGCGACGTGGGGAAACCAGCATGACAGAGAAATTAAAAAAAAAACTATTTGGAGACAGATGAAGTCCGCCAACACGCATTGGGGCTGCGCGACAGACATGATAGGCGGCCTGTGCTCAGCAGTGGGATGTATAGATGCTGTAACTTTATTTTATCTATAATGATCTATACGTGTCCTGTCCGACTGGGGGAAGGTTTTCATTTAGACGTTTTTATTTCAAAATATAGAAGAGCAGTTCTATTTTAGTTACCTGAAGTGACAACGCATCTGAGTGATACCACGTTTTTGTTAACTCGGTTTCGTGTCTGTTCGGATCGAATTTAGTAATTAATTTTGCACTCACTTCCCGATGAACTAGAGACTTGAAATTTAGAACAGCTCAGAATCGAATGACAATGTAGGAATATGATAAAACGTGGTATTTTGAAATGTTTTATACATAATTTTTAAGAATTTCTCTTGTTGATTCTTTCCATATCTTTGGGTCACAGCATTCATTTAGCGTTAGAATTGTATACTCATACACACCTTCCCTGTACCCTTACTATACTTGAAAAAAAAAAGAATAAAGTATACACTTCAATGTATTAATTTGAGTCGAGTTGTTCGCGAGTCGTATATAATCGAGTAGAGAAATAATCTTAGTTCTCTGTTTTGTTTTCATTGATCATTTGTTTATCTACTTGTAATAAAGGCTATATTACCGTTTATCTTCAAATTACGGTTTACAGTACGCGGAAGCGTATTGCACGATAATTTTGTTTTATATGAGTTCATGCAATTATCGTCCTTGAGGGCAGGAAGAGAATAGTTTGCTGTGTGGACGGCGATGTCCGACGGACGATATCTTATAACTGCATTTATATTTTCGCAAATAAAAAAAAAAACATAATATTTGTATGACCTTCCTTCGTGATTATACTCGTATTATTTTGGAAGGTATTATTTACTATAAAATAAATAACGTGAAAACTCTCTAAGACGAAAGAGTTTCCGTTAAAAGGTATGAATAGAAAATTACAATCAAATATCAACAAATATTTTTATTGCAAACTTTTGATACTTCTCTACGTAGTATAAACCAAAGTAGCTTCCCGCCGTCTGTACGCTCAGATCTTTTAAACTACGCAACAGATTTTGATGCGGTGTTCTTCAATCCTAAGCGGGTGGACCGATTTTGATAAAATTATGTGTGTGATTAAGTTTATAGAATGATTTAGATTAACAATTAGACACGATAGGTGGCGTTGTTGTCGAGATCCAGAAATTAACCGTGCGAAGTCGGGGCGAATCGCTAGTAGAAATAAAGAGACAGAAATAACAATACGAATCGCTAGTAAATAATAATAAGCAATAAATATTACAAAACAATTAAGGCTGAATATTAATCATTAATAAAATATTAGATTATATTACGTACTCCGTTATTTTCCTTTGCATGTTTTGGGGAATGCTTAAACGAGCTGTAGCTGTGTCTTGGTTGTAGCGCGAATGGGTCGGTTCGAAGAGATAGGTTCCACGCTCTCACATAATACCATTATGTTTCGTATAATGAGTGTAGAGAACCGCAGACGCTATTTAATTGATACGAGGCATTCCATCTTAGTCCTCAGGGGTGCCAGCGTATCTGCATTTTGATTCTTAATCGAAGATAAATGTAGATGTCTATGGGCCACTGTATCCATTTACAATCGGGTGGACTGTGTACTCGTTTTTAAATCCCCGTAATGTGACTGTCAAACAGTTGACTTTTCACAGACTGACGACGCTAAAGAATCTGTTTAAGGTCTCTTGGAAGTGAGTCAGTCCAATTTGTCAGTAAACATTTGTCCAGCCTTTCACTTGACCCGAACGCCTATTAAAGGGTTAATTGCCGTAAGCGAAGTAACGACAGCTGAATGCTATTCACTCGTTATATGGCACGTTATAATGATACAAGTATTTCCATCCATTACAGCCTATAAAAGTCCACTGCTGGATAAATGATTTCTATACAGATTATTTAATAGGAAGGATTTTGCCATAGCTGCCACTCTTGGCAGGCGGATTGGCAACCGCGTTTTTTATTATTATTGCTTTTTTTATAGGATAAGGGTGATAACACAGTCCACCTGATGGTAAATGGTTGCTCTATCCGAAGACATCTACATCTATCTTAGTTTGCGAATTAAAATGCAGATGCGTTGTCACCCGTGAGAATTAAGATGGAATGCATCTTTTTTAGTAAAAAGGGTATCCAGTTCTCTACACTCACCATACGAAACACAGCAGCATTGAGCTGCTATTTTACGCTGGTATTCTGTGAGAGCGTGGTTCTTTCCCGGTCGGGCCGACCCATTCGTGCTACAATTATACTATTAATATAGCTGCAGCATGGCTCTACCACGTATGAAATACGTGCAAAATGCTATCAGGAAGATACCGCTGCCTGACTGTTTCAGTTTCCCTCTGTCATCTCCCACGACACCCACGGGACGGTATAGAGTAGTGAATGTTCTTACACCGCCACTACACGGGATATGATGTTAGTGCTGGCTTAAGAGCTGTAAGCAGCTTCATCGGACCCAGGGCTCGTGGCCTTGTATACAGCAGTTGTTATATGTAATAGACAGGTGGTAGGAGTCTTTCTCTGTTTAGGAAACTGTCGGCAGGCACCACCTTCTAAGCTATTTCTGCCGTCAAATAGCTGTGGTTGCACTGTTGTGTTCCTTTCTGAAAGGTAGTATAGCGGTATAATAACAGGGTTCATTCTAAGCCCTCAGTTAACAATGCATTTGTAACCTTCTATGTTTGTAGTTGGCTATGGACTGCATTTAGCTACTCACCATCAGGTGGAGTTTGTTTGTTCTAACCGTTTTAATATTACATTATTTGTTCGACATCTAAAGATGAAAAAAGTTGGTAAAAAATTACCTCGCGTACATCCGCTCGATAAAATAAAATGATGTGTCTTACCTAGTATGAAGAGCACCTCCCGCCCTCCCTCAATTGCGTGCACTATCACCGTATACACTAGGAAAGACACACCACTGACGACAATAAGACACGTGTTTCACTTCTACACGAGACATTTAAATGTTGTGATGGCGGCATAAGAGAATTTACGCCCCATTTCATCCCGTGGGTGCCGTAACAGGTCATTGTGGGATATGCTGAAAATAGCTTCCGATGTCTATCGGATCTAATGGTACCTGTAACCATTTGTCCAGACGTAAAATACCCAACCAGTGACCGAGAGCAGCGACAAAGGTAGAGAAAGTCATTCTTATTATTTTTAAATTATAATAACTCTTTTTATACAAACTTAGTTTAATGTAGTTTTAAAACTTTGAGCAGGTCAAACTTTGTATATTTACACCCGTATTCAAGAACGATACTATGCGTACGCACAGTAGGCTTTAACCCACAGTGGACGAAATTTTGTTTCATAAACGTTACTTGAGTGTTGGACGACACTATGCAACTAATTAGGGACACCCTTGGCTAAAGTTACCCATTAGCTACTTTAACGAACGCATAGGGTCGGCGTAAATGTCATATTCATAACCTCAAAATAATAAAGCATAAGTTATTACTTATATATAAACTATACTCCATGATATAAACTTATAAACTATTGTTTGTCTTTTGTGTATTTTAGTACTACCTAGTTAAAATAAAAATGAGTGGTAGTGATGAGGAATTTGATAATTACTTGGACGAACAAGTGAATCGCCAAGAAAGCGTGACAATAAGGCGTGTTATCAGAGATTTTCAGAACCCTTTCGAATATTATAGTGAAGTGGAATTTAAACAGCGATATAGATTTCGCAAAGAAACAGTATTAAACGTACTTATGCCGCTAATTTCTCACAATCTCGAGAAACTTACAAAAAGAGGACTACCAATTCCCCCAGTGTACCAGTTGCTAATTGCACTCAGATTTTATGCCTCAGCCAGTTTTCAAATTATCAGCGGCGACCTTATTAGTGTTAGCCAACCAACCGTTTCAAGAATCGTCAAAAGAGTGTCCTATTTGATTAGTTTGCAAATAAAACGGTACATAAAATTCCCAGAAAACAGTGAATATACAAAACTAAAATTTTACCAGATTGCGCAGTTTCCTGGAGTAAGAGGATGCATAGATTGCACACATGTTGCTATCCAAAACCCTGGAGGAAATTTTGCTGAAGTTTTCCGTAACAGGAAAAAATTTTTCTCCATAAATACACAACTTGTGTGCGGCCCTGAATTAGAAATATATGACATTGTAGCTGACAGACCAGGTTCAGTTCATGATAATCGTATATTTCAAGCAAGTACATTAAAAGCAAAGCTGGAAGGAGGAGAAATTGATGGCTTGCTTTTAGGTGACAGTGGTTATGGTTGCCAAACATATTTACTGACACCAGTTCTACGGCCAGAATCAGATGCTGAACAAAATTATAATAAAGCTCACATTAAGACCAGAAATACTGTTGAGAGAACTATAGGTGTTTGGAAAAGAATTTTCCCATGTTTGTCAAAAAAACTAGCGACAAATCTGACAACAACATGCCATGTAGTAGTAGCCACAGCCATTTTGTATAATATTTGTCGTTTGCATAATGAAATTGAGGAGAATATAGAACCACCGGTTATAAGAAGAATTGACAGAAGGAATGCCAATCCATCCAATAGACAGGGATTAGTTTTTAGGAGAATGTTTATTGAACGACATTTTTGAAATGTATTTCTGGTAGTTATATTTATTAATTTCATGTAAATAAAACAATTTTTACAGGGACTTTGAATAAATTAATTTAATTTTTTTTCCAATAATGCTATTTCTAACTTAAGTTTCTTGATTTCTAAATTGTTTTTTTCTATTTGAAATGTGGCTTGCTGTGACTCTTTTTCCAATAATATTTCTTCTTTTTTTATCAATATTTTTTCCCTCTGGACTCTCAATTTATGTAATTCTGAATCCTGCTCTATATTCTCCTTGCACCGCTTTACCCGCACTTGGACTTCACTGGAGAGCTTACCATTGTTATCTGAAATAAAATAAGTATAAATCTACAACATGTATTATTGAGATGAGTGTTTTGAAGTAGTAGTAGCTGGTAGTAATTAAAGACTTACTAATGGGCATAATTATTAATACATTAAAATCAATTCTAATATTACATTATAAGCAAGTGTGTCTGGCTGTTATCATTACATAGGTCAATTACATCAAATTATGTACACTTGTAAGTAGATAGTGTATGTAATGGAAAGCTAAAAGCTCCCTTGAACAATGAATTTATATTTGCCTACTTCATATCTCCGTCTGTACATAAAAAAATACATATTATACTTGTTCCTGTACCTGTTAATGTTTTTAAAGGAAATAATCCTCTTTTCCTCTTGCTTAATTTTAAACTTTCTATGACCTCATTATCTGCAAAAAAGGAAAAGTAAATACCCAAAATAAAGTAGCATGTACACAAAATAAGATATTTGAAATAATATCCAGATATAGTTTATCTTTTTGTGCATTCTATTCAATGTTTATTTTAAGTAACATTTTGACAATACTACAGAACTATATTACCATGTTGGTTTTCTTTATCTATTTTCTCTGGAGCATGTATTTCCACAGAACTCAGCTTTACTGTGAACAATAACAATAATGTTGCTTAAATTTCAAAAAATTCCATTTCTAATTTACAATATAACTTTGTCTCTGCTGTTTAATAGTAAGTAAAATGCAAGCTTTGTATAGAGTAGTGATGTAAACAAAACAAGAAATAAAGCTTCATCCTTAATTATGATAATTATGTAACAAATCTTTTACCTAGGACTTTCTCTTCTGTGTTTGAGTCAATGACTCCAGGTACAGTCAGATTTATGTATGGGCAAATACTGTCTATGACGTTTTCTGTAGTGCCCGCTTCACCAACTCCACCTCCAGTCTGTAATAAACTGCCGACTTCCATTGACAGCTCCTTCTTACGACAACTTTTTATGTTTTCCCAGCATCTCTTTAGCTGTAATGCCGTTCTCTTGACCACAAAAGGTACTGCATTGTAGGCATTTTCAATTTCGTCCCATGCCGCCCTCTTGAGCTCAATGTTTCGGGCATTTGTCTGTTTGTTTTCAATAATGGGACGTTCACTTACCAAACTTATGATTAGTTCTTTTTCGGCGGAGGAAAAAGCTATTTTTTTTGAGCTAAAAATTAAAATAATGTATGTTGAATGAATTATCAAAAAACACACAAAATAAACATTACTGAGGAAAAATATTTGAGTTACCATTTAGCACTGTTAGCCGGAGATATTATTTCCATTATCACAAAAATTCTACTTGGTATTTAAGCTAAATTTTACTTCAAATAGCGTATCGTATCTAACACAAGCCAGTTTGCAAAAATCAACACATTAATTGAGGTTATGTACTAATTGACATTTGACGCTTGAAAATTGAATAACTTGAAGCTAGCCCCGAAACCGACCAATCAAAACGCCGAATCCTTCCCTATGCATTCACTGAGTAAAGAAATACTTAAGTGTTGTCTATGAAACAAGTCGATGGACATATCCAACACTGTGAGAAATCGGACACTTCGCAGTGAGAGCCAGTACACTTAAATAAGGGTGGTTCTTGAATACGGGTGTTATTGTTCCAACATTACGTGGTGGAGCCAAGCTGCAGCAATGTTATGATTGTTGCACAAATGGGTCGGCTTGACGAACATAGGCTATAGAAGAGCTTTTGTTACATGGTAGAGTCACGCTGTACCTGTATTGTAATTGTCAGAGAATACCAGCGTAAAATAGCAGCTTAACACTGCTGTGTTTCGTATGGTGAGTGTAGAGAACCGGAGAGCCTTTTTACTGGAAACGAGGCATTCCATCTTGGTCAATGTAGATGCTTATAAATCACAGCATCCACTTACCACCAGATAAACTTTGTGCTCGTTTGTCATCCTTATTCTATTAAAAAAAAAACATTAACAATATTTGAGTTCTTGAAGCTCTGGTATCGAAATCAGCAAAGAGTCTGTTCAATGGAGGTTATGAAAAATGTAAACAAGTTTTTTTAGAGATCTCCCACGGTATTAGCTTCAACGCTAGTACCACTGTTAACCATCAACAGCTGAGCGTCATCTAATGCGTGCTTAATGACAGGAAGCTGTCGCCGACTTCCGCGTACGGAATGCGACAGTCACCGTCCGATGACCATCATTAGTTTACCTTCGATGGTCAGATTTATTAAATTGCAGTTATACAATTAGGCCTTGGCCTTAAGCGTGAAAACGAGTTTTTGGTTTTGTAATGCGAAATACCTTCATGATGATTGTCATTTATTGGTGGTTTTTGATTTGGAAACGTATTGTATAAAAGTTTTTCACTAAGCTTAATTGTTGTAGAACTTTAGCTTAAGGCGAGGATTTTCTACATTAAAAGGCTTCTAACGTTCTCTTAACGAAGTACGCGTGCGACATTCGGTGTACAAATAGTTACTTTATTTGAAACGTCTTTGCTTCTTATCAAGTAATAAAGGATGTAAATAAATCAATATGTAAATAATAAAGGTACGTTTCATATAATCGAAAAATATAATATAGTTAGCACTAAAAAAAAAAAAAAAACTCGAACGTCAAACGTTTTTTCCCGCGATTAAATTATGATTTTCTTATCTCGATTAATATAATGATATAACGATTCCTTATATTTACGCGAACACATATATACGCACATATAATTAAATATGTGCGTATATATGTGTTATATATGTGTTATGAATTAAACTTTCTACTGTAATAATAGTTATTTTTTAAAACGTTACCCCCACACTAGGATTTTCTCTTGTATCGTGGAGGCAGTTTACAAACACAAATTTCACAAGGACAAACATCCAGACCCGGAACAATCATTTATAGGCCATACAAATACTTGTTCCGTGCGGGATTCGAACCCGCGCCCTCCAGCGCAGCAACTCATTGCTAAGCCACTGCGCCACGGAGCCGTCAAGTTTTATTCTATTTATATAAATTATTTACAAAAAACATTCGATTAGGAATTTGATTAAGTATTCCATTTATGCGCATATGTTTTTCCGAGCTTATACCATAGATTAGATAATAGTCTAATACTACTTCAAGAACAATCAATTCACGAGCGTCAAATCCGTGTCTAAAATACGATATTGTTGTCCAACCTGGATTTAAGTACTTAATGGAGAACGTTTGATGATAAATGCGGTGTAGTAGAGCGTTTGGCGTACATTTATACGTGATAGAGCCACGCTGCAGATATATTATGGTTGTAGCACGAATGGCTGGACTCGACGTGGTTAGCCACGTCATTCCATTCGTGCTGCAACCATAACCTAAGTAAACGATATCACAGAATACCAGCTTAAAATAGCAGCTTAATGCTGCTGTGTTTCAAATGGTGGATGGTGAGTGTAGAGAACCGTCACTATTTTGACCGGAGAAATGGCATTCCATCTTTGTCTTCAGGGGTGACAACGCATCTGCATTATAATCCTCAATCGAGGATAAATGTAGATGTCTAGAGGACATAGCACCTACCTACCTTCAGGTGGACTGTGTGCGCGTTTGTCACCCATATTCTATAAAAAAAGTATATTTAGTTTGGTGATAGAGCCATGCTGCAGCTATATTAGTAGTATAGTTGTAGCACGAATAGGTCCACTCGACCGGGGAAGGAGCACGCTCTCACAGAATACCAGCGTGAAATAGCAGCTTAACGCTGCCGTGTTTCATATGGTGAGTGTAGAGTTTACTGAAAATTCAGGCATTCTTAGTTCTTAGGGGTGGCAACGCATCTGCATTTTGATTCTTAATCGAGGATAGCTGTAGATGTCTATGGACCACAGCATCCACTTACCAATAGGTGGACTGTGTGCTCGATTATTACCCTATCCTATAAAAAAACAATACCGTATAGTAACGATGTAAGAATATCCATTACCCCATATCAAAAAAAAACTTAAATTTTATATAAAATATGAGTTCTGATGCCCTGGTCCAGCCGACCCATTCCTGCTACAACCATAGCTGCAGCGTGACTCTACCACGTAGGACCAAGTACCAATAGGTACGTAATAAGGTTATATAGTTGTATTATATACGTGAATAGTAAACATTAAATAAAACTGGCCTTTGGTACTGGTTCTATCAATTAAATCACCATCCGACTCAGGCACAATAAGTAAGACAATTATCTTTTCATATGTATTACAAGGGACAGGAAATAGCGTAATCTTAACTTAATTTGAATGTTGACCGTCGCCAGGGTTATCCGCTACTAATGAAGTTTAGCACGTCAGTCCACAATCTTCTTGGACTTATTTAGCCCACAGCAGTCACTTGACATTGGCCTCTCCCAGCAAGGAAGATTTGTCATAATGTTTTCGTTATTTTTCCACGAAATGCTGGATCAACACATCACAATTCACCATCGATTAAAAATGTAACCTTCGTTGGTTCGTTTAAGTATACTAACTAAATATATTTATTTTTGTTCGTATAAGTAACTAAAAATACTTACTAAATATTCATGAAAGTATAAATAACATACAAATGAAAAATGTTCACTGTGTCTTGCATGATTGTCTATTCCGTTACATTTTAATTTTGTAAAGTTAATTGCTATTTTTATTTTCTTATATTACTTCTTATATACTAGCTGGCCAGGCAGACGTCGTACTACCCTCTCCGACTTTGTCCTATAAAAATTCCTTAAATTACCAATAAGAAATATTGAGGTTCACTTAACGGGATAAGAACTAGCCTATCTCTCAAGTTGGACCAAACTACACACAGTGTGCAAAATTTTATTGAAATCAGTTCAGTAGTTTAAGAGTTCATCGCGGATAAACAATGTGACACGTCATTTTTATATATAAAGATATGCGATATGTATACGTGTATATGTTTAGACATACATTTTTGTATGCCTGTAAAATATTATTGCAAATAATAAATACCTTTAGGTTGTTATTTTTTATGTTTAATTGTTGGCACCCATGTAAGATCAGTGTCGAGTGCTCTGGCAGAACCAAGACTATGTAGAATTGGGTACCTATTTAGTAACCATTTACAATATTTTAAATATTATTGCAAGCAAATTGTTATAATGTGTTATTAGATAAACTTATTTTCTTTCTACTGAAGTAGACCGAGTTTAAGTGGTAGA
Source organism: Parnassius mnemosyne (assembly GCA_963668995.1). Lineage (NCBI taxonomy): Eukaryota > Metazoa > Arthropoda > Insecta > Lepidoptera > Papilionidae > Parnassius > Parnassius mnemosyne. The sequence goes on from CAVLGL010000092.1 coordinate 27,178,740, forward strand.
GCCATGTTGCAGCTATATTAGTAGTATAGTTGTAGCACGAATGGGTCGGCTCGACCGGGGAAGGACCACGCTCTCACAGAATACCAGCGTAAAATAGCAGCTTAATGCTGCTGCGTTTCGTATGGTGAGTGTAGAGAACCGGAGACCCGTTTTACTGGAAAAGAGGCGTTCCATCTTAGTCCTCACGGGTGACAACGCATTTGCATTTTGATTCGCAAACGAGGATAGATGTAGATGTCTATGGGCTACAGCAACCACTTACCATCAAGTTGACTGTGTGCACGTTTGTCACCTTATCGCATAAAAAAAGACCATCTCTGATCGCAGTAGACCAGACCGCTGTCTAGATTTTTTACATCTACTATCTATTCAGTCCACGGTGGATGCTACAAAACACTTACACTTACAATGACAGGCACGTAGCGCATTGGCTTAGAATTGAGTTGCGGCGCTGGAGGTCACGGGTTCGAATCCCGAAAGGAACCAGAATTTGTATGGCCTACAAATATTTGTTTCGGGTATTAATGTCCGTTCTTGTACAATTTATGTTTGTAAACTGATTCCATAATACAGGAGAAAATTCTAGGGTAACTTTTATTTGAAAAGAAAGAAAAAACTTGTCGATACAAGTTAAAGGTTAAAGTCCTAAAAATTATTTTAAAGTTTAGATAAACTCTTTAAAGAAGAGACAGCTTGAGACAGGCGCCACGATACCACCATATCTAATCGAGCCCTATCGAAATCCAATTTTAAGGATTGAGGAAAAACACTAGTTACAATGTGGTTATTGCTTCTTTATTTATGTTAACATATTATGTATGATATCTTATATATCTATCTACCCAACTCACGTGTGCACGTGTGTAACACGCGTTTACGTGTGAATTACAGCTGATGAGCAGTGCGATTGTTAAACTTTTTTCTATTTCTTTTTTTTTAATTGTTTTGTGTTTTTTCAACTATACAATATTTTATGACCTGAAGTAAGTCTTCTTCTTACTCCTTTTTTTATAGGATAGGGTTACAAACGAGCACACAGTCCACCTGATGGTAAGTGGTTGCTGTGGCCCATAGACATCTACATTTATCCTCGTTTGCGAATCAAAATGCAGATGCGTTGTCACCCGTGAGGACTAAGATAGAATGCCTTTTTTCCAGTAAAAAGGGTCTCCGGTTCTCTACACTCACCATACGAAACACAGCAGCATGAAGCTGCTATTTGACGCTGGTATTCTGTGAGAGCGTGGTCCTTCCCCGGTCGAGCCGACCCATTCGTGCTACAAATATACCAGTTATATAGCTGCAGCATGTATAGCTCTACCACGTATAAACTCCTGGCCTTATCCCAAGTTATTTGGAGTCGGTATAGCGTGTCTTCCTTTTTTATAGAATATTTTTTTTAGAATAAACGAGCACCAAGTCCACTTGATAAGTGGATGCTGTGGCCAACGGACATCTATATTTATCCTCGATTAAGTATCAAAATGCAGATGTGTTGTCACCCCTGAGGAATGCCTTGTTTGCAGTAATAACCGGCCAAGTGTGAGTCGGACTCGCGCATGATGGGTTCCGTACCATCGTAATACACGTTTATAATAGGGGAGCCCCCTTTAAAATTAAATTTATTTTTATTATTTGTTGTTATAACGGCGACATATATTCACATTGTGTGAAAATTTCAACTGTCGGCAGGTAAGGCAGGTAGATAACTACCTGCCTTACAGGTAGGTAACTACCTGCCTTACCTGCCAATCACGTAGATTCATACATAATCTCACTTCTAACAAATAAACTCCAACACAATTTGCCCATTACCCATTGTTTTACCATATTTTCTACTAAATAGATTTCATCCATCATACATGATGATGAATATTTTCTACTACATAGATTTAAGTCATTTTTTTCCAACTATTTGTTTTTCCTTTGTAAACAATCAATACTTAAATTTGCTCGTAAATGTACCAATGTATCATCAATGTCTACTATTACAATGTGGAATGTCTGAAACCCTGTAAGACAGGTTTACCTAGTATAAGGTGCATGGTAATTAAATATTTTATATTGTTATGTAATATCCCTTATATATTATTAAAATAAATAAATAAACAGTAAAAAGAAAATTTTGTAGAGAGATAAATATTGGACGAACTTATTTACCATTGTTAAATTACATTAGTTTCAGTTACTGCAATGTCATTACACTACCGTTCAATGTCACAGAATATTCTATATGCAAGTATTTTTCATGCATATGGCATAAATTACTTACATTTACACAATATAATGAAACGATATCACCCGTGTACCGCACTTCAATTGACATTGCTGTAACCTGACCTAGAATTTTGAAAAATGTGTTATTAGAAAAAATAGCATAGCGCCCATTACACTAAGGACAGATTTTTCAATCGTCAAATAAAAGTTATCCATCAAATAAATTATAACCTGACAGAATAGTTGTAGCACGAATGGGTCGGCTAGACCAGGGAAGGACCACGCTCTCACAGAATACCAGCGTAAAATAGCAGCTTAACACTGCTGTGTTTCGTATGGTGAGTGTAGAGAACCGGAACCGGGGTGACGACGCATGTGCATTTTGATTCTAAATTTAGATGTCTGTGAGCCACAACATCCACTTACTATCTGGTGGATTGTAAGCTCGTTTGTCACCCTTATTCTATAAAAAATGAAAAGCAAGCAACAATGAGGTTGAGGTGACCGCTCATAGATAATCTTCAATGTTTCTAGATAAAGCGTGTTACTTGCGTTACGTGTTAACATTTTCAGCGGACATATCTATAGTTATGAAAATAATGTCCCTATTTGGTAATGTTGAGACATCGAGACAACAATTGAGACCCGGGTCGATAATTGTTTTGCTCACGTTTTTCATATGTGAAACGCTTCGGTAAATAAGGTCCAAATGGAAAGTGTTTGCCGTGAAATCAAAATTTAAAGTCACTGCGTCTTCTCTAGCCATCGTAGATTACATAGAGTAAGCAAAGGCTAGACTGAGTAGTTGTTTTAGAGAAGTGAAAGTCAATAAATTTATACTTCAAAATATATATTTTTATTCTTAGGGTTCGGTACATAATTAAAAAAATACGGATCTTTTCCGTTTGTCAAGACCCTTGCTAGAACCGGTAAATAAAGGTGAACTGTATAACTGTACAATAAGATAATTAATATTAATTATTTTTTATGAGTTAGTCGAAGTTAAGAGCTGAGCTGAGTCAACTGAAGCTGAACTTAGGCCTTTCGAAAAGGTTGCCATAAAAACGACCTTGCGACACTAATTCCTATTGTGTCTGATGGAAATAAACTACTCTGTTTAGTGTACACAATCATCATCATCATGGTAGCCCTTCTTAAGTTAAAAAGGGCTTACCCTAAAGAATGCTACAAAACACGGTTTGAGCCATCTGCATTCCTGACGCAGCTACATCTGGTAAGACGTGTAAGAGGTCGATGGATGCAGGTGTTTCATAATCGTTACATGATTATAATAAACCGTTGGATTACCCTATAGGGGGATATTTGCCATAGTTGCCACGCTTTGCAGGCGTGTTGGCAACGGCAGTTATTTTAATTTTTTTGTTGTTGTTATTATGAAGACGCAGCTGCCCATCTTTTGGTTTTTTCCCTCTGTCGCCTCTTACGCGGCGTGATAATATAATCAATATAATTTGTGATGTCTGCTACCTGGCTATAACCGCGTAGACAAGAGAGGATAGATTGCACATTTCAAAAAACTATGATTTTAATTTTATTTTTTTATGTTTTCTTCCACACTAAGCATTTCTCCTGTATCGTGGGGGCATTTTGCGCTCATAAATTGCACAAGGATAAACACCTATCTAGGCCTGGAAAAATTGTGTGTATATACTTGTTACGTATTGTGTAAATAAAAAAATGACTTTCAATAAGTATTGTGTAATAATCAATATTGAATAAAAATCTTTCTATTCTATTCTATTAGTTTTTGTACTTGATACGGGCAGGATTCCAGTCCGCAGCGATGCAGACCAATGCCTAGCTACCTCGCTAAGAAGCTATGGCGTATTATATAAAAATCTCTATCTTTAAAATGATCTGCGTACGTCCTCGACCCAACGTCGCATGTTAAGTTGGATGTCACGCGAATCTCGCTTATGAATATCACAAATACAGCTTACCGGGTTTCTTGCGTCAGAGGAGCTTCGGTATCGCTATTTGAAAATAGCACAAGTATTTTTTTAAATTCTCTAAAAATTTATACTCTGTAACTATCTAGAAATTACCAGACAGATCGGAATGAAATTAGAATTATTTGTTCAACTAAAATTAAAACTTTTTTTGTTAGACGTCTCTTTTTAACCAGGCAGACTAAAAAAGTCTGCCTTGTTAAAAAGAGGTTCCTCCGATCAGTATTGTCCTCTAGATCGAGTCTCGGTCACGGCGGCCGGTCTCTACGTCGGAAAACACATACACTATGTATTCTCTCACTCTCATAGTCCGATGGCACGACAATTCGATACCACCGGGGAGAGATCAGGTGCAAGACTAACAAATTTTTCGGAGCATGGATGAGAAACGCCTTGATAAAAATTTCTTGACGGAAAAACCCCATAACCGAGATTCGAACCCGGTACCTCATAATCAGCAGCCGTGCTTACGACCACTAGACCAGCGAGGTGGTCAGAACTTTGACCAGTAGAAAGCCGAAACAATTTTTTTGGTTATTTTTAAGTTTCAATAGAACAATTTATAAACCGGCCATTAGAATTATTTACCATCTAGACCTTCATTATCACTTCCAGGTGAGATTGTGGTCAAGTCACTGGCATATTATAATAAACGAAAAAAGAAAAAAAATACCATAAATAAAACAAACGTATTTATAACAACAATAAGCCACATGTCAACGTCCAAATTTGCTATGAGCAAGGCTTACAAATTTAAAACTTGACCCATAATCAAACCTTCGGCTGTTTCGTCAAGCCATACGATATTTCGGTCGCGTGCAACCCGCGCGAAAATATAGCGAAACCATGCGCCGCACACGGAATAGTAATGTCTAAGTAGGTAAAATTATTCACTGCTTAGAGAGTGTAGAAATCGTGATGAGCGTAGAGCGGGGCGTTCGGCGTGCATAACGAACAACGCACATGTTACAATGACTTGATAGCCTCTTCAACAGCTGAGGTTCTAAAGAGCGGTGACCACTCTGAATGTATGTCGAACAAGCAAATACTTTGCACGCTACGCCGAACGCTCCCCATAAGGCATCAGTAGAGAGCGTCATGACAAACGTACGTCAAATATAGTAATTTCTTCCACACCGAATTTCGCAAGCAAGACAGGATTTTATTGTCCGAGTGTAAGTAAAAACAGATGCACTCTCTCCGGGTTCAGGACCATAGGCTTTACGTGCTTTTCGAGGCACAAGGGTGGAACTCTGCCAACTTCCTGATTCGGGATACTGAGAATTGGGATTGAGACATCAGTCAAGCTTCCAACCACTAAACTAATGTTAATGTCAAAACAATAAACTGGCTCTATGTATCAAACATTATGGGCAGTTAAAATCGCCCAGTTCACTGGTCACCAACTCGCCTCTGAAACAGTGCGATTTTGTACGTGGTAGAGCCATGCCGTGGCTATATTAGTAGTATAACTGCTAACTGCACGAATGGGTCGGCTCGACCGGGGAAGTATTACGCTTTCAGAGAATAGATACCAGCGTAAAATAGCAGTTCAACGCTGCTGTGTTTCGTATGGTGAGGGTAGAGAACCGGAGGCCCTTTTTACTGGAAACTAGGCATTACATCTTTGGCCTCACGGGTGACAATGCATTTGCATCTTGATTCGTAATCGAGGATAGATGTAAATGTCTATGGGCCACAGCAACCACTTACCATCAGTTGGACCGTGCGCTCGTTTGTCACCCTTGTCCTATAAAAAAATGGCAATACCTCGCCTCAAGTGGTAAACTTACGTCCAACAGTGGACTTTTATCGGTTGATGATGGGATGTATGAATTTATCGACGAAACATGCTAAAATAGCAGTTTTATTATTAACTACATCTCTATGGCTTTTTGTAAAAAATATCAACAAAGTTATGGAGAGATACTCGTGTATTAACGTGCTAACAATTCGCGGAATCATTAGCTTTTTATTTTTATAACAACATCTTGGTAAAGTATTGGAATTCCCCGCCAACAGTTGTATGTATCCATTTGTATGTACTCATGTATCCACTTAAGTGATAAAAACACGTTCACAAAAATCTTTTGGCGTCTTTAGACAGTTTTTAGAGGCCTGCCCTTGTTTGGGATATCTAATAAGGGTATGTGAATCTACAATTTTGAGAAAATCTGCACTATGAAAAAAAAATACTTTATTTGACAGTTAGCACCTTTACAAACAATTTAACAGTGGTTCTCACACTAGGCTCGCAGACCTGTATCGTGAGAACCATATACACATATTAACAAAAATAGAATTAGTGCACGGCTGACTTTATAAAGCTTTCCTTACTTTAAATGTCTTCCTCATTTTCTTTATAGTCTGTAAACATAAATATATACTTAAACAAACACACACACACACACACACACACGTGTGTGTGTGTGTGTGTGTACGTATATATATATATATATATATACGTACACACACATACATATTATATAATTTGTTAATATTACAGTATTTTGAATTACTACTATAATAACAATAATATAATAATTATATTACAAAACTTCATTCCTAGGGGTTATTGTCGTTTCTCTTACAGCCTATTAAAGAATACACAATATGGACAGACCCGTTACAATTATTATATAATGGCCATACATACACTAAACGGCCCCACAGTGTCATAGCCAAGCGTTTACCCATTGCGCTACTGAGCGACATAGGATGCCTTTTAGAATTGAGCTTTTGCACTGCTATTATGTCTTATATATTATGTAGTTTATATATGTTTATGAAATCTTACTTCTTCACGTAAGAGCAGCTGTCTCGCTCGTTTCCCGCATAGACCAGTAACAGCTGGCAATCAATCAACTTACTTCACGGCAGGTCACCGAAGCACCAATGACGCATGTGTACAATACTGCACAGTATACTGATTGTGTTTTAGAGTTATCTCTACATAGTATAAAACAAAGTCGCTTCCCGCCGTCTGTATGCTTTGATCTATTAACAGACATAGACAAATCACAACGTTTATAAAGAAGTTTTAACTTCAAAAAATAACCTTAACATATATTTTTAAGTACCCTGTAAACTAAATTCTTACAAAGATAACAGTTTCATCTTTATTTTACATGACCGCATTATGTCATATTAAGTTACTTGGGCAAAAACATTTTAAAATGTGTTAATAAAAATCAAAGTAAACCTTAAAAGAAAACAAGTTCTTATAAAAATGAACGATTATATCACCAAACCTTAAACCCTTAAAACCTTGACTCCTATACGTTGCTCTAACCCAAAATCGTCCTAAATACGTGAAACATAAGCTTGATAATTGTAGCAGGGTTGGGTACTGATCGGATTTAGCGGTCAAGGTCCACTTGAGTTGTGAATGTGGCTATCACATAACCAGCAGGCCGGTGTGTGCAAACATGCTGTAACGACACGCTGTGGTAGGTACTAGGGTTGTGTGTACCCGTACTTTATAAAAAGTATTACATGAGTCGTTTTTTTCTTGAAAATATATATACTTAATATTTTGTGAGAGCAACAAAGTATGAGTAAGTAATTTTTTCTTTTATATTCAATAAACTAATTAATTTTATTTACACGAGAATTTACATTCCCATATCCCGTGGGTTTCTTTAAAGATGACAAAGAGAAATGAAACATGAGATGGGCAGAAGCATCTTCCTGATAAGAACTTGAAATAATAAGAAACTGCAGTTGCCAAGCCGCTTGCCAATTTTAACTGCTGGATTACCATAAACGCTCAGTGGTAAAGCTTCCCTTTGGCGCCAAACACGTGTATCTGTCTGCAAAAAATAAAAATATGTCTGAAAAAAATATTATTTTTTTATAGGATAGGGTGACAAACGAGCACACAGTCCCACCTGACGGTAAGTGGTTGCTGTGGCCCATAGACATCTACACTTATCTTCGTTTGAGAATTAAAATACAGATGCGTTGTCAGCCGTGAGGACTTAGATAGAATGCCTCTTTTCCAGTAAAAAGAATCTCCGGTTCTCTACACTCACCATACGAAACATAGCAGCGTTTAGCTGCTATTTTCCGCTGGTATTCTGTGAGAGGGTGGTCCTTCCCCTTTCGAATCGACCCATTCGTTCTACAACTACACTACTAATATAGCTGCAGCATGGCTCTACCACGTAAAAAACGAATTAAAGACTAATTGCTTTTACTTTTTGAATAATATTTTATTTAGGTGACTCCTATAAAAGAATAGGTTCTATATTCCACGCGTATGTTTTTTTATGTATGTGCAAGGATTTTTCGATAACTGCTAAACAGATATTTCTTTTCGTGACCTCAGGGGTGGTCACATCCAAATTTGAGGATAAGATTCCACTTCAAGGTGTGGAAAAATAAGGGATGATGTTTTCATGTAACATTCAGCTTGTGATGTCGCTTAGTCCACTCAGAAGGGTCAAAATATTAAACTTAAAAGCCGACCTCAAAAAAACTAAAAAGGATAAAAATACTTTCCCTTTCAACCTTAGTTCTTCGATAAAGTTTGTCTTCCCAGGGACTAATTTATTAGTACTATTCTTAGTTCCTTGTAGTTGGTTTTACTTTGTATTAATAGTTTAATTTTTTACTGGTAGCGACCATATTATGTGGTAATGTTGTGTAATTTCTCGAACTTGTTCTTTAATAGTGTCGGCTTGATGTACTTATTAGCTCGCTCTCCATATGATTTAACATGGCGCGAAGTTTTGCAAACGTTTCCATTACTCACAAATTGACAAAGAACGCGATACTAAGAATTTGTGTTCTTAATGTTCAGTGGTTAAATACTACTGAACTGCTGCTGCATGTTTTTGGGATACATCATCATCCATCCATCATCATTACAGTTCTTTACATGTATAATATTTTTCACCTAATTAATTTAATTTTTCTGAATTCAATGCTGCGATACGCTATGCCTTTGCACCAATGTTAAAAGCTATCGGAAATCATTTTATTCTTTACACTCGTCTTTAAAGTTGGTTTTTACTTTTTATTCAAATTAAATTTTTGACCTCATAATGGTTTCTTATATTTACGCGAACACTAGACATTGAATAAAACTATTGTTACGGATTTTTGCGCGTTTAATTTACTTCTTTTGTTTACCGACGTTTCGGGTGCGAATTAAATGCGATAAAATCCGTAAAAATAGTTTTATTCAATCAATTTTTGACCCTTTTATGTGGACTATGAAATATCACAAACTCAAGGTCTAATTAATAATCTGTACAAGTAAATAAATTTGAAGTGTCTGTTTGTAATGTCGAAACAACAGCTTTTTACTAAATGCATATGAAAGTATATAAGGTGCATATAACAAAAATACAATTTTTAACATGAAATTCAAATAAATCCACCTTTAAGGGAAGAAAGTATGAGATGAAATTTTTGGAACGAAGTTCTTCTACGCGGCTTGCAGTAGAGTGAACTGACAGAAAGCCTCACGTAAAGAAAAAGCTTTAAGGGGTCCCCCGACCGCACAATATTTATTTTTTATACTAGCTGTTCCCCGCAACTTCGCCCGCGTGTTATTTGGCGTTTTAATTTTTCTGCGCGGAACCCTAATTATTTTTCTAAAATAAAAGTCTAGGTTACTCCTTGTGACATCAGTTATCTGCCAGTTAAAATCTCGTCAAAATGGGTCCAGCCGTTATTAGCCGGAGATTAGCCGGAACAAACAGATAGACAGGCGTACAGGCAGACAGACAGACAAAAACTTTATAAATTGTATTTTTGTTATTAGTACCGTATATACTTTCATATGCATTTAGTAAAAAGCTGTAATTTTGACATTACAAACAGACACTTCAATTTATTTATTTGTATACATGTAAAGATTTAAGAAAAACTCAAGAGTACCTCGTTTAAAGTCGGGACAGCATCAAAGCCAACTCAAGTCTCTGAGAGATGACTACATATCTGTGCCATTTGCTGTAGAGACTATTGTTCTGTTAGGCCCAAGTGCGGTGAAGTTCCTAAAGTAACTATTCGCACTGATCGTCGCTGTTGGTGATAAAAAAGGCTGGTTCTTTTCTCGCTTAAAAGCTAAGTGTAGCCATTCAGCTAGGAAACGCAGGGAGCGTTTTTGGTACTATAACGCGGAAAGTAGGACTATATGATAATTTAAGTTTTGACTTTTAGTTTTCTACCGACTTCAACAAGGAGACGGTACTCAATTCGATGGTATGTTTTTTTATGTGTGTCACCTCATAACTTTTTACTGGTTGTACCGATTTCGACGATTCTTTTTTTATTTAAAAGCTAGTGCTTCACATGTGGTCCCATATAAGTTTGATCAAGTTGTGACCAATAGTTTTTGAGTTATTCTTAATAATTTATATTGAAGTTGGTTGTACAAAATTTTTAATTTTAAATTATATTTAATAATATTGTATATACACGAAAGAAAAACTAGTGTTTCGCAGTCCGTTTCCTAAACCGTGATGGTTGGTGTAATGGGGTCAAATAATCTTCCACTCACCAGATGTCGCTAGTTGTGACTGAGGTAAAGTTTTTGTTTCACAGTGCCAGTTAATTGAGAAATTAGTTTTAAATAATAGTTTATCAGTTTCAAGTGTATTATATTATTTATTACACAAAAGCCTTAGTGGTTTGATCTTTAATATTTTGCAATTTTTATTTTTATTCTTTTTTTTTTTAATTTTACTACTTTAGATAAATATCCATAGTTTGGTTTATTAATTTATAATTTAATTATTAAATATAACTCATGATACAGAATATATTAACCCATACATTTTCCTAAGTAATTATCTTCCGCGCATGAAATCTTCAAATATTTCTCATTGTAAAGTGGCACCGCTCTGTTGGCAGAAGAAGTCGTGGATGCCCCCATTGACTGAACACATTACGTTTTGAGGATGAAGAAATTGTTTTTATTAATACAATCACAATGGACACGTCTCGCCGTGCACCACGTGACTGTAACTGTAACAATTGAGTGGCGATTTTAAACCGGTTCGTAGCGAAGGTCGATAATCGTATGCAGTGACGTTATATAACTTAACGTAATTAGTTCTTTTTAAAGGGTACCTCTACACTAGGATTTTCTCCTGTATTGTGGAGGGTTACACACACATCACACATACATAAAACATAAATAATGCATGGAGAATATCCAGACTTGGAACTTTTAACGCGGTAGAGCCAATATGTTACGGTCACGGTATACGGTTACGTACGTAAGGTATACATACGAAAGACAGCAGTATTGCTGCTGTCTTTTGATATCGTCCTCGTATGGTGAGTGTAGAAAACCGAAGACCCTTTTCACTAGTAACAAGGCATTCTATATGGCTTATATCAGGGGTGCCAACGGATCTACATTTTGATTCTTAATCGATGATAGATGTTGGTGTGTATGAGCCTCAGTATTCACTTACCATCAGGTGGACTCTTTGCTCGCATGTCAACATAATATTATTTTAAAAAAATAGGTCACACAAACACCTGTTCGTTCTGTGCGGGATTCGAACTCACGGCCCTACAGCGCCGAACCAAACGCACAGCCACTGTGCAACCGGGTCGTAAATATTGTGTACTAGCTTAGGAGCATGGCATTCTCTGTATATATGATAGCAAGCGTATTCGATTAGCGCTAAAATGGTTATTGCCGTTTTAATTACGGATTTACTACAAATGAAGTGAGCGTGGGAAACGAACTTTAGTGGCTTATAGGACTTGACAACTCAGTGACTTAGCATTTGGCTGCTACGTGTTCGCGGGTTCGAATCCCGCACAGAACTTATGTGTATCATTGACGAATAATTATTTTAGTACTTATTCAGTAAAAACTTTGCAGTATGAAAGTAAAATTGCTTATTAATTCACTAATTCACAAAAAAAAAACGTGGTAGAGCCATGCTGCAGCCATATTAATAGTATAGTTGTAGCACGAATCGGTCGGGTCGACTGGGGAAGGAACACGCTCTCACAAAATACCAGCGTAAAATGGCAGCTTGACACTGCTGTGTTTCGTAAAGTGAGTGTAGAGAACCGGACACCCATTTTACTGGAAAAGAGGCATTCCATCTTAGTCCTCACGGGTGACGACGTATCTGCATTTTGATTTTTATTGAGGGTCTATGGATCACAGCAACCACTTACCATTAGGTGGACTGTGTGCTTGTTTGTTACCCTATCCTATAAAAACAAAATAACAAATTTGATAGAGTAAAGATTACTTCCGTAGCATTTTTAATAGACATATAATTTCTGAATCCGTTTGGATGACTTTAGTAACAGCCACCTCAAAATCTTCCTAAGTGACATAGACTCTACGCTCACGTAAATTATACATGTCAGCCTCTATACACACACCTTTCACCTCTGCAGAAGAAGTTCCAGCAATTAGCTCAGCAGTCTTACGCAGATTTATATCTCTTTAAAATTTCATCATACTTGAACGAATTTTGACGATATCCAAACGAGCTTCCTCGTTTGGTGAAAAGAAACTCAGTTTTCCTGTCAATACGCCCTGATCTAAGCAAAGCCGAATTAAGCATATCGATAATATTGATTGCCATTATAACTTTAATGTTCTAAGTAGCTTCATTTATTTATTTTTCTTACTTGTTACCACGGACTTTGTACCACGCTCTCACAGAATACCAGCGTAAAATAGCAACTTAAAGCTGCTGTGTTTCGTATGGTGAGTGTAGAGAACCGGAGACCCTTTTTACTGGAAACGAAGCATTCCATCTTAGCCCTCACGGGTGATAACGCATCTGCATTTTAATTCGCAAACGTGGATAGATGTAGATGTCTATGGGCCACAGGAGCCACTTATCATCAGGTGGATGGTGTGCTTGTTTGTCACCCTTAAACTATAAAAATACTTGCACTAGTTATTGTACTAATTATTCTTAAAATAGCCAGGAGTCTAAGGCCGACCAAATACATTGGGAATTCTGTATCGGGATTCCGATTCGAAATATGATTAGAAATTCCGAACGCAGCAAATCCATATAAAATCAAGGACCTATCACACACGTACAGTAGGTTTTCGTTCGAAATTTTGCGGGGAAAAACGGGATTCCGAATGTATGTGGCCGGCCTTAATATTTACTGTGTGTGACTATGTATGTAAAACGTCTTCTATATACTCGCTTTTTTTAAGTTACAAATATATTACCAAATAATTCTGTTATATAGACATTGGATTCTACATAGACAACAGTAAACTATACGTGAAAACTGTAATAGCGAAGGCAGCGGTTATCCTAGATTTGAACGCACTATCGCCTCGTATCAGACGTTAGAACTTACTACGTAATACGTATCTCATATCTGACGCGTTATGACTTTCGATGATTAAACTCTTATCTAAGGCTTTGTTATTTTGATTGATTGTTTGTAACCTGAAGTGGAAGGATTATTAGAAAGATTTGTACAAACTGTTCTCTATATATACTCTACGGAACAAACACATATTAACGTGCAGAAGAGTTTAAGATTTTTCATAGATATAAGGGTGACAAACGAGCGCACAGTTTACCTGATGGTAAGTGGATGCTGTGGCCCATAAACACCTACATCTATCCCCGATTAAGAATCAAAATTCTAATGCAACGCCTCTGGTATCTAATATTGAATGCCTTGATAGAAGTAAAACAGGTCTTCAGCTCCAGTCACTAAACATCGAAAAAGCAGTATTATGCTGCTATTTCCGCAAGTAGTGTAGGATAATTATTTCTATATTAATTATCTATTTTAGTTCGTGATATTTTTTTAGTTTTATAGAATAAGGTTGATAAACGAGCACTCAGTACACCTGATGGTAAGAGGATGCTGTGACCCATAGACATCTACATTTATCCTCAATTAAGCATCAAAATATAAATGTGTTGTCACCCGTGAGGACTAAGATAGAATGCCTCGTTTCCAGTAAAAAGGGTCTCCGGTTCTCTACACTCACCACACGAAATACAATAGTATCAAGCTGCTATTTTACGCTGGTATTCTGTGAGAGCGTGGTCCTTCCCTGGTCGAGCCGACCCATTCGTGCTAGAACCATAATATAGCTGCAGCGTGGCTCTACCACGCTTAGCTAGAGATAGTATTCCGCTAGTGTTCGGCGTAGTGGAATTATTTCTATATTAATTATTATCTATTTTAGTCCGTTGAAGCGACAACGCAACGTTCTTTCTTTATTTTTATTCTTTATTTAATTTATTTTAATATTCGTGGGTTGCAGCAGCCACTTACCATTAGGTGGACCTCTAAGTTCATTCGTCACTTCCATTCTATATTAAAAAAAAATCTTATTTGATATCTTTGTTTCATAATTCTCTGTAACTAACTGGCAACCGTTTGCTTGTTCCAGTCCCCCCACATTCAAAACCCTAACGCCGACCTCACGTACCCAGCTGAAGCAACAGTTGATGCGAGAGCATGCCCAGGAGCAACTACGCAGAGAATCATTACAGGTGAGTGGCTTTAATTTATATTTTAATAAGAGTTAAATTTGCGTGACGGTGTGCTTTATGCCCGATACAATACGGAAAGGTTCCGGTGCAATAAATTGTTAAGTAGTAACACTAATTAGACCATTATTAGAATAAAACCTTAATCTAATAGTCTAACTAGTGTAACTGCTTTAGTAAGCTTAGTGTATTCAGAATCAGATTTTTTTTAGTGTAAAGGTAAGGAGTATGTTAGGGATGAAGCTGAATGACAGAGTGAGAAATTGTTTAATAAGAGAAGAGTGTGGTTTGCAAGATGATGTTGTGAACAAGATTAAGAAAGGAATGCTTCGGTGGTTTGGCCATGTAGAAAGAATGAATGAGGAAAGAGTGACAAAGCAAATTTATGTTGCAGAGGTGAACGGCATAGTCGGGAAGGGTCGCCCTAGGCGAAAGTTTATCGACCAAATTGGCGATATATTAAAAATGGGCCAAATCAAGAGTACCTTTAACCGACGAGCGTGTATGCGTAGTATATGGATGTGGAGGAAGCGAGAGAGGTGTGTCAGGATCGTGCCAAATGGAAGTCCATAATCTCTGCCTACCCCTCTGGGTGACAGGCGTGAGTGTTTATGTTATATATGTTTTATGTAAAGGTAACAAACAAGCGCACAGTCCGCCTAGCTGATGCTGTGGCCCAAAGACATCATTTATCATCGATTAAATTAAAAATTAATATTCAATCATATAATAATTGTATTATTATATTCACGCAACTGTCTTATTTAATTTGTTTACGTTTAAGTTTATTGTATTGATAACTTTTACCCTTTTGTAAAATCACCCCTTAGTTAAATTTTTTACAGATAGAATATTGCAACTGTTCAATTTAGGCTTGTTTAAAACTCGTATGAACATAAGAGTCTACATCGTTTCGTAAAAGCTATACCTTAGAAACGAACCGGCTAGAAAGTCTCGTATTTTTTATTTATTTTAACAGTGGTAGAGCCACGCGGCAGCTTTTGCTGTCGCACGGATGGGCCGGCTCGAACCGGGGTGGTACCACGACCTCACAGAAAACCAGCGTGAAGTAGAGGTTTACCTCTGCGTTTCGCTTGGTGAGTGCAGGTGGCCGGAGGCCCTTTTTACTGGAAATGAGGCATACCATCTTAGTCCTCACGGGTGACAACGCATCTACATTTTGATTTGTAATAGAGGATAGATGTAGATGTCTATGGGCCGCAGCAACCACTTACCATCAGTTGGACTGTGTGCTCGTTTGTCACCCTTATCCTATAAAATAATAATAATACTGTTACAAATTCATTTATTATAACTTACAGGAAAATCAACACAATTACAAATGTCTATTAATATTTTTGGAACGAAGTTCTTTATCTGACGGTACAAATTTGGCGGATGGGGGCTAGGCGAGAAAAAGTGTAAGATTTTTCTGTCACGACCCCTTCTGACGTAGTGTAGGCGGCTTTGACGGCTATAAGTAAGCGAGATGGAATAATATCCATCTCCCTCGCACCTTTTCTTATCTTGCCATGAAAGAAATATTATTTTATTTTAAATGACGCTTCATTTTAATAGAGGTTAATACATAATTAGTTTATTTGTATTTGTTAATCAATAATATAATACCTTTATCAATAATAATAGACTACAAAAGGAACTTCGTTCCAACCGAGTGTTGCACGACACTCAAGTTTTTTTAAATGTTTTAACAATATCAGCAGGCAAAGGACTTCTGACCTTCAACCAAGAGCAATCTGGGAGTTATTACCACTTATAATTTGAACGTCTCGTTGGTCTAATAGTCGTAAACGCGGTTACTGATCATGAGGTCCTGGTTTCGAATCCTGGGTCAGGCAAAAATTAAAAAAGTTATCGGGCTTTTCTGACAAGAAATTCTCAGTAGCTGCCCGGAGTCAGGAAGTTGGCGGTGTCTCACCGTAAAGCAGTTGTTACTGCGCCTGATCTCTCTCCGGTCGTGTCGACCGTCTCACCGTCTCATCGGACTATGAGAGAGAGGGAATAGAGAATGCACTTGTGCGCTTGAGCATATACACACCAGCACTGTATTCCTGTCCTGCGCAGATAGTTAGCCTCCTTTGAGGCTGGACGCCGTGACCGAAACTCTGTCAAGAAAACATTACATTTCCTGAATCTATTTTTTAGTAAAAAATTTCACTAACAAGTTTTTGGTATGGCAATTTTATCATGTGAAAGGTATTTATGACTTAAGGTGCAAGACGTCTCGATCTATGATCGCATTGTCTTACACTGTTGTATTAATTATTTAGTTTTTTTTTTAATATGAAATATAAAAAATGCTTTTATTTCTTATAGGCACAACAGGGGCAGTCGAAGGAGAATGCCGAAGACAAGAAGAAGTCGAGTCCGACGGACGTACCACGTATTACCCCACACGTCGAGTTACCGCCGCAAGTGTTGCAGGTCAGAGTTAGAGCTTTTATATAACAGTACTAGCTGTTCCCGCGACTTCGTCCGCGTGTTATTTGGGGTTTTAATTTTTTTGCGTGGAACCCTAATTCTTTTTCTAAAATAAAAGTAGCCTAAGTTACTAATTGTGACATCAGCTGTGAAAATCCCGTCAAAATCGGTCCAGTCGTTTCGGAGATTAGCCGGAACAAACAGACAGACAGACGGACAGACAGACAGACAGACAGACAAAAACTTTAAAAATTGTATTTTTGTTATTAGTACCGTATATACTTTCATATGTATTTAGTAAAAAGCTGTAATTTTGACATTACAAACGGACACTTCAATTTTATTTATTTGATCATTTCTTATATTTACGCGAACACCACACATTGAATAAAACTATTTTACGGATTTTATCGCGTTTAATTAACTTATTTTATATTCCCGACGTTTCGGTTGCTTTCCAGCAACCGTGGTCACGGGGGACTGAGGACTGAGGTGGTCAAGACACAGTTAGTTCATTCTGCATAGATCAGAGGTTTAACACTGACATCGGGACGTCAATCACCTTAGTCCCCCGTGACCACGGTTGCTGGAAAGCAACCGAAACGTCGGGAATATAAAATAAGTTAATTAAACGCGATAAAATCCGTAAAAATAGTTTTATTTATTTGTATAGATAACAGTAATTAGTGTAGAAATTGAGTGATGAATGTTCAGCGGAGCGGGGTGGGTCGTTCAGCGTTCATGGAGAACTCACGCTTCTGTACAAGGTACAATCAACAAGCTCAAGTGACGTATTACCAAGCCGCATCTAAGGTTTTTAACCCTTACCCTATGCTATGAATCATATATGAACGTTTCGATTGTTTGACTATTGTGCCTGTTTCCTCCATCCAATAAAACGTATTTTATAATATAAAAGCAGGCTAAGGTGCGGTTGGGATGGCTTTTAGACCACCGTATTAAACCAGTCGTAGAACACGCCGCTATGTCACTCGCTTCACCGTGAGGCTCCAGTAGAGAGCATTTCGTGGCACGTGCACGATGGTATATTGAATAGCACGATGTTCATACGTGGTAGAGGCGTGCTGCAGCTATATTAATGGTATAGTTGTAGCACGAATGGGTCGGCTCGACCGGGGAAGGACCGCGCTCTCACAGAGTACCAGCGTAAAATAGCAGCTTAACGCTACTGTGTTTCGTATGGTGAGTGTATATAACCGTGTGTAGATAACCGGAGACCCTTTTTACTGGAAAAGAGGCATTCTATCTCACGGCTGACAACGCATCTGAATTTTAATTTGTAATAGATGTAGATGTCTATGGTCCACAGCAACCACTTACCATCAGGTGGATTGTGTGCTCATTTGCACCCTTATTCTCTAAAAAAATATGTTATTCTACTATGTCTTGAGTATCGGCTGTATAGGTTGGCAACCCTGTTCGACAATACCACTAGAATTTTAAAACAATCTTTTTTTTTTTTCAATCGCCATTGAGCAAAATGATGTCGTGAATTTTGTTAAACTGGCCACTACACAACATTTTCACTGATAGTAAAATTGTAGCCTATAGCAATAATTTTATAACGCGGGAATGGGTGTAATTTTTAAAATTTGAATAATAAGTACATAGTCACACTCACCGTGTTTTAAACTTACGAGTAGAACGCGAGGTAACACGGTCGCTTAACTAATTGTTTGAAACTGAAACCCATATCATTACAAAGTTTATAACTCCGTGAACAATTATCTCTTTACAACTCTTAAAGATAAATTAAAATAACAAATACGTGTCGCTAACAATGACTTGGTTAGAATTCGATGGCGGAACGGAACGTCTTTTGTTGCGGACAATTATATGAAAAGTTAAAAATATCTTTACCCGATTGTCGCGGAGTCTAAAGGGAAGGTAATATTTTTGTCGGTGGTATATATTTATGTTGTTTGTGCCATTTATATGCCTGTCTATAAACCCTGTAGTAGTCGTAAGTTTTTTTTTATAGGATAGGGTGACAAACGAGCACACAGTCCACCTGATGGTAAGTGGTTGCTGTGGCCCATAGACATCTACATCTATCTTCGATTACCAATCAAAATGCAGATGCGTTGTCACCCATGGGGTCGAAGATGGAATGCCTCGTTTCCAATAAAAGGGTCTCGGATTATGGAAAAGTAATATCTCAATCGATTTGTCATTATTAAACGCGTACACTGACTTCTATTATAAAAGTACGCTAAACTGGCGATAGACCGTGGCATAATGAGGCGATTTGATATTCGTCATTTTGGCGCTGATAGCAGAAGTGACCGTCCACGGAACTAAAAATAGAGATAGGACATCGCGACAAAATATATCGATAAAAATTTGAATATAAAGGCCTACAAAGAATAAATGTATCAATTAATACCTACTTATGTCTTAGACACAAGATTTATACCTCATATAAAACATAAATAGACGCTACATTAGGCTATCTATTATTATATTATCCTTCAAGAAAAGAGCTTACACCTTTCTAAAAGGCCGGCAACGCATCTGCAATTCCCCTGGTTCCTGTGGTGTAGCAGTTGTTCATGGGCGGCGGTAGTCACTTACCATCAGGCGTGCCGCATGCTCGCTTGCCGTCTCTCCTATAAAAAAAAAATTATATTGGATTATAAAAATTTAACAAATAGCAATATTTTACAATTTTTATCAATAGACATTTCAATAATATGAGTTTAGTACTTTTTCAATACTTATTTTATATATTATATTTCATATAGTAGCCTATTTCTATCAGATTTGAATTGTTTTCGTAAATTAATATTGTTATCCTGTAGCCCGTCTCAAGTCCACTGAAAGTAAACTTCTCGTTGCCGTATAAATGATCTCACTCTGCTTATTCACTCACTATGAGCTTGTTTTTTTTTTGAGGATCTTTTTTCTATCCGCTGTCGGTTTTTCGAGGCTGGTTGTTTGAATAGAGTTATTCATCTGTCGGAATCTAGGTCGGTACCTAGCAGTGCATTGTGTAGTAGTCGCACTTAGTGTCCCCCATAGATTGCCTCATAGATAGAATATTTGCCATAGCTGCCACACGTGACAGGCGGGTTAGTAACTGCAGTTACTTGTTATTTTGAGTTGATAGCAGAAAGATGCTGCCGGCCGTATCTTTTTAGGGTTCCGTACCCGAAGCCAGGTAACCAGCGGGGCCCTATTACTAAGCCTTCGCTGTCCTTATTGTCCGTCGGTTCGTCCGTTCGTCCGTCCGTTCGTCCGTTCGTCCGTTCGTCCGTTCGTCCCTTCGTCCGTTCGTCCGTTCGTCCGTTCGTCCGTTCGTCCGTCCGTCCGTTCGTCCGTTCGTCCGTCCGTCCGTCCGTCTGTCTGTCTGTCAGCGGGCTGTATCTCATGATCCGTTATAGGTAGACAGTTAAAATTTTCACAAAATATGTATTTCTGTCGCCGCTATAATAACAAATAATAAAAATAAGTTAAAAATTAAAGGGGCTCCCCTACTAGAAACGTGTTTTACGATGGTACGGAACCCTTCATGCGCGAGTCCGACTCGCACGTGGCCGGTTACTTATTTTCGTCTGTCGCCTCTACGGCACCCACGGGGTGTTAAGTGCTAGTGGATGTTCTTACTTATTAAAAGTTTTCTTTGTGTACTTTTCAGGTGCGAACAGTTCTGGAGAACCCCACCAGGTATCACGTGATCCAGAAGCAGAAGAGTCAAGTGCGCCAGTACCTCAGTGAATCGTTTCAGCCTCAAGCACAGGTGAGTAGTCTTATTCTAAATGTTTTCATAATACATTGTACAACTTATTGTAAATTAATTGACTAAAGTTTATTATATGCTATTCAATTCTATTTCCACCCTTTTATTATTAGCTGGCTCTGCAACTACGTACGAGTGTATGAATGTTGAATGCGATGGAATTTTATCATTCAGTTTTCTTGTACTTCCGGACGTCTGAATAATCTCAAATTTTACAAGCGTATTTCGAACTGATGACAATACGATAATACGGTGTTTTTCACCATGTAAAAAAATAAATAAAAAATACACATTTATGATAGGTTTAGTAAAAAGTAAACGAGAAATGTTGATGAAAGAGAGCCGTACGGGCGATTTATAATCTAAATTGTAAAGAGTCCCTTAGAGAAAAATTTAAAGAAATAAACATATTAACTTTGGCATCGCAATATATTTATGAAAATGTAATGTATGTACATAAAAACATAAATAGCTTTAATAAGAATAAGGATGTTCATACCTTAAACACTAGGAACAAACATAAGCTTGTAATGCCACTTACTAGACTCCACAGAATTAGTAATTCATTTATGGGGCAATGTATACGCTTTTACAACAAAATTCCAGAACATGTTCAAAGTTTGTCAATAAACAAGTTTAAAAGTTTTATTAAAGAAAAACTGTACAAAGAGGGTTATTATAATATCAAGGAATACATGAATGAAAATAACCCCTGGGAATAAGGTGATCGCCACCATGCTGGTTCTATGAAAATTCATTTAAAATTGTAGAAACAAAATTATTGTTAAGTGAAATTATGTTAAAAAAAAAAGTTAAACATCCATAAAAAAATTAACTACACTACACACAATATTTACTTTAATGTCAACTTTTAAAATAGCGTCGATAAATTAGCGAACTTTCGACCCTTTATAATTTAATTGACTGATGAAGAGCTATATTATCACAGAACAATATCTGCAAACAAGGCTGTAGTTTTTTGATTAGCCGGATGACCATGTTACCTTCACGTACTTTATAATATTATGCTAAATAATTTTCGCAATACAGGTGTGTTAAACATGAGGACTAAACATGTTTAGCGAATAAATGATATTATTGATATTATTACAATGTACGACGCAGGTTGCAGCGAGCACTAGACCGGGCCCGGTGCAGTCAGCGCCGGAGCTGTGCGCCTCGCCGGAACGAACCTCCACTTCCAGTCTCCTCAGCCCTGGATTATGTTCCTCCACTGCACACACATCCGAAGTGAGTATGCACAATTTTTTATAATTTAGTCCGTCCATAGAAAAACAGACAGGGAAGGCTAGTGTGTTGAACCAACACCTTTATTAAGCTTATCTGTACAATATGATACAAGTTTTTGAGAACTAACCAGCTGGTATTTTAAACATAAATTATATTTTTCTTTAACGTAAGAAATTAAAGAGCTTTTACCCCTATGTAGGGATGATGGAGCCTTAATCATCAAGCTGTGGCAGACGGATTGCAAATCCAAAGTACGAAATTCCTTGCACCTTTAACACTACTAGATGTCGCTGGTCTTTGTAGTCTGGAGTAAACGAGATGGTTATAGCGCCATCTGTCGGGAACACTATCAACCAAAAGTGTAAATTATGAACCATTCTACAGTGTTTTAGTTCCACTTTGAATATAGTTTATAGAGTCTAGATATATGATTAATAATCGATTAATTGAAATGAATCAACAATGGACATCGACAACTTTTTTGCCTTTGGCGCCTTTGAAATGAAATTAAACTTTTTTTATTCATTTTCTTTTTATTTCCGCCAACAATATATTTTTCTTGTACTTCTGGACGTAAAAAACAACAATGAATATATGCTTACAATTGAAAGAATGCTATTGATGACCTGTATCTTAGATCAGCATGTCTCCACTTGTATTTCTCCGTGGACAAAGTACATAGATGAAATAACGATATACGTATATATATTTTTTATACGCGGTAGAGCCATGTTGCAGTTATATTAGTAGTATAGTTATACCACGAATAGATCGGCTCGACCGGGAAAGGACCACGCTCTCACAGAATACCAGCATAAAATAGCAGTTTAACGCTGCTGTGTTTCGTATGGTGAGTGTGAGAGAGAGAACCTGAGACCTTTTTTACTGGAAACAAGGCATTCCATCTTAGTTCTCACGGCTGACAACGCATCTGCATTTTAATTCGCAAGGGCCACAGAAATCACTTACCATCAGGTGGACTGTGTGCTTGTTTGTCACCCTTATCCCTAAAATATATTATTATCTACGACACATACGTCGGTTAAGGGTATTTTTAATTTGGTTAATAAACTTCAGTTGACGGTCGTCCTTTGCTGGCTCCATTACTCACTTCTGCGGCATAAAGCACGAAGGAAGTATTTCTTTGTTTTGTTATCCATTACAGCCTATAAAAAGTCCTATGTTGAATATAGGCCTCCCCCAGAGATTGCCTTATAGTAAGGATATTTGCCGTAGCTGGCTCGCTTGGCAAGCGGGTTGGCAACCGTAGTTGTTTTATAATGTTGGTAGTTGTTATCAGAAAGGCGCGGCTGCACACCTCCTTGTTTGTTTACTGCTGTCGCCTCTTACGACACCCGAGGTACGATATGAGGTAGTGGTATTCTTACAACGCACTGCACGCACTATTAGGCAATCTATGAGTGTTCAGCAGTGGATTTATATAGGGCGTAATGGATTGAATGGTAATGGTATGGTTGTGCGGTCGGCAGCCGGACGAGTTCCTGGAGGACATCCTGTCGCTGGACGGCGGCGCGGCGCGCTCGTCGTCGGGGCCGCCGTCCGCCGCCAGCTCGCTGGCCGGCGACTGCGCGCTCACCGACGCCGACATGCACGCGCTCGCCAAGGACCGCCAGAAGAAGGACAACCATAATATGAGTGAGTCACTCGCATTACACTCTTACGTGAATCTGTGTTTCATTGCTCTGTGTTACATATGTTTATATTTTATTGCACTCTACTGTGTTAGATGGCTCTGTGTTACATGTTTCGACATTTCACTGCGAGAGTTTTGGCGCGAACTTGACCGGCGGCGGATTGCTGCTCCTATATTATTGTTTAAATAATGGTTTGAAGTGGATCTTGATACGTAAAAGTGGTGCGATTTTGTTTATTAAGTATCTACACATGTGAACTATTCGTGGAAACGGTCAAACAAGTGCTCTGATGGTGATGTGATTCTCAAGATAAGGTGTCTGTCTGCTTAGGCGCCTTGAGATACCATCGCCAGCTGTCGGTTGACTGCTGGCTCAAGTTGCCGTCATAATCTCCCAAGGGCTGCACAATGTGACGCATCAACATATTGTGAAGTAGTTAGTGTACTATGAAGGATAATTATACATTGTAATAACTTCAGGCTCAGAAGTGCTGTAACCCAGAGCCGTAAAGCCAGTTTTTATAAAAAAACATTTCAGTGCTCTGTGTTACATGTTTCTGTATTTTACTGCTCTGTGTCACATTTAATAACGATGACAAACGAGCACACAGTCCACTTGATGGTAAGTGGCCCATAGAAATCTACATTTGTCCTCCATTACAAATTTAAATGCAGGTGCGTTGTCACCACTGAAAACTAAGATGGAATGCCTCGTATCCAATAAAAAAGTGTCCTGTTCTCTACACTCACCATACGAAATACAGCGTACATTAACCACGAATATTTATTTAGTTGATCACTTAACCTTGAAAATCGGATTTCCACAAACTCCTCTTTCATAATGATCCAAAACAATGTTTCTTCTCGCCAGTCGAGAGGCGTCGCCGCTTCAACATAAACGACCGGATCAAGGAGCTCGGAACACTGCTGCCGAAGACGAATGATCCGTTCTACGAGGTTATCCGGGACGTGAGGCCGAACAAGGGCACTATACTCAAGAGCAGCGTGGACTATATCAAGTGCCTGCGGGATGAAGTCAACCGACTCAAGCAGAGTGAACAAAGGCGGAAGCAGATCGAACTGCACAACAGGAAGCTGATGCTCAGGATACAGGTCACTTAATTTTTTTATTTTTGGAGATAGAGATGTCGAGAGTGTTATTTTTTTGATCATGATATTTCCTAGGTGGTAGAACTCTCTCTTACCTATTTCCGGCGGCAAATAGCAGTGCTTGCACTGCTGTGTTTCGATGTGAAGGATATACAGAAAGAAGAAGAAGGACAGGGAGGCATTCCATCTTAGTCCTCAGAGGTGACAACGCATCTGTAGCCTGCATTGTTTAAAATTAGCTAATTTAGGTGTCAGGTGTCCATGGACTGCGGTAGCCACTTACCATCAGGTGAACTATAAATTAGTTTGTCACTTCAAAAACCTAAGGTCGGTTTTTTTTAAATAAAAGTTTTATTTATATTCGATATAACATCACATGCTCGTTAAATAAAGAAGAGCATTTTACGTGGTAGGGCCATATTGCAGTTATATTAGTAGTATAGTTGTAGCACGAATGGGTCGGCTCGACCGGACCACGCTCTCACAGAATACCAGCGTAAAATGGCAGCTTAACACTGCTGTGTTTCGTAAGGTGAGCGTAGAGAATCGACCTTTTTACTGGAAAAGAGGTATTCCATTTTAGTTCTCATGGGTGACAATACATCTCCATTTTAATCGCAAACGAGGTTTAATGAAGATGTATATGGGCCACAGCAACCAGTTACCATCAGGTGGACTGTGTGTTCGCTTATCAAGGTAACTTTCTATAAATCTATCTCATAATTTTTTTATTAAGTAATAAGTTATGATTTGATTTGATTAAGTATGTGTTGTAGCGGTGTCGTACCATAGGAGTCGTAAGAGGTGACTATAGAAATTGTCAGAAAGATGTCATGATTTCTGACAATTTTTATAGATGACAGATGGCGGAATTCTCTCAATTGTGTCAGGCGTGACATAATACTCAAAGCAAAGACTTCTATGTACTTATATTATTATACGGGCATTACGGTATGAATACATTGCGCGTTATGTTATGGTCATAAGAAATGTAATTGCTTTAGAGGCGACAAGGTTAGTTCTTTCTTTAAAGGATTTCAAAAAGGTGGAGGTACTCTATTTGACTGTAAGTTTTTTATGTGATATAAAAATATACAGTCATCACTTACAAATTTTTTCTCGGTGAACTGATTTCGATTATTGTTTTTTTTTTTCTATTTTAAAGCTGGTGCTTCTCAAGTGGTCCCATATAAATTTGATTAAAGTTGGTTGTATAATTTTTTTTATATTTATTTAGTATATTCTATGTTCAACATTAAGTAGAATATTTAATTTGGAACTAAATATCCTACTTATCTTACTAATATTATAAAAGCGAAAGTTTGTGTGTTCTTTCTGTCTCCTTGAGCTTATTCCAAACTAAGTATGTACTGTGTATGTGTAATTTTTTCACGCACAAACGGCTGGACTATTATTTATGTGTGGGTTATACTATTTAATATCTCTGAGGGAGAACAAATAATGGCTAATTATTATAACTAATATAATTTAATTTACAAATCAATTAAAATATAAATATTTTATTCCAAATTAGGCATCTGAATGCACTTTTTGAATGCCAATTTAAGAACATTAAATTGTATTTAAGTGATCTCTTTGCATATATAATGTCACCGAAATATAACTTAAACATTTCGTAAAAATCAGCTTAAGTATAATTTCCTTTATTTTAATATTGAAAGTTGGATTACTGGGTAAAATAATTGAATTCTAATTACGGCCCTGTCTTTTTGTTATTTTTATGAGGTTTACTTGACGAGAATAAGGCTTGTTCTCAAAATGATCATAAACTATAAAAATAATATTTTGCGATTAAAATTTCTTTATGTTTGAATGCAAAACAAGTTTCAGCATCTTCGTATGATTATTTTACCAATACTGAGCTCTACGGACCTTTATATTTTTAGTTTACATGACCAAGAT
The DNA here is from genome assembly GCA_963668995.1 of Parnassius mnemosyne. Classification (NCBI taxonomy): domain Eukaryota; kingdom Metazoa; phylum Arthropoda; class Insecta; order Lepidoptera; family Papilionidae; genus Parnassius; species Parnassius mnemosyne. The sequence goes on from CAVLGL010000092.1 coordinate 27,205,542, forward strand.
GACACAAAGTGTCATCATCTAGTGTCAAATATATTTAATTATATTTGAAAGCCGACGCAAAGAGATTTTTCTAGAACTATTTTAATAAATTAGGTGTAAAATTATTTACAAATGATATGTGATGCCATCCATAACATCAGAGAGTCTATCTCACAACACTTTATCCTTTTCTTTTTAATACTACGAAAATACACCGATTTGCGATTTTTTCAACACATAAGTGCACAGGACGAATGCTGACAGTATACTAACTAAAGCCACGTCCACTATGATGACGTCAGGACCTAGTTAGAATCACAGTGCACAGTTGCTTATGCCGTCTCCTCTTTGTATTTGCTTCATGGTTGCAATAAGTAAAGGCACGTGGTGACGCTGCAGGAGCTGGAGCGGCTGGCGCGCGTGCACGGCCTGCCGCTGGACGCCGACAGCGAGCCGCCCGCCGCGCCGCGCCCCGCACCCCACCCCGCGCCCGCACCCGCGCCCGACCTCACCGCGCCCGCCGACCTCGCCAACCTCGCCTCAGACCTCGCCGACCCACCGGTAACTGCTCCATTTACATTCGCTCTTACGCTTTGTCTTTTTACTATTTCAATACAATTAAACGTGAGCCATGCTGCAGCTATATTAGTAGTATAATTGTAGCAAGAATGGGTCGTCTGGACCGGGGAAAACCACACACTCACAAAATACCAACGTAAAATGGCAGCTTAACGCTGCTGTGTTTCGTATGGTGAATGTAGAGACCCGAAGACCCTTTTTACTGGAAAAGAAACATTCCATCTTAATCCTCACGGGTGATGACGCATCTACATTTTGATTCTTTATTAAGGATAGATGTAAATGTCTATGGGCCAAAACAACTACTTACCATCAGGTAGAATGTGTGCTCGTTTGTCACCCTATCCTATAAAAAAAACCATACCATGGAGTAACAATATAAAAATATCCACTACCCCATATCACCTTGTAAGTATCGTAAAAAACGATAGAGGAAAACAAATCAGGAGATGGACAACAACGTCTTCCTAATAATTAAGCCGTACACGAGATATCACCTTATGGCCATTCAATACTTAATGGCACGGGAGAATATAATATGTGTCTTAAAGGAAATAAATTTACTTACCGAGAAACTCGTACTCACAATCACTAATTAGCGTTAACTCTAAATATCGTGATATGTAATGTTGTATGTGTTACTTTGTTACAATGTCTATAATATTGTATAACCGAAAAACTCAAATAATTATAAAACTTAAAACTAATTTAATTGATAATGTAGTAAGAGCACAACACAGTACAACAGCAAGCGCGAATTAGCGCAGACTTTATTGAACTAATGACCCTATCGTTTTAAAGGTGAAGTGAAGTGACAATTTTTAGTCACACCACCGCCATCTGTGATAAATACAATAATGAATTCACATGTTCGGCACAATGACTTAAGGGCATCCACGACCTTTTTTTGCCACACACTAGAAAGTGAGATATAATATTTGACAGATATCATAGCGGGGAAGTTAGTTTGTTCGAAAAATGTAAAAGATATTGTTTCTTTCTGTACTATTGGTTATTTTATATTAATAACATTAAAAATTAATAAACCAAACCAAAGATATTCATAAAAGTAGGTAAATTTAAAAAAAAATTTCAAAATGTTCAAATAATTAAAGAGCAAACCACTGAGGCATTGTTTTGTGTATTAATATAATACTCTAGAAACTGATAAACTTTTATTAGAAACCAACTTCTTAATTAAATTACATTGTGTAACAAAAAATTCACCTCAGTGTCAACTAGCGACATCTGGTGAGCAGAAAATTATTAACCCTCATTACCTAATAACAACTAAAAATAAAAAACTGCGTTTGCCAACCCGCTTGCTAACCATGGCAACTATGGCGGAATCTCCTGATAAACCAATCTATTATGGAAGCCTATGTTAACGGTGGATTTTTATTTACTGTAATAAATCGATAGATGGCTGACTTGTATGTATTTAATTTCCTAGATTTGCGAGTTTTCCTTACAAAATTGTCGTTTAACAATAATCACAGCACATAACAGCCCGTTTCAATAAAGACTAGCCATCTACGCAGGACAGGATTACAGTGTAAAAATGAGTACGTAAGATCGGCAATCCAACATGACCGAAGAAAGATTAGGCGCAGGCCAAACGGCTTCGCGTTGTGCGTTCTTTCCAAGGCATGAAAGTGAAACTCTACCAAGTTCCTCACTTCGACCTGCTACTGACAATTTCCCAACCTGTACCGGATCTCGAGTGATCAGATAAAACCAATCGCGTTTACAACCACTAAAGCGACCAAACAATCAATTAAAAAATCTACATTATTGTTTGCACAAGCTTCTAATTTCTTGCAATAACAATGAAGAACTCAATGTTTTCATTTATTTATTTAATTTCGTACTCACAGCTTCCATTACAAGGTTACCTATTAAAGTAGGGCAGTAGTACTTACTAACTATAATAATAATAATTACTAACTTATTAACTACTGCATTACTTACATATAATAATTTAAAATGCAAATACGTATTTACTTAATATGTTTACATAAAAACCATTTTTGTAACTTAAAACATAAAGCGTCCGTTTGGAATTATGTAAATTATATATATTATCATATTATATTTGTTATTTTATACGGGGTAGCTATATTATGGTTGTAACTCAAATGAGTCGGCTCGACCGGGGAAGGACCATGCTCTCACAACATACCAGCTTGGAACACTAGAATAATGCAGTGTTTCGTGTGGTGTATGTATTAACCTTAGACCCTACTTACTGGAAACAAGACATTGCATCTTAATCCCCACGGGTGACAACACATCTGCATTTTGATTTCTTAATCGAGGATAGATGTACATGTCTATGGGCCACAGCATCCTCTTACCATGAGGTGGATTGTGTGCTCGTTTTTCATCCTTATTCTATAAAAAAATTATTATCTTGGTTTCTTATGTTCTCTATCTCATTTCGCTGTCTAAACCTTTTGTCCAAACTAAAACGAACTATTTTCTCGAAACTAATTATCCTTACCAAATTCTTCCACCATAAGAGAATTTTACTTTAAAACAATGTAATATTTTTAAACTGTGCGGTTATTTTGCAGGAGATGGTGTTACCGAAGAGTGAACCAGCGCCCGCGATGGAAGTGAGCGAAGCGCCAGACCTGCTGCGAGACATGCCGCACACTGACTGTATGCCACCGCTCGACGCACTTGGTAAGCCAACGTGCTCACTATTATCACTTGATTTACACTTTATTGTATAAAATATCTCAATAAAATGAATAGAATTGAATATTTTTTAATTCAGTACAAGTAACACATACATATACATTATATACACTAAACATATACCACTGCACTGGTACGGAAAAACCTCTATTCTGGAAAGAACCAGCAAGAAACTCAGCGAGCCTTTTTTTATTTTCAAAGTAAATTATACAATAAAGAACACAGATTGTACGAATTTCTTACAAATCTTATTTAAAAAACAGTTTGAAAGCGTCCACGTTACAATTTTAATACTAATCTTTTAAAACATGATCACAGAAGAAACGGCATTTAACATTCAAAAGAAAAATGTTTTTCCAAAAGTCGCTTTAATAAATTATGTCTAAATCGATTATACTCTCGTTTGCCTTATTTCATTTGCTATTTTGTTAAACACTTGAATGACCATCATTGGCCACATAACATGTTTTGAGTACAGACTAGTTTTTAATAGAGGCAAAATATTTTTTCTGGATATCTGTTACTATTTTTTTTAATGTTGTCCCTGTCACTTTAACTTAAAGTGACAGAGACAACACCAGACTTAACATTGAATGACGTTTGAGTATTTGGTCATTAGTTTAGTAAAAACATTAGGATACATTTTTACGAATATATGTGTTAATCTTTACAGACGGTCTCAAACTCGGCTCGTGTTCGCCGCTGGGGCGCGAGGGCCTGCCCGAAGGCCTGCCTGAGGGCCTGCCGGAGGGCCTGGGCGAAGGTCTGCCTGAAGGCCTGGGCGAAGGCCTGGCGCTGGGTTGCCTGACACCAGCTCTGTGCCTAGACTCCGCACCCGATATGTTCGACCACAAGGACGTCAAGGTAACCGCCGTCTTAATATGTTAAACTGCCTTTGTAAGTTGTAACTTTTATATTTTTTAGTGATGGTTGTAATATTCGTAATCGATTATATGTTACAGTCAAAATTTATTTCTGGTTAAAACCACTTTTAACTGCAAAAATCTGGCAAATGTAGTTTTGACGGAGGACGTTGGTCAAAACCACTTTTAACAAATCACTCAAGAGTGGTTGGGGACCTACAAACAAATTAAGATCACAACTTATTTCTGTTAGGAGATGTAACAGAGTTGCTGTTTCATGCTAGTATCCTGCTAGAGCGTGGTCCTTCCCCGGTCGAGCCGACCCATTCGTACCACAACCATAATATAGCTGCAGCGTGGCTCTACCACGTATAATAATGATGGAGATGAATCTAAATCTAAACTTGCGTAATATTGATTCAACAGATGCGGTTATCTCCATCGCCGGGGCTGCTGGGCAGCGAGGACAGCGATGCCGTTCTCAACCTGGCGGAAATCGAGGACCTAATGGACGACGACTCACACAATCCTGTCACACAAGGTATTTCAAACAGTTCGTAATGGCACTAGCGTCAATACTGGTGCCATGTTGGTCTCGGACTTATGCGTCTCGTGATTGTGTAGGACTTGTAACTTTGTTAAAGGTTTTATAAATTTGCACATCATATTATTTATTACGTAGATCATAGTAAGTTAAAAATAAAAACTTTAATATAATGGATTTCTGCAAAGTGACGTCTGATTTTATTAATTATAAACCTTTTTCTTTCATAGTTATTTTGTATTTATTGGTAAATAAATATTATTTTAAAAATATCTGTTTTGCTCACCCTGCCTAACTGGTTTGAATTGACAGCTACGATGTCACAATATGGCGTTGTAGGTACTTTGTAAAAATATACCAAACTGTACCTTAATTCAATGTAATAAAATTACTTTTTCAGGGGATCCGATGCTATGTTCGTCGCCCACATCACTGGGGCTGTGCACGTCCGAACAGTTGTTGCATGATGACTCACATTACACCTCTCACCATCACGGTAAATACAACCATTTTAATTAATTTATGCTTAATTGTTTTCATCCCGTGGGTGTCGTAAGAGGCGACAGAGGTAAATAAATCGGGAGATCATTGCATCTCCTGATTGCGTTACTATAAAGGTAAAGATCTACATTAAGTATTTCAAACAAAATACCAAAATTAACTCTCATATTCTCATATCGAAAGCAATGCTATGAATTAGTTATTGTATTTTCATGCAAAAATGGCATATCTCGAAAAACTTTACGTTTTCCGTGTTAATCCTAATCTTGTACCAGTACACCCTTGATGGCAAAGTTAACTTTTACCAGTTGCCAGACATGACTACGTCTATCCTCGATTAATAATCAAAATCCAGATGCGTTGTCATCCCTGAAAACTAAGATGGAATGCCTAAAAGGTAAGGAGGACTGTCTCTGTCTATGAAAAAGTGTCCTTCGAAATGCATTAAATTAGGGTGGCGCTACAATAGCAGTAGGGTGTAAATTATAAATTCATTATTTTAATAAAAAAATTAAATTAATAAATTTTTGATCAAAATTAGAGAACAAAAGTTCATAAAAAAAAAAATGATAAAAAAATGCACAAGTGTAAATTTTTGGATGAAAAAATTATTAGAATAAACTATAAAAACGTTTGAAAATATTTTTATTGGCATAAAATAAACAATAAGTCTTAAAATATATTTTTTTTAACTCCACAAACTTCAACCCATCTACAACAATAATCAACACCATTTATACGCTCTACCCACCATAAGTAAAAGGGTCCCAGGTTCTCTACACTCACCACAGCAGCATTAAGCTGCTATTTTACACCGGTATTCTGTGAGAGCGTGGTCTTTCTCTGGTCGAACCGACCCATTTGTGCTACAACATAATATAGCTTTAGTGTGGCTCTACCACGTACAAAAACTATGGTATTGCATTCGTTTGACGCTAACGTCTTACTGTGGAATAGAGGAGAGAGAGGCTCAAGGCTCATGGCCCATTGGGTTTTTATGGAAAGATGATGATGGGTTCATATTGGTTTATGATTCTATCTCCCTTAGTGTAACTTAGAATTTTTCAAAAATATACTGGGCGTTGCCATCCTTGCGACACAGTAGCGTAAAAACCGACCGTATACCAACGAGAAGTCTTTAAATTAAGCTATCGAAATTTCCGAACGATTACAATCCTAAACCTACCGTCCGAGCTTATTAGTGTTGGCTTATAGATAAAGATAATATACTGGAAACGTTGCCTCATAGATAAAGAATGTAATAGAAATGTTTGCCGTTTCCAGGGCTTAACACTTTACCCTGGCGGGAGATATTTTTTTATAGAATAAGGGTGAAACGAGCATACAGTCCCCCTGATGGTAAGTGGATGCTGTGGCCCATAGACATTTATAAATAAAATAAAATAAAAATAAAAAAGCCTTTAATTCCATGCATTACAATGATTTTTCAGCTTTGAAATATTATACAACAATTCAATTCAGATTCCCTAGATCAAATGATAACATAATTATTTATATAAAAAAATAAATAAAAATAATAAAAATAAAATACATGACATTTAGCTCAGAGTACTACTATTAACATAACACATTTAGATTTTTTTTAAAATTATTATTTAATTTTTGCTTATATGTCTATCTTTCATTATTATTATCATATAATTATTTATTTAAAATTTATAATCTTCTTATACAATTCAATGAACTTATGTAAAAAGGTTGTCATTAAATAAATAAATATTAAATATCAAATTAAATAAATCAATAGAATAATATTTAATGCTAAAATGATATTAATATTATAAATAGCATGGACCCCTCTCAGGTAAAGGCCTCCTCCAAGGATTTCCATTTTTCTCTATTTTTTGCTATTTGTAACCAGTTTGTTCCTGCGATCTTCTTTATGTCATCCTCCCATCTCATGTAGGGTCTCCCTGCTCGGCGTTTGCCTGGCGGGCCCTTCCATGTGGTTACATGTATGGTCCATCTGTTGTCCACGTATCGGGCTATATGACCGGCCCATCTGAATTTTAGTATTTGAGCGTAAGCCAGCGCGTCTATTGCTTTGGTATAGTTTCGTATTTTCGAGTGTCGTATTTTGTGTATTTTCTTTATGTTCAACATGCTACGTTCCATTCCTTTCTGGCATGAACTAATTTTGTTTTTAATTTTCTTCGTAATTTTCCACGTCTGGCAACCATACGTTAGAGAGGGCAGAATGCATGAGTCCATAGTTTTTGTTTTGAGCTTTATCGACATGTTGCTTTTAAATACTTCTTTTAGGCTCCAATATTTGTTCCACGCGATTTTTATTCTGCGCTGTATCTCCACTTCATTGCTGTTCGTTTTGAAACTTATTTGTTTTCCAAGATAGATATATTCATCCACGTAGTCCAGCGCTCTATTTTCTAACCTGATACACTTCTTGATGTTATTTGTCATAAGGTTCGTCTTTGACAGGTTCATCTCCAATCCCACTTGTCTGCTACTTATATTGAGGGTCTCTAACATGTATTGCAGGCCACAGCTAGTTTCTGATAATAACACTATATCGTCTGCGAATCTTAGATGGCTTAGGTATCTGCCATTAATGTTTAGACCACATTTATTCCAATCCAGTTTTCTTATGATGGTTTCCAGTACAGCTATAAAAAGATTTGGCGATAACGGGTCACCTTGCCTTACTCCTCTCTTAATAGGAAAGCTTTGGCCAATCGTTTCCAACTTTACTTTGCCAGTGCTTTTACTATAAATGTTTCTTATCACATCTATGTATTCCTTTTCTACTTTTTGAGCTTTTAAGGCTTCCCAGATACTCGTGTGGGATATTGTATCGAATGCTTTTTGATAGTCGACAAAGGCGATGTAGAGTGGTCTGTGTCTTTCCTGGTACTTTTCAATAACTAGTTCTAGGGCGTGTATGTGATCTATTGTAGAGAATCCTTTGCGAAAGCCTGCCTGTTCTACAGGTTGCCATGTGTTTAACGGTTCGCTTATTCTCTTATTAATGATCGAAGAAAATAATTTATATAGAGTCGGTAAAAGGCTAATAGGTCTGTAGTTGCCAATATCATGGGAGGAATCTCCCATGATATAGACATTTATATTTATCCTCAAATAAGTATCAAAATTGAATTCCTCCAGAAGCTCTTTAATTCCGTCCTCCATGGTGGCATTACACCGGAGGCGTGGAGCAGAAGTGCGGTGGTTTTGTTTTTCAAGAAAGGTGACAACACTCTCTTGAAGAACTACAGACCGATTTCCCTTCTGAGCCGCGTCTACGTGCTGTTTTCGAGAGTCATTACGAATCGTCTCGCGCGCAGACTTGACGACTTCCAGCCTCCCGAACAAGCCGGTTTCCGAAAGGGCTTTAGTACCATAGACCACATACATAGACACACCCTTCGGCAAATTGTACAGAAGTCCGAAGAGTACAATTTGCCACTATGTCTAGCGTATGTGGACTATGAGAAAGCCTTTGATTCCGTCGAAATATGGGCGGTGCTGCAGTCCCTTCAGCGGTGCCAAGTTGACTGTCGGTATATCGAAGTGCTGAAGTGTTTGTACAGTAGAGCTACGATGGCTATCCGAGTACAGAATCAGAGTACGAAACCTATCCAATTGCAGAGAGTTGTAAGATATAGTAATTGTAGTTGTAAGTCTTTATGGCAGAATCGCTGGAGGACCTAAGCACTATGCTCAATGACCTCAATAGTGTCTCCCAACGAATAGGTCTTAAGATGAACATGGACAAAACAAAGATCATGTTCAATGTCCATGTCACACCTATGCCGGTAGTTGTTGGGAGCACTAAGCTCGAAGTTGTTGACGAGTATGTTTACCTGGGACAATTAGTCCGACTAGGTAAGTTCAACTTCGACCGAGAGGTCAATCGACGGATTCAACTCGGCTGGGCAGCGTTCGCTACGACACATCTTCTCGTCAGACATACTTCAAAACCTTAAAACGAAATTGTATAATCAGTGCTTGTTGCCAGTGATGACTTACGGATCTGAGACGTGGTCCTTCCCTGCTGGCTGTATGAGGAAGCTTAAGGTCATTAAGTGAGCTATGGAGAGGGCTATGCTCAGGGTTTCTCTGCGTGATAAACTTAGAAATGAGTATATCCGCAGTAGAACCAGAGTAACCGACATAGCCCAACGGAGTAGTAAGCTGAAGTGGCAGTTGGCTGGCCATATAGCTCGAAGAACCGACAACCGATGGGAAAGAAAGGTTCTTGAGTGGCAGCCTCGTACCGGTAGGCGAAGTGTAGCGACCCCCCACGAGATAGAGTGACGACCTGGTAAGACATGAAGGAAGTCGATGGATGTAGGTGGCTCAGGACCGTGCTTTGTGGCATTCCTTGGGGGAGGCCTATGTTCAGCAGTCGACTTATGAAAGGCTGTAATGATGAAGAATGAAAATATAAATGAGTTGTCAAGCCTGAGGACTAGAATGGAACATCTCGTTTCCAGTAAAAAGTGTCTCCAGTTCTCTATACTCACCATATGAAACACAGGAGCATTAAGCTGATGTTTTATGCTGGTATTGTGTGAAGTCTTCGAGCAAGGCGGGCTATTCGTGTTACAAGCACAATATAGGTTTACTTAAAGTGAAATTGAATATAATTGTTGCAGGGTCGACGCTACTAAGCGAGGGCCTGGGGCTGGGCGCGTCGCTGTCGCTGGGCGACAGCTGCCTGCCCGGCCTGCTGCTGGCCGCGCCGCACCACCACCACCACGCGCCACACTCGCCGCGCTCGCACTCCCGCCCATCCTGCTTCGACATGGACCTCGGAGCCTAACCACCACCACCAAAACCTACTCATCCTTCGATATTCACCTCATCACCAACCTATCAATAACTACCTAAATCATAACGATAATTCAAACCATGAACGATGCCTAATGCGACTTCTAGTTTTAATAATCCAGCTTTCTGAAATTATGTGTTTTCAAGTCGATAGTACACATTTTTGCTTTTCATTCTCAATGACCCAATTTGAATGAACGTGTAATGAATCGTCTAAATTGTTCGTTCATAATCTGTACACATAGCTCATCGTTCAATATTGAACGAAAGATGACCATTGTAAAAACAATAAATAGCATTATTTCGTTCATTCGTTGTCTTGACTTATTGCTCCTATATTGTTTAATCTTTTAATTTTTTTACAAAATATTTCCCTAAGCTGTGACTTTATTGAACAAAAAAATTCATCAAATGTTTGACGATCGACCTGAATGAACTTTTATTATAAATCAATCACTAAAAGTAAACCGTTTAATATAACTTATTAATTTTAAACGAATTGACGTTTATTGTAAATAGAAAATTTTCTAGTGTCTCTTAAACTGCATTTAATCCACACAAAGTTAATACTAAGGTTCTATTGCTGACAGCAAAGATGGCGCTATAGTAGAACTTAAAATAATTTTGTATCACTATGACAATTAGGTAAATACCCAAAAAATGTTCTCCGACGTCTATATTTAAAAGGTAGATAATTATAACTAAGCCCCCAAAAACATCAATAGGCATCTTTCATGGTTACTTAAAATTTTATTTTGGATATTCAACTTATATGAACAATAAGGGCGATTTTCGCCTAAACCTTTGACTTGTTTTTTGTCATGACCAAAAATCTTAGCAGCAAATGCGGTTAGAGTTAATTCAAAAACGATATAATAAACTAATTGTTTGTCCTACCAGTTTTTATAAATATTATTTGCAGTGAGCGATTCACTATTGTTGGTGGTGTGAACATTTTAAGCCATAATATAAGTTCCTTTACAAATGTCTGATCATCGAAATCGTTGATCGTGATAATGTTACCCATTAACCTTTTTTTTTAAATTAAATCTTTAGGTAGCAATAACTGTGGTTGTCACTTGTCACTATGACTGAATGTCGAATATTTTTTTTTAATTAGTATGCGGTAAAAAACAAAATTTTGTTTTTAAATAGCTTGTTAAGAGCACGTACAGATCGGCATTCGTTTTCGAGATTTGAACGTGTGTAGAGTTTTGGCGGAAACTTAACAGCCGGCGGTGTGCTGCCCCTGTTTTATCGTTTGAACAATAATTTGAAGTGGATTTTGATATGTTAAAAAGGTGTGATTTTGTGTATTAAATGTCTGCGTATGTTACTAGTGAAAACGATATAACAAGTGCCTAGATGGTGATGTAAATCTCAGAGTTTTTATCCATTTAGAAGCCTTGAGATTTAATCGTCATTAACTGTCCGTTAGGTTTAGCTTTCGTCAAAATCTCCTACGAACTTCACAGTGTGACGCAATAACATATTGTGATGAGTTTTGGAACAAAATACATTTCATACTAGGCTGTATGGTATAAGACCTTTGCCTGACTTTATTGGCGAATTTTATAAAAACAAATTTGAACGTGTATACTATACATGGTGCTCCATTTTATATAATATTATAATCTTTAATATAATATATTTTCTTAAATAATAATATTCATAATTATGTAGTGTTAAAATATTTATACATACAACTGGGTATTTTATTAGTAGGACCACGATATTAAAATAATTTTATATACAAATGTGATACGAAATATTTTTAGATGATATTTATCGAGAATTACGAATTCTATTTTTTTAAAATATGAATAAAGTTAGGTTTATGTGCCATTCTCGTTGAGAATTTCGCGCTAAATCGTAATTTTTCTTTATAAGTGTAAATAAATTAATAGGATTGTTGATTTTTGACACTGGTTTATGACGTCACATATTATAATATATAAGTATATTTAACAGTTTAAGTGTTGAATTTAGAATCGCTGCCAAAAAGATTGTAGGAGGAAGTAGTAATTTGTTTCAGTTTTAGTTTGTTCAATCTTTGTTATTTGATATTATGTACATACCGCTTCAAATTTATTAATACGTAATTTTCATAAGGTATTATTTATTATGTTATTATTGCATCATTTTGATTGCTTATGTTTATTAGGCAGCTATTGCTGGAAGAATTTTTCTTCGCGTATCACAACCGTTTGGTGGTTGGTAGAACCCCGAATGTAAAATGTAAACGGAGCCCCAAATTATGATTAAATCTTAGAGGACGCAACAATAATTGTTTTAAACAAATATTAAATGACTTAAACTGTTATCGTCTTAACGCTATTCTCGACACAGCTTGTTTCTTGTGAGAAAGAGTTATGAATGGAAAGGTGAGGTAGGCAGGGGTTCTTAAGCTAATCATCACACGGCTATAATATTAAGTTTATATAATATAATTTATTATTGTGAAATTAGTGTGTACACTTTACAAACATTATTAATTTATTGGACAGTTGACACCATCATTAAATGGTTATATATTTCGATTGGGTACTTGTACTACAGTCAACTGTAGGAAACTAAAACGTAGTTTGCCCGTATTTCTATAGAAAATTTTGTTTTGACAGTCTGTAATAGCATTTCAATTGACACGAGTGTCAACTACCCTCGTTTTGTTTTCAATTTATTTAACTATCTGTTTTTGGTATTATTATTATTATTTTATAATTGTGACTAGCTCGTGAGCTGTGTACTATAATCGCTCGAATTATATTTGTGACTAATTTAAATCCTGTGTGTAATATGTATCGTGTATTTAATGCGCGTGATATTGCATCTTGAAACATAAGATTCGCGAATTATCTCGCATTAAAGTTTATCTCAATTTGAATAATTTTAATTAATTTTGTAATAGCGAGATATGTATTACCAATTTTTGCTTCAATATATTATGATCGCGTTATGAGATGTCTATATTTCATAGCATTAGATTATACTCACACGAGTGTTGCGCTTGAATACTTGAAATATTTAGAATTTATTTAAAGAATTTCAAGAATTTAAGACAGCTAATGATAACACGCGTGTGAAACTGCTTCAATATTTCGTACACCTTTATATTATATATAGAATTTTTTTATTAATTTATTTACATCGATTTATATATCGTTGCAATGATACTTAGTTGTACAATTATATGTATTTCTGCGATATCGCTACGTTTTTGTTTGATGTCAATTCTTAAGAGCAGGGTTGTTCACAGCAGAGATATTTATGAGCCAATACAAGTTATTGTATAAACTGTGAGGCCAAGATACTAAGTATTATTAGTGTTAAATTGTAATAAAAATTAATAAAAATTAATGCAGGTTATTATTCTTTAAATTATTTATTTAGTTTGTTTCTTTATATTATTAATAATATATTGCTATCATTTTTATCATTTTTATACTTTTAATAGTTTTCTTTAAATTTCCTTTTTACAATTTTTTCAAAGTAGATGACAAAATTACTAAGTTGCACATTTTTAGAAATGAACTCTCCATGAAAGAAATATAAGTGCATACGCTTTTTATAGAATTGTGATTTTAATTAAGAAATCTATAGAAATGATTGTATCTCGAGCTGTATGAATTAGACCGTATGATGCGGGCCGTGAGTTGGACAGCCCTGCCTTACAGAATACTTACAAGCAACGTTTACGTTGCGTGCTTGATGAATTCTCTCCGACTCTGACGGAGAATTGGTGCCTTAAATTATAAGACGTAAGTTTTAATATCGTTTCAAACGAGTCTTAAACTATATTTAATGTGTTATTAATTCGTTAGGGCAATGTTTTTAAAGCTGTGAGGTGTGTTGTTTTGCTTTTGCTTCCGAAGCAAGCGAAGCACGAACACAAACTTGTTTCACTGTGTGAATGTTATTTAATATTGTATGAGATTACGAGAAAAAAAGTTGAAGTACAAAAGAAAATAATGGACGAATATAACTGGTCTTTTATTTTTGTATCCCTATTAATTTATAAGTTTTTGCAGTGAAAACTACTTTAGGCACGTTGGCCACTTTTGGGATAGGAAAAAAGCACAAATCTCCCATGACCGTCACACTCGGATACATAGTTATTTTTCAAAGAGTAGCTAAATTTTATATTTAATTTCAAATATATAAATAATGATATAACTTTATTGCAATTTTTGAAAATACGAGTAAATAACGACGACTCATTCTGAATTTATAAGATAAAAAGGACAGAATGTTTGTAATTTTTTTATTAATTTTTGTTCACCAATCGCCTATATTACGAGTACTTATTCTGAACCTTCTCTGCAAATTTGGCTATATATTGCAAAATGATTATGTATACAGATATACATATATATAATAGCGTGTGTTTGTGTGTGTGTGTGTGTGTGTGTGTGTGTGTGTGTGTGTGAAACACATTCGAAAGAGTCGCTCGGTTGACAAAAACGTGAATTGAATCGCACACAGAAGTGCGCGCGTGCGAGTAGTTGTTGCCCATAAATCACATTTGATATAATCTATACATATAATAAAACTGTAAATAGCAGATGTCTGTACATTTTATATTTTTGTAATAAAAGTGATTGAGGGGTACTAAAAATAAGTAATTAAATACATTTCTACCATTTTTAGAATTTTCTGTCTGTCTGTCTGTCTGTCTGTCTGTTTGTTTGTTAACGTATCACGTATAAAGTACTAATTTATATCATAAGAATTGTTAAGGAAATTATAAAGTGTATCTTCGGGTTACATTTAGTCCTTATTTCATTAAAATCAGTTCATTCTATCAAAAGTTATGATAAATATTCTGAAGTATGGGTAGGGAAGTATAGGTACGAATTTGCTCAACGGTGGCTTTATTTGAGTCATCAAGTGCATTTTAAACTAATATCATATCATAAATCATAGTTAAATTATGTAAAATAATGATATAATTATGTATATCTAAAACGCAGTAAACAAAAGTATTAAAGAACGTATTAAATATATTATAGAAAAATATATTAACCTTATTAACTAAATCTGAAGCACAATAGTTAACCCATTTCTTCGATAGATGGTGGTGTTGTGAAAATGTAATGCAATTGCAATGTGGTTTTTTCCTGTAGATGAGTTTTCATATTTACTGCTAATCTTTATTATATTACTCGCTGCCCTACTGCGTGTTGACAAACTCAATTTATTCTTTACCGCCGAGTACTCTATGTGGTAAATCAAATTTTAAAAGAGCTATTAACAATTGCGTTGGTTTTGGCGAGAGTCAAACTTTATTTTTTGCTTACTGTGCAGGCACTGATTTATAAGTTCTCTTGCGTTTTATATAATGTATCAAACGCGTCAATTAATCTCTTTTATTTTTAGAATTGATGTTAGCAGCGCCATCTCTCTTTAAATATATACATATAATAAAAATGATGATAACATGTTGTCTCTTTCTGTACATTATATATATATATTGGTGGCTAAAATCATTATGGGGAACTGAAAATAATTAAATAAGAACATTTTATAATTTTTAGAATTGTCCGTCTGTCTATTTGTCTGTTATTATATGAACGCATCACGTCTAAAGTTAACATCTTTTATTTTCAAAGAAATCGTTAAGAAAATCATAAAGCGTATCTTCGAGTTACATTTAATCTTTGTTTTATTAAAATTGGTTAATTCTATCGAAAGTAATGATTATTATGTTGAAATGTAGGTTCGAATTTGTTCAATGGCGCCATAAAATCTCAGAAATAGTAATAAAAAGATTTGTGTGTAAAAAAACGATCCATAATAATTAATATATTTATACTTAAAACACAAAAAGAGATTTAAAAAGGATGTTTTCTCACACAAAGGACGTAATAGATGGAGTTGTACAAATTACAAACTTTTCTGAATTGCTGTGTTGAGATTTTTCGCCGATGAATCGTATTGAGACTTACTGAAGAAATTTGTAACCATCAAAGCCATACAACGGAACCCGACCAAAAATAAAAATTTTGCAACGAAATGTCGTGATATTGTATTTATAATATACGCAAAATCAGTACTGCCATTTTAGCGCTTTGGGAACTAGATTTAGCCCTTTTTTGGAATGTATAGCGCGCATTTCGTAATTTTAGCACCTAGCTTAATCCAGCGCTTTTTGGTGTATTTAGCACACATTTCAATATTTTAGCGACTAGCGGGTTATTAACTCTTTTATAGCAGCACTGTTAGTCCACATTACCGATAATAATAATAATGACCTTTATTATTTTTTCCCACAAATAGTACATTGCAGTTTATCTTTTTCAAACATATTTTTTCCACAAAGCAAAGAGCATGGAAGGCGAGTCCAAACTAGGATACCCTGTGCTATGGATCTCCTGGCTTCCCCTTTAGGATGATCAACTTGATTTTTTTACCGACGACTATAAGCGGGGAAATCCCCTTTATTAAAGTTTTCGTTCATGGTTTTGGCAACGCATTTATTTTGCTTTATTCAGTTTCAGTCAGTTGCTTAGAGCACAGCTAAGTTAAAAGTTACTTAGAAGTTATAACACAAAGAAACTGTGTAGCAACCGCAATCAGATGCTGACATCTGAAACTAAGTTGCGAAATACATTGCACTTTAAAACAATTAATGACATTTTTATTGTTCGTACAGTACTAACTACTGTTGACAGCAATTGCCATAATTATAAGTCGATGTCCTGCGAAGTATTGATACATCAAAAAAATATTGCCAGAAAAAAACTTAATGTTGTTTTCTTTATTATGATTATATAAAAAAACACAAACTTTGTTTGTAGTTAATTTAGCGCGAAATCTAGGGCTTTTTTAAAGCGCTGTTTTCATGAAATCTAGCGCTTTTTGTGTTGTCCTAGAGCTTAATGAGTTTTTTTTTTAGCTGGCAGCACTGCCCAAAAACCCTCTATTAAGAAGTAACTTTCCTTTCAGTTTTAAGCGCGTTTAGTCCCCAGTTATAGTGAGCGTGTGTTATGCGATGACCGTAAATAAAGCGCAAGGTCAAACTTTACGCGTTGTAGGTGTGTACCTCAGTACTGACTGTTTTGCACATGGCCAACTCTATGTTGCTTTTTCCCGCGTTAGTAGCCCCCGTAACATTTTTGTGTACACCCCGGCTAAGCCTACTTCTAACGTCGTTTACACAGAAGGTCTATCATAAACGACTTAGAACTTTGATGATAATGATTTATTTAGTTACCACTTATTGATACAGTAATAAAATAAATCGTTTAATATTCTCTTACCTAAACGACAAATTCTTTATGTAAAACCTGTATACGCGAGCTACGCCGCGGGCACAGCTAGTCTCAAATAAAAGTAGAAGCTTTATTTACTCGTATTTTCAAAAACTGCACTAAAGATATATATGTTTGTGAAGCTAAGAAGTTCTTTAATTGTTGTGTAAATAAGGGTGACAAACGAGCACACAGTCCACTTCATGGTAACTGAATGCTGCGATCCATAGACATACATTACCCTACATCTACATTAAGAATTAAAATTCAGATACGTTGTTATCTCTGAGGACCAAGGTGAAATGCCTCGTAAGTATTACAAAAGGTCTCCGCGTGGTCCGTTCCCGGTCGAGCCGACTCATTCCTGCTACAGCTATTTATAGCTAGTACAGCTGCAGTGTGGCTCTACCATGTAAAAAAACCTTCTTTATTTACTTTACGGATGATAGAAACGTTATGTTGGTATTTTATCATAAATCTTTATTTGCAAGAATCACGGTATAAGAAGGTGTTACAATTTATTCCCCGTGTAGTGGCGGGTAAGAATACCCACTACCCCATATTTTCCCGTTGACAGAGGGAAACTGAGGCAGAGGATGGGCAGCAGCATCTTGCTGATAACAGCAAAACAACAATAAAAAAACTGCGGTTGCCAACCCGCTCGCCAAGCGTGGCAACTATGACAATATTAAGAATTCCGAGGAGTACAATTTGTCATTATGTCTGGCGTATGTCGGCTATGGGAAAGCCTTTGGTTCCGTCGAAATTTGGGCGGTGCTGCAGTACCTTAGCGCGGCAACTCATTGCTAAGCCACTGCGCCACGGAGCTGTCTTGATTTTGATACTTAATTGAGGATAAATGTACCATCAGGTGTACTGTGTACTCGCTTGTCACTTTTCTTCTATAAAAAAAACCTTGGATAAATTATTATGATACCTTTGTCCAAGCTCTTTTTTACGTGGTAGAGCCATGGTGCAGCTATATTATTGTTGTAGCAGTAGCACGAATGGGTCGGCTCGACCGGTGAAGGACCACGCTCTCACAGAAAACCAGCGTAAATTAGCAGCTTAAATGCTGCTGTGTTTCGTATGGTGAGTGTAGAGAACCGGATTCGTGCTACAACTATACCAGTAATATAGCTGCAGCATGGCTCTACCACGTGGTTTTACGTGGTGCAGCTAAACTGTAGCTGTATTATGATTGGATTTCTTAGGTTCTTATGAAATAACAATAAAATTTAATGAACCAGTCCTTTTTTAATTATCATTCTTTAATTGCAACTTTCAATGAAAAACAAAATTAAACAAAACACTAATGACAAAAAAATAAACTTTAATTTAAATGTAACAAAAAGTAATTCATATTTAGTAATTATTCGATGGCGGTAGTTGGGGCGGGCGAAACGGAAACCAACACATGACAAATGTAAAAAAATAGTAAAATTTGACTCTGGCGCAAAAAACCTACAGCGATCGGAAGTCCGAGGTTGCACGAAGTGAATCGAAGTACCTCTCTACAATATTCGCCGCGTCCAACTTCGATCTACTTCACGAGTAGTGTAGAGGAGGCATTAACCCATTTCTTAGTTGATAGTTCATTTTTTGTATTTGGTTATTGCGTATCGTTAGTATGTTACTATGTTTTTTTTTTCATTATATAATAGTACAGAACCCTCGGCGTTTGAGTCATCCATGCACCATGAAGGGTTTTAATGATGAAATTTTACCTTAAAGTAAAAAATATATGACTATTAAATTATTCACAGTATTGTGATTAGTAAAATTAAAATAAGACCCAAAATAATAAAGCTTCAAATCGATTAAATTACCAACTTACTCAGCTTTGAAACAATTGTAGAAAATGATTCTTAGTAAACGAAGTCACGGGCACAGCTAAATTTATATGAAAATCGTAGTACTTTAAAACGTTTAATGATTTCCTTAAGCATGTAGTCATCACCATCATCATCATTACAGCCCTTCACAAGTTCACTGCCGAACATAGGCCTCCCACAATGCATGCCACAAAGCACGGTTCTGAGCCACCTGCATCCATCGACTTCCTGCATTTATTACCAGGGTGTCACTCTATCTAGTGGCAACACTTCGCTTAGCAGCTACGAGGCTGCCACTTGAGGATCTTTATTCATCATCGGTGGTCAGTTCTTCGAGCTATATGGCCGGCCTATTGCCACTTCAGCTTACTATTCCGTGGCGTATAGTATCTTAAATTAATAATATTGACGCAGCGATTCGGATAGCTAGAGAATAAAGAAAAATCGACACGCAATTTGACCATGCAAAAATTCTCATTTATTCAAAATGTCCGATGTACTTTAATGGACCCATTCTCCTCGTTACAGCTAAGGGTAATAAGTCTTGAAACTGAACTGCGTTTTGCTCCCCTAAAAACGAAGTTTGATTATTTTTATTCGATAGAACCGGTGGCACAATGGAGCGTTTCAAATTTCGCTAGAAATTTGCGTTTTTGCATAAAATGGACGCGGGGCGGCGCGTGCGCGACACATTAAAACGCGCCGTAACCATAGATATGGCGGGACTTACTGATTTGTATATTTATTGTAGATAATATTATTTTCTTATCTTAAGACAGTGCGGTTTATCATCTAGGGCTTCATCACCACTTACCACCAGGTGAGATTGTGGTCAAGCACTGGCTTATAATAAATTAAAAAGAAAAATTATGTTTTTAAAATATTCTCTATTAGTAATTATGTAAACATATGGTATTGGATGGATTTATTATATTTACGCGAACAGTACACATTGAATAAAACTACTTTTACGGATTCTATCGCGTTTAATTATACTAATTTTTAAATTCCCTATTTTTAATATCATCCTATATCAATAGTCTCACGTATCATGATGATACATCCCACGATGATACGTGGCTATTAAAATTAAAAAATACGTAATTTCAATAGAGAGGGAGGCTGGTTACTACGACCTGCTTGGGATCCTGTAATTAATAAAATTAAAATGAAGTCCAAGCATACCACTGTAAGTCTTCAAGACACATTAAGTTCATTCTGCGTAGATCGGACCAAAACTAATAATTAAAAAAGCTGAAGGTACTCCGAGCTAACTCTGACATTGGGACGTCAATTACCTTAGTCCCCGTGACCATGGGTGCTGTAAAGCACTCGAAACGTCGAGAATTTAAAAATAAGTTATATAAACTCGATAGAATCCGTAAAAGTAGTCTTATTCAATAAGTTACTGATTTTTAAAACTTCTTGTTACTTATATAAATTGATGACTTATCGTTTTCAGTGTTTACGATTAGTTACGATTTATTTGTAAGCTTTTGGAGGTACACCTTTTTAGTTTTTCGAATTATTTTATTACTTATTATACCTTGTACTATTTGTCCTTGATTCATAAACCCGAAGTTAGATAATAGAAAATAGTGTTTTTTTTATTGTTTTTTTTGTTCATCATAAACAAACGTCTTAATAAATGTTGTTTTTTAATCTCATCGGGATTTCTCTGTTAAAACCAAAACATGGCCACCCTACACTGCATTGTAACTGGAGCGCATTGTTGCAACGGGATTAATAAAAGCGATACAGTTTCCGAGTTTTTTCCACAAATTTAAATGGACTCCCCCATCCACTACAATGGTTTGCCATTTGCATTGGCCCCGTCGCGGCTGCATATTTTATTTTATGACCGATGGGGAATCGAAAATGTAAATCGACGCGAAATGCAATTATTTATGCATTTTTTTTAACGAATAGCCATTAACATTTTATATACACCGTTTTTACATTCTGCCGTGATAGCTCATGGGCGAATTTTTTTTTTTTTATAGAATAAGGGTGACAAACGTGCACACAGTCCACCTGATAGTAAGTGGTTGCTGTGGCCCATAGACATCTACATCTATCCTCGATTACGAATCTAAATGCAGATGCGTTGTAAGCCGTAAGGACTAAGATGGAATGCCTCGTTTCTAGTAAAAAGGGTCTCCGTTCTCTACACTAAACATATGAAAGACAGCGGCGTTCAGCTGCTATTTTACGCTGGTATTCTGTGAGAGCGTGGTCATACCCCGATCGAGCCAACACATTCGTGCTACAACCATAATAAAGTTGCACCGTGGCTCTACCAAGTCTATCCGTACATCCGTACGTCTTTCGTACCGTGGCGCAGTGGGCTTGTGAACGAATTTAACGAATTCGTACAGCTTCGTGGCTTCGCATCGAGTTGCGGCGGTGAGGACCGCGGGTTCGAATACCGCACGGAATAAGTATTTGTATGGCACACAAATAATGATGATGCGAAAAATTTATAATCTCAAACCTAATTAAAGTTACATCAATAGATTTACTCAGGCAAAGTCGAGGCGGATCTATAAGTATTGAATTGAATAATTTGATTGGAAACAGCGGCCTTTCCACGAGTATCTAGGGAACGCAAGACGTTATACCTAAGGAACATACAGTCTAAAAATGTTTTTAACTATATAACAATACATTGTTTTTATAGAAGATGGGGCAAAAGAGCATGCGGCTTAATTGATGTCTAACTACCGCCGTCCAAGAATAACTGTAGCACCAAGGGAACTGCAGGTGCCTTGCCGGCCTTTTAAAAAGTAGTAAGCTTGTTTCTTAAAGGTCTTCGTATCGGCCCGGAAAAATCACCGGTGGTAAACGATTCCACAAAGAGGTCGTGCGAGAAAAAAAACTCCGAGTAAAAGGCACAGTGGTCAACACCAAGCATCCTGATTTTGTGGATGGTATCGTGAGTTTTGTCGCGATGTGCCTTGGTGAAATTTGGCGGCTGGAATTAATTCTAGAAATTCCGCACCGCACTCCCCGAGGTGAATGCGATAGAAAATGCAAAGGGAAAATGCATCCCTTCGCAGCGCCAGTGTATCGAGCCGATCAGAAAGAACTCGGTCGACGATTCGAGCCACTCTGCGCTGGATATGGTCAAGTGGAAGGAGCTGGCACTGTCTATAAAACACAATATGTGTGATCACAACATGTATAGTTCAATGTCATTAAGCCACTCAACACATGTCATGTTGCGCAGCGCGCACCGCAACACCGCAGTCTAGAGTCGCTCGACACCCCTTCGATGTCGCAGCGTCTTGCCTAAGGCCGCTAAAATGCATGTACAAACTAAACTTTTATGATTTCCTCATATATATCTTTATATATATATATATATATATATATATATATATATATATATATATATATATATAATGCTTCTGTACGTGTGTATGTGACTGACTCCTCCTAAACGGCTGTACCGATTTTGATGAACTTTTGTGTGTGTGATTAAGTTGATTCGAGAATGGTTTAGATTCACAATTGAACCCGTTAGATGGCGCTGTTGTCGTGATCCAGGAATCACCCGTGCGAAGCCGGGCCGGTTTGCTATTTAATCATGTAGCTATTGTATATTATGTTAATGTAATAGCAGTCAGGTAAAACCTGCGTGTTGTTTTCCACTTGTAGCTCCAAATCACAGATAAAACAGCGCCATTGAAAGATCCTGAAAAGAAAAATTAAAAGTGACAGACGCTCTGACACATTACTTGTCAAATTACAAAAACGAAAACGTACCTAATTAAAGTCAACTCTTTTTAACTTAATGAAAAACTATATATTAGTTATACTTTCAACATTTGTGTTATCCATGTACTAATAAAGATATATCGAAGACAATGACCCAGGCGGCTCCCATCCCGGCGGTGCCGGGCCACGTCTACGCAGATCTGGTGAAAGGACCCGTCAGTAGCGCCATACCAGTGACACAATTGTCTCAGGTTTTCATTTGTGCTACCAGTTTCCAGTTTATTAATCAGTGATTTGTATTGATATCTTCGTCTAGTAGGTGTCGAAAAAGTCACCCAAGTGATATAGTAGATAATGGGAAAACTTGTGGCCGCCGACAAATGATCAGATCTATTGCAATTAACGTTTACATAGTAGAGCCACGCTGCAGCTATATTTTGGATACAGCCGATATAGATCAGCTCGTTCGGGAAAGAATCACGCTCGCGTAGAATGGCAGCATAAAGTAACAGCACAATAATGTTGTTTTTCATGTGATGATTGAGTCGAAGAGTTTCTTCAGTCATCATTACAGCCTTTCATAAGTCCACTGCTGAACATAGGCTTCCCCCAAGGAATGCCACAAAGCACGGTCCTGAGCCACATGCATCCATCGACTTCCTGCATGTCTTACCAGGTCGTCTCTCCATCTCGTGGGGGGTCGCCCTACACTTCACCTACCGGTACGAGGCTGCCACTCAAGAATCTTTCTTCCCCATCGGTTGTCGGTTCTTCGAGCTATATGGCCGGCCCACTGCCACTTCATTTTACTAATCCGTTGGGCTATGTCGGTTACTCTGGTTCTACTGCGGATATCCTCATTTCTAAGTTTATCACGCAGAGAAACTCCGAGCATAGCCCTCTCCATAGCTCACTGAGCGACCTTGAGCTTCCTCATACGGCCAGCAGTGAAGGACCACGTCTCAGATCCGTAAGTCATCACTGGCAACACACACTGGTTGTATAATTTCGTTTTAAGGTTTTGAGGAATTTCTGACGAGAAGATGTGTCGTAGCTTCCCGAACGCTGCCCAGCCGAGTTGAATCTGTCGATTGACCTCTCGGTCGAAGTTGGACTTACCTAGTCGGACTATTTGTCCCAGGTAAACATACTCGTCAACAACTTCGAGCTTAGTGCTCCCAACAACTACCGGCATAGGTGTGACATGGACATTGAACATGATCTTTGTTTTGTCCATGTTCATCTTAAGACCTATCCGTTGGGAGACACTATTGAGGTCATTGAGCATGGTGCTTAGATCATCCAGCGATTCTGCTATAAGGACTATATCGTCGGCAAATCGAAGGTGAGTGATGTACTCGCCATTGATGTTAATACCGTATCCTTTCCAGTCCAGAAGCTTGAAAACGTCTTCCAATGCAGCAGTGAAGAGTTTCGCGGATATAACGTCACCCTGTCTTACACCTCTCTGCAAATGGATAGGTTTCGTACTTTGGTTCTGTACTCGGATAGCTATCGTAGCCCTACTGTATAAGCACTTCAGCACTTCGATATACCGACAGTCAACTTAGCACCGCTGAAGGGACTGCAGCGCCGCCCAAATTTCGACGGAATCAAAGGCTTTTTCATAGTCCACATACGCCAGGCATAGTGGCAAATTGTACTCCTCGGACTTCTGTACAACGTGCCGAAGGGTATGTATGTGGTCTATGGTGCTAAAGCCCTTTCGGAAACCGGCTTGTTCGGGAGGCTGGAAGTCGTCAAGTCGAGACGATTCGTAATGACTCTCGAAAACAGCACGTAGACGCGGCTCAGAAGGGAAATCGGTCTGTAGTCCTTCAAGAGGGCGTTGTCACCTTTCTTGAAGAACAAGACCACCGCAATTCTGCTCAACGTCTCTGGTGTAATGCCACCATGAAGGACGGAATTAAAGAGCTTCTGAAGGACTTCAAGTACCGGTTTTCCACCCGCTTTCAGAAGCTCCGCTGTAATTCCATCCTCGCCTGGGGACTTGCCGTTTTTAAGATGCTGGAGGAGCCATTCTAATCTCGCTCAGACTGACGTCCGGGATATCTTCAGTAACCACACAAAATACACTTTATCATTTTACAAAAGTAAATTAAGCAATTTTTTAATACTTAAGGACCTGTAAATGCTCTGCCACATTTCAATCAGCTGGTACAACCATGCTGCAGATATATCATGGCTGTATCACGAATTGATCGCCTCGACCGTGGCAGGACCACGCTCTCACAGAATACCGTAAAATAACAGCTTAATGCTGCTGTGAATGTAGAGTAACCAATACATTTTTTGCTGGATACGAGGCATTCCATGGGTTGCATCTGCATTTTGAATCTTAATCGAGGATAGATGTAGATGACTATGAGCCACAGTATCCATTTACCATCAGGTGGAATGTGTGCTCGTTTGTCATCCTTATCCTATAAAAAAAACTTAGGTCTACCCCATAGATAGGGGGTATATTTATGGGGTATATTCCGCGGTAGGGAAGATTTTTTAAAAATAAAAGCTGCTTCCATACTAGAATTTTCTCTTGTATCGTGGTGGCAGTTTACATACATAAATTTCACAAGGACAAACATTCAGATCTGTAACAATTATTTGTAGGCCACACTAATACTTGTTCCTTGCACGATTCGAACCCACGGCCCGTTGTCCTCAACTCATTGCTAAGCCAAGTTAAAAATCAAGATTAACCTTATTTGTCACGTCTGCCTGTTGTCATTATAAGCTACTGATGATGAAATGAAAAACCCTTGTAAATTAGGAGGAGGTTGACACAGTGCCATCACTTCTTGACGATCTGTCATCAGTGGACCGATTGTTAATCACCAAGCGACTCCGGGTCAAAAGCGTGATCTTCCTGAGGGGCAAGATGAATAGATTCTTCGTCAGAACACCTGATCGCAACCTTGTCTATACTGTTGAAGAGGAGAATAGGTAAGCTGGTTCTATTAGACGTGTAAGAATTTAGTTTGTAAGTATTGATAAGAGTATATACGCCGGCACAAATTAGACAATGCAATATTATGTATTTTATAATGATTTCTTATATTTACTCGAACACTACACATTTAAATAAAACTAATTTTACGGATTTTATCTCGCGTATATTAACTTATTTTTATTCCCGACGTTTCGAGCACTTTCCAGCACCCATGGTCTCGGGGGTACTGAGGTGTATGACGTCCCAATGTCATAGTTAACCACTTTAACCACACACACTAGTTTAATCTGGAGGTAGCCGTGGTTAACTATGACATTGGGACGTTATAAACCTCAGTCCCCCCCCCCCCGTGACCATGGGTGCTGGAAAGTGCTCGAAACGGCGGGAATAAAAATAAGTTTATATACGCGATAAAATCCGTAAAATTAGTTTAATTTAAATTAAGTATTTTACTTAAATATCCCACTGGCTACACTGCTCTAGGGTCCATTACACACATCACTATCCTATGATCTATAATTGTATAAACGTGTCGCGCTAAACTGTTTAACCAAATAATTTGTCATGCTCTTATTGTATCAGTCACTTTGAAGCATATCGATAACTGCCCAAGTAGCACGCAAGTGGTACAACAAAGTGCTACAGCAGCCGCTTAAGAGGTATATGTAATGCTTAGAGAACTACCCATTTGCTTCTATGCCACTGAAAAGGGTCCACTTTATACGGGCTTCGGTGCTACAGTAATGGTACGATAGCGGCATGGTGAGTTTGTAAAGCGATACAAAGGTTTTTTTTTATAGGATCGGGTGACAAACGAGCACACAGTCCACCTGATGGTAAGTGGTTACTGTGACCCATAGACATCTACATCTATCCTCAATAAAGACTCAAGATGCAGATGCGTTGTCACCCGTGAGGACTAAGATGGAATGCCTCTTTGCCAGTAAAAAGGGTCTCCGGTTCTCTACACTCACCATACGAAACACAGCAGCGTTAAGCTGCTATTTTACGCTGGTTTTCTGTGAGAGCGTGGTCCTTCCTCGTTCGAGCCGACCCATTCGTGCTACAACCATAATATAGCTGCAGCATGGCTCTACCACGTAGAAAGAGGTGCATGAAATTTGGAGCTATAAAATCTACAAGAAGTTCTTGTGCCACCTTTATAGAATTAGTATATGATTGTGACGCGACTGTAACTCGGTAACTAAATCTTGAAGCATCTTAAAGGTATTTTTTTTTACATAATTACTTATAAAATTATTATAGTGACAGAACATAAGTGACAAAATATCAAATTGATCGCGATGTTTTATGGTGGTAAATAGTTAAAAAGTGTAAATGAAGATAATATAGTGACTTAAGTGGCTTCCCATTCGTCAGCGACGAAGTGTGCGCGCACTCACAACCCTATACTCCATTCTGATGTCTCCTACTCCCCCTCTTACTTAAGTTCTCATTTTCAGTACCTTTGCTCTAGCCACGACAGAAACCTGCGTTCTTCGAACAACCTTTCACTAAAGTGTCCCTCTCACAAATAAGGCTTCCTACATTCTTCCTTCACTGTACAGTCTGTTCTCGTCTGGAACGCACTCCCTCTTGAAATTAGAACGGCTAACAATCGTTATGCATTCAAGAAGAAAGTTCGCAAACATTACTTAAATAAACTGGCAGAATCATCTTATTTGTAGTATTTATTTATGTATTTACATAAATATATAATTATATAATGTATGTAATTTATTATTTTATGTATATAAGTAATATATAATACTATGCATATATTAAATAACTATAATTTTACATGTTTACGTAAAATACTAGTGCGAACATCATTTTTCTGTCAAAATATACATAATTTTTCATGTGCACGCGAATCCTGTGAAATCTGCTATAATTCATCTTACTAAAGTGCTTTAAAATTTTAAGGTTCATTTCTTCATTCATTGGTTCATTCTCATCTCTATCTCATTTTGCTAATTCTGCAAAACGATTTTTTTATAGTATAGGGTGACAAACGAGCACACAGTCCACCTGATGGTAAGTGGATACTGTGACCCATAGACATCTACATCTATCCTCAATAAAAACTCAAGATGCAGATGCGTTGTCACCCGTGAGGACTAAGATGGAATGCCTCTTTGCCAGGAAAAGGGTCTTCGGTTCTCTACACTCACCATACGAAACACAGCAGGGTTAAGCTGCTATTTTACGCTGGTTTTCTGTGAGAGCGTGATCCTTCCCCGGTCGAGCCGACCCATTCGTGCCACAACTATACTACTAATATAGCTGCAGCATGACTCTACCACGTATAAAAGTACTATTAAGATTCTCATATATCTACGAGTATTGTAAAGTTGTAGACTACATAGTACTACTTAGTATTATATCGAGTGCTATATGCAATATTTGTATCTCAGTTGAAGCGCTTTTAACTTCGTTATTCCGCTATTAGATCGTATAGTGTTAACAAGTATATTTATAACTCAACTTTATATCAAATATATGTAAGGCCTGTACAAAAGCTCTACAAATCCCTTTTTTAACTCCAAAGCTATTATCGTCATAACTTGTTTTTTTATAGAATATGAGTGACAAACGAGCATATAGTCTATCTATCTGATGGTAAGTGGTTTCTGTGGCCCACACAATAGAATAGAATGGACAATTTTTTATTCAATATAGACCACATGGAAAGACATTTTTACTTTACCACTGGTTCGAAAAAAAAACCTCTGCCCTGTGAAGAACCAGCAAGAAACCCAGCGGAACTTTTTTTTAAAAGCATATTTTACATTAATGGTTGTAGAAATATAAGTACAAAATTTATTTTAGAAACAGCTTGGAAGCGACCACCCCATTCCCAGGGGTTATTATCAACCATGTATTCATTTATACTATAATAACCCTTTTTATACAGTTTCAACTTAACAAAACATTTAAACTTGGTAATAGAGAGAGCCTGTACACCTTCCGGGACCTTGTTGTAATAGTGTATACATTGCCACAAGAATGAATTAATGACTCTGTAGAGTCGAGAAACTGGTATCACTAGCTTGTGTTTGTTCCTAGTGTTTACAGAATGTATATCACTTTTTTACTAAAACTACCTTTATTTTTGTGAACATAAAATTGTCGTAAATATACTGAGAGGCCAAAGTTAATATATTTATTTCTTTAAATTTATCTCTAAGAGACTTTCGGTTTTAGGTAGGTAGGTAAAACAAAAATAGATTCTGAATCACCGCATTTCCCCATAGCAAAATCTCGTAAGACATTATGCTATGGAAATAACTGAAATAAACTAATTTAGCTGTGTCGACACTAGTGAGACCTCTAATATTTTACAGCATAGGCTACAGAACTTAGTCTGCTTGCTAGTTTGGACTTATGAGGGCCCGACTGAAGCTCTGCGTCGAGAGTGATGCCAAGAAAAACAGTGGATTCAACAGGGCTCAGACATCTATCTTCAGTTAAGAATCAAAATGCAGATACGTTATCACACCTGAGGACTAATATGGAATACCTCGTTTTCAGTAAAAAAAGGAGGTGGCCAGCAGATAAAAACACCTGATAACAACATAAAATAATAAAAAACTGCCGTTGCCAACCATCCTGGCAATCGTGGCAACTATGGCTTACCTCATTGTGGGGATTTTGTGGTAGCTGTTTGACAAGTGGGTTGGCGACCACAGTTTTTATTACTTTGAGGTATTGTTGTTACAGTTACCCTCTGTCGCCTCCTACAACGCTCACGGAACGATATGGGGTAGTGAGTCTCCTTAAGTCTGGATGCAAATTGAATAAATTGTAATAAATTTTTAGAATTGAGTGTATTTTCCAGCTGGTGGGTAGGTTACTTCTGCTACGGTCTCAGGCCTCTCCAGCTGCGCGTAATGAACAGCCTCGGTCTCGAAGTGATGAGGATAAACCGGCCGTACGCCTGCACGGCGCGGGTGTTGCCGTGCCAGCTGCAGCACTTGGACGTGTTCTCGCCACCTGGTCGCCTCATTGGAACTATTGAGCAGCAGTGGGCTGCTGTGAGACCATTGTATCTCATCAAGGATGAGAACGGCCGGGAGTTGTTCTGGATACGCGGTGAGATTTGGTAAAAATTTTGATGGGTTTTTATATATAGTGGGTGACGACAAGCGAAGCCTAATGAATGGCATCCACGAATTTTTCTTTTTTATATAGGATAAGGGTGACAAACAAGCACACAGTCCACCTGATAGTAAGTGGTTGCTGTGACCCATAGACATCTACATCTATCCTCAATAAAGAATCAAAATGCAGATGCGTTGTCACCCGTGAGGACTAAGATGGAGTGCCTCGTTTCCAGTAAAAAGGGTCTCCGGCTCTCTACACTCACCATACGAAACACAGCAGCATTAAGCTGCTATTTGACGCTGGTATTCTGTGAGATCTGCCACTAGGAAAAAAATATTCGACAGATTTCATGATAGGGAACTTAATTTGTTAGGTAAATGTAAGCGATTATGTTTCTTTCTGTTATATTTTAGGTACAATAATTAGATTAGTAATGAATAAACTAAACTACGGATATTGTTAAAAGTAAATAATTTGAAATTAAATTTTTTTTACAACCGACTTCAATAGAAGTTATTAAGAATAACTCTTTTTAAAACTATTGGTCTGACCTTGATCAAATTCATATGGGACTACACAGAAGTATCAGTTTTCAAATAAAAAAGAATCATCGAAATCGCTTCACACAGTAAAAAATTATGAGGTAACACACATAAAAAAAACCGGCAAAGTACGAGTCGGACTCGCGCACCGAGGGTTCCGAACAAATCTGTTAAGTAAGTTATATAAGTTTAAAATTATTAAAAATATTTTTATTATAGGATGTAACTAAAAATTTATGCTTTTCGCAATTTTTCCTTTATCTGTGCTATAAAACGTTGCTTCGTATCAAATTTCAAGATTCTGAGTTCACGGGAAGTACCCTGTAGGTTTTAATTCCCTTGCGAATGTCGAAAATTTACGGCATAAACGGCTGTATCTTTAGATTGCGTTGGCTTAGGAGTTTGATTTTTTCACAGCTCTAAGGGACAGTAGACTTGAGTATTTGATATGAATTTCAGCTTGATACCTCCACGCGTTCCTGAGAAAAAGGGTCTTGACAGACAGACAGACAGACAGACGGACGGACAACAAAGTAATCCTATAAGGGTTCCGTTTTTTCCTTTTGAGGTACGGAACCCTAAAAACATACAGTCGAATTCAGTACCGTCTCCGAATAATATAGATTATTAAATTATCTATCCATTAGTGTAATCCTCAAATGATTAGAGCGTTGCCTTTAGCAACAGATGCATGTAACAATAATTTTAGTCATTCTTTAAAACTAGATTTTAAATGTATTTATAACACATAAAAACACACTAGAAAGTGGAATGTGATGATAGGATATCGATCATTAATAATGTGCTTTTAGATGTAGTTTATTTGTCATAACTAATGAGATAATAGTTACTGAAAAACGCACTATCGCAAGCTTTTGGTCGGGGTATCGCCTTAAAGCGATATTCTTCTTACATTAATGGAGCAATTGTAGCTCAGTAGCTAAGCACTGTTCGTAAATATAACAGTATATGAGTTATCCGGGTTCGAATCCCGCGGCATTCAAAAAAAAATTAATTGCAATTATTTAAAGTAATGATTTATCACAAAATCTTTTAAGCGTGCAGATAGGCCATTTATTGAATACTTCATCATGTGGGCATTTTTTAAACTATATCATAAGTAAATGGTTGACCACTATCCAGCATAATGGTTATCTTATAGAAAAAGAGTGTCAAGCCAAGTGGAGTGGTAGAGCCATGCTGCAGTTATATTAATAGTATAGTTGTAGTACGAATGGGTCAGCTCGACCGGTGAAGGACCACGCTCTCACAGAATACCAGCGTAAAATAGCAGCTTAATGCTGCTCTGTTTCGTATGGTGAGTGTAGAGAACCGGAGACCCATTTTACTGGAAAAGAGGCATTCTATCTTAGTCCTCACGACTGACAACGCATCTGCATTTTAATTCGCAAACGAAGATAGATGCAGATGTCTATGGACCACAGCAACCACTTCCCATCAGGTGGACTGTGTGCTTGTTTATCCCCCCATCCTATAAAAAAATGGATTGCCTCACAGCCTGTAATGGCTCTCTGTTCTTCTTCAGACCGGAACACAGCAGTGCTAATACTACTATTTGGCAGGCAGAAGAAATAGGCCAGAGGATGGTACCTACCGAGACGGCCTTAAAAGAAAAAAGGAGACCGATCACCTAAAGTCAAGTTCAACCACCCTATTTTTTATATGCAGGTCCTTTTATAACGCTGAGCCTGTTCCGTGACGTGGAGTTCCCGATGCAGCGGCCAGATGGCACGCCGGTGGGCAGCACCTGTAAGCGCTGGCAAGGGCTCGTACACGCCCTGTTGTTCGCACCGATTACAGACAGGTGAGCGAATTATGTGTCCATGGTTTTTTTTTACAGAATAACGGTGACAAACGAGCACACATTCCACCTGATGGTAAGTGGATGCTGTGGCCTATAGGTAATATATCACGCGCTTTAATAAACAGTCACCTAGTTTTAAAGACAAACATGATAACTTCGTAAATGTATAGTGACGGGAGGGGTAATATATCAAGTCTTTTAAATACTGGTTTAGAGGATTCCTCTGGCAACATCCCGCGCTTTGCACGAATGCATTTTATGGGCAACGAATACCGTATTTCGGATAGTACCTGTTACGGCCTACGGCTGCTCCCCTAAAGCTCAAATCAGGGGCCCATTCAGCTGAGTTTCGACGAGCAAACGTAGGTTGGGCCTCCTAAGGCCAAAGTGGAAAATCTCTAGTTACACTAAACTATATGGGGGAGACATCGATTCGACATCAGCGTTTGGCGCGAACAGTACCATTACCCCATATTATAATTCCATAGCGTAGAACGGACACTACGTATGCGTGGTACGTTGCTATTGTCGTTTTAACATTTGTTTTTGACGTGTTTATAAATTTATTTACAAATTTATTAATTCTACTGCATACACATTGACCCTCAATTAAGTACTTAATCAAAATGCACAAATTCTCATATTGATTATTTAATTCTTAACTGATTGAATTCACACCGAGGACTAAGATGGAATGCCATATTTCCAGTAAAAAGGGTCTCGTTTTCTCTACACTACCCATACGAAACACAGCATCATTAAGCTGCTATTTTACGCTGGTATTCTAGTATGAGACGTACTCCTACCTCGGTCGAGCCGAACCGTTCGTGCTACAACCATGATATTATAGCTGCAACGTGACTCTGTCACTTATAAAAATACATCAATATCCAGTCAGGTTCATTAAAAAATATTAAGCAATACAAAGTGTTCGGCAATGTTAAAAATTCGAGACAGGGTCGCCATGGGAGGTGTAACGAATGTATGTTGGAATAATACTCTCTTTATTTAGAAAGGCTCAGTTATATAATTAGGTAATGATCACATGATCGACATCACCTAATGGCACATTTAGACATTTCCGGATACATACATCCAGATACGTCTGTCCGAATAAAACCTGCGCGTCTTGAAGGTACGAGTGAATAATCTTTTGTTACGTTAAGACAGTACGATTTACCATCTTGGTCTTCATCACCACTTACCACCAGGAGGGATTGTGGTCTAGCACCAGCTTACAGTAATTAAAAATATTACTTGCATCACATGACCAATGGAGTAAGTAGTTCCTAGAGTATTTATATAGTAACAATACCATGACACATATAACAGTTGGTAATGTGGCAATGTTCTGGCATGTAGCTCAAAGAACCGATGGGGTAGAAAATGGGGCAGCCTCTTACTGGTAAATAATTTAGTTATTTGACATCCTACATAGTCAATTCGATGGCTCGGTTTTTTTTACAGAATAAGGGTTACAAACTAGCACACAGTCCACCTGATGGTAAGTGATTGCTGTGGCCCATAGACATCTACATCCATCTTCAAAATGGTTGCCGGTTCTCTACACTCACCATACGAAACACAGCAGCATTAAGCTGCTATTTTACGCTGGTATTCTGTGAGAGCGTGGTCCTTCCCCGGTCGAGCCGACTCATTCGTGCTACAACTATACTATTAATATAGCTGTAGCAAGGTTCTACCACGTATAAAAGTGGGTAAGCGATGAGTTGCAGCTGGAATCCAGCACGGAACAAATTTTTTTTTTCATTTTGGATATTTGTCTTTGTGAAATTTATGTATTTAATCTGTCTGTAACGTATCATAGTGTGTAAGTAAAGGTTTTTCAAACGGAAATAAATATTTCTAAGGGCTGTCAAAATGAAAAAACTCGGTATTACGAGTAAATTGCATGAGAGTATAGTGTAATGATATCATAATTTTTACAGTCATATAATGAGGGCTAATAATTTTCTGCTCACCAGATGTCGCTAGTTGATACTGAGGTAAAGTTTTTTGTTACACAATGTAATTTAATTGAGAAGTTGGTTTTTAATAAAAGTTTATCAGTTTCTTGAGTATTATATTAATTCACAAAACACTCTTTAATTTTTTTACACATTTTTAACTTTTTTTTTAATTTTTCTGCTTTATGAATATCTGTGGTTTGGTTAATTTATTTTTAATCTTATTAATATAAAATATAGCTAATAGCACAGGAAGAAACAATAAATTTTACATTTTCCGAACAAATTAACTTCCCCGCTATGAAATCGGTCAAACATTATACATCACTTTCTACTGGCGCCGCCCTGTGGCAGTTAACGTCACCGCTATGAAATCGGTCAAACATTATACCTCACTTTCTACTGGCGCCGCCCAGTGGCAGAAAAAGTCGTGGATAGCCTCATCATAAAATTTTTGTATACTAAAAATCTAATTTTACTTAAAATAGAAAATCGACCAAGAGTTAAGAAAATATACTAAATGTAGTAATTGCATTTAGAATAATAAAAAATATGATGCAGTAAATTATTAATGATGGTGTCAACTATACAATTGCCGGGTGCTCTCACACTAAATAAAGTGACGGACTGGTAAGTCGATGGATGCAGGTGGCTCAGCCTAAGTTCAGCAGTGAACTTGTGAAGATTGACATATTTTTTATTCATGGTACAGCCTACAAAAGTCCACTGCTGAACACAGACCTCCCTCATAGATTGCCTCATAGGGAGGATATCTGTCATAGTTGTAATGTTACTGTTGATTTGAAAATTTCACCTCTCAGTGGGTCATGTGCTCCTAGTAGATTATCTTCTATACATCCATCCATTACAGTCTATTAAAGTCCACTGCTGAAGATAGGCCTCCCCCATAGATTGCCTCATACATATGGAGGATATCTGTCATAGTTGTAATGTTAATAATGATTTGAAAATTTCACCTCTCAGTGGGTCTTGTGCTCCTGGTAGATTATCTTCTATACATCCATCCATTCATCATCATCATCATCATTACAGCCTTTCATAAGTTCATTGCTGAACATAGGCCTCCCCAAAGGAATGCCACAAAGCAGGGTCCTGAGCCACGTCTGCATCCATCGACGCGGCTACATTTCGCTTTTACCAGTACGAGGCTGCCACTCGAGAACCTTTCTTCTCCATCGGTTATCGGTTTTTCGAGCTATATGGCCGGCCCACTGCCACTTCTGCTTACTAATCCGTTGGGCTATGTCAGTTACTCTGGTTCTACTGCGGATATCCTCATTTCTAAGTTTATCACGCAGAGAATCGCCGAGCATAGCCCTAGCCATAGCTCGCTGCGCGACCTTGAGCTTCCTCATCCGGCCAGAAGTGAAGAACCACGTCTTAGTACCATAGGTCATCACTGGCAACACGCACTGGTTTCACAGTCTTGTTTTCAAGTTTTGAGGTATACCTGACGAGAAGATGTGTTGTAATTTCCCGAACGCTGCCCAACCGAGTTGAATCCGCCAATTGACCTCTCGGGCGAAGTTGGACTTACCTAGTCGGACTATTTGTCCCAGGTAAACATACTCGTTCACAACTTCGAGCTTAGTGTCCCCAACATCTACCGGCATAGGTGTTACATGGACATTAAACATGATCTTTGTTTTGTCCATGTTCATCTTAAGACCTATCCGTTGGGAGACACTATTGAGGTCATTCAGCATAGTGCTTAAGTCCTCCAGCGATTCTGCCATAGGGACTATATCGTCGGAAAATCGAAGGTGAGTGATGTAATCGCCATTGATGTTAATACCGTATCCTTTCCAGTCCAGAAGCTTGAAAACGTCTTCCAATGCAGCGGTGAAGAGTTTTGGGGATATAACGTCACCCTGTCTTACACCTCTCTGCAAATGGATAGGTTTCGTACTCTAGTTCTGTACTCGGATAGCCATCGTAGCCCTACTGTACAAGCACTTCAGCACTTCGATATACCGACAGTCAACTTGGCACCCCTGAAGGGACTGCAGCACCGCCCAAATTTTGACGGAATCAAAGGCTTTCTCATAGTCCACATACGCCAGATATAGTGGCAAATTGTACTCCTCGGACTTCTATACAATTTTCCGAAGGGTGTGTATGTGGTCTATGGTACTAAAGCCTTTTCGGAAATCAGCTTGTTCGGGAGGCTGGAAGTCGTCAAGTCTGCGTGTGAGACGATTCGTAATGACTCTCGAAAGCAGCACTTAGACGCGGCTCAGAAGGGAAATCAGTCTGTAGTTCTACAAGAGCGCGTTGTCGCCTTTCTTGAAGAATAAGACCACTGCACTTCTGCTCCACGCCTCCGGTGTAATTCCACCATGGAGGACGGAATTAAAGAGCTTCTGAAGGACTTACCGGTTTTCCACCTGCTTTCAAAAGCTCCGCTGTAATTCCATCCTCACCTGGGGCCCTGCCGTTTTTAAGATGCTGGAGAGCCATTCTAATCTCGCTCAGACTGACGTCTGGGTTATCTTCGGAATAGTGTTAGATAAGACTCTCTCTTGGATCGTTACTCACACTTGCGTGTGGCTCCAACGATGACGTGTACAGCTGCCCATAGAACCTCTCAATCTCACTCAAAATCTCAGGTGTCTCGGAAACGATGCTGCCACACTCGGTCTTCAGCTTTGACAGTTGGCTCTTTCGAGCAGACAGATCTCTGGCAAAGAATTTGGAGCCTTGGTTCCGCTCAATCGCTTCTTCAATACAGCTTGTATTGAAGTTGCATAAGTCCCGCCGCATGCATTTGGAGATCTGTCTGTTCAGTTGCCTGTATTCGGTCAAATCTGTTGAAGACTGTAGATTCATCTCCTGTCTAACAGCCATGAGATTAAGAGTGTGATCGGAGAGTTTCTATTCTTCTGCGGCGGGTCTTGCAACACTTAGCTCCGACCGCATGGACAGTTTCCACAAGCTTGTCATTCATATCGTCCACTTCATTGGAGTCTTCTAGGCACTGAAAACGGTTTTGTAACTCGAGCTGAAAGGTTTCCAGACATTGGAATAGAGCACGAGGGGGACGGAGCGTTGACTTCATTAGACGAGACCTCTCCAACTTAACGTTTAGGTTCAGTGTAAATCTCACCATTCGGTGATCGCTACCAGTTTTTACCCTCGCGATCACGGAGACATCACTGAACGGTTGTCGTCTGGTCGTCATAATGAAGTCAATCTCATTTTTTGTCGAACCGTCGGGGCTCGACCTCGAGAGTTCATCATAAAGAGTCCCTCTTTCTCCATGAAGTCGGCCAGCTGCTGGCCCCTTGGGTTACGTTGCTCTATTCCAAATTTCCCCACTCTCAGCTCACCGTTCTCTCTTGTGCCTAGTTTTGCATTGAAGTCTCCCATTAACACTGTATATTGGGTCCATCCATCCATTACAGCCTATTAAAATCCACTGCTGAACATAGCCCCCCCCCCCCCCCATAGATTGCCTCATAAGGGGGATTTCGCCATAGTTGCTACGCTTGGCAGGCGGATTGGCAACCGCAGATTTTATATTATTTTAAGTTGTTATCATTAGGATACTGCTGCCAATCCTTTCTGTCGTCTCTCACGACACCCACGGTACGACATGGTATAGTGGATATTCTTACACCGCCATGACAGTATTCTATTGTCGAATAAAATTTAAGATGTAGTTGCGTGGTCATCCGTGAGCACTACTCATACTTACATAGAATGCCTGGTTTGAAGTAAAAAGGCCTGTCCAGCGTAGTGATTTTCCGGATTTAGGTGTCTCATTGTAGAGAGGATTTGACTTAAGGCGTTTCACTGACCAAATAACCTTGAGCATGCAGTGCACCGCCGCCTGCACTATGCGTACGCCCATTTATCATAGAATTCACACAATTTTTGAAATTAATTTTATAAAAGCTTTTACAAAAATTTACTTCGCAAATATCCGCGTTATAAAATAAAATGATGTGTCTTACCTAGTATGAAGAAGCACCTCCCGCCCTCCCTCAATTGCGTGCACTAACCCCGTCACCACTAATCCCAGCACCGCTACTTCCAACACCACTACACTAGGCAAGACACACCACTGACGATAATACGACACGTGTTTCGCCTCTACACGAGGCATCCTCAGGTGATATAGACTCTACGGTGGCTAACCGCTAAGGCTACTTAGTTTTAAGGGGTTAGTGCACGCAATTGAGGGAGGGCGGGAGGTGCTTCTTCATACTAGGTAAGACACATCATTTTATTTTATAACGCGGATATTTGCGAAGTAAATTTTTGTAAAAGCTTTTATATAATGGATTTCCGCAAAGTAACGCCTGATTCTATTAATTAAATTAATTTTAATTAAAAAAGAAAAGTGAACATGAAAAATTAAATAAAACGTGAAGAATATAGATTTTTAAATTATCTATCCACAAGTGTATTCCTCAAATGATTAGAGCGTTGCCTTTAGCAACAGATGCATGTAATCAATAATTTTAGTCATTTTTTAAAAGCAGATTTTAAATGTATTTATAATATAAAACCAAATTAGAACGTGGAATGTGATGATAGGATATCAAACATTAATAATGTGCTTTTAGATGTAGTTTATTTCTCATAACTAATATAATAGTCTCTGAATAACGAAGAAAAACGCACTATCGCAAGGTTTTGGTCGGGGTATCGCCTTAATTGCCGCTTGGTACATTTTGCATGTTTAAGACTGCTTCCAGGTCGTTTCGCCGGATGGATGCCAGTTGTAAACATGATATGATATGAAACTATAAGATCTTTTAGGCATTTTCCATAAATAACCTCTTACGACACCCACTTGACGAAAGAGGGCGAGGGTTTCCAAAAAAAATTGCTGATTCCGAATTTCAGGGACTTGTGATAAACTCGACAGTTCCTGTAGTGTATTCTAACGACAGTTCTTTTTTCTTTCCTGGCGACCTGTTAATGATGGTGCGTTTATGATTTTTTTACCAGATTCGGAGTAGCTTTCGAGAGGGATTTGACAGTGGAGGAGAAGGCCCTTCTGCTGGCTGCCACGCTGCTCATAGACTACATGTATTACGACGTGTGACACTTCAAATAATATATCGTAGAATCTTGAACGTGGTTTTTACTTCTTCCCGTCATAAAATCCTTCCATTTATAGAAACTAACGGATAGTAAGCTGATGTGGCAATGGGCCGGCCATATAGCTCGAAGTACCGACGACCGATGGGGGAAAAAGGTTTCAATTGACAGCCTCGTACCGGCAGGTGAAGTGTAAAGTGTCCTTCCACTAGATGGAGTGACGACCTGGTAAGACATGCAGGAAGTCAACGGATGCAGGTGGCTCGGGTCTGTGCTTTGTGGTATTCCTTGGGGGAGGCCTATGTTCAGCAGTGGACTTGTGAAACTTGTGTAATGATGATAATAGAAATTATGTACTAATATCACAATAACGTATTAACTACTCGTATAAACAGCCGCACAAACATATTTTATAAAACTTTAGTGACAAAATAAGTTACAATTAACCTGATGGTAAGTGGCTACTGCAGCCCATGGATACCTTTTTTTATAGGATAGGGTGACAAACGTGCACACAGTTAACCTGATGGTAAGTGGTTGCTGTGTCCCATAAACATCTACTTCTATCCTCAATTACGAATCAAAATGTAGATGCGTTGTCACCCGTGAGCACTAAGATGGAATGCCTCGTATCTAGTAAAAAGGATCTCCGGTTCTCTACACTCACCAACAGCATAGAGCTGCTATTTTACGCTGGTATTTTGTGAGAGCGTGGTCCTTCACCAGTCGAGCCGACCCACTCGTGTTACAACTGTACTAGCAATAGAGCTGCAGCATGGCTCTGCCACGTATAAAAACCAACTTTAAGCAAAGAAGGCTACAGCGATATTGTCACCTCTAAGGACTAATGTAGAATGCCTTACAGCATATAACTTTGTATACCTTCAGAACGGAACGTAGCAGTCCAAGCATTGCTATTTGATGGCAGAAATAGGTAAGAGGCATTCCAACTTAGTGCTCAGGAATGACAACGCATCTGCATTTTGATTCTTAATCAAGTATAGATGTAGATGTCTATGGGCACCAGCAACCACACACCACTAGATGGGCTGTTGTCAGTTTATCATCAACATCAACTTTTTTTAAACCATAGCTTAAACCCGAGACTAGCTATAAACTAACTGTAATAAGGAGGACGTAAGTCTAATGCCTTAATAATGGGTCTGGCCACCCAATTTCGTTAAGGGTATCAAAAAATTGTATAAAAAATTACGAATTCCACGGTATTCTTATTTTTTTTCTACCTTTAAAAATTACTGAAATATTGATGAGTAAAGAGGTGTTTTACGGTAAGGGCGACCGCTTTGCTCCGCATCGCGATGTGACGTCACAAACCGACACGTCGATGCCACCAGTAGTCTTTATTGTTATATTTTTCTTATTCTCTTCATATTTATTACTCCATATTTTTCTTGTCATGTTATTTATTTATCAGTAACCTTTATTTTCTGTTTTTTTTTTAATTTCTGTTATATCACGCTCCTTGGGAATAAAATGGTGACCTAAGATACAGGTTTTACTTAGTTTAGGCACCAGTTTTTCACCTATAGTATTGTATCAGATGTAAGCACATATTTTTTGTTTTCTGAATGTATATTGTTGGTGAAAATAAATAAATAAATAAAATAAAATAAAAATAAATTTAATTTTACAAAAAAAAATCATATAAAAGCAAATGTTCAATACTTTAGTTT
This sequence comes from Parnassius mnemosyne, assembly GCA_963668995.1. Taxonomy (NCBI): domain Eukaryota; kingdom Metazoa; phylum Arthropoda; class Insecta; order Lepidoptera; family Papilionidae; genus Parnassius; species Parnassius mnemosyne. Next base: position 27,246,507 of record CAVLGL010000092.1, read on the forward strand.
ATAATCAAATCAAATAGTTTATTTGTGATTCACAGTTTACATAAAGGTCTTATTTAAACACAAATAAAGTTCAGTCTGTGATCAGCCTCATGGGCATCATCATCATCATCATTACAGCCCTTCATAAGTCCACTGCTGAACATAGGCCTCCCCCAAGGAATGCCACAAAGTACGGTCCTGAGCCACCTGCATCCATCGACTTCCTGCATGTCTTAACAGATCGTCACACCATCTAGTGGGGGGTCGCCCTACACTTCGCCTACAGGTACGGGTCTGCCACTCGAGAACCTTTCTTCCCCATCGGTTGTCGGTTCTTCGAGCTATATGGCCGGCCCACTGCCACTTCAGCTTACTAATCCGTTGGGCTATGTCAGTTACTCTGGTTCCACTGCGGATATCCTTATTTCTAAGTTTATCACACAGAGAAACCCCAAGCATAGCCCTCTCCAATACTCGCTGAGCGACCTTGAGCTTCCTCATACGGTCAGCAGTGAAGGACCACGTCTCAGATCCGTAAGTCATCACTGGCAACACGCACTGGTTGTACAATTTCGTTGTCAGGTTTAGACGTATGTCTAACGAGAAGATGTGTCGTAGTTTCCCGAACGCTGCCCAGCCGAGTTGAATCCTCATGGGCATACAAATTTCAAATATTATTAATAGTTCATTGATTACATTATTCATAATAAAAGATTAGATTATTACATTAAATTATTCATCATAAATAATATTGATTACATTGGATTAGATTAGATTATTCATAAATTATTAGATCAAAATTATTATATAGTCGTTGGGTTTATTATAAGTATTATGTCATCTAATACAGTCAACCGGACATTAACTCTGACATTCGATATAATAGTAAACGACCATATACTTCCGAGCGCGCGGTTAGGACTGAACTTAGCAAGTTCCTACTGCACGTTCGTCACAGAGTAAGTAGTCGGTTTCTTTACTCATGTGCGTTCGCTCTCTCGGATTGTGACGTCACGTCACAGAGAACGAGCGGGTAAAAATTAAAAAATATTGCGAAACTTCAAAACGTTATAACTTTCGTATTTCTGCATCAATTTGGATGAAACAAAAACTATTGTTATTTTCATAAACATAGCTTTAAAGCTATATAGGTTTTATTGTCAAATTAGAACATGTTGGTGTGACCCATTGTGTGTTTAAATTACCATTCGTGTACTTGACTGTCCAAGACGAATGGTATTTGTGTGAGAAAATCTATTGCGCTATTTCGTTGTGTGGGTAGTTTGATATTACTGTTATTTGCCATAATCTACCCAGACCGACCCTAGCTAGGAAAGGAGTTTTACCATATAGTAAAATTGAGTACATATAAAATTATTACACTACTCAGTAACAACCAGGACATTCTAGATCTTATTCACCACCCTGTAAATCAGGCAGCAAGTCTAATACTGGAGATGGATTTCACTGTTTCTCGTTGTAGGGAAAATTTACCTTAACCACGGATTGGCCTTGTTTGTAACAGACTTGCTTGTAAATATAGGTGACAAACAAGCACACTGTCCACCTGACAATAAATGGGTGCTGTGACTCATAGACATCTACATCTATCCATAATTAAGAGTCAAAATGCAGCATGCGTTGCCACCACTGGAGACTCATGGAATACCTCTTACACTGTTGTTGGAGGGTCTTTACAATCACCATACGAAATGCAGTGGCACTACCGTGCATTTTTTGGGTTCCGTACCCAAAGGGTATCCAACGGGACCCTATTACTACGCCTCCGCTGTTCATCCTTCCGTCCGTCCGTCTGTCTGTCAGCGGGCTGTATGCTGTATCTCATGATCCGTAATAGGTAGACAGTTGAAATTTTCACAGAATGTGTGTTTCTGTTGCCGCTATAACAACGAATAATAATAATTAAAATGGGCTCCCCTACTAGAAACTTGTCTTACGATGGTACGGACCCCTTCATGCACGAGTCCGACTCGCACTTCGCCGGTTTTTTATGGAAGAGGAGGGAAACGAGAATATGGCTCACCTGGTTGTAAGTGATTACTTTCGGCCATGAACTCCTCCCACACCAGGGGAATTGCAGGTGCGTTGCCGGCATTCACGCTAGTAGTTTGTGATAGCATGGTCCTTCCTCGGCCAACCCATTCATGCTACAAACATAATATAGCTGCAGCGTGGCCCTGTTATGTATAAAAACTTTAATGCTGCTCCTCATTTACACCATGTATTTTACAATCGCAAAATTATAAAATACATTTTATTCAGTTTAGATACCTTTTGGGAAAATTAAAAGGAGGTTTGGCAGTCTGTTTTAACTGATATCAGTTAAAACAGACAGGTGGTGTCGTGACGTGGGGGAGATAACCACACTAAGATTTTTTCCTCTATTATGAAGGCAGTTTACATAAATAATTTTTACAAGAAGAAACATCTAGACCCGGAACAATTATTTGTAGGCAAATTAAATTACTGTTCCGTGCTGGATTCAAATACACAACTCTCAGCGCCGCTAAGTCGTCCAAAGTAAAAGTAAAGTATATCATAGTAATTGCCCACATGGGTTTGTAATTTTTTTTATTTAATTTTAAAAGTTATCCCATTAAATTCATTCATAAATCTGCATGTATGAACACATAAAATTTCTAACATTATATTTTAGACGGACATATTAACAATACTTCAGTATAAATGCATAATTCTTTTTTTTATCCAAAATGTCAATTTCCCCTTAAAAATTAATGTCCTGCACGCACCATACCACCCCTATTTGCATTGTATTTAAAAAGTTTTTTCCTCCGGCAGATGTCCGATGAGGTAAATGGTGCGAAATTTTGACAGAACGTATAATTTTGGCGCGCAACAATGACATATAGATGTTGCACAGTGTAAAAAAAAATCTTAATATCACGTTCTTTATTGAACCCTTTTCCAAAGGATTGCATTCAATTATACATTTCCCCGGCAAATAACGCCATAATGGGGTGTTTTTTTTTTCCACAGATTTTTGGAAAAACAACATCGGGGTGGCAGTTTATATAAGTAGGTCACTGGTTGCAATGTGAATTTAGTTTTTTTTTTTTTATTTCAAAGAACTAAACCGTGGCGCGAGCTTGTCACGTGTTCGGAAAAGCAAGGGTTTAAAAACACAATGGCATTTTAGAAAGTGATTTAAGAGTTTTTTTTTCGTTCGTTGATCTCGTAACGGATTTACTTTTTCAATAAAATTACGCTTTTTGTTAAAAATAGCTTCATTGTTAAAAAAAAATGTCGGGCATCAAGATTATCAATATTATTTTTGATTGATTGCTCATTGTGTTTCTTTTGCGATATTATGGAACCATCCGCACATGCTAAAATGTTAATTTTTTTTAATTTAATAATTACAGTACGCGCTGTTAAAGTAGAACTAAGGCTCTGAAAAATTATCGACATTATAGTCTGTTCGCTAAGAGAGTGACTTATTATTTTGCTTTTATTTTATTATTTTTTCTGTTGTTTTTAATGTTTTTCTATTCTAAGAATATGGTTGTTGGAATAAAATACGAATATAAATAATAAACATAAGTTAGATAGCAAAGAACCTTTCACTACGGCGCTTCGTTTTAAAATGAGAAATTCGGTATACGCCGCGGGAAAATTTCAACGAGAATTTCATTCGGAACGAAACATTTCATAATTACAGAAACTGGGTATTAATAATGTTCTAAATTAAAACGGTACCTAAAAATAATTTTCCTTTGTAAAATTGTAGTAACAAATCGAATTTACAGTCCACCTGCTACATGCAGTCAACTTCAAACAATAATTAAATATTAAAAAAAATTACAACCGACTTCAATATAAATTATTAAGAATAACTCAAAAACTATTGGTCAGACGCACCAGCTTTCAAATAAAAACAGAATCATCGAAATCGGTCTACCCAGTACAAAGTTATGAGGTAACACACATAAAAAAAACATACAGTCGAATTGAGTACCGTTTCCTTTTTGAAGTCGGTAGAAAAAGGCTACAGATGTGTCTTCACCTATGATGACTAAGTAATGTCTTACAGTATGTAATTGCAATGGTTTTCTATACCCCCAGGCCGGAACAGAGCAATTCAAGCACGGCTGTCTGGCGGCAAAGACAGGTAAGTGAGTGGGTGGAAATAATACTACCACTAGTAAAACATATTCTTTTTTATAGAATAAGGGTGACAAACGAGCACACAGTCCACCTGATGGCTAGTGGATGCTGTGGCCCATAGACATCTACAATTACCCTCGATTAAGAATCAAAATGCAGATGCGTTGTTACCCCTGAGGAATAAGATGGAATGCCTCATTTCCAGTAAAAAGGGTCTCTAAGGATACTCACCATACGAAACACAGCAGAATTGAGCTGCTATTTTACGCTGGTATTCTGTGAGATCGTGGTCCTTCGCGAACGAGCCGACTAATTCATGTTACAACCATATAGCTGCAGCGTGGCTCTACCACGTACAAAATTTCAAATTTGTTATAAAACCAGGTGCTAGAAAAAGCCATTTCCCCATCTATTCGTGCGTGCGACACAAATCTCTTACGTATTATGAAAGAAAATATTATGTTCTCCAATAAAGATCGGAAATACCAGAGTAACAAAAAATGCTGGTTATTTTTACCAAGGATTCATAGCGACAACAGCTTAAATGGTTTGAAATACAGATTTATTGTGCATTAGTAATATTCTAAAATCTGTTCATTCAATATCATCTTAAAAATACTCAATATTCAAGTTTATTTTTCCAAAAATGTTTCTATTCTGTGAAAGAATATTTAGAAGTATTGTTGACATAATAATTAATAATATTAAATGAAATTCTACATTAAAGCATTTTCAGTGGTTTTATTAAATTAAATTTAGTTATTATTTATTAAAATCTCAATGACATTGTTAAATTGCGTTTTTTTTTTGCATTATTGTGTTGCGTAGCATTTTACACTGTGACATTTAATTAATTTAAATTTAATTATTAAGTTGTTATTCTCTTGTTATTATTTATTTAATTGTTTGTATAAAAATATATTTACTATTTCACTTGCCTTTTGTAATGCCTCCTGCTATCTAATATATAAAAATTAATATTTGTTTGTTCGTATTTTATGCGCTGCCATACCTAGATATCATCAGATAGCTGTCAAACTTTGTCAACTTGCTTGCACTTGCGCGAAGGTTATATTAGGCATAGTACAATTAACTTATTGTAGGTGTCTTAGGTGTCGTACCTAAAATTTATTTATTTGAAAGTTATATATTATTTAACTTCAATGAATGTATTATAATTCCTAATTAAACAATATAACTCTTCCAAATTTAAAATGATATTTCCACAATTATTTCTTTTGTGGCAGCAATGTGCCGGGTAGTAACTATAAGTAACATATCTAATGTATTGTTACTTTCGCCTAAGGTATTTAATAGTACCACTTAATAGAAAATAAATTATTCCGCTTGATTTGATTTGTGTAAGGTTACGAACTGAGAAACTCAAAAGTCGTGAGTTCAAATCCATCATTTGAATTCTGTTGTGAACTATTTCTAGTGCAAGCGTTTGAAAGTTAAGTTGAAGTGGTGAAGAAAGTATTTGAGTAGACAACATTACCATTATTATTATTTAAATTATAATAATCCTCGTCGCTGGTTCTAGTATAGTGCATGAGGGTAATATAGTCATCCGGTTAATATTGTCACTTTCTTATTCCGTGATACGATAGCTCTTCATCAGTCAATCAAATAATAAAGGGTCAAAAAAGCGCTGCTTTATCGACGCCATTTTGACAGTTGACATTGTTGTAAATATTTTAGTCGATTTTAATATTGTGTAGTGTAGTTAGTTTTTTTTAAGTTGATCTTTCGAACGGTTTGTAAGTATTGCCAAAGCTTGTTTGTTATTTTTTTTTCTTAATATATTAGTTATAGTACACAATTTTGTGTTTTTGTCTCTGTCCTCCTCCTAGTTTTGGTTTTATAAGGCGGTAAAACTTAAGGTGACCGTATTACCCTCACGTACCTTAATATTCATCTGTCATATTTGATATGGCGTACTGTCAAGCAGAGGCCACGACGTATAGCTGGATATTCCCAAAATCGCCTCTTGAGATCGCCAATCACAACATTTGATGCTGGATTTCCGTACACCACACTAAAGCCTTACTTTGCCGTATCAAAGAGAGCTATAATAATTCGGATCGTGTATGTAAAGTCACCAAATTTCAATATTTACAGTTATCGGAATTGATTCTACAACTACCATTTTATAACACGTAATTCCATGAAATTATCAATAAATAAATCACGCAATTACGACCCACACTATAAAATTGTAAAGCATCACGACAAAAACACTCTTAATTAAAGATTATGTCCGCGTCAACTGTCGGCTTTAGACTAATCTATAAAAAAAAAAAAGACTTTTTTTTCTCAACGAAATTCCCCGTTTTGTGAAAAAGTTCGACACCCATTAAAAATCGCAACGGAGGGTTCGCTTTGTGTTGAGCATCTGTCAAACGTATTATATGGGGGAAATTGTTGAAAAATGGGTTAAATGTTAAAAAAAAAAGTTATAGAAAACATTGAAATAGACACGAGGGTTAAGACTGCGTGACGGAGTGTCAACATGAGTTTTACTTAACCTTAGTGTCATAGGGTTCGATACGCCATGTCACATTCGATGTAACGCCATATCGAAAGTAGTTAATATTTTAAAAATTAAACTGTAATAAAATGTGATAAAACCGTGTATCGACAGTGTAAGTATATCCATAAAATGAGGAAGACAAGTGTGTTTCTATCATACGCACGTAAACGTCAGAGTCCTGCGCTGTTCCGCCTCGTTCAGCGTTGTTCTGGCACTTTCAGCGCCGCTCCGCCGCGTTCAGCGCTGTACGCTTGCTGTCCCCGACTCCTACATTATATATCTCCGTATATACGTGGTAGAGCCATGCTGCAGCTATATTAGTAGTATAGTTGTAGCACGAATGGGTCGGCTCGACCGGGGAAGGACCACGCTCTCACAGAATACCAGCGTAAAATAGCAGCTTAACGCTGCTGTGTTTCGTATGGTGAGTGTAGAGAACCGGAGACCCTTTTTACTGGAAATGAGGCATTGCATCTTAGTCCTCACGGGTGACAACGCATCTGCATTTTGATTCTTTATTGAGGATAAATGTAGATGTCTATGGTCTGCAGCAACCACTTACCACCAGGTGGACTGTGTGCTTGTTTATCACCCTTATCCTATAAAAAATAGTTGTGCAAGCACTGCTGTTTTCCGTTTAGAAGGGTAAAGAAAGCCAGTATATTAACAGGCTGTGAGATATTCCATTGTAATCCCCAGAAGTGACAACACTGTTCGAAGTTAGTTGAAGGTGTCTATGGACTACATCAGCCACTCAGCGTTAGGTGTATTGTAAGTTTGTCACTTCAGTTTAATGAAAAAAGTACTGTAAGTATATTTGATTCGAGTCTTGACCGACTAGGACACAAGCCACGAGTTCTCCAATGAAGTTAATCGTAGAGAGAACAAAGAACAATTAAGGCCAAAAGTGATTCAATTCAATTAATGAATGACTGATATTATAATTAATAATATTTCGTTAGTAATTCAACAGTTTGACTTACGTATTGTTTACGTAATGCGAGACCTCGCCTTTTAAGGTATGTAAGAGGAATTATATGTGTCACAGTGTTTCCTTTAATTGCATATTATTGTGAACTGCATAATCATCACTAGAATTTAACTTTATGGAACGCCATAAATAACAATTAATAATGGTCCCTCTATATATAAATAGACCGAATTTCAGTCACGGAAACCAGTCTCAACGGAGACTATCCATTTGCGCAGGACAGGGTTATAGTACCCGAACGTGTACCGAAGCAGTAGTACACTTTCTATTAACTCACACTCGTAGTTAATAGAGAGTGATTAACTTTCTCTACACTCACCATACGGAACACAGCTTGACACTGTTGTGTTTCATATAGTGAGTGTAGAGAACCGGAGACCCTTTTTACTGGAAAAGAGGCATTCCATCTTAGTCCTCACGGGTAACGACGCATCTGTATTTTGTTTGATGTAGATGTCTATGGGCCACAGCAACCACTTACCATCAGATGGCCTGTGTGCTCGTTTGTTACCCTTATTCTAAAAAAAAGTCCGATAAGACGGCAATCTGACACGACTAGAGTATGCAGTACCGTTATATCGTTACCGCAATTTCGCGAATTTCGCGCTATATTTCAGTACCGCAAAAGCGAGACCACAAATGTTAATTTCGCAGTATTAAAAACGAACCCGGTATGAAACCGGAGGAACAATAAGTAAATATCTGGAGACTGTGTATAACTGCTAAGCAATCCACCAACGAGCGTAGAAGCTGAGAGCATTTTCGGCTGCAGGATACATATGTAATAAAATTAGAAGTTTTTTGAATGACGAGAACAGTGGATATGCTTTGCTTTTTACATAAACATTTCCAAGGTAAAAATTAAGATTTGGGTTGTATATGTGATTAATTGTAGTTATCTCATGTTAGTGTTTTAATTTTTTTTATAGAATAAGGGTGACAAACGAGCACACAGTACACTTGATGGTAAGTGGTTGCTGTGGCCCATGGACATCTACATCTATCTTCGTTTGCGAATTATAATGCAGATGCGTTGTCAGCCGTGAGGACTAAGATAGAATGCCTCTTTTTCCAGTAAAATGGATCTCTCGTTCTCTACACTCACCACACGAAACACAGCAGCATTAAGCTGCTATTTTACGCTGGTATTCTGTGAGAGCGTGGTCCTTCCCCGGTCGGCCCACCCATTCGTGCTACAACTATACTATTAATATAGCTGCAGCTTGGCTCTACCACGTAATTTAACTCTCATTAAAGATTTTTTTACTCGTGTTATTGTTTTAGTTAAAGGATTTTTAAATTTCGCAATATCGCAAATTTTGCGATATTACAAGTTCCGATACCGCAATATTGCGGTATGGAAAATATACTGCGGCATTACACGCTCTGTACACGACCGAAGGGAAATTAGGCGCAGGACCAATAGCTCTACGTGGTTTACGAGGCAAGGGGATCTCAGACCGCCAACTTTCAAACTCTAAGCTGTTACTGAGAATTTCTTGATGCCGAAATCCAACACTGTTCTTTTGGGCCTGACCCGGCATTTGAACCTGGGACCTTATGACCACTATACCAACTATGAAAGCCTCGTTGGTATAATAACTGTTTCCAAAAATCGATAAACAAACGTACGATGGCTCGGTAGCGCGATAGCTAAGCTACTGAATGTGGAACGATGCGGGTTCAAATCCCGCTCGAAACAGCCATTTTGTACCCATTTCAAACTATGGTTTCCGGCAAAGACGTCATGCCAACCAATGCTACAAAGGCCGCCGGTGGCAGCAACCAATGCTATATTGGTTGCTGCCACCGGCGACCACTATGCCAACAATCATCATATTCGTAAGTATCTTATTAACTTATACTTGATGAGTGTTCTATAGCACTTATATTGCTGAAAATAATATATAATGAAAATAATTTAACTTTTAACAAGAACTACAAACCGATTTCAAGAGATAGTTACAACTAGAATGTGGTCTAAATCTAATATATAAAAATTCATTTTTGTTTGCTCGTATTTTATGCGCCGCCATACCGTTCATTAAATTGCGGTAAAACTTTACAACGTATAGCTTGCACATGCGCGAAGGTTATAGGCATAGTACAATTAACTTACACTAGATGGCGCGCGTATCGTACTGACAAATTTATTTGAAAGTTATAGATTATAGATCATTCGGTTTCAATGATTGTATTATGTATTATTCCTAATTAAAAAATATAACTGTTCCAAATTTAAAACTATTTCCACAATTATTTCTTTAGCGGCAGTATCGCGCCGGGTCTAGTCTAGTCTAGCTAGTCTAATATATAAAAATTATGCGCTGCCATACCGTTCATCAGATCGCGGTAAAACTTTGTCAACTTATTGCTAGCACTTCCGCAAAGGTTATAGGGTTAGAACTTAAACTGGGTGGCGCGCGTATCGTACAAAATAAAATAAACAATATCTTCCTACAAATTTAAAACGATATTTTCACAATTGTTTCTTCTACGGCAGCAACGCACCGGTTACCAGCTAGTATTATTTAAAAATAATATGTAAATAAAATAATTTAATTTTTAATGATAAGTACACACCGACTTCAAGTCGATCAAGTCAAGTAGTCAACTAGAATGCGGTCTAAATATGATAATATTATATATTTAAATTTACATATATGTCATACTTACCGTATTTACTAGCGCTGTCAAAAGTACCGTATGTACTTTTGACAGCGGTATGACATTAAGCCATTTTGTTTTCCATTTTCTAAACCCTCACCGTAACTAGCATACCTGTTTCAACTCTAAATCCTTTAGAATTGTAGTCATATTGGCTAGTTCACAGAAAAATAATATCAAGTGCCAATGAACTGACTGATGGTAAATGTCTACTGCAGTCTATGGCCACCTACAGCAAATTTCATACAAAGATGGTAACAGATGCGTTGTCACTCCTGAGGAATATACAAGTATAATGCATCAAACCTTATAACTATACTGCCTCTCTTTACTCTTCAAACCGGAATCCAGCATTCCAAACACTACTATTTGGCGGGAAAAATAGGTAAGCGGGTAGTAACCACACAAACGGACAATACAAGGAAAACAAAACAACATATTTGTATATTTAATTTATTGAATACGGTAGAAATGCTTCGTAAGTAATTAATGGAAAACAAATAACAGACGGATCTAGGAACATTCACCGGCCGCAAGCCACAGATTACAAACATTTGCTAAATATACCAGTCTCTCCTCCAGTAACAACACGACTGGCTTACATTTTTTCAACAATGTTAAAATGAAAAACAATACTTGAAAATCTAATTAAAAAGAGGGTCTTAAATATATTGTTCCGATTTCAAAAATTAAAAAAATAAGTTTTATTTTTAAATTTTATTACCATTGCTTTTGTCCGCTACGATGACTCAGTTTCTTTTTTTTCTTTCTTTTTTATGGCGGTTTTGATGGCCAATGTCAGCGCCAATGTGTGTATTGAGTACATTGAGTTATATGTACTACGTACTAGAGAAGCCATTCCAAACAAAAATTGTGTCCTACTCTATGTCTTCGCGCATGCGCGGGAGTAGTAGTCGCGCATGCTCGACGACTTTAATTTAATATAAAATAAGATATTAATATAAAATAAATATAAGAATTTAATATAAAATATCTTAATTTAATCTAAACAAACATATTTCTAAATAAAATGCAATAATAATTATTTTATGGAATTCACAAATCTTCAATTTACGCAATATTTAGTTTGTATGGATTGCACTACAGTTCAGTTGAACATAGTCAGTGTTCGGAATGGCTTCTCTAGTACGTAGTACATATAACTCAATGATTGAGTAGAAGTTCAGTAGTGATGACTCAGTTACAAGTGATTAATTCATACAAATAATTAAGTCACACCTGTTATTGTGTCGTGTAGTGACGGCATACAAATATTAACTACCCCACATCTCATGTCGTAACAGGTGACAGAGGGAGTAGAAACAAGGGATGGACAGCAGCATCTTGATTATAATAACGCTAAATAATAAAAAAACTACGGTTGCCAACCCACTTGCCAAGCTTGGCAACTAAGGCAAATCCTCATCCTACAATTTTTCAAAACGAACAGATGTTATTCTTGGTTCACTAATATCAGTCGCTAAGTTACAAATCCGTCTAAAATCTTTGAACGCAGTCGTTTTGTGCAAAAGCTATGCCAATACTCCTTTAAGAAAATTTCTCTAACCATCCTTCGCTCGCCACCTGTATATTGGCTTAGAAAATGAATCTATTTCAAAATTTTGAAATCGCTTGAGATCTACGAGAGTAATTTAAATATGGTGTCAAATTCTTTTTGTTTTTAAAGTAGTCATACATTAACACGAGAAATATACAGAAATAAATTAAGATTCCTAGTTCTAGATGGCGAACTCATTCTAATCAAGAAAAAAAATTCTATTAAGCTTTGCATCTTTTATAAAATTCGTATCCTCGTAGTGTCACGCTCAACAATCATTATTTGTTATTAAAAAAAAAATCTAAAATATGTCAAATTATTATCGGATCGATTTGAAATTTATATATTAGTTCCATTTAAAAAGTCTATTGATAAAAATATAGCAAAATTTATTTTAGAGACACTGCGTAACAATAAATAAAAATACATTCAGTCAAAATTTTCAATTTCAATTTTCAAAATGAATTCTTGAACGTTGGCTTAAAAAAGAAAAAATGCCAGCGAATGATTTTTATTTTTAATAGTAAGTTTATGTTAAGGTCAATAGTCAAGTGTATATGCCAAAATTTGGACACTAAAAAGATTTTGAATTGAAATGAAGATTACATCAAATATGTAAAAGCGTAATCAGGCTTGCGGCATAAGGTTTGGCTCACTCCCATAGCCAGAATATAATTCTCTTTACATTTTTTAAATATATCATTTTACCAAACGTGGACGTCGAATGCCGAGGTACATTTGTAAAAATACGACAGAAAATATTTCTCTAATATTACGTTGAGGTAGTTTGGTATAACTTTGCATTGACATTAACTTATTAACGCTTCAACGACGTCCATGTCTGAAAAATCAGCAAAAGAATTGGACTAGAAATAACACAGTTGTATTTTAAATTGATAAATTATTACCAATAAACATACAGTCGCACGTAAAATAAAAAAAAATCTACTAAAACTAAATATACACTGCAAGACTAGATGGTTAAAATCACAAAAATATTTACACAGATAAAAATTAAAAAAAAAATTGGATTGTTTCAGTTCAGACTTAAAAGGAACTTTTGGTGTGTCTTTGCACAATAAATACTAAATTAATTTGGTGACTAGGAAATAATACAAAAGATTGTGTGATTTTATGTGTCATGTTATCGATAAATCTCTCTTATTTATATATTTGATATCGACAAGTCACGTATAAAATCACACAGAAAATAATTCCACGGCTTAAAATCTAGTACATAAGTACAATCAATACTCATAAGACTGATTTTATATAAAATGAAGTCACAATTTCGTTTAAAACAACACTATAGTTTCAACGATTTAACATTAAATTCTCAATAATTTTTATAACTAAATACATGTAAAAACAAGATATTATTTCTTTTTAATCTATTTTATTTTTACATAACTGTCAAATAAACATATTTTTGAATAAAGTAATTCGTAAAACGAATTACGAGTTTAAGGTGTTGAAGTATGAAAACGTTCTTCGAGTTTATTGCAGTTTATGGTGTTATGATATGAAAATACAAATATATTTTTTTTCATTTTCATTTCCGATTGACTAAATAAAAATATATTATTCCTTTTTTAATGCTCGAAACTCCTCAACATTAACGCTATTACAGAGTATCGACACTGTGCATTGGAAGAATATAGGAACTAATTTCTCACTTAAATTTAAATGCCAACAAAATTCTGCAATTAATCAGTGCGACTGTACCGTGCGGTAAAAAAGCATTGTACCCGAGTGAAAAAAAAAGGAAACTATTTCTAAAAATCCGTTGTAATAACCCCTGCAATATTTTTAGCTACACTTAACATTAATTTGTACTGTATTCCAGTTGCACCATACTCCGATAACACACTTGGTTCAACATTTTGTACTGCAATTACTTCTAGTTTATTGGTCTAAATGTCCACTCTGGGTACAACGCGTTGCGAAACAATCATGAACACAATTCACATTTCACTACAATCATCGACTTCGATCATTTCCGGTCGTATGAATTCCGAAACAAGTAAAAATTCAGCGTTCCCGCCTAATTTAATGTCACTGAAACGCTCTCCAACTTGGAATCTCAATAAGACCAGCAAGATCGTCACCATTCATACAATTTTAATAATTTTGTTATTATTTAAAACATTATTAATATAATTTGTTGTTTCGCGCGCCTACGCTACGGCTCGGCATGGGGATTTTTGTGATTGAGATGCAGGAAGACTATTCGGAAGATGGTCTGTTACGTCTATTTTAAATTAGGAACGGAGAGCTACCTTAAAATTTAGGTAAGGAACGAATTGAGGAACATTATATTACATCTCTTAAGCCTTTACAAGTCATATATCTGAAGCTTTGTCAGATCCATCTATGACATTATCTTTTTCTAATGTAACTATCACTGTTACGTTACCGGAAGCTATACCCTGATCATCTTGATTATTGTTTATAATTAAAATCAGGTCGTCTCTCCCCTTGTCGAGCCGTTTCACAAGCGACCTCTAGTTTTAATTTTAAATTACAACTTACGTACATACATAGGAACTTTCTTTAGAAGCTGCATGGTTTATACAAGCTAACCTCCACAATGATCTACCGAATAATTAATTAATTAAATAAATCTGTTACCATTAAAGAAAAACCTCGTGAACATCTGACAATGTATACTTTATACATCTTTTATGTGATATCCGAAATAATAGTGATAAAGTTCTTACATTTTTTAGATATATAACCTAAGCGCCTATTTGAAAATGCGAGTGTTTGGAAAATTATTGTGCTATGTAATTGATTCTTTTTAGAGGACGTTATTGTAAATATTAGTTGTAAATTTTCTAATATCTGTAAATCTGTTATCGGGAACCGTTTTTCACATAATAGATGCATAAATATAACGTTATCCGCAGTAACATATTATATTATAGATTACAATACAAATGAATATAAAACGCAAAGCCCGGCCGAACGATAAAGGGGGGCGGGGCTGGGCCCACGACCCCACCAAAACAATGACCCGTAATGACTGATGTGTTACACAACAAAACCCGTCAGGCCGAGCTCTCACGACCACATATCTAATTAAATTTAATACTAAGATTACGTTTAATGTTGATCACTGCCCAATAGTACGTATCTTTGTGCTTTAGTCGTTCTAGACAACAATAAATATTATTATTATTATTATATAACAAGAGCGGCGTCCGTCCGCGGCGGCGTAGTGGCGCTGCTAGCTTTGTACTCCAAAATATATTCATACAATAACAGCTAATATATAAAACCTAACGTGAGGTAGAGCGGTTGTCCTTGTGTGGCACCTAATTTGTACTGTGGGTGAGGTAAGCTGCGGCGCGACGCAAAGTCGTGTTGCGTCGCGTTACATCTCAAGTTGCGTCGCATAACACTGCGCCCTTTGCGTCGCATGACATCGTGTACTTTGCGTCGCACCGCAATCACACGCGCCGGCGACGGCGACGCTGCCCTGGTGTCGTGTCGGGCCACCGAGCCGCTCTCAGTGATCAACATCGCACCGGTACTACGACGCTATCGTGAGTACGCACTCACCAGTAAAATACGTATCCTTTAAATAATAATAACTACGTCTAGGGTGTATTTCTTCTCCCGATCGAAATCGACGTTTCAAAAACTCGTCTCGGACCGACCCAACGTCGAGGAGATAATAGTAAACAAACGAATACATAAGCGGCAACGTTTCATATATCACCCGTTAAATATAATTCTCAATATACGAAGTTAGACTCTGTCAAAATAAAAAAATGGCCGGGGGCCGCCGCGCGGTGTTGCGCTCGGGCGGGCGGCCGCGGACAGCTCCTCGGCTACGATCACGTCTCTTATTCTCAGCAATCGCTTGAAGGCACACAGCGTTAAATGTAGTTAGTAAAGTTCGGCGATCGTAGCGCGCGCTCGCGGCGGTGTAGTCGCAGGCCGCGAGTGCGCGCGTCGTCGGTTTGGCGTCGTATGACGCCTCGGCCTACGTGGAGGCCGACTTAGAGGTCGCCAAAGCCGAAGCCTAGGCGGGCGTTAGCGTGAGCGTGACGGTGGCGCGACGAGTAGCGCGTCGACGCACCGGCAGGAACACGAGCGCCGGAAGTAGGCTTAGGGCACCGCCCGCCTCCTCCAGCACGAAGGGCTGCATAGTCAGCGGTGCCCTTGGCGCCCGAGGGACAGCGAGCAGCGCACCCGCACCTCCGTGTGTCGCGCGCACGTGCCCCTCCAACGCTTCGAAGCTCTCCGCGCGGAACTCGCATCGCGAGCACGAGTACGCCTCCGCCTCGCCCTCGACCTCAGCCTCTGCCCCTCTCACCTCCGATTCCGCCTCCGCCTCACCCTCTATCTCCTCGCCACCTTCTTGCCGGTGCATGTGCGCGCGCTCGTGTGCGAACAGGAACGCGAGCACGTCAGTCGTGAAGGGACAGTAGGAGCAAGCGTAAGGCTTATCCCGCACTAATAAATCTAGAGGCCGCGGTGGTGGCGGTGGTGGTCGTGCTGGCGGTGCATGTTCTGCTAATAAGTGCGCGCGCAACGCTCGCGGTCCACGAAATCTTCTCGCGCACAAAGGACATGGCTCGGCCGGCGCAGCATTCGCGGGCGCCGGCGGAGCGGGGATACCGTGCGTGTTATGCTTGTGGACCCGCAGGAAATACTTGCTGCAGAGCTCCTTGTGGCATATATCACAGGTAACGCCGCCAAGTTGCGTGCCGCTCTCCAGCGAGATGCCGTGCATGCGCTGCATATGCGTCCGCATAAAGTATTTGTTGCAAAGCTCCTTATTGCAAATCTCGCAGAAACTTGAACCGGCGGCGGCCGAAGCGGCAGCCCGCCGCTCGTCTTGCGGCGGTGGTGAAGAAGAAGGCGGTCGTGTTGCTTCCGTCGGTTCTTCGGCGAGGCGTTCGGCCGCAAGCTCGTTTAGTTGTGAGATCATTGTTTGCAACTTGCGCAATTCCTCGCTTGCCGATCCTGGTGACGTTGCACCGCGCTCTTCCACAATGAGGTTGAGGGGACTCGTCTGGCCATCGCGCAAAGCAGCTTCTAAGTCGTCTTCACATTCGCGTTTCACCTCCGTGGGCATGTCAGCGTCGTAAGGCGATGGCGAGATATGCGGCGGCTGTGGTAACGAAGGCGGTGTATGAATAGAAGGAGTTAGAGGTGCGGACGGTTGCGGCACAGGCAAGGCGGGGGGCGTGGCGGTCGGCGAGCGTTGTATCGGCACACCGTGGCGCCGCTCGCGGTGGGTACGCAGAAAATATTTATTGCAGTACTCCTTACAGCAAATCTCGCAGAAGGCCTCGGGATTTATAACGCCCAAGCGTCTTAAAACATCAGGTTGGAAACCGGAATCACGCGCCCGTCTCGCCGAGTCGGGCGAAAGACGGCGTGGAGTGCCTCCTGATTCCTCATCAGAAGCGCGTCGAGGAGGCGAGGGCTGCGGCACGGGCTGGGCCTCGCCGTCATAAATGCCGTGCTTGTTGGCACGGTGCGTCTTCAGGAAGTATTTGTTGCAAAACTCCTTGCAGCAGAGATCGCAGTAGGCCTCGGGGTTGAATATCCGCGGCGGGTCGTGGCGCGGCAGCAGGCGGAAGGCGGCGAGGGGGTCGAAGGCGGGGAGGGTGAGGTCGCCGAACGCGAGGGCGCTCTTGTAGATGTCGGCGACCTTGGCGTGCAGGTCGAGGGGCAGCGCGGGGGGCGCGGCGTGCGCGGGGTGCGCGCGCGCCGGCGCCGCCTGCTTGCGGCGCTTGCGGCCCGGGCTGGCGGGCGCGCCGCCCTCCGCCTCCAGCTCGCGCTTCACCGCCGGCGCCGCCGACATCGCGTCACCGCCGCATCTGGAAACGTCCAACAAAATACATTACGAAATGCCACCAGCGAAACTAAAAAATACTTGAGTGTACGCCGATAAAAGAGTTGAGATTGGTACGGGTACCAAACTCCATAGTAGTTCCAAGAACGTTGTACCTTTCTATGGATCAATTTTCATTTTTATACGTCGTAGAGCCATGCTGCAGCTATATTATTGTTGAAGCACGAATAGGGTGGCTTGGCCTGGTGAGGACCACGCTCTCAATACCAGCGTAAAGTAGCAGCTCATTGTTTCTGTGTTTCATATTGTGTATATCATCAGACAGACTGTGCTCGTGGGTCACCCTTATTATAGAAAAAAACGGGCGCTAAGTTAGCAAATGAACACGGTACCTATAGGTTACCTATAGATGCTATGATTTAAGCTAAGTTTGGCGTCTATTTCACATCAATGGTTTCATACATTTTCGAAAAAAGTTTTATCCTATAATAAATATACATAAATACATGTTTTTTACCGTTTTTTATTGCGTTTACAATTCTGTTGTACATTGAAATATATTGCCCGCTCCACACTTAGTCGCGAACATTGTGCGTACAGTACGCACAATACGCATGATTATTTATGGATTAATAAACAAAACCAATAATATTAACATTTATAATAATATATTTAGATATATTCATAGTTACATCTATATATTTAGAATGGATTAGGTATATATTTATATATATATTAGTTAGATATCACTCAAGTATTTATTGCTAAAATACCTGTCTAATTAAAATATGTTTATATATTTGTTGTAAAGAAATCTAATAAAAACGGGAGTTTCTTTATCTTCATACATGTTATCCACTATTTTCGTTTTATCAAAACCCTATTTTTTAACCCCCGATGCAAAAAGAGGGGTGTTATTAGTTTTACCGTTATGTGTGTATGTCTGTCTGTGGCACCGTAGCTCTTAAATGAGTAAACAGATTTGGGTGCGGTTTTTCTTTTTGTTTAAAAGGTGCTTCATAAAGAGTGTTCTTAGGTATGATTCAAGATAATCTTTTCAGCCGTTTGAATATCATCAGCTCTTTTGTATCGGGTGTTTTTGAAATTTTCAATTTAATATTATGTGTTCTTAAGAAAGAACGTGGTAGAGCCATGCTGCAACTGTATTATTAGTATAGTTGTAGCACGAATGGGTTGGCACTACCGGGGCAAAATACCACCTAACGCTGCTGTGTTTCGTATTGTGACTGTAGATAACCGAAAACCGTTTTTACTGGAAATGAGGCATTCCATCTTAGTCCTCACGGGCGACAACGCATTTGCGTTTTGATACGCAATTGAGGACAGATATAGATATCTATGGGCCACAGCAACCACTTACCTTCAAGTGGACTGTGTGCTTATTTGTCACCCTTATCCTATAAAAAAGAGAACAATAAAATTCAGAGGAAAGTAATTTTAATTTAATTCGTGATAGCACTGGAGCAAATATATTCTTTAATAGTACTTTATTACATTTAATATATTCATAACGATTCATTATCATAGTGTGCTATTGAACGTAACAGGAGACATCCATCTCCTTCAAATGTGTAAACAAATTTATTTATTTTACTTATTTATTTACTCTTTATTGTACACCAGAATATAAAATAACGAGTACAGTTAAATCTAAAGTAGACTACTTTATGTATGAATGTCTTATTTCTTATCACTCTGAAGGTGATTTCTTCCAGACAACCTTAGCGTAGAGAACTGATGCAAACAATAGTTAAAAATAGAGGGGGACGTACAAAATAAAAATAAAATATGAAAATACATATAAATGAAGATAAGTGAAGATTATATACCTACAATATCATATAATAGATTAAATAAAAAGAGT
Organism: Parnassius mnemosyne; assembly: GCA_963668995.1. NCBI lineage: Eukaryota > Metazoa > Arthropoda > Insecta > Lepidoptera > Papilionidae > Parnassius > Parnassius mnemosyne. The sequence goes on from CAVLGL010000092.1 coordinate 27,266,081, forward strand.
ACGATAAAGGAAAAGTAATTTATCTAATAGCGTTCTAAGTAATATGATTTACCAAGACTTTTGAAAGAATGAAGAGATTGAGCACGACGGATGTGGAGAGGTAAAGAGTTCCAAAAACGTACAGCAGTTACAGTAAAGGATTTATTAAAAAAGGAGGAAGAGTACAAAGGAGTAGAGAGAGAAAGACTGACAGAGGATCGATGGAACCGATTATAGGTAAGGGAAAGATACTGGAAACGGTCTTGTAAATAATGAGGAGTGGAAGGATTAAACAGCACGCCATACAAAGCGGAGAGAATGTGAGTATTCCTGCGAAGGCGGATCGGGAGCCATTTGAGCTGTTTGCAAAATTCAGAGATATGATCATATTTGCGAAGTCCAAATATAAATCTAATACATAAATTTTGAATGCGCTCAAGCTTATTAAGCTGCTCCTCGGTAAATTCAAGATAGCAAATATCAGCGTAGTCAAGGATAGGCAGAAGTAGAGACTGGGCGGGCGTAACTTTAGTTACTGTGGGAAGAAAATTACGTAATCTACTTAAATAGCTTAAAGCAGCAAACATTTTTCTACTAACCTCATTAACCTGTGAGGTCCAAGACATACAAGAGTCGAGATAAAATCCCAAGTTTTTAACCTTGTTACTGTAAGGGATTTGAGTGCAGTCTAGTAAAATAGGAGGTAGGGAAGACCAGTAAATTTTTTATTAATCTAGAACTACCGAAGACAATGGCCTGAGTTTTCTTAGGATTAATCGTTAAACCATAACGTTTACTTCAGTTCGAAATACAAGTCAGATCAGCGTTAATAGTGTCAACTGCTTTAGACTAATCTCCAAGAGAGGACCGAATATAGATTTGGAGATCATCAGCATACAAGTGGTAGGAAGAGGACAAAACTATGACTTATAGAGTTAATGAAAATTGCAAACAGGAGAGGAGACAACACGCCACCTTGTGGTACGCCAGCCGCTTTAGTAGTCCAGGTTGAAAAAACATCTTGCACCTGAATGCGCTGTCGGCGACCAAACAAGTAACTTGGAAACCAGTCAACTACAGTTGGAGATATGTTGAGAAAGCGCAGGATGCCCAACAAGATATCAAAATTTACTGTATTAAATGCATTACTAAAATCAACTAATGTGAGAATGGTACGCATTTGTATCTCCATACCATACCGAATATCATCAGTGATTTCTAAAAGTGCAGTAGCCGTACTATGGCCAAGATGGAAACCGGATTGCAAAGGATTTAAAGGATTATGTTTTAAAAGATAGGTGCTTAATTGATTGCGAACAAGACGTTCAAGAACTTTGGAAAGGAAAGGCGAGATAGAGATCTATAATCAGAAAAACTATAGGAGTTCGACTTTTTCGGAAGAGCAACTACAAATGCATCTTTCCAAGCTGAAGGGAAAAAAGAAGAATTCAGTGAATTATTCAGGACGGAAGTGATTACAGGTGAAAGGAGATCAATGAGATGGATGACCATTTTCCGACTAATGCAGTCACTACCAATTGAATTTGAATGGATGGACATTATCGCTCTCTTAACATCACAACTGCTAAATTAACTAAAATTAAAAGCAGAGGTGTCCGGAGCGGGAGCTTTTGAAAGAGAATCCAAAATATTGTGTTTGGCTTTCTCGTTAATGCAAGACGAAGATGAGAAATGCAAATTAAGTTGATTGAGATCAAATCTATGGTGAGTGAAATTTTGTCGTAATTTCCCAACTCCTAAAGACTTAAGAAATTTCCAGACCCTAGAAGGGTCAGGATCTTGTACTGTTTCATGAATATGGCGTCGTTGTGCTTTTCTACACAGATTCCGTACTAATCTATACTTCTCTCGATTCAGGTCTCTAGGAACTGACTTTTATTTTGCTTTGGCACAATTTTTAATGTGTAAACTTTTATCTTTAAATTTCTATTTAAATGTGCGAACTTTATGCGAAACTATTGCGATTTTGCGAGAGATTCGCGGACCAAGTGTAAAGCGAGCATAAGAACAAATTTATTGGTGTTGTTAGTTGTTTCAAATACTTTCAAATACTTGAAAGTAAAGGCACAATAACTTGGTCGACACCGAATATCAATAATTTGGAGATTTTAAGTTTTTTTTAAATCTTAATGTCCACAGCTCTATTTTTATACTAAATTTCTAATTTCTAAGTAAACTTTAAGAGGCCTAGGTTTTTGATATAATAACTCAAGAATTATAGGTTTGTATTGATGAAATTTAGATTCCACGTATTAAAGAGATCCTTATTAGATATGCAAAATTGCAAGTGTGTGGTGTATTTTTCTACCGACTTAAGAAAAGGACGAGGTACTCAATTCGACTGTATGTTTTTTTAATGTGTGTTACTTCATAAGGGTCCTCAATTAAATTTGATCAAGGTCTGACCAATAGTTTTTGAGTTATCCTTAATAATGTACATTGAAGTCGGTTGTACAAAAATTTTAATTTTAAATTATATAATTTTATAAAGGACAACAAACAGTTGTATAATTGTAAATGTAAAAATTACAATTCAAATCTTTCTTATACAGATTAGCTATTTACATAACCAACACCGTTATCCACAGTGTGTTAATATATGACTTATATACTACCGTATGTCTATTTACTATATCCAAAATGATATATGTTATAGTTACAGGTATAAATAAGCAGTATAGAAAAAAGGCAGTATAGTACTATACTGCCTTTTATACCTGTAACTTTACAGCCTGGAGATTGAGCAAATAATAAATAATACATATAATGAATTTTTAAATAGGTCTTATGTTAAGTTATATTGAATTATGTTGGTGACATTTAATATAATTCAGTTCAAGTAGACCTAACCACAATATCAAAGCACACATTGAATAAAAAAAAACAGAATGTAAAAAAACAGGTAAAATAAATTATGAAAAAAGTGCGTGTCGTGATATTTCAACGGATATCAAAAGAAGCCGTGCCTGTTTAAATATGACTGACAAGACGTGTCTTTAAATTGATTTTTTTGTTTGAAGTATGTACAGATAATTAAAAAAACCTTTCACATGAGCAACAAATAATTATAGATCAAGTTTAAAGTGAACGAAGAAAAAAAATTGTAAGAGATTTACTAGCTGTGTTTGTGGGAAAATCATTTAATATTTTGGCACACAGGATTCCAATAAGATTTATAACCTGCTCCTTTCTGTTGTGAGATCCATCTTGAAGGGTTAAGTCAACCACTAACAGCATGTAGTTCTTATCACCATGATTTAAACACTAGTGTAAGTTACTGTCACTAAACAATTATAAAATATCCTTTATCTAACACTCCTTTAACTTTGTATAAAAATTAAAAAAAAACTTCAAATGGCAATCGATGTTTGGTTATTTACTTTACGCGGCACACGCTCGCAACTGCGCCTGCGATCAAAACTGATATGTTTTAAGTAAAAACGTGTGCCGTAATTTCTTTTTTTTTGTAGAAAATAGCAAAATTGTTCCCCACCCGGCCGCCCTTTGCACGCGTTGATTATTTCGACAGGGGGCCGGTGCATTTGTGGATAAAGCCGAGTTCACATGTCTTATAACACAACCTTCAAATTTTTTTAAAGATTAGCTACGCAATTTCAAATTACTTGTAGTGGATATTTTTATATATTTTTTTAAGAAGCTAAGGGTAACAAACGAGCACACAGTCCACCTGATGATAAGTGGTTGCTGTGGCCCGTAGACATTTAGATCTATCCTCGATTAAGAATCAAAATGCAGATGCGTGCGACCCATGAGGACTAAGATGGAATGCCTTGTTTACAGCAAATAAGGGTCTATTTAGTAATAAAGGGTCTCCGGTTCTCTACACTCACCATACGAAACACAGCAGCATTGAGATGTTATTTTACGCTGGTATTGTTGAAATATTTTTTACTTAGTATATTTTTGTCTATCTAATAATGTTAAGCTATTAATAAGTGTGCAGTTAGTTTATAAACTGTTTTAGAATTTAGCATAATAAATAAATAAAAACTTAGTTATTTTATTTGAAAACCCGCGGGATCTTTGCGGGATCGTCGTCAATCTGTGTGCGATTTTAAATATTATGCTGGAAGCGCATTCCTGTCTTAGATGACACAAAGCTCTTATGTATAATAATCACAGTCTAGAAGAAGAAATTCATTTTTGCGTTTCTCTATTTTATTAAATCTAAAGTATAAAAGTAAACAAAAGTTACAACCTATTTATGCTTCACAGTTCAGCACAGCCTCATCTTATTTCTGACAGGGTTTTAGTAATGAAATGTCCATGTCGCGGCCCCAATAGGTACGTGGTTTTCTAAATTTGAAATAAAACAGCACTTAAAATTTCAATTAACTTTTTAATTGGAAAATAAGTTCTGAAACTACATTATAATATAATAAAATGAAATACAATAATAAAACGAATAACATGCAAGCAACCATGTGAACCAACCATAACAACAAACAATACACAATGCTTTCCTAAAATTTGGAAACACTATCAAAAGGGAGCGGGCGGCACTGTAAATATCCACGTCTCTTTCTATCGTAGACGTTCCAACTATTTTTGTCTCGCATCATACCTACGTCACTTTTACTTCTATCTCTACGCAGCTATCTCCCTCGCACGATTATGATTATGAGTAATGGAGTAATAAATTTAACTTCAGCTTACTTCGGGAAATTTTTTCGCCATTATTTCTTCCGTTCCAGAGAAAATACGGGAAAAGTTTTACGGAGTGTTGTTCTACAGTACATAAACAACTGCTGGCTTCCCCTGGTGCGATTTTTTTCACCCGTTTTTTATTAACTTTCAAGGAAAAAAGGATACTATCAAGTTTAATTAGTTCAGTGTTTCATAATTAAAAATTTGAGACTTTAATAAAGTTTTTGCGGTTGGCCATGTTGGAATTTCCCATTCATGGTTTATGTAACTTTTAGAAAAATATGGTTACTTTGGACAGTTAAAAAGTTAATATCATTAGACCAAGGTTTGAAATTATTTTAAGAGCTAATTCACAAGCTCAATATAATACCTTGCTTGTATTCCGGGCTGAAGTATAGAGAGTCAGTATAAATAGAGACTGTGAGGTATTCTATCTCAGTTAGTGATAGGTCAACCCGAGTTACTAACTCGAGTTAACTCGAGTTGCGCTTAGCTCGAGTTAACTCGAATTGGATCTCCCTAACTCGAGTTTGGGCTGATGTGTAGGAACGGATCAAGTGAGCCAGCATGAGAGTAAGAGTGCAATTCGTTCTTTGTGCGCGCGATTTGTGTTTTAAAGAGTAGGTAGTTACTACCAAAACAATTTGTTATTTATAGATTTATAATCGCTAAATTATGTAATTTAATTCCTTTTATAATTTTGATTAGTTATGATCATTATAGTTACGTAAGTCACAGAACTATTATTGTAATACCCGAAAAGGGTGGTTAAGTTATAGGATACATCATATTTTAAATTAACGCCAAATGTAACACTTAACTTACAATGAATATTTTGAATTTGAAAACGTTTTAATTGATTTAAGAATATTTTGACTGTGATAATTAAACTGTTAATAGCTTAAGTACCTACCTACATCTTAAAGCTAGACTAATATAGTTTCGTGCAGACTGCTATATAGCTAGTTTTGTGGTTAAATACAGGTACTTACTGTAACTAATATTAAAACCGAAAATACATAAGTACATATATGTGATACATACTAAATGCACCTTTTTATTTCAATCCTACGTAATAAGTTTGGTAATTATAGTTATCACAACCCACCAAAGAGCTAGCAAATAACAAGTAACAAATCATTTACTCTGTTTCGTACTGCTAACTCGAGTTTCGTAACGCGAATTGAAACTCGATTTGCGTGAATTTCAAATCGAGTTAACTCGAATTATAATTTTTCCAAGTTGGCACATCTATAATCTCAGTAGACAACGCAACCGTATCCTTCTTTGTGTGAAGATGGCTGCAGGTGTCAATGGACTGCAGTAACCACTTACCATCAGGTGGACTGTATACAATAAAAAAAAAAAAACTTATATTTTATTGTGCCCCGAGAGTACAAAAAATAACTTCCTATTAATAACCTTCCCTAGATAGATACAAAAATTAATTACTTGCGCTTTTGTACATTTAAGCAACATGTAACAAAAACCCTGTGGTTTCCGTTAAGTGCTTCAACTTGAACATAAATTGTTTTATTAAATAAAAAAAAATATTTGAAAATTGTATGTTTTTTTTATTTATTTATTTTTATTAATTACATTGGCCGGGGAGCGAGAGTATTATCAAAGACAACCTTTTACCCATACGCGTGTCAGGTAGAGGAAATAAAACCACATACAATTTGCAAATAAAAATTTATTTAAATAACAAAATTATGGTCGAGTTATCTAAAGTAAAATTATTTCTATGCGACGGCTCCGTTACGCAGTGGCTTGGCAATGAGTTGCAGCGCCAAAGACCTCGGGTTCGAATCCCACACGGAACAAGTATTTGCATAACATAAAATAATTGTTCCGGGTCTGGATGTTTGTCCTTGTGAAATTTATGTATGTAAACTGCCCCCACGATACAAGAGAAAATCCTAGTGTGGAGCTAACGTTTTTAAATAAAATAATAGAAAATAATATAAAAAAATTACGCCTGAATATTAATTCTGATAACGCACTTAACGGGAACTACGGTCTTACATGTTGTATAAAAGAAAATCCTAGTGTGGAGCTAACGTGTTTTAAATAAAATAATAGAAAAAAAATATTAAAAAAAATACGTTTGAATACTAATTCTGATAACGCACGTAACGGGAACTACGGTATGTTGTATAAGAGAAAACTCGAGTGTGGAGCTAACGTTTTTTTGGATAAAATAATAGAAAATAATATTTAAAAGAAATTACGTTTGAATATTAATTCTAATAATTGTACAACCAGTGCGTGTTGCCAGTGATGACTTACGGAACTGAGACGTGGTCCTTCACTGCTGGCCGTATGAGGAAGCTCAAGGTCGCTCAGCGAGCTATGGAGAGGGCTATGCTCGGAGTTTCTCTGCGTGATAAACTTAGGAATGAGGATATCCGCAGTAGAACCAGAATAACCGACATAGCCCAACGAATTAGTAAGCTGAAGTGGCAGTGGGCCGGCCATATAGCTCGAAGAACCGACAACCGATGGGGAAGAAAGGTTCTCGAGTGGCAGCCTCGTACCGGTAGGCGAAGTGTAGGGCGTCCCCCCACGAGATGGAGTGACGACCTGGTAAGACATGCAGGAAGTCGATGGATGCAGGTGGCTCAGGACCGTGCTTTGTGGCATTCTTTGGGGGAGGCCTATGTTCAGCAGTGGACTTGTGAAGGGCTGTAATGATGATGATGATTAATTCTAATAACGCACGTAACGGGAACTACGGTGTTATGTCTTGTATAAGATAAATCCAAGTGTGGAGCTAACGTTTTTTAAATAAAATAATAGAAAATAATATTTAAAAAATTACGTTTGAATATTAATTCTGATAACGCACCTAATGGGAACTACGGTGTTACATGTTGTATAAAAGAAAATCCTAGTGTGGAGCTAACGTTTTTTACATAAAATAATATTTAAAAAAAAATACGTTTGAATACTAATTCTGATAACGCACCTAACGGGAACTACGGTGTTACGTGTTGTATAAAAGAAAATCCTAGTGTGGAGCTAACGTTTTTTACATAAAATAATATTAAAAAAAAATACGTTTGAATACTAATTCTGATAACGCACCTAACGGGAACTACGGTGTTACATGTTGTATAAAAGAAAATCCTAGTGTGGAGCTAACGTTTTTTACATAAAATAATATTTTAAAAAAAAATACGTTTGAATACTAATTCTGATAACGCACCTAACGGGAACTACGGTGTTACATGTTGTATAAAAGAAAATCCTAGTGTGGAGCTAACGTTTTTTACATAAAATAATATTTAAAAAAAAATACGTTTGAATACTAATTCTGATAACGCACCTAACGGGAACTACGGTGTTACATGTTGTATAAAAGAAAATCCTAGTGTGGAGCTAACGTTTTTTTACATAAAATAATATTTAAAAAAAAATTACGTTTGAATACTAATTCTGATAACGCACCTAACGGGAACTACGGTGTTACATGTTGTATAAAAGAAAATCCTAGTGTGGAGCTAACGTTTTTTACATAAAATAATATTTAAAAAAAAATACGTTTGAATACTAATTCTGATAACGCACTTAACGGGAACTACGGTGTTACATGTTGTATAAGAGAAAATCCTAGTGTGGAGCTAACATTTTTTAAATAAAATAATAGAAAATAATATTTAAAAAAATACGTTTGAATATTAATTTTGATAATGTACTTAACGGGAACTACGATATTACATGTTGTAGAAGAGAAAATCCTAGTGTGGAGCTAACGTTTTTTATATAAAATAATAGAAAATAATATTAAAAAAAAATACGTTTGAATACTAATTCTGATAACGCACCTAACGGGAACTACGGTGTTACATGTTGTATAAAAGAAAATCCTAGTGTGGAGCTAACGTTATTTATATAATATAATATTAAAAAAATTCGTTTAAATACTAATTCTGATGACGCACTTAACGGGAACTACGGTGTTACATGTTGTATAAAAGAAAATCCTAGTGTGGAGCTAACGTTTTTTACATAAAATAATATTTAAAAGAAATACGTTTGAATACTAATTCTGATAACGCACTTAACGGGAACTACGGTGTTACATGTTGTATAAGAGAAAATCCTAGTGTGGAGCTAACATTTTTTAAATAAAATAATATTTAAAAAAAAATTACGTTTGAATACTAATTCTGATAACGCACCTAACGGGAACTACGGTGTTACATGTTGTATAAAAGAAAATCCTAGTGTGGAGCTAACGTTTTTTACATAAAATAATATTTTAAAAAAAATACGTTTGAATACTAATTCTGATAACGCACTTAACGGGAACTACGGTGTTACATGTTGTATAAGAGAAAATCCTAGTGTGGAGCTAACATTTTTTAAATAAAATAATAGAAAATAATATTTAAAAAAATACGTTTGAATATTAATTTTGATAATGTACTTAACGGGAACTACGATATTACATGTTGTAGAAGAGAAAATCCTAGTGTGGAGCTAACGTTTTTTATATAAAATAATAGAAAATAATATTTAAAAAAAATACTTTTGAATACTAATTCTGATAACGCACTTAACGGGAACTATGGTGTTGCACGTTGTATAGGAGAAAATCCTAGTGTGGAGCTAACGTTATTTATAAAAAATAATATTAAAAAAATTCGTTTAAATACTAATTCTGATGACGCACTTAACGGGCACTTACGGTATTACATGTTGTATAAGAGAAAATCCTAGTGTGGAGCTAACGTTATTTATATAAAATAATATTAAAAAAATTCGTTTAAATACTAATTCTGATGACGCACTTAACGGGAACTTACGGTATTACATGTTGTATAAGAGAAAATCCTAGTGTGGAGCTAACGTTATTTATATAAAATAATATTAAAAAAATTCGTTTAAATACTAATTCTGATGACGCACTTAACGGGAACTTACGGTATTACATGTTGTATAAGAGAAAATCCTAGTGTGGAGCTAACGTTATTTATATAAAATAATATTAAAAAAATTCGTTTAAATACTAATTCTGATGACGCACTTAACGGGAACTTACGGTATTACATGTTGTATAAGAGAAAATCCTAGTGTGGAGCTAACGTTTTTTTGAATAAAATAATAGAAAATAATATTGAAAAAATATACGTTTGAATACTAATTCTGATAACATGTTGTGTAATCTAGTCTGAAACTCTGCACATGAAAGCCAGTTGTGAGCCACGTGATCAGGGACCAAAACTATGCCATAAGTACGTACAACTTTCCCTATGAAGTAAAAGTTAGACGAGTTAGAGATTGCGTTGGTACTCCATCTTATAAGAGTATGTTCAATGACATGAGGAGGGTTATGATACTCAAGGTAAGAGTTTACGTTCGTCTTGATCACTATTATTACTGAGTTGTTGCACAGCCTAAGAAGACATCGCGTTTGTTGTTGTCGGAAAAGCCGACATAAACAATAAATTGCTAGGGTTGTCGGATCATCAAGTAATAAAAAATAAGATAATTTAAAATTAAACATTTTGTACACCCCACTTCAATATAAGTTATTAAGAATAACTCAAATAGCTCAAAAACTATTGGTCTGACCTTGATCAAATTCATATGGGACGACACGAGAAGTATCAGCTTTCATAAAAAAAAAATCATCGAAATCGGTCCACCCAGTAAAAAGTTATGAGGTAACACACATAAAAAAAATATACGCGTCGAATTGAGAACCGTCTCCTTTTTGGAAGTCGGCAGATAAAGAACTGATTTATTTTATTTCACGTTTAAACAAATTAATGTGTATGTGTAAACTGATGAAACTAATTCCTTATCTTTAAATGAGGACGACCCACAGTTTTTTACCGCACATGTAGTGTGAACCATTTTAATTTATTTGTGTGACAGGACAACCCTAGCGGATACATCCCGAGCGGCGCTTAGGTTTCCTAACCCGCGTCTCGGCCCGCACTGCACCTCACGCTTGCTCCGTCTGGACGCCTTCAATCTTCAATGACCGACTGTTATTAATAGTTAGACAGTGATTGCTGTTGGAAAGATGCTGCTGATGGGCCTCTTGTTTCATTTTCCCGCTGCCGTCTCTTACGATGCCCACGAGAATATATTTTTATTGTTTATTCTCTTTATTTTAATAACGTTACCCTCATACTCATTTTCTCCGGTAACGCGGAGGCAGTTTACAAACATAAGTTGCACAAGGGCCAACATTCAGACCGGGAACAATTATTTGTAGGCCATACAAATACTAATGCCAAAATCTCCACTACAAGGCAATCTGTGGGGGAGGCCTATGTTCAGCAATGGACTATTATAGGCTTTGATGGATGGGTACAAATACTTGTTCCGTGCCGGATTCGAATCCACGGCCCTCAGTGCAGCAACTCATTGCTAAGCTTCTGCGCCACGGAGCCGTCAAAATAGTATATGTCGTCATATATATCTACTTATGAAATGTATATACAAATATATGTATACACATATACATATGAGTATATTAAAAATTTATTACAACTAAACTAAAAATCCTTAATGTAACCTAATTAACCCTTTCGCTGTCCCGTGCACTACATATAGGTCACTACTATTGTTTTACTATTGTGTCTCAAAATCGGACAGTGAAAGTGTTAAATTAAGTTTTTATTCATGTCTCCCCCCCACCCCCAAAGAATCCTATACTCCACGTGTTCCCATGGGTGTCGTATGCGACAAAAGAGGGAAATGAAAGCAGGTTTTTTCTGATAACAATTAAAAATCTGCGATTCCCAAACCGCTTGCCAAGCGTGGCAACTATGGCAAATATCTCCCATACAAAACAATATTATATTATATGAAGGCCTGTTAAGTAAGAGTAGTGGAGAATTGACAGCCTGTTGTGAATAATACGTAGGTATATGATATATGACTGAAATATATAATGTGCTTATAATAAATTGAACCTTAATTTAATTAGGTTACATTAAGGACACAGTACAGGGAGTACTTTTGTTATATTTGTTTTCTTGGTGTACAAAAAAGAGTTTTGTATTGTGTGGTACTGTACAGATATGAGGAAACTTACTGAGCGATGTTTGTTTGTTTACTATTATAATTTACCAGCGTGAAATAGCAGGATGATACTGCTGCGTTTCGTATGGTGAGTGACTGGAATCAGAAACCCTTTTTACTGGTAACAAGGCATTCCATTTTACTCCTCAGAGGTGACAACATATATGTACTTTGGTTTCTTAATCAAGATGTTTGTATGTGTATACGCCGTAGCGTCAATTTACCATCATGTGGACTGTGTACTTGTTTGAGTTGGCAACACTAGATTGCACACTATTACAAACACTCATTGGTCATCAGTTTTGTTTTCAAATGATGAATATATGTTTAACATAAAGTCAATATTAAATTGATATTCGCAAATAAAATTTAAAGCAGATAATAAAATGTAGGTAAGGACCTGTAAAGCTCGATCATTGGCGTAGACGGAGGGCTGCGAGGGGGAAGGTACGTCCCGCTCCCTCCTTGCCTGCGAACGAGAGATTTCTTCATGTAGAAATTACATAAATATATTATGCACGAAGAATTTATTTAAAAAAAAAAACCATTACACATAATTACCACGCTCCCACACAATAACGACGTAAAATAGCGGTTTAATGTAAGAAAACTGGAGATCCTTTTTACTTGAAACAAGGTATTCCATCTAGGTCCTCGGGGGTGACAATGAGTCGTGGGTTCTTGGTCTTTGGGGAACCTTGGTCTGGGGGGTCTTAGTTATGGGGGTTCTGGTCCGGATCTGAGGTTATTGGTACTGGCGGTCTTGGTTTTGAGGTCCTGGTTCTGGGGGTCTTGTTTCCTGGGGGGTCTTGGTATTCGGGGGTGACAATTTGCTTTTTTATTTTTTATTGAGGGTAAATGTAAATATCTATGGGCCATTGCATTTAGTTAACAGCAGGTGGACTGTGTGCTTGTATGTCACCCTTATTCTACAAAAAAAAAACTTGGATATACCGTGAAGGCGTTTTACATACATAATTTGCACACTGCAAAAACACTCAGACCTGGAACACGCTCTTGTCACAACACAATAGCGTAAACGAACCGAAACATAGCCGATGAATCACTCTTTTGAAGTTTTTATTCTAAATGACTGCATACATATAGAACAAGCCGCGTACTAACGATACGGAGAGTTGGCTTCAAAAGCCTAACTGGTAAGGGTGTATCAGTTTTACTAGTGCGACGGTGTCGTTGATTGGTAGCGATCCACTACACCGTATCATTTCGTGAGTGTCGTTAGAGGCAACAGACCGAAACTAAAACAGGCGATGCACTGTCAGTCAATGATAACATCAGCATCATCATTCATTACAGCACTTCACAAGTCCACTGCTGAACATAGGCCTTCTTCAAGGAATGCCACAAAGCACGATCCTGAGCCACCTGCATCTGTCGACTTCCTGCATATCTTAGTAGGTCTACACTCCAACTTGTGGGGGGAGGGGGAATAATATAGATAACATCAGCATAAGTCAAAATGATAGATAAATTAGTAGACCAATAATTAGCATTAATAATTTTAATTAATTCAAAAAAAAAACATATAAATCGATTGTTAATTGATGAGGCAATCTATGCGGGCGGCATATGTTCAGAAGTGGACTTTTGATAGATAGATGAATGAATGATAACGCCATCTATCACAGGCCGCAAGATTATTTTTTTTATATTCTACTAAGCCAGCGCTTATCTACGATCCCACCTGATGGTAAGTGGTGATGTAGCCTAAGATTGTGAAGCGCACTGACTTTACAAAAGCCTATTCACTCTTGCCTTGAAGACGAACACTGTAATCGGATGGAAAGACAGATGCTGGCAACTTATTCTTCTCTTCTTGTCACCCGTGAGGACTAAGATGGAATGCTTCTTTTCCAGTAAAAAGGGTCTCCGGTTCTCTATACTCACCATACGAAACACAGCAGTGTTAAGCTGCTATTTGACGCTGGTATTCTGTGAGAGCGTGGTCCTTCCCCGGTCGAGCCGACCCATTCGTGCTACAACTATCAATCAATCAATCTTTATTTGCCAACCAAGTGTACATTAATGGTCTTATAATAATAAAAATTTGTCTCAACTTAGTAGCCTTTTTCAGGCATTGCAAATTAGAGAAAGGTAGATAAAATAAGTTATTAAATATAAACATTATAGAGTAAAAACATTAAAGAGTGAATTAATAATATAGTAGGTAATTTAACAGTATTAAATTGTGCAAAATATTAAGGCATTTATGACATTTTATATCAACACAATATTTATTCTTCTACTAATATCTGATACTGTCCATAGTAATTTTTGTGTATCAAAACCGCTTTTTCCTTTTTTTGATGTATTTCTGTTGACTTAATGTTTATGTATATTAGTTCTGCTATTTGTGTAAAAGATATGCAATTTGTTATTCGTGTTTTGCTTCAATGTATTCTTTAACTGAGTAAAAACATTTTTCTGTTAAGAATGTTTTTAGTTTATTAATGAAAAGTGTAATCTTATTTTCAGTTTTTATGTGGATAGGTAATTTATTGTATATTTTTACAGCCATGTAGTATGGACTCTGGTTTAGCATTTTAATTCTTGATGGTGGTAGGTATAGTCTGTCTCTGTGGCGTGTGTTTATATTGTGATTGTCTTTTACTTTTGGGAAGTGATTTATGTTCTTGAATACAAATATGCAAATGTCAAATATGTATAATGATGGTAGTGTGAGGATGTTATTTTTAATGAAATAGGGTTTGCAACTGTCAAGATTTTCAATTTGGCCGATGATTCTCATACATTTCTTTTGCAGTATAAATAGATCCTGAAAGTGTACACTATTTCCCCACAACATAATGCCGTATCTTAACCAGGAGTATGCATATGCGTAGTATGCTGACAGTGCGGTTTTTTCGTTTGTGCTGCATTTAAGTTGGAATAGAGCGTATGTGAATTGAGATAGTTTTTTTTTAATATGTTCGATGTGTGGTTTCCAGTTGACGTGCGTGTCTATAGTTATACCAAGTAATTTGAATGTATTTACGGTTTCTAGTTGTGCGTTGTTGTATGTTGTGTCGATGTTTATGGGGGTGTTTTTGTATGTTCTAAATTGGATGGTTTTTGTTTTGTTGTAGTTAATTTCTAAGTTATGGTCATTGAGCCAGCGATTTACTGTGTCTAGAGTTTCTCGAAGTATCTGTGTTGGGTTTTTGGTTTTGTCATATGCAATTAATATTGATATATCATCAGCGAATAAGACGGGCAATGTTTGTTCTTTATTTAGTACTTTTGGCAAGTCGTTAATGTATATCAGAAACAGCACACAACCTAACACGCTGCCCTGTGGAATTGAGCATTTTATGCTCCTTTTCTCAGATCTCAATATTTTAATCTCATTTGTGTTGGAGTCGAAATGGTCAATTTGCACTATTTGTGATCTATTTTCCAAATATGATTTAAACCATGTGTAAGCTGGACCGCGAATACCAGAACCGTGCAGTTTATGTAAAAGAATGTCGTACAGTACTTTATCATATGCTTTCGTCATGTCAAGTAATACTCCTAGTACATGTTTCTTATCATTTATATGTTTTAGGGCAGTCTGGATATACTTATATACTGCTAGTGTAGTTGATCTTGATTTCCTAAAGCCGTTTTGGCTGTCATCGAGGATGTTATATTTTTCTAAAAAATTATATAATCTGGTACACATTGTTATTTCAAACACTTTCGAAAAAGTGGGTAATAGAGCTATAGGTCTATAGTTACTAGGAGTGTAAATGTCACCCTTTTTGTGTATTGGTTTTATCAATGATATTTTTAGGGGGTCTGGAAATTGGCCATCTCGGAGACTTTGATTCACTAGGAATGTGAGCGGTATTGACAGTTTTTCTGCACATTATTTCTTTTCTGTCTACAGGCCGCAAGTACATGGAACACATTTGTGAGTTTACTACGAGTCGACCTAGCGCGTTGTTTTTGTTGGTGTTATTTGTGTCCATACCGACAGTAGCAAAATACTCACTGAAACTTTTGCAAATAGTTGTTGGGCATTTTATAATGTGGTTGTTAATTTTTAATGAAATATTTTGTGGAGGGAGTCTTTTTTTAGGTTTACCTGTTTTTTCTCTTATGATATTCCACATTGTTTTTGTTTTATTGTCGGAGTTTTCCATTTGTTTACTAAATTCGAGTTTTTTAGATATTTTTACACTACGTTTTAGAGTTAGGCTATATTTTTTATAAAATTTACGTAATATGTCATTGTCAGTCACATTAAGGAAGGCCCTCAATTTTCTTTTGTGTGCACATGATATTTTAAGACCGGTGGTGAGCCACCCTTTTTTTGGTTTATTATTTATTTTTAACTTTTGCATCGGTATATGTATATTAAGTAATTTAGTCAGTATACTGATGAATAAATCATAGTTGGTGTTTAAATTGTTATGTGTGTTAATTATTTCATGCCATTGTATGTTATTTAATGATGTGTTAAAATTAAATATGTTTTTTTTCGTGAATAATCGTTTTTGTATGTACCACGTTATATTTTTATTATGATGAAACTGTTTCGATTTTATTTTTAATGTAATACCCTTATGATCGGAGAGGCCGTAGTCTTGGACGCTGGCTTTACTAATAAGGGGCATGTAGTTTGTGAAGAGTAAATCAATGCAGGTCGAGGAACTTTTTGATACTCGCGTTGGTTCTTTAATAATCTGTTTGAGATTGTTTGAATACATTAAGTTGATAAGATCCTCCGTCTGTTTATTTTTGTTTAATATATTTATATTGAAGACACCTCCTATAATTATATATTTATTTTTATGTTTGGTGTTTAATTTGTATAACACTTTTTCTAGCTGTTGGAAAAATATATTAATATGTCGGTCTGCTCTATATAAACCTATGAAAATACAATTTAATCTCGGTATTTCTATGGCACAAAATTCTATTATAAATTCTATAGTATAATCACTTATATCTTGCCTCTCGATACATTTTAAATTATCTTTAATAATTGCACAAACACCTCCCCCTTCATGTGTTTCACGACAAAAGGTGGAGAACTATACTACTAATATAGCTGCAGCATGGCTCTACCAAGTATAAGTTAACACTAATTGACATTTTTATTTTAATCACGTTACTTCCTCACTAGCATTTTCTGCTGTACCCTGGGGACAGTTTACATACATAAGATACACAATACGGACATCCAGATCAGGAACAATTATTCGAAGGCCATACAAATACTTATTCCGTATGGAATTCGAACCCGCTGCCCGCAGCGCCGCGACTAAAAGCTGCTGCGCCACGGAACCGTCATACTCATACGTAATGTGTGACGCCACGAGATCTCGGCATTTGTCACGGCCTACTCTTACGATATCTACGGGTCGAGATGGGTTAACCACTAACGTTTCGTGGACGTTATAAGAAACGAAGAAGGAAACTGAAAACGGTTTCGTTCTGATAGCAGCTTAAAATTATGTATAAACCGCCGTTGCCAACCCGCCTGCCAAGCGTGGCAACTAAAATAGGACTATAGACTGTAATGATAATGGAGTAGTATTGGAAATAGATTTTTTAGAAATGTTTGTGGTCTCTTAATGAGGGCTAATAATATTCCACTCACTAGATGTCGCTAGTTGTGACTGAGGTAAAGTTTTTTGTTACACTATGTTAGTTAATTGTGAAATTAGTTTTAAATAATAGTTTATCATTATCTAAATTATTATATTAATACACAACACAATGTTTCAGTAGTTTCATTTTTAATTTTTTGCTCTTTACAACTCTTTTTTTAATTTTTCTACTTTTCGTTATATTTATAGTTTGGTTTATTCATTTCTTAGCTAATTAATATAAAATATAACTACTAATACTGAAAGAAACATTAAAGTTCATATTTTCCTAAGAAATTATCTTCTCCGCTATGAAATCTGTCAAATATTATACCTCCTTGTAAAGTGGTGCCGCCCTGGTGGTAGAAAAAGTCGTGGATACCCTCATTATTTGTCTTCACCGCCGAGCACGTATCATTCATCACATCTCCTGTAATCGAACCTGGTATCGAACTCGGGTAGCTTCATGGTATAACTCACAGGAGGGCTTGGTCGCTGAGTTACTACGGCTCTTTTTTAAGGTATTTCCGTAGAACGAAATAGCGTAAAGGATTTCTTACAGCGACATATAAATTATCAAAGAGAAGATATAACCTCCGAACGCAGTGTTATCTAGCTACAAAATTATTAAACGAAATTTATTATTACGTCCAATTTTTTTCCGACTCGAGTGGCATATTTTACGCTGCAGTCGTTAACTTTGAAATATCGGTCGGGGGGTGGTCGGGTGGGGAGGGAGGAGTGAGGCGGCGTCGGCAAATAAAATAAAAATAAAGGTCGATTACTGCCGACATTTTATAATGGACGCCGAAGTGACATGCGGGCGCCGGGCTGGCGCAGGGGATGCGTGGAGTTTCCAAATGTCAGACTGAATGCTAAAATATATTTGAGTGTTACTACGCGCTTGTTAAATATGGTTGTGTGTTAAACTTTGTCAAATATTGTGTACTTGAGTTGTATATATGTTTTTATCTACTATGCGTGAGCCATGGTAGCTTAAAAATATAGCTTTGTAATAAGGTAGCTTTATAAATGCCCCCAGTAAATACCAAAGTACAATAACAAACTATGTTCAATCCCCGCTGACACCAGTAAAATTAGTCCAATTAAATTTTGAATGAGTGATAAATGCAAATATAGTGAGGAAACCTGCATGTCCAAGGAAATTGCATGATTACAGGAGATGTGATGAATGCTACGATTAATCATAGTTTTAAGTAAGGACCACGTGTATATGGTCTTATTTAGACAATGTTAGCAGGTTTTCATAGGCTACGGTAGCCACTTACAATCGGGTAGACCAGAGGTAGTTTTACACGTGGTAGAGCCATCTTGCAGCTATATTAGTAGTATAGTTGTAGCACGAATGGGTCAGCTCAACCGGGAAAGGACCACGCTCTCACAGAATACCAGCGTAAAATGGCAGCTTAAACTGCTGTGTTTTGTATGTTGAGTGTAGAGAATCGGAGACCCTTTTTACTGGAAAAGAGGCATTCCATCTTAGTCCTCACGGGTGACAACGCATTTGCATTTTGATTCTTTGTTGAGGATAGATGTAGATGTCTTTGGGTCACAACTACCACTAACCATCAGGTGGACTGTGTGCTCGTTTGTCAGCTCGTTTATATAATATTATAAAGAGATTGGTTTGATCCTTGTTTATATGTTGTAGTTGAATAATTTACTAAAAAGGGATATACTAAAACAAATTACAGCCCATCACAAGTCGACTGCTGAAAAAGGGACACCTCCAAAGAATGCCACAAAGCACGGCTCTGAGCCACCTGTATCGATAGACTTCTTGTATCTCTTACCTGAGCCCACCAACTTGGTTGGATTATAGATAAGCAAAATATATATGAGTAACAAATCTTTCTACTGATCGCAATATTCTTAAAAATATACGTAATATTTCACTCAGCTTTAAGATGCCACGTAATAATACCAAATTTTCTATATACATGAAGTATTTTTAAGAAGATTTTTATCATCGTTCAAAATATATGGACTAAATATACCTCTGATCCGAAACAGATTATGATATATCGTAGATATTCGTAAATATCTTACACTACAAAAATATGGCTTTTCCTAATTACATTTTTTGTTTACAAACAAAGTTAAAACAAATACAAAAATTCTTTGTTTCAATATTAAGTCTATGCCTACATAAAATACCTATTTAATTTTTTGGTCTTTCTAATTTTTACAATATTACTTCTTATTGCGGTATTCACAAACTTGGTAATTTGCCTCATTCATCCTAATGTCGACATTACTGAAATTGTTCATTAAAATCTTAGGCAACTTACTACGGACGGTGAAGAAAAGCATTATATGGAAACGTCATCAAAGTGGAGTCAGTGCTATAGGTTAGATTAACTATTGTATTCGTCTTGCTTTAAGTTAAAGCAAATTAAGACAAAAAACTTGATCGTTCATTAATAAAAATTAAATAAAAGACAAAATAAGATCATTAAAAAGTTATAAAACATTTATATTTAAATTTCGACTCCATACACGACTTAAGTCCGTCGCGCATGTCACCGCGTATTTATTTTCAATCAGGCGGGAGTCGAACTGGCCGCTGGTGTCACTCCCTCGCGTCAATGCGCTCGTGGGTCCAGGTGCAATTTTAAATTTGGAATTCATAACCGAATTTTTAAACTGACAGCTTCATAGATTACTGATATTATAATACAAACAGCTTGAAATCGGATATTTGACGTTGGTTAACGCATAAATAACTACATCGTAATCTAAATCGATTTTAAACTTAGGACTTGATTAATTTTCCATTTTTTGTTTGATATTTAGTTCTATAAATACACAATTAGATGATGAAAAAGTAGAGTTCTACCTATCTGTTACGTTACATTGCTGGGCACAGGCCTCCTTTCATTTCTGAAAGGTTTATGGTACGCACTTAGGGTGACCAAATCAAAAAATAAGTTTTCCTGAAAAAATTCCTAATTATTCAATATATTTCTAGACTTTTAAAAATGCAACACTAATTAAACAAAATAATATTCGCTATCTCATTCTTTTTAACTGATTATTTTTAGTTTATTTTTGTGAGAAAGTAGATATATTTCCAATTTATTTAATCTTGATTATACACCAATTAATAAAGGGTATAAGATGTATTTAAGGTTTTATGACATTCTCTACCAGTCAACCCTAGATGATTTTATGTAACTGTGGTGAGGTGCAAACTATTTACGTCATAAGATAATATGAGTAATAAAGATTAGAATATTGTATATGAGAATATTAAATATCAATAAAATATAGATGAATAGAATATAGTTAGTAAAGTTTACATACATACTTAATGCTTACTATATAATAAGGTACTTATAAATAATAAATATATAAACATGTAGGTTGTATAATAATTTAAAATTAAAAATTTTGTACAGCCGACTTCAATATAAGTTATTAAAAATAACTCAAAAACTATTGGTCTTACCTTAATCAAATTCATGTGGGACCACACGAGAAGTACCAGCTTTCAAATAAAAAAAGAACATAGAAAATCTAAATATCACACATAAAAAAAAATAAAAAACATACAGTCGAATTGAGTATGGTCTCCTTTTTGGAAGTCGGCAGAAAAAAGGAATAGTTTCACGCACATAATGCAGAGGATAGTAGACAAAGTTCGTAAGATGTAATTTATTCGTATGATTCTTTGTAAAACGTAATGAAATAAATTATACTCTTTTAAAGTAGTAGGGATGACAAACGAGCTGCCAGTCCACCCACAGATTAAAAATCAAAATGCAGATGCGTTGTTACCCCTGAGGACTAAGATGGAATGCTTGGCTTACAGTAAAAAAATAATATATCGTACAATAGCTCACTGTAAGTATTATATTGTTTCTGTAAATTATTTTAATTATTATATATATGCAACGCCGGAGTTACCTTTTTAGAGCCCTAGGTTTTTTAAGCAAATTGTGACCCAGATTATCATCTTATATTAGATTTCTCTTTGAAGTAAAATAGTTAAAAAATTTAAAGTATAGTTTAGTGCTTGAAATACTGTTACAAATTATGAAAAAATGTTGCGAATATTAATATCATATACAAATTTACGGATTGTTAAATATAAAAAAAATGATGGTATAATTTTTTTTTCATTTTAAATAAAATAAATAAATATCACTTTATTTCCATATTCTATAACATATTTACTAATAAACTAAGTACTTAATCTTAATTACATTTAGACAATCGGAGGTTTTGCTTACACAGGACTAAGATCCCATGAAGTGCTAGTTTTCAGGCACTCCTTCCCATCCACGACTTTTTCTACCACCAGGGCGGCGCCCCTTAAAATGAGGTATAATATTTGGCAGATTTCATAGTGGGGAATAGAATACATACATACATATAATCACGCCTCTTTCCCGTAGGGGTAGGCAGAGACCACTTCTTTCCACTTCCTGATTCTCATTCATTATTCTCTTCATACATGCTCT
This sequence comes from Parnassius mnemosyne, assembly GCA_963668995.1. Classification (NCBI taxonomy): domain Eukaryota; kingdom Metazoa; phylum Arthropoda; class Insecta; order Lepidoptera; family Papilionidae; genus Parnassius; species Parnassius mnemosyne. The sequence goes on from CAVLGL010000092.1 coordinate 27,287,883, forward strand.
ACGGTTTAGGGTGCTCTTGACCTGGCCTTTTTTCAAGACGTCCCTGATTTGGTCTTAAAATGTCCGCCTAGGTCTACCCCTTCCAACACTTTAATTCACACTCGCCTTATACACTTTTTTCGTCAATCGTTCTTCATTCATTCTCTCGACATGGCCAAACCATCTCAGCATACCTTTCTCAATTTTTGTCACTATATCTTCTTTCAGGAATAGAATAGAATCATTTTTACTCAATATTGATTACGTGTAATTCTTATTGAAATTTATTTTTTAATTTTACCACCAGTTCGGAAAAATACCTCTTTCCTGGGAAGAGCCAGCAAAAAACACAGCGGGACTTTTTTTCTAAAAGCATAACTTACAAAATATTCTTTATACAATTGTAATGAAAACATTTAGATACGGCATGGTAGCGATCACCTCATTATCACGTGTTATTATGAATCATGTACTCTTTAGTAGTATAATAACCCTTACTAGACTTTTTTGTTTAATAAATATTTTAAACCTTTCGATAGATAAGGTCTGCATATTTTCTGTGACTTTGTTGTAAAAGACTCTTTGGAGTCGAGTAACTTGTATTACTAGCTTTTCCCTGTTCCTAGTATTTACAGAATGTACAGACAGACAAAATTAATAAAAATTGTTTTTTTCTTATAAGTACTGTATATACTTTCTTAAGCATTTAGTAAAAAGCTGTTATTTTGACTTACAAAGTGACACTTCAATTTTATTTCAATGTATAGATAAATAATAACATATTGCGTCAGCGATTGATCAGCTAACCGCTAAAGAAAGTGGGTCAGGATTCCATATAAACGGTAACCGCAAATGACATCACACGACCCTAGATTGCGGTCACAATAACACAATAAATTAAATATGACGTACTATGATGATGTACGACGATGTAGCTTAGCAAGGAGTTGCAACGCTATGGACCGCGGGTTCGAATCCCGCACGGTACAAGTATTTTGTATGGCCTACAATTAATTGTTCCGGATCTGAATGTTTGTCCTTGTGAAATTTAAATATGTAAACTGCCCACAACACAGGACAAAATCCTAGTGTGGTGGTAACGTTTTAAAAAAAAGCAAATTAATCGCTCAGCGGCAAAGCCCTTAAAATAAAATTAAAAATAAACAAAATAAAATATCTAATAAATAGGATAAAGTTATTAAATTATTGTATTATCATCGATCCTTGATATTAATGCAAATTGTCAAGTCAATCGGCCGCCTACAAGTCGGTGGAAATTACGTTAAAACATTCCGTTACATAGATATATACACGCGAAGCTAATGAAAGCGTATTAAAAAGCAACGTTTGACAAGTTCAACGAGTGAAACAGTAATTAAAAAGCCCGACTGCGTAAAAAAAGTTTAATGAAAAGAGAAAAATATATCCTATGTCTACGGTTAATACGAATCTGATAACACCATGTTAAAATCCATCAAGCCGTTTAGACTATGAAGAAATAGTCATACTGCATACATACATGACTTCCATATATGATTATCCCAAAATACAAAAATATGTACGGAAAATTTAGATTACAATATCAAATTCCCGCTCTTTTGAACCAAAGTCCCAAACCAATAAAAAATGAACTTACTAAAAAAAAATATATGTTTAAACAACAAAAACAGTATTTTATCGACAAATTGTAAACGATACCTACTAATAATTTAAAGTAAAATATAAAACTACCTAGTCAGGTCATAAATTCTGTCACATGTTTAATATAAAATAATTGAAACAAGTTTATTCATTATGTAACCATTTATATACCAAAATGAGCTTAACAATACATAGATTCTTATGACACTAAAGTTTATTCAAAATGAGCTCCGTGATTTTGAATACAGGCCTTCAATCTGCGCGGCCAGTCGTCTATCGCAGCACGAACGAGGTCCATGTCAATATCGGCGGTTGCCTTGAGCAAGGATGTCTTGAGTGACTCCAAATTGGGATGAGGCTTTGAGCACGCCTTTTCCTCCAAGTGTTGCCATATCTGGTAATCTAACGGATTCAAATCTGGACTGGAGGAGGGCCCCAGTCTTCGTGCCGGATGAAGTCGATTTTAAGGCCGGCAACGCATCTGCAATTCCCCTGGTGTTGCGGTTGTTCATGGGCGGCGGTAGTCACTTACCATCAGGTGAGCCGCATGCTCGTTTGCCCCCTCTCCTATAAAAAAAAAAAAAAAAAAAAAACGCACCGCCAGCCAGTCTTGTGCGCTCTTCGCTCTATGAGCTGGCGCCGAATCTTGTTGGAATACCCAGTGCCTGTTATTGAACATGGTATGAGAAAAAGGTTCCACAAGGTTCGTCAGGACTGTATTTTGATACACAACTGCATTTCGTTTTTACACCTTTCTCACAAAAATGTACCTCTGTTAAGCCCCAATAAGAAACTCCCAACCATACCATGAGCAAGGATAGAAAATAACCTCGTCGGACACGCGGAATACGGTTGCTCTCTACTTCACTACTGTGTGCGTACACCTTATCATTTTGTTTGTTGTAGCTCTCCTACGGTAAAAATTTTTTCATCCGAAAAAAGAATTTCCCGATATTTTTTTACCGCGTACCGCTTCAACAAAGCGCGGCATCTCTTCAGTCTCAGGTCCATTAGACGAGCATTCAAACGATGTCCTGTTTTTCTTCGATATGCCCGAAGCCCTAAGTCTTCATTTAACACCCTTTTCACCGTGGTTCTGCTTAACCCCATCTGAAGGGCCAACAATTTCTGCTTACGTTTGGGATTTCTTTGAATTCGCGCCTTCACAGCTTTTATCACTGCTGGAGTCCTAACAGACCGAGGGCGACCACTTCTTGACCTGTCATCTACACTAGAGTCTTCATTGTATCGTTTGATGGTACAATAAACGAATCTTTTGGTTATATTCAAATTTTTCAGTCTGTCAAAAATTTGAATTGGCGCGTAACCGCAACGATGCAACGCAATAACTGCAACACGGTCTTCTTTAAGCGTCCACTCCATATTTAAAAATGAGTAAAATTCTAAAAAGTATACAGTTTTATTTTCATGAACAATTCGAAATTCGAATTCAATAAACTTTTTTGTGGCCAGCATTCTAAAAGTAAAGTTTTTACTGTGTGACAATACTTATGACCTGACTAGGTATATCTACTAACACATCATAATATAATATACATAAATAAAATTTTACTAATAAATATATACATAGATACACACAATTATAACATTATTATCTCAATTACTAATTTTCATTTAACATACTAACCATATTTTGCTTTCGTACACACCTAGGGAAAAAAAAACATCTTGCTATTTTGTCACACCATTTATATACGGTCATTAAATAAGTTGTCGAAAATGAAGTTACGAATCGGCGGTACATGGAAAAACTTTTGTAAGTCTATTTGTACTGTCGGATGTTATTAAATAACTATACTTCGTAATATATAAATAAATAAAAAAAATACACTGGAAAAACATTACCCTCCTCCTGGTGCAGTCGGGTAAAAAATTAATTTTCAATTTCTTACGTCGAAAATAATATTATATTTCATTTTACATCTCCGATTAGTAATGTTGATAATTGAATATTTAAATAATTATTAATACATAAATATAATATAATAATAATAGAATTATTAGTATTTTTCCAAATCATATGAACTACAAGATTCATCCGAAAAAGTTAGAATTGTTTTTTAATCCAAACATTTTTAAGATGAAATAAGTAGTCTTTAATAATTAGCTTGATTTTAATAACACCACATTAATAGATGCAACTCGGGCAAAGCCAGTGTGGGATGCTAGTAAAATAATAATAACTTATAAACAGTAGTGAGGTGATTTAAAAAGTAACGTTTGGATAATGAATTTTCTGTTTCTTACGTCGAAAATAATCTTATATTAAATTTAATTTTTTATCTCCGATGTTGATAATTAATTATTTTCACAATCGGGAATTATTTTCATAATAGAATTATTTTCATAATATAATTATTTTCATAATAGAATTATTTTCATAATAGAATTATTTTCATAATAGAATTGTTTTCATAATAGAATTATTTTCATAATAGAGAACCGGAGACCCTTTGTACTGGAAAAGAGGCATTCCATCTTAATCCTCACGACTGACAACGCATCTGCATGTTAACTCGCAAACGTGGATAGATGTAGATGTCTATGGGCCACACCAACCACTTACCGTCAGGTGGACTGTGTGCTCGTTTGTATCCCTATCCTATAAAAAATATATGAGTCTGCTGTCTGTGGACATGTTCATGTTCGTCCGCGTACGCGTTTGGTGGACTATAAATCCTCGCAAAGGGAAGTATACAAATAGGGGACGACATTGAAGTTCTGAAATTGCTCAGTCCATTCAAATTAGTCAAATAATAAAATTAAAAAAAAAACTAACATAACTAAACATAATAGATTTATTTCTTCATAATAGCTTCTGAAGACGTTGCTTACACACTTTAGATAATTATAACTTATAACAAAAAGTTAAAACCGACTTCAAATTGCTAAAAGAGAAGTTATTTATTTGCTACCCTTAGGGGTGAAATTTTATCTCCAAATTTATATGGGACCATCCTTTAATAAAAAAAGAATGATAAAAAAAAAGGTGAAAGTCCCATCAAAATCGGTCCAGCCGTTTCGGAGATTAGCCGGAACAAACAGACAGACAAAAATTTTAAATAATTGTGTTTTTGCTATAAATACCGTATATACTTTCATATGCATTAAGTAAAATGCTGTTATTTTGACATTACAAACATACACTTCAATTTTATTTATTTGTATAGATTTACCATCGATTTTTTCGGACCGATACGACTTAGGGACCTTCAAGAAAAGAGCGTACTCCTTTTTAAAAGGCTGGCAACGCATCTGCAATACCCTCCCTGGTGTTGCAGTTGTTCATGGGCGGCGGTAGTCACTTACCATCAGGTGAGCCGCATGCTCGTTTGCCCCACCTCCTATAAAAAAAACCATCCTTGGAGGCGCGTTTATTCTTCTAAATTTAATGGGACCACCTTCAAAGTAAAGCTTATTTAATAAAAAAGAATCATCTAAATTGGTTCACAATCTGCGGAGATATCACCTAACATACATACAAAAAAAAAACACAAACACTCAAATTGAGAACCTCCTCCTTTTTGAAGTCGGTTAAAAAACTAAATCCCCGGTTGTATAAAATAACTAAACAGAATACATATTACCTCAAATTATGAGCCAATTTACAAACTTTTGGCCAAATCTTGAAAGTTTTATAGGATTTTAAAAAATATATTCTCTACACTCACCATATGAAACACAGCAGTGTCAAGCTGCTATTTTACGCTGGTATTCTGTGAGAGCGTGGTCCTTCCCCGGTCGAGGCGACCCATTTGCGCTACAACTATACTACTAACATAGCTGCAGCATGGCTCTACCACGTATGAAATCAAAATTGGGTCATTTTTATAAAATAGTATAAACAGAACGGCAGATTTTACAGAAATGTATTGTGTGCTCTGACGTGCAGTATTTCTTTATAGATGTAAAAGTGACAAGCGAGCAAACAATTCAGTTCAGCTTGTGGTAAGTGGATACTGTTGCACGTAGACACTTACATCTCGATTTAGAATCAGTGCAGAGGAAATGTCACCTCTAGTTCCCGTCCCTCACCACACAATTAAGCAGCATTATTCTGCTATTTTACGCTGATACGAGAGGCGACTGGCAGTGGACCGGTGAGTGGAGTGGTCCTTTTCCATTCCAGCAGTGTTTTTGTTCTGTAACTCCATCCTGGGGGCAGGAATTACTCTTGCAGTGCTATTGCGACACCGCTCAGCAGTACCCTTCTGGAAAATCATCATCATCATCATTACAGCCTGTCACAAGTCCACTGCTGAACATAGGCCTCCCCCAAAGAATGCCACAAAGCACGGTCCTGAGCCACCTGCATCCATCGACTTCCTGCATATCTTACCAGGTCGTCACTCCATCTAGTGGGGGGTCACCCTACAATATAAGTGAGTGTGGCTATATTAGCTTCGACACTTGTAGCACTATAATATCCCTGCAGTTTTGGCGGTAATTGGCTGTGTTATCGTTTGAATGTATGGCTTTTTACGTAGAAATAATGCGATCTGGTGTTTCATATGTTCTTTGATATTGATATAAGCCTTAAGTTATTTAGTTTTAAGTGTACTATCACTATTGCTTGCCTCTACTCTGTACTAACTCAAGCTATAATTGCCAAAATCTTAAAACTCCCGGAATGTAATACATCAACATACTGTGAAAAAATTTAGTAACACATTAGTTATTTAAACAATGTGTTATATATTCATTTTTGGCTGAATGTCATGTGGCCAATGCTACGAGTACTATATAGTAAATAAAAAAAAATATAATCTCCTGCGCAGTGATCACTATTACCAACTTGATTTTTTTTTAATCCGTAGATTGATATAAAAATTACCGTAGAATTGCGTAAATGCTATTTCAAAATATCCATAAATCTGCAGACATCTTAAGAGGATTGAAAGTTTTTGTTTTTGTCGTAGAATATATCAATTTTTTGGAGAAATTCTTTCTGTCATGTAAAATTCTTGTTGTAAGTTTAATTGTAATATGACATCGAATCAAGCTACACATATAGGAAAAAAATACCATAAAAATTTATTAAAATTAATTTTTTTTCTTTTAATTAAATTACTTTTAGTAAAAATCAAATAAAATAATTAACACTTAAATATTTGTGGATAGTTATACTAAAAAAATTACGTTACAAACTTGATGCAGGAAAATTTTGAAGCAACAATTAGACGAATGAAAAACAACGGGCTATCTTCCTTAAATTAACATAGATAATTTTTTTCTGGTTTCTGTTAGTTTATTTGATAAATTACATGATATCGATTGTTAAAATTTTCGGTTTTCGGTTGTCGACTAATTTTACACCCATGATAAAATGTTTTTCTTGTTAAGTTTTTAAAAGTCTTATTATTCTGAATGGACTGTGAAGTACAAAAAAAAATTAATTAACATGGAAATCAAATTGCGTAGTTCCGTACACGATGAAAAATTTCCGTAGATCTACAGAAAAATCCGAAGAGTTGGCAACGCTGGCAGTGATTAGCTTCATTATTAATCATCCGTTAATTTTTTTGGTGTCAAACCGTGTAAAAATTCCCGCCATTTTAAGCACGAAATTACATTTGGTACTTGAAGACGTTAGAGGGAAAATACGACAAATATCTTTGTTGCAACGACATAAATAAATTTATACGATATTTCTCCACGCACCCCTCGAAAAATAACATTATATGACATACACGCAGCAACACAAACACCAACATACATACACATATATACGGATATGTCAAGCGAAAGCGCGCCTCGTATTGATTTTATGTCGAAAATATTTTTCATTTTTATCTGTGCCGCTCGGCGCCATTTTAAAGATAATGGCAAACGCGATAACGTGAAATTAAAAATACAGTAAATCGTTCATCGATTAGCGTTATCAGTGTTCAAATATGTCGGGAAGTGAATATGTTGATCCGCGAGGTCTAATGCGCTACGATATAAATTCTGGGAATACAAACGTGTGCTATTTATTAATAACCAGCAATCTGCCCCGGCTTCGTACGGGTGATTACTGGATCTCGATAACAACGCCACCTACCGGGTCCAATTATTTGTTTTAAACCATCCAGGTACCCACTCAATCTACGTAGTACTATTATTTATTCTTTGCTCAAACGCATACAAAAAAACTCATCAAAATCATTCGAGTCGTTTTCTAGTTTACTAACGGAGAGCAATTTATTTTATTTATTGATTATAGAGATATTAGAGTTAAAAAAAAAAACATTAAACAACACGCACTGTTTAAAAGTTGTAATGACACTAGCGGGAATATAATAGTAGACCTTTATTCAGAATTATTCTTTAATTAACTTTATGAGATTTTAATTTTCTATTTTACTTCCGTTTCCAATTGCTTCGACATCACTGTCTGTTTGCCTTTTTTTGGCAAAGGCCTCCTTCAATTGTGATTAATAGAATCGGGCGTTACTTTGCGGAAATCTATTTTATTAAAGGTTTTAAAAATTAATCAGCCAAGATCCGCGTAATAAAACAAAACCTAGTTTGAAGAGCGCCTTCCGTCCTCCCACAATTGCGGTGAAGACTTATGACGTCACGTTTAGAGGCGAAACTTGTGTCGTATTGTCGACGGTGGTGTTTCTTTCCTAGTGTAGTGGTGTTGGGAGTAGTGGTGCTGGGATAAGTGGTGACGGGCATAGTGCACGCAATTGAGGAAGGGGGTAGGTGCTCTTCGAACTGGGTGAGACACATCATTTTATCTGCCGATTTCTAAAAAGGAGACGGTACTCAATTTGACTGTATGTTTTTGTTATTTTTATGTGTGTTACCTCATAACTTGTTTTTCTTTTGTTTTTATAGGATAGGATGACAAACGAGCACACAGTCCACCTGATGATAAGTGGTGGCTGTGGCCCATAGACATCTACATATATCCTCAATAAAGAATCAAAATGCAGATGCGTTGTCACCCGTGAGGACTAAGATAGAATGCCTCTTTTCCAGTAAAATGGGTCTCCGGTTTTCTACACTCACCATACGAAACACAGCAGTGTTAAACTGCTATTTTACGCTGGTATTCTGTGAGAGCGTGGTCCCTCCCCGGTCGAGCCGACCCATTCGTGCTACAACTATACTAGTAGTATAGCTGCAGCATGGCTCTATCACGTAAAGAATTTACGTGGTAGAGTTTGATTGAGATGTGTTCCTAGTAGAATATCTTCTATACATCCATCCAATACAGGCTGTTTAAGTCCACTGCTGAACATAAGTTGCCTCATAGGTAGGATATTTGCCATAGTTGTAATGTTACTGTTGATTAGAAAATTTCACCTCTCAGTGGGTCATGTGCTCCTGGTAGATTATCTTCTACATATTAAAGTCCACTGCTGAACATGGATAGATAGATGCCTTTCCCATAGATTGCCTCATGGGCATAGTTGCCACGCTTGGCAAGCGGTTTGGCAACCGCAGTTTTTTGTTTATATTTTTTTATTTATAGTTTTTTATTCATCATATATAATATATATTATATGTTATAGGGCTCTATGTCAAAACAAAAACTTTATTTGTCCGTATCAAAAAGGAGTCTTGTATACAGTCATAAAGCGTATGTAAGCTGCTACTGCTTGCTTTTTTATTTTTAATTAGACTTATGAAACAGGTAGTCAATTTGTTATAATTTTATACGTGGTAGGGCCACGATGCAACTATATTATGGTTGTAGCACGAATGGGTCGGCTCGACCGGGGAAGGACCACGCGCTCACAGGATACCAGCGTAAAATAGCAGCTTAATACTGCTGTGTTTCGAACGGTGAGTGTAGAGAACCGGACATTATTTTTGCTAGAAACGAGCCATTCCATCTTAGTCCTCAGGGTTGACAACACATCTGCATTTTGATTCTTAATTGAGGATGGATGCAGATGTCCATAGGCCACAGCATTCACTTACCATCTGGTAGACTGTATGGTCATTTGTCGCCCTGTCCTATGAAAAATAGACCCAAAAACAGGCTTTTAGAAAAAGTACAAATATCAAAGAAAGCAAATTTTACTTAAAAACATATTCGTTTTTATTTTAACTATGAGTAGAACTGAGCTGATAGAATTTTCAAAATCATTTGTCAAAGCCAGCCGTTAACTTCATTGTACGTAAGCAACCCAAATTCGATCCACGCTGACACCACTAAAATAACAGAAAGGAACAATAACCTTTACATTTTCCGAACAAATTAACTGCGCCGCCCTGGTGGCAGAAAAAGTCGTGAATACCCTCATTATCTACGTCTAATAGTCTCTGAGAATTCAATAATTTTTTTTTTGTCACAAACAGGCATAGGGACACAGACATCAAGGTAACTCTACAAGTGATTAAATTTTTCTAATTGTGGCACGGAGCAGTATTAATGATGTTCCTAAATTTGAGGCCACGCGAACGAAACCGCTTGTAAACGTTAGTATATAATAATCTCAACTTTACGCGGGTAAAAACGCAACTATTTTCAAACTTGTATTTACATAAAATTAAAATACCGTATAATTGTCCTTTTAAATACAAAAATGTTCTTTTATGTTTTTTTTTTAAATAAAATTACAGTGACAAACAAGCTACCAGTCTACCTGATGGTAACTAGCAACTGCAAACAACTTCAAATAAAGAAAGTTTTGTCTGTAAATCGTACAGAAATGGAGTGGAATAATTTACCAGTGCCTGTCTTTTCATCTCATGTTTACGGAGGCAGAGATTGGCAACAGCTCAGAATCAAAGCACTTTCCGTAATTTTCACAGTACGCGAGCAACCACTAATGAAAATGTTCATTGTAATTTTAAGTACTGATTTGTAACACTAGGGGAAGAAAAACATCGTAAGGCATGCCTGAGAAAACAGATGTCTGAGAAATTAAAAAAAAATATTTCTAAAACAAGTGAGGTCCACCGACACCAATTTGAGCCGAGACACTTCATCGGTTTAGAACTCTCTCAGATGTGACAGGAAGTCTATGGTCAGCAATGGGACGTATTTATGCTGTAATTTTCCTTTTACAATATGGGTGTCTTCAATGCCAAAAGCGAATAGTCTTTTATTAAACTAAATTTTACCGTGTAATGGCTAAGATATACAGGGTTATTTTGCAATAACCGGCCAAATTTGCACAAACGTTCAGAATAAGTAATATAGGCAAATGGTGAAGAAAAAAAATTAAAGAAATCTTAATAATTCTGTCCTTTTAAATTAAAAATGCGTAGAATGTAGCTCAAATTAAATTCATCTGATACCCAGTACACATGCTATTCGTGGTAGGGCCATGTTTCAGCTATATTATGGTTGTAGCACGAATGGGTCGGCTCGACTGGGAAAGTACCAAGCTCGCACGCTCTCTCAGAATTCCAGCGTAAAATAGCATCATCATGCTGCTGTGTTTCCTATGGTAAGTGTAGAGATCCGAATACACTTTTTTTATTCGAAACGAGGCATTGCATCAACTTAATGGAGGATAAGTGTATGTGACTGTGGGATACAGCAATCACGTACCATCATTGAAATGTGTACTCGTTAATCACTCTTTCCATATTCGCCACGCTTGGTAGGAAGGTTGGCGACTTTTTTTATAGGATAGGGTGACAAACGAGCACACAGTCCACCTGATAGTAAGTGGTTGCTGTTACCCTTAGACATCTACATTTATCCTGAATAAAGAATCAAAATGCAGATGCGTCGGCACCCGTGAGGATTATGATGGAACTCCTCTTTTCCAGTAAAATGGGTCTCCGGTTCTCTACACTCACCACACGAAACACAGCAGTGTCAAGCTGCCATTTTACGCTGGTATTCCGACCGACCGAGCGGACCCATTCGTGCCACAACTATACTACTAATATAGCTGCAGCATGGCTCTACCACGTAAAAACGACTACAGTTTTTTTTTATTCATCATCATCATTACAGCCCTTCACAAGTCCACTGCTGAACATAGGCCTCCCCCAAAGAATGCCACAAAACACGGTCCTGAGCCACCTGCATCCATCGACTTCCTGCATGTCTTACCAGGTCGTCACTCCATCTCGTGGGGGGACGCCCTACACTTCGCCTACCGGTACGAGGCTGCCACTCGAGAACCTTTCTTCCCCATCGGTTGTCGGTTCTTCGAGCTATATGGCCGGCCCACTGCCACTTCAGCTTACTAATCCGTTGGGCTATGTCGGTCACTCTGGTTCTACTGCGGATATCCTCATTCCTAAGTTTATCACGCAGAGAAACTCCGAGCATAGCCCTCTCCATAGCTCGCTGAGCGACCTTGAGCTTCCTCATTTTTTTTATTATTTTCGATTTTTTGGAGAAGGTGCTGCTGCCTATCTTCTGTAAATTTCTCGCATTTGATTCTTACACACACGTGATGATATGGGATGTAGTGGATATTTTTAAACCGCCGCTACACAACGCACTTTTATAAAAAAAAAGATACTTATACTCTTGTACTTATTACTTATATATTATATACTATTTTATTAGTATAGTAAGTTTTTGTTACTCTTTTATAAAAAATGTTATTACGAGTATCATAACTGCCTTTGGATTGAATGTTTAAAATTGAATAAAATTAGCATGAAAGATATTATAGACTTGAACACGAAATATTCCGATTTTTATTACGCGTGTATGTTATTAATATTACATAAAAGTATCTGACGTAAATATTTTTCAATAAAATCTAAAGAAGGAAAATCTCAAATGGTTGTATGTTTTATATTGAACGTTGTAGAGGAATTCTCTCATATCCGTCCGTCATTTGGGTTCGAATATTAAATTTGGAGGCAAACGGGGAGTTGCTCTCTAAATATATACTTATAAGAATAATGTCCTCGAGACCGAATTTCGGTCACGACCAGTCTCAATAGAGACTAGCCATCTTGGCAGGACAGGATTACAGTGTCCGAGTGTATGCGCCAGCACAAGTACACACTCTATTTCCCTCTCTCTTAGTCCGATGGGATAGTAATCGACACGACCAGAGAGCGATCAGGCGCAGGACCTACGGCTTTACGGAGTAAAACACCGTCAGCTTCCTGACTTATGGCCGCTACTGAGAATTTTCTTGACAGAACATTATACGGGAATAGAGTGCACGTGTTTTTGCGCATTCACTTGGGCACTATAATCCTGTCTGAAGGCTAGTCTTCGTTGATGCTGGCCGGCGTGACCAAAATTCGGTCTGGAGGATATTATTATTATTATTAATTAGAAATTGATGATTCCTTTAGGTTTTTTTTTATAGGAGAGGGGGCAAACGAGCATGCGGCTCACCTGATGGTAAGTGACTACCGCCGCCCATGAACAACTGCAACACCAGGGAGGGAATTGCAGATGCGTTGCCGGCCTTTTAAAAAGGAGTACGCTCTTTTCTTGAAGGTCCCTAAGTCGTATCGGTCCGGAAAAATCGCTGATGGTAATCGATTCCACAAGGAAGTCGTGCGAGGAAGAAAACATCTTCTAAATCGCACAGTGGTGGACCGCCAATCATCCAGATGGTGTGGATGGTATCGGGAGATCTGCCGCGATGTGCGTTCGTGAAATTTGGCGGCTGGGATTAATCCGAACAATTCCTCAGAGCACTCCCCATGGTAGATGCGAAAGAAAATGCAAAGGGATGCAACATCTCTTCGCAGTGCCAATGAATCGAGCCGATCGGAAAGGGCTCGGTCGTCGACGATTCGAGCCACTCTGCGCTGGATGCGGTCAAGTGGAAGGAGCTGGCACTGGGGAGCCCCTGCCCAGAGATGGGAACAGTATTCCATGTGAGGCCGAACCTGTGCCTTGTAAAGTTGCAGGCGGTGTGCCGGCATGAAATACTGTCCCGCTCTGCTGAGCACGCCAAGCTTTTTAGAGGCCAATTTGGCCTTGTCTTCCAAGTGACCACGAAACTGCACGTCACTCGATATGTCGACTCCGAGGATACCGATACTGGCTGAGGCAAGAAGGGGAGTGCCTTGAAACTGAGGAGATACGACAAAGGGGTTCTTTTTAGCGGTAAATGCGCAAGCTTTTATAAATTAAATTATAAATTAAAAGGTTTATATAAATTTGGAGAAAAAATTGCACCCCGAAGCGCAAAATAGGGGATGAAGTTTTTGATGGAACTATTTATACTCGTACAACATTGAGGTGATGATATTCTTCAGTCCATTCAAAAAAGGAAAAAAAATAAGTTATAATAAAAAGTAGAAGCTGACTTCAAAGGGAATAAAATAATTTCACATTCCGAAGCATTGAGTTATTATGTACTACGTACGTATTATGTACGTATTATGTACGTACGTACGTATGTACATATTACTTCAATGTTCCGAAGTGAGGGCCTTAATTCTTCTATACAATGTGTAAATGTATTCTATTAAAAATATTTTATAATCTAATCTGTTTTTACAATTTGGAAGAATATCTACAAAATTAAACATCTTTTTAATAAATATAATTATATTATATTGTTGGGAATGAGGGTAGACAAATAAAAGGAAATACGAACAAATGAAGGTAGAATAGTAATCTCCTACTTGTTTTATGTAGCAGTAAAAGGTATCGAACAGGCGATCTACGCCCCCTATTCCTAATTGCGTCGCTTCCGATACGGCAGAAAGGCCCTCCAGGGCAAAGCCAGTCCCAGGTGGTGTTTAGTGGGTAGGCACTTAGGTTCATAGTGAGTCCCACATAACCACGCAGCCGGCTGCGTGGTATGCTACGGGCATTCACTACCTCCCTCTGTAATTCTTAGAGTCACACTGTCGTTACTATACCCGTTGGGGTATTCTACTAGTGTAGGCAAGGAAGGTCGTGGTGCGGAGAGGCTGCCCTGCTGTTACATTGAGATGGGTAGTGATGGTGTTGGTTTGCATACTTTGGTGTTATCATGTAATTGGGTCCTGGTAGTAAGCAGGGTTTGTTACCGAGTAGTGTTCTTTAATTTAAATACTTCTGAGGATAATTTCCAACATCAGAAGTGGAATAGTTTCTTACATCAGAATTGGGATAATGATCTCTGTTACCGTCCACATATATAATCTTTGAATAGTGTGAGGGTTATAACGTTTGTGAAGGACTACTATGCGACTCGCGTATCATATTGTTGCCTTGGTTTTTATGTTAAATGTCGTAATGACATTTGCTGTTCTATTTACTACATTCACGTACCATTAAAGTGTAAAATAAAAGTATAAAGTAAAATGTTTTAAGCCAAAAGTTAAATCTTTTTATTCGATTTATATGAAATGTATCCGCGAGTACTTTCATTGTTTCTTGACTTACGAGTACCCAAATATGTTAATAAATGTCGAAAGAAATGCTGGAGGTATAGACGAGTTATAATTTTGCATTCAGTGGAAATTTAACTTGCTCGAGTTTTGTTATAATTTGATGGATTGTGTGGAATATGATTTGCGTGGGCTACATTTTAAAATTAAAAACATATAGTGATGTAACTATAAACAAATGTTTAACTTTAACGTGCTATGCGTTGAAAAAAATAAGTTGCCTTTTGTATTCTAATGTATTGAGATGGTGTTAGTTTACCCCGAATATTATGTGGTCGATAAAATTGGGGTTTGATGTCGAGAGATGCGGCCGAGCCCTGCAGACAGCTTTACTAGACGCTAATCAGCATCGACAAGATGCTTATGGCAACGAGGGTCGTCGGCAGCTACGAACTTTCTGTGGTTTTTTGTTCGATTCGTCGCAAACTACGGGAAAGCTAGACTCCAGTATGTGGGGGCCCTATAAGGTCTCGTGCGTGCTGCCACGCCATCGCTACAGCCTGCGACTTCTCGAGCAGGCGGTTCAAGCGGCCGCCGAACACATGATGCTTTGAGGCGGCAAATAGACGTCTGACGCTTGCTCAGCTTGCGTTGCGAGTGGTGAGCCATGTCACGCGGATATCTATCCGACCGAAATACTTAATGACGATTGGAATTTGTGTGATGTCGTTTGTAGTGTGTGATATTTTAAACAGTTGCCTTTTTTATATTTACAATGTGTGATATTTTCATACGGTTGATTTTTATATTTGCATTGTGTGTAGTGGCGTAGATCTTGCGCAGTTGCCTCCTTCCCTTTGGAATATGTGGTGGGATCAGCCTCTCCACATAGTTGCCGTTTTTGCAATGTGTGCAATGGTTTGTGAGTGCCATGCCACACAGTTGCAGTTTCTTAAGAGAATGTGTGGTGAACTTAAAAAAAGCTTAATGAAAGAAGAACTTAATGAAAGCCCCGAATTCTATAGTTCGCAATACATTTATCTTCATTTCTTTTAATTTTGCGACACCTGTGTTGGATGTACTTAAGTGCACAATTGTGCATCTGACGTAGTTGTTTCCATGTTTTTTTTTTTTTGCTTATTACATTAAAAATCCAATATGAAAAAGGTTTCAGGTACTACTTAACGCTAACTTTGTGCCTATATCAGCAGCCAGAGGTGTACAAACTGCTGCATATGCCTACAATGTTGAAATCTGGACAGCTCGCTGGCGCGAGTGTAGTGTGACAGCTCGCTGGCGCAAAATCAGCGGAACCGCTCGCTAGAGCGCATTTAACTGAGGGGCCTATGCCCTCAGTGTATAATAGTACGATCTGTGCCGTGTGCGCAGTGTTCCTCAGAAAAAAATGTGCGTTAAACTCTAGTAGAAAGTGTTATATACTAAAATCTGATTTGGCTGATGTTTTCAATTTTGTAAAAGTTTAGTTTGTATGAAATGTATTCAAGAGATCACACATTGTGTGCTGTTGAATAAAAATTGGTAATGATTTGAAAACAACGTGTTTTTGTTCATGGTCAGACAGTTGACAAATGGAAATGGACCTTTCCCATTGTATGGGACATTTGTTTAATGGAAGTCTAAGACAAGCGATACACCAGTCTGAGTATTTTTATCTCTCTTTATATAGAATCAGGGTGACAAACGAGACAGTCCACCAGGTAGTAAGTGGATGGCGACGCCCACAGACGCCTACTTTTATCCTCGATTAAGAATCAAAATGTAGTCACCCTTGAGTCACCTTGAGGACTAAGATATAATGCCTTGTTTCAGTAAAAAAGGGCCTCCGATTCCTTTAATTTTTTTTTATAGGATAAGGGTTACAAACGAGCACACTTACCTCATGGTAAGCGGTTGCTGCGGCCCATAGACATCTACATTTATCCTCTATTACAAATCAAAATGCAGATGCGTTGTCACCCGTGAGGACTATGATGGAATACCTCATTTCCAGTAAAAAGGGTCTCATTACATTCATTGATAATAATAAGCTTATCGCTATCATGCTGTTTCTAAATACTTTCTTATTTAATTATATTACATATTATTTTGTAAATTCATGTCTTCAAAAATTCCGCTGGTTATTTTTGCTGTTGCTCCGGAGAGAGGTTTTTTTTCCAAATCAATGGTAAATGTCATTCTTGTAATCCCGTAGATTACCCGTGGTTATTTTGCAATAACCGGCCAAGTTTGCAGAGAAGGTTCAGAATAATAATATAGGCAAATGGTGAACAAAAATTAATCAAAAAAAAATCCAACATTTTGTCCTTTTTATCTCTTAAATTCGAAACGCGTGGTAATGAATTATTTTAAATGATTGTCGTTCATAAGTATCTAATGCCTACTATTTTACTACGTACGCACACATTCGTAAGGGTCGATTGGTCGGCAAAAACGTTGCGAATTAAATCGCACACAGAGAAGCGCGCGTACGCGAAGTTGTTGCCCATAAATGACATTCAATTTGGGATAGTTTCAAATAAAAGTAGAAGCCTTATTTACTCGTATTTTCAAATACTGCAATAACGGTATATCATTAGTTATATATTTGAACTTAAGTTTAAAATTTGGCTACTCTTTGAAAAATAACCCCTTATATTTAATAAATACAATTCTAATATGTTCTATGCACTTACTGCACGAAACACAGCATTAAGCTGCTATTTTACGCATGTTGTATTCTGTGAGAGCGTGCCCCTTTCACGGTCGAGCCGACCTATTCGGGATGCAACCCAATTAAAGCAGCAGCGTGGTTCAACCACGTTTAAAAATCTATATGAGACGGTCGTCATTTATCCTAGGTAAAGAGAAACTTATATAACATATCTCGCAGTCGAGTTTTGCTATCGATTCCATATTGGATGACAATTTATTAGGTCGCAACCGCCCAGCAATTGTAGTAATTGAATCATTTAGCTTTGTAGCGCCAGTAACACAGTATATTAGTAGTATAGATGTAGCACGAATGTGTCGGACCGGAGAAGGACCACCCTCTTACAGAATACCAGCGTGAAATGCTGACACTGCTGTGTTTTGTATGGTGAGTGGAGAGAACCGGAGACCCTTTTACTGAAAAAGAGGTATTCCATCCTAGTCCTCACGGGTGACGACGCATCTGCATTTTGATTCTTTATCTATAATATAAAAATGAATCGCTGAATGTGTTGCTAAGCGCAAATCTCGAGAGCAGCTGAAGCGATTTCACTAATTCTTTTTTTATAACATTCCTTGAAGTACGAAAATGGTTCTTACGGGGAGAAAAATTTTAAAAATTGCCTGAAAAAGTCTAAAAACAACACTTTTCTATATTCTCATACAAAATATTCGTAATAATACTTAAAAGTCAATTTGAACTTTAATACCATATCATAAAGTTTAAGTGTTAGTGGAGGGGTTCCGGGAAGGGAAAACAATTGAGTGGCGTTAGTATCGTATAAATATTAATGTCAATATTTGTCAATATTTATACACCCTGGCAGATAGATGATGTTATAAGGAGTAACTTGGGATGCTTTTATTTTAAGGTTCCGCGAAAAATAACTCCACGCGTGCGAAGTCGCGGGGGACAGCTAGTTGAGAATAAATGTAGATGTCTATGGGTCACAGCAACCACTTACCTTCAGGTGGGCTGTGTACTCGTTTGTCACCCTATCCTATAAAAAAAACCTTGTAAAATACCTTCAAATAAATTTTCTGGGTCTGGTAGTTTATCTTTGTACATTGTATGTTTATAAAACGAATTCACGATACAAAGAGACATACTTGCCAAAACACGCACACGAACACACACACTCACATTTTGTATTTCTATACATATAAATAAAATGGAAGTATCTATCTGTAATATCGAAATAACTGCCATATATTGAGCGGAGGGGTTTATTTGCATTCCACTAAAACCATTTTTAAAATTTCTCTGTCTGTCTATCCGCGCTAATCTTCGGAATGGCTAAACTGAATGTAATAATTAAAAATTAAAAATTTGTACAACCTACTTCAATATAAATTATTAAGAATAACTTAAAAACTATTGCTCAGACCTTGATCAAATTTATATGTAACTATATGAGAAGCACCAGCTTTCAAATAAAAAAAAACATCGAAATTGGTTCACCCAGTAAAAGTTAGGACACACATAAAAAAACATAGAGTCGAATAGAGTACCGTCTTCTTTTTGAAGTCGGAAGATTAAACTTCACAAACAAATAGAGAGCAATAACCGGTGTAATCTAGGCTATATTTTACCTGAAAAACTATGAGATTAAAAAAAATTGATAAAATTAATAAGAGCATTTATTTTATCAATTTTTCGTGTCACTATTAGATCCTACCCATGAGAAAGCAACGCGGGTCGCCATTTTCTGCCGACTTCCAAAAAGGAGACGGTACTCAATTCGACTGTATGTTTTTTTTTATGTGTGTTACCTCATAACTTATGAAATATGTTTTGAAATGTTTTTATACCTGTGTTATATTATGTAAATTTACATCATTAATTCGTCGCACAGCTGGACACATACCTTTCATTTCTGAAAGGTTAATGTAGCAATTACGGCGAAATGTTTTCATTCCTCATACATGCAGATTTCCTCAAGATGAATACCTTCACCGCCGAGCACGTGGTAAATCAGCACTTAAATTTGCAATTAACATTTTCTGTGTTGCCAGCATACTGCGTCAAGGACTTAGCCTCTGGGTTACTACAGCTCTCACACTCTAACACTGTAAAATAATAGACCTAAAATTAAGTTTCGGTCGACGCTAATACCTAATTGTTGGAAGCCATATTAGCTTAATTACGTACGGTCCTTGAATGTAAAGTGATATTTTAAATGACCTCATTATTTCTAATATGTTAGAAAGCTAATTTGTTTATTGACACCATTTAGACGGCATTTCATTATATACATTTTCATGGTTAGGATATTTAGGTTTTATATTAAGTTAAAAAAAGTTAAATATTAATTTTATGTAACTTACAACAGTTTTACATATCAATATAAATAAAATTAAAAGAGCATACACAAATAAAAAAACTTAAACTACATAATTTCGCCCGGTGCGACACCAAGCCAGTGCTGCAATATTGGAGAGTAGTATTTAGCAAACATATCCTCCAGGATTTTCAAACCAAAAACCAAACACTATTGACGCTACACCAAGTTCTGTCCAACAGGGAGGCTTCCTCTTTTTAACTCGGGAACTTTTTGCACGACTGCGCGACGCAAATGAGGTTAATGTGTTTATCAACCTTTATATGCATGTTTGTACCTTTGTGGCGTTCTAGAGACCAAACGGGTGGGCAGATTTTGATGATTCTTACGTCCATCCATTTGCCTTAATCTTTTAAGTGTCACTAAAAGACATGAAAGCATTGAGTTATATGTACTACGTACAGTACATATAACTCAATGTATGAAAGCTATCAAAATTCAATATGGCGAGAACAAGACGCCATTTTGTGAAAAAAAAAGAAAGTTGACGAACTATGTCACCATTGAAAAAGTCTTGGAAAATCATCTTTAATAATATTTAATTTTGAATTATCATTTATAACCTGTAAATATTTAAAGTTGGTTAATAACAATTATCGCTGAAATTTTCGTAACTTATAAAAAAACTGTGATAAAGTTCTTAAGCATATAATCGTATAATAAGGTGTTATTACTAATGTGTTTTTAACCATTAGGCTTGTTTACGTCTGATTGCATTAAACTGAGCAACAGTGTATGCACTACCGTGTACTACACAGTTGAGTACGTTTGTAATAGTACAAAAATACTTTCAACAAACACTATTTTGTACTCTTTATCGAATAAGAATTGTTTTATGATATAATATTTGAAAAAGGAATGATATTTAAATGATTAGTAGGTAAATATCTACTAAATAATTTTTTTTTCATAGATTAAGAGTCAAAGACGAGCACACATTCCACCTGATTGTAAGTGAATGCTGTGGCCCGTAGACATCTACATCGAAGATAGCCTCGATTAAAAATCAAAATGCAGATGCGTTGTCACCCTGAGGATTAAGATAGAATGCCTCATTTCCAGTATAAAGGGTCTCCGGTTCTCTACACTCACCATACCAAACACAGCAGCATTGAGCTGCTATTTTACGCTGGTATTCTGTGAGAGCGTGGTCCCTCCACGGTCGAGCCGACCCATTCGTACTACAACCATAATATAGCTGGCTCTGTCACGTGTAATTATGGATTAAGTCGAGCACAGGTCTCAATATTTAGTAGTTACGAAATTACCTAAGTATTATTATATTGCCGTTTAGTCTTAGTACTAACAAACATTCGCCCTCACTTCCCCGGATATGATAGATATTTATCGGGAATGAAGCCCCACGGAACCTTCATATATAAATATAAACATTGCAATTAAAATGTACGTCCAGCCCGCGGGCCCCTCTCCGAAATTCACTACACCGAAGTAGGTACCCACGCACACGCCCAGCTATATTAATCTAATCACACTCGGTTTTCTCCAAGAATGTGTGAGTCTACGTCTTTAATAATAACTGGGGGGAGAGGGCCCAGTAGGGGGCTGGGGGAAGGCCGCCCAACCCCACACTAGTGAAAAAAATATTCCGAGGAAAACAATATTATAAATTGGACTACGCCATGTATGTGTGCCAGAGATGGGGAAGCGTATTTTGCTCGCATGCCTTTTTATTCCATTTTACTTTATTTTATTCCTCGTGTGACGTACTATTTTCAGTTTTATTATTCTGTTACTTTAGCATCGCGGGTTCAGGGACGGCGTTTGGTTGTTTTTTTTTTCAGCGGAACGAGCGGGAAATCTACGTTTATTCGACAATTTACTCTATTGTGTTGGTAAAAGGGACGAAATTAGATTTTCAATCGCATCGGCTGTTTGTCGGTCAATAACTACGCCTTGAATGTTGGTAATGTATTATGTTCTTAATTTAAAATGAATTGAATTAGAGAAACCTAGTGTTCAAAATGAAGAAAATATTTTATTCTTTTTTCGTTATACTTATTTCTTCAAGTATTTTTTTTAATTTACTGAGTAGGATTTCAATTCAAATTCAAAAACGCAATTATATTTTAGATATAGTGATTTCTTATATCATCGAACACTTCATACTAAATAAACTACTTTTTGCTGATTTTATAAAAAACGCAACGCACGTGTTCAAAAAAAAAAATAAGAAGGCTCTATAGGTATTCGACGCGTATGTTTTGTGTCTCGGAAACGACTTGATTTGTTGTGTCTTTTATAAATTTAAAGAAAAAATCCTATCCCAGGATAGAAAATAAGGAGTGAACTTTTAAATGTAGCTCTATAGACGACATTTCTGGACGTCTGTCTGAGCGAGATTAGAATGGCCCTCCAGCACCTTATAAACGGCAAGGCTTCAGGCGAGGATGGAATTACAGCGGAGCTTCTGAAAGCGGGTTGAAAACCGGTACTTGAAGTCCTTCAGAAGCTCTTTAATTCCGTCCTCCATGGTGTCACTACACCGGAGGCGTGGAGCAGAAGTGCGGTAGTCTTGTTCTTCAAGAAAGGCGAACTACAGACCGATTTCCCTTCTGAGTCACGTCTACGTGCTGTTTTCGAGAGACTTTATGAATCGTCTCGCATACAGACTCGACGACTTCCAGCCTCCTGAACAAGCCGGTTTTCGAAAAGGCTTTAGAACCATAGACCATATAGGTACATACCCTTCGGCAAATTGGCGCATGTGGACTATGAGAAAGCCTTTGATTCCGTCGAAATTTATGCGGTGCGGCAGTCCCTTCAGCGGTGCCAAGTTGACTGTCGGTATATCGTAGTGCTGAAGTCTTTGTACAGTAGGGTTAGGATAGCTATCCGAGTAACAGAATCAGAGTACGAAACCTATCCACCGGCAGAGAGATGTAAGTCAAGGTGACGTTATATCCCCGAAACTCTTAACCGCTGCATTGGAAGACGTTTTCAAGCTTCTGGACTGGGAAGGATATGGTATTAACATCAACGGCAGTACATCACTCACCTTCGATTTGCCGACGATATAGTCTTTATGTTAGAATTAAAACAAATGTTTTTTATTTTATTTTATTTATATTATTAAAAACCGTTATCCCCACACTAGGATTTTCACCTGTATCGCAGAGGCAGTTTACAAACACAAATTGCACAAGGACAAACATTCAGACCCGGAACAATTATTTCTAGGTCATACATATACTTGTTCCATGCGGGATACGAACTCGAGGCCCCCAGCGCAGCAACTCATTGCTAAGCCACTGCGCTACGGAGCCGTCAGTAATATATATATAATAGTAAATGTTAATTTTAATTATTAAAACTATTAACAAATTTTAACCTATCTATAGTTTTAAACGGTTTTATTTAGTTTATCCACACAGCAAGCAACATTAAGTTGCTACTTTACGCCGGTATTCTGTGAGAGTGTAGTCCTTCTTCAGTCGTGCCGATCCACTCGCGCTATAACTATATGACTGCAGGATGGCTCTACCACGTTGTCTATGGACCGCAGTGCTCACTTACTATAAGAGAGGCTGTGTGCATCGTACAAATGCATTAATTGTTATTTCCACTAAAGAATCGTTATTTCCACTAAAGAATCGTTATTTCCACTAAAGAGTCGTTATTTCCATTAAAGAATCGTTATTTCCACTAAAGAATCGTTATGTCCACTAAAGAAATCGTTATTTCCACTAAAGAATCGCTATTTCAACTAAAGAATTGTTATGTCCACTAAAGAAATCGTTATTTCCACTAAAGAATCGCTACTCCAACTAAAGAATCGTTATGTCCACTAAAGAAACGTTATTTCCACTAAAGAATCGCTATTTCAACTAAAGAATCGTTATGTCCACTAAAGAAACGTTATTTCCACTATAGAATCGCTATTTCAACTAAAGAATCGTTATGTCCACTAAAGAATCGTTATTTCCACTAAAGAATCGCTATTTCAACTAATGAATCGTTATTTCCACTAAAGAATCGTTATTTTCACTAAATAACTTTTATTTACACCTAAGAGTCCAGCAAATGCAAACTAAACTTACATAATTGGACCGTTACCCAGAGACAAACTCGAATATAAGCTTAAGCTTCTCAATTTCAAATTTGTGAAACATAATATGGCCCATATACTAAGAATATACTGCTGACCTAGTATTCAACATAATGCTTTTAAAATGAATTCTTATTTTTACGCGAAAAATATTTTCTAAATACTACACATTTATGAATTTATTACGATCTACGAGAGTCTACTGCCGAACAGAGGCCACCACACACATTGCCTTTTTAGGAAGATATTTGCCATAGTTACCATGATTGCCAGGCGGGCTGCCGCAGTTTTTTTTAGTTGTTCCACGCGACTTCACCCTCGTGTAATTTAGGGTTTTAACTATGTTGCGCGGAATCCTAATTATTTAAAAAAAATATAAGTAGCCAGAATCAAAATGCAGATGCGTTGCCACCCCTGAGGACTAAGATGGAATGTCTCGTATCAAGTAAAAAAGGTCTCCGGTTCTCTATACTCACCATACGAAACACAGCAGCATTAAGCCGCTATTTTACGTTGATATTCTGTGAGAGCATGGTCCTACCCCGGTCGAGCCGACCCATTCATGCTACAACCATAATATAGCTGTAGCTTCGCTCTACCGCATCACAAACTCAACACTAACCATATTTTCTTGCAAAAAGAACTGATTGAGTATTATATCACAATCCTATCGAGTTTGATGTTTTATTGAAATGCTAACACAATGGATCAGATGATACTCGTAATAGTGTTTTCCTTCTCTGCATCGACCACGGCAACGATTATTATTATTACTATAAATTATACGGAAGATATATAGTGCCACAAGTACACAGAGGCACACTCATTATATCCTTCTTCTTTGTCATCATCATCCCATTAAAGTCCACTGGGCATGGACCTGCTTAATGTATGTGATTTCTTAATGGGATTTTTTTCTTTGTTGCCTTACAATTTTTTTTAGGCTCTGGGTTCTAGCACTTCTGAGCCGTTGCCTCACAAGAACACGGCTGTGTATAGAGTAACTTTTTTTTAAAATATAAAACTAAAGTGACAACCGAATTTACAGCCTGACACAACTAATGGTAAGTGGCTACTGCATTCCATGAACACTTGCAGCTAACTTCAAACAGGTGTACAGGCCTAGCGTGATAATAAGATATTTTTTTTTAATATATAGTAGAGACACGCTGCAGCTTTATCTCAACCTGGGAAGGACCACGCCCTCAGAGAATACCATAGTAAAATAGCAGCTTAATGTTGCTTTGTTTCGTATTGTGAGTGCAAGCGAAGCGCAGTGAGCATTCGCGGCACCCAAATTGCACTGACTTTTGTGAGGTTGCGATAGTCATGCAATATGGTGTGTACGTTACCAACCGGTGGGTTAGTCATTTCTGCTAACATCTTAATTCTTACTCGTGCATCTTCTAATACAAGTTTTTCAACAATTTTCACATTTTGTTCTGTAGCCCCTGTGATTGGCCCAGGTGGGAAAATGTACCAGTTACTCGACTCCACCGAGTCAGTAATTCATTCTGGGGGCGATGTACACGCTTTTACAACAAAATCCCAGAAAATATACAAAATATGACCTGCTCAAAGTTCAAAAAATATATTAAACAAAGTTTGTATAAAAAAGGGTTATTATAATATTAAGGCATTTATCGATGATAACCCCTGGGAATGAGGTGATCGCTACCAAGCTATATCTAATTTGTTTAATGTGGTTAATAGTGTAACATACACAATTGTAAGCTGTTATTTAAAAAAAAGTTCCGCTGGGTATCTTGCTGGTTCTTCCTAGAACAGAGGTTTTTTTTTCGAAACAGTGACTTTCAATAAGTATTATTTATAATCTATATTGAATAAAAAAGTTTATGTTTCTTTTTCTGTTTCTGTTTCTGTTTGGCCTTTCCCGTAGTCGCCTCTTAAGATGTCCGGGGTACGAAATGGGGTCAAAGAATCTCTAACGCCGTCATTGCACGCCAAATTACCATGAAACTTATTCTGTGGAGGCACCTTGTGATGTACCCGCTTTATTCCTGTTGCCTGCCAATAAAAGCGGCCTTTTTCATTCATTAAGGATACGATCGCTCATTGGGAAACCCTACATGTTTGAGATAATTAAACATTTAAAAAACAGTAAAACCCGATTACAAAAAACTTAAAAAATAATTATTTCCACAGCATTTAAAAGCTTTTTCCATAAAGTTGGTTTTTATTATAAAGACTAATTTGTAGTCTAAATAGTAACATTAAAAACTTTAACACTATAAATGATATTCAACACTTGCCATCCAACCATCACGAGAGGAAACTATTTGTCGCTAAAACTAACATTAAAATGTGTAACTTATGAGAATTAAATATAAACAAATCAAAATATAGAATCTATATTTTGATTATACATAAACAATATTTCTATTGTTTATGTATAATCAAAATATATTTATATATTATATTAAAAACCCTCTCAGAAATGAGAGGAGCCCTTGCCCAGCAGTCGGACGTAAATAGGCTGCAACTTTTTTCAATATTTCTATACTGCAATAGAATTGGAAGAATTTAAATTATATTGTTACAGTTTTACCTCTCTGCTTCATAAGTATTATTTAGTATGTAGTGAAAGTCTATTATTGGCCAAGTAATAATACATATTGTTAAGTATGATTGTTAAAAAATGCTATGGAGTTTCTTATTAAAATAACCGGCCACGTACGAGTCGGAGTCGCGCATGAAGGGTTCCGTACTATCGTAAAAACCGTTTATTTATTTATTTAACAGTTTATGTATACACTTACTTCGATATGAAAATGGTAAAAACAATTATGTACAAAGGCACTGCTTATTCCATGATGAAACTTATTCCAGCAGGCCTATTGAAGGATAGTTGAAGGTAATAGAGGTAGTCGAAGTGTGCACTTACATAAAATATACATGTACAATACATATACATACACACACACACATATATATATATATATATATATATATATATATATATATATATATATATATATATATATATATATATATATATATATTCGATATAATCTGTCGATCCTTTTTACTCACATTAATCCTAAGCACCGTCTGTCTCGCTCACACAGCTTAGAATTCGTCCAAACAAGGCGAGCAGGTAGTAAAGTAAAATTTTCAAGGGCGACAAATGTACTTACCTAATAAAGACATGCAATGTTTAAAAAACTTTCTGTCAATAATTTTGTAATTTTGTAATGAAATGCCTACTTTTACACATTAACGGCTATAGCTCAGTAAGTAATGACATTAAGTACATAGTATGCTAATGTTTTATATATATATAATGACATTTTTCATTTATTCTTATCATTTGTTATTATAGCGGCAATATAAACACATATTTTGTGAAAATTTCAACTGTCTACCTATGCCTATCTCGGACGGACAGACGGATGGATGGACGGACGGATGGACGGACGGACAGCGGAGGCTTAGTATAATAGGGTACCGTTGATTACCCTTTAGGTACGAAACCCTAAAAAAGAATATCAAAGCATTCTTTCTGAACCATTGTCAAGTGCTACTCAAATGGTGCATCATTTAGTTACTATACCTATATTGTACAAGTAATTTAATAAATTGTTTTATGTTATTTAGTTATAAGGTACAATGGGGCTGATATGTTAAAAATAAGGAAAATATCTTAATTACAAATTAATTTAAAAAAATCCCCTATTTGATTCTTTTTTTTTTATTATTTAAAAAACGTTACCCCCACATTAGGATTTTCTCCTGTGTCGTGGAGGCAGTTTACAAACATAAATTGCACAAGGACAAACATCCAGACCCGGAACAAGTATTTGTAGGCCATACAAATACTTGTTCCGTGCGGGATTCGAACCCGCGGCCCCTACCGCAACAACTGATTGCTAAGCCACTGCGCCACGGAGCCGTCTTCCACCTTCCACCGTCTTCGACCCTTAGGAATGGAATTATTTATTCCCTTGAGGTGTAGTCACATTAATTGAAAAAATCATTAAACATTTCAAAAATACAGTCTATTTCTCTAAAAAAAAGTATGTATCACATTATCTCGTAACTACTTTGGTCGATTTTAAATATAAAAGGAGACAAAGGAAGAAATGCTCAGCCGTTTTTCCTGTTTCAAGTGAAACGCAATAAAAACTTTGTCATTTGTCGACTTCAGTACAGTACTGTAAACAACGCGCCTATGTTCGTTAACGACAGAATTGCCAGTTATTAATTCCATTTACCCGAAAATCTTGTTTCATTTATATTAAAAATTCTATTTATACTGGTTCATTTTTAGCTTTTTATGTCTCCTGTTGGACATACAACTTTTTAAGTAAGTTTTTTTTTAAATTTTATACTACGCAAGCAACCTTTTTAACGTGGTAGAGCCATGCTGCAGCTATATTAGTAGTATAGTTGTAGCACGAATGGGTCGGCTCGACCGGGGAAGGACCACGCTCTCAGCGTAAAATAGCAGTTAATGCTGCTGTGTTTCGTATGGTGAGTGTAGAGAACTGGAGACCCTTTTTACTGGCAAAGAGGCATTCCATCTTAGTCCTCAGGGGTGACAACGCATCTGCATCTTGAGTCTTTATTGAGGATAGATGTAGATGTCTATGGGTCACGGTAACCGCTTGCCATCGGGTGGACTGTGTGCTCGTTTGTCACCCAATTCTATAAAAAAAAAACCTGGGTTCCTTCCCCGCCGGAACCAACAAAATTATTACTTGAAATAAAAGTGTCAGTTTACCACGTGCTGCAAAGTTCTTCTAAAATTCTATTGGGAAAACGTCTAAAGTGCTTGCGGAAATTCTAATGGCACCGTAAACTACCCCTAACATACGCGTATTTTACCTAATATATTTTATTTAAGGGAAACTCAAAATCCATCATCGGACTACCAAAAGCTCGGCTGGTCTCCACTCTTTTGTTTTCAACATACCACGCATTGGAACGAAACGGTATTACCACCAGATGGCATCGTAGTCTGGTACTGGTTTATAATGGTAAAAAAGTTTTATATATTTAAAAAGTATATTTTAAATATATATATTTAAATTATTTTTTCATCGTGTAGTCGCATTGTAAGAAGATCCACTACTCCGTATCATCTCGAGCGTACCGTAAGAGGAAAACGAATCAGGAGAGGAGCAGGAGCATCTTCCCGATAACATTTAAAGTACGGTTGGCAACCCGCCTGCCGAGCGTGGCAACTTTAAAATTATAGACAAAAAAGTGTGTGTGGACTTAAGTTATACTTCTTTAGCGTAACTAAACAAAAAAAACTTGAGAGGCAATTACCCAGTGAAGTTGTCGCTTTTAGGTGTCAGTGTGCGCGCGCATCGTAACAACTTCACGGTGTAGTTTTTAGGTGTCGGTGTGCGCGCGCATCGTAAAAATTCACTCTCATCACTTTTCCCAAACGCCCCAAAAGAAGTATAACTTCAAAAATTGTAACAATAATTTTTCTATGACAATTTTAACTATAAAATATACTAAATGTGAGAAAAAGAAATTAATCACCAATAATAATTATTCTCCGTTATAGGGTAAAATTTCACAGAGGCAAATTGGCAACCCCACGCGAACCTACGTCTATCCGTCTTGTCCTTTCCGCCACAATAATTAATCCCCCCAAAGGACCGACGAACGGTATAGCCATTTTAACTACCAAATAATTTCGAAACACAGAATACGTCTTCATTTTTAGCTGACTTCAATCATAAAGAAGGTTTAATTCGACTGTAGGTTTATTTGTTTTATTTCAACCCATTGTGATTTTTTTATTAAATATGGTTATACTTAAAAGGTGGTCCCATATAAATTTGGAGAAAATATTTTATCCCCAAGGATGTCAAAATACTGAACTTTTTATTGTAACTGTTAGGACGAAAGACTTTTTAGCGTAACGATTATTACCGTTTAGTGGCAGTGTAAGAATATCCACTACCGCATATCGTATCATATCATATCATATTGTCGTACGAGGCGACAGGGGGAAACTTAAACAGATAATGGATAGCAGCATCTTCCTTATAACGACTCAAAATAATAAAAAAAAATGCAGTTGCCAACCCGCATGCCAAGCTTGGCTACTATGTCAAAAATATATGGGGCGTTCTATGGGATGGTCTATGTTCAGCAGTGGACTTTTATAGGCTGTAATGGATGAATGTATAGAAGGTAATCTACCAGGAGCACATGACCCACTGAGAGCTGAAATTATTATACTCAAAATGGTTCAATTTTTTCATTTACTATGTCATAGCACCGACTTCAAAATTGTGAATTATTTTATACTTCTTAGTTCTTTGCAGTTGTCTTTTACGTTTTATTAAAAGTTAATTGTAACTAAGGCCCTGCGCAAACGTGGATACTTTTCGTTACCGACACGGCACACATTACAGGAAACCGTAGTCGCTGTGTCCGCTAGCGGCAATCGGACACAGTCGCCGGTTGCTGCTTCTAGTCACTGCACTGGTAACAATTAGTTGCTTGTTTTCCGTCAGTTTTACGATGGATATCGTTGAAGAAACATTACTATTGCTTGTTGTGTTGATTACATATTGACGTAGACGTCGTCGCCGTAAATATTTGTAGGCAAATCAACCACGTCAATGTCAGCGTAGTACAATTGTAAGGAAATTTGTTTTGTGTTGCTTGTTTCTTCAACTGACGACTTGGTCGGTATGTGTAAAGTGGAAGCAACTGGATACAAAAAGTGTCTGCGTCAGCGCAAAGAATGGCTGATTTCATATTCATTACATGAAAATAATAATTCATTGGTATCCCACACAAGACACAAAAGTGTCTAGGTTTGTGCAGCGCCTAAAGAGAAACGAACGCTTACATGGATATTGGGTTAAATGCTCTTATACCAAAACCTTTGCAGATCGAAGGAGAAAAAACATTCCTCCTTCTCACTAACGATTTCATTCACGGCGGAAACTGCTTAATAATATCTTAGTCTATCCACGGCCACGGTCTATTCGCTAACTTCCTTGGCATCAAAATGATTGTATGATTGTTTTTTGTAGTACATTGCGTGTTAAAGGAGAAAATTTGAAAGTAGAAGAATGCGGGCTAAGAATGGGTGATTTAACCGTCAAATGCCTTTTGTACGCCGATGATCAAGTCATACTTGCATCGTCGGCAGCCGAGTTGCAAATGATGGTTACATTAATGAACAGGACATTAAAAGAAAAGGGAATGAAAGTGAACGCAAGTAAGACGAAAGTTATGGTTTTTGAAAGAGAAGAAAGTAAAACGATATGTGAAATAAGAATAGAAGGGGAGTTGGTAGAGCAAGTAGATGAGTTTGTATATTTGGGAAGTGTGTTTAGCAGGGATGGTAGATATGATAAGGATATAGAACGACGAGTGAATGCAGGAAATAGAGTGAATGGGGCTCTACACTCTATTGTGAAAAGTCAGAATGTGTCCAAAAAGGCACGTATGGCAATTCACAATGCTGTGTTAGTACCTACTTTAATGTATGGTAGTGAAAGTTGGGTGTGGCAGAAGAAGCATGAGAGTAGAATAAATGCTGTAGAAATGCGGTCATTAAGGAGTATGTTAGGGATGAAGCTGAATGACAGAGTGAGAAATTGTTTAATAAGAGAAGAGTGTGGTTTGCAAGATGATGTTGTGACCAGGATTAAGAAAGGAATGCTTCGGTGGTTTGGCCATGTAGAAAGAATGAATGAGGAAAGAGTGACAAAGCAAATTTATGTTGCAGAGGTGAACGGCATAGTCGGGAAGGGTCGCCCTAGGCGAAAGTTTATCGACCAAATTGGCGATATATTAAAAATGGGCCAAATCAAGAGTACCTTTAACCGACGAGCGTGTATGCGTAGGTATATGGATGTGGAGGAAGCGAGAGAGGTGTGTCAGGATCGTGCCAAATGGAAGTCCATAATCTCTGCCTACCCCTCTGGGTGACAGGCGTGAGTGTTTATATATATATATATATATATATATATATATATATATATATATATTGCGTGTTATATATAGCTTTTCTATAAAGTTACCATGGTTCAAAAAGCAGACGACGCAATGTACTACAAAGTAGCTCTTATTTTGATATAACGTCCTTTATGAAGAAAACATTATTTTGGGGTATGCGTACAAAGATTTTTCATATAAATAAGGGTGATAAACGAGCACACAGTTCACCCGATGGTAATTAGATTAAGTAACCCATCAACGTCTTCATATATTCTCAATTAAGAGTCAAAATAGCGATGCGTTGTCAGTTGTCACTTTGTCACCTCTGAAGACTTAGATGCAATGCTTCATTAGCAATAAAAGGGCTCCCGTCATTCACCATGTGTAACAGCAGCATTAGACTGTTTTGTCCAGCTGGTATTCTGTGCAAGCATAGTCTTTCTCTAGTCAAGTCGAACCATTTACGATGTAGGCATTATTATGGTGTGGCTCTACCACGTAAACGTGAAAAATGAATTGTTTTTTTAGAAAGAACTTTTTTGATTGTATAAAGAATAGTGTGCACGTCACACTTGGATTTATATATACCAACCTTTCTGTATTATTATATTAACCATGTAGTGGCGGTGTAAGAATATCCACTAAGCCCAAAGAGAATTGGGCGTGAAACTCTAAACGGCTTGACCGATTTTAATGAAAATTTTCTGAGGCATTGCGTATGGGTCACCTGCATTGTTCATGGCTATAATTGAACCCGGTTAGTGACGCTATTGTCGAGTTTCAGAAATCACCCGTACGAAACCGGTACGAATTTTATAAATATAAAGACTGTTAGTAGTGTCGTAGAGTCAACTTTAAATGTATTATGAATGTCTCAGTATCTTTGCTACTGTATCATATCTCTGATTTTATAAAACACATCGTGCATCATCAACAGGCACATTACTTCTATTTGAATTAATGAGTACATACAAATATCTATCATGACCATGCTATCAAATCGTAGGTTTGTCCACGAAATCCGATTACCCTGTAAATAATTACGAATCGAAATAAGTATTTATAATGCTTTGCTAAACGTCCCCTAACATATTCCGTCCACATATATTGATTTCCCCTCCCCGAGCACGCGGCTGTCGCGAAATTATCGAAATCCAACAAAAACATCCCGAACGAAACTCACAAGAAAACTAATAACTGGACTTACGCCGCCCTGTACGCACGCACACATGCATAGACCCCGAATAGAGTTAACACACACCCGCGCAACAATCTCTAATTATATAGATCTACAGGCGAAAGAAAATAAAGATCGGGGAAAAATTTTACAAGAAACAAGTGTGCCGGACGCAGAGGTGGGGGCGATGACCGCTCTCCGTCATTAAATACTCCCTTTTCCACCCTCTTTTGGGGGGGTTAGTTCCCCCCTAGATGTTTAATAATATGAAGAATTGGAGATAATTTGCGCGAAACTAAATAAGAAACGCCGGACGAAAATTGAAAGGTCGGGAAGGAGGGGGACGGTGAATAAATCCGTCTCGCTCGCGTTGCCCGTACTTTTCAATGTTGCTGTTTGAAAGAATGTTAATGTTAATTTATAGTGTTGCCCTAATTACAAACACGCTAATTACAAAATTTTGTGGCTTTATTCTTCATTATTACTTTGTCTTAAAGATTTTTATATACGTGGTAGAGCCATGCTGCAGCTATATTATGGTTGTAGCACGAATGGGTCGGCTCGACCGGGGAAGGACCACGCTCTCACAGAATACCAGCGTAAAATAGCAGCTTAACGCTGCTGTGTTTCGTATGGTGAGTGTAGAGGACCGGAGACCCTTTTT
The DNA here is from genome assembly GCA_963668995.1 of Parnassius mnemosyne. Classification (NCBI taxonomy): domain Eukaryota; kingdom Metazoa; phylum Arthropoda; class Insecta; order Lepidoptera; family Papilionidae; genus Parnassius; species Parnassius mnemosyne. The sequence goes on from CAVLGL010000092.1 coordinate 27,321,635, forward strand.
ACTGGAAACGAGGCATTCCATCTTAGTCCTCACGGGTGACAACGCATTGCATTTTGATTCTTAATCGAAGATAGATGTAGATGTCTATGGGCTGTAGCAACCACTTACCATCAGGTGGACTGTGTGCTCGTTTGTCACCTTTAACCTATAAAAAAAATTTTTTTCATAGGTCATATCGTAGTTATAGTGTAATGTAATCCCCCCTATTTAAGGCATCTGTGGGAGAGGTCAGTGTTCAGCAGTTTACTTTTGTTAGGCTATAACGATAATGGTAACAGTAGTGTTAAAACTAATCTGCTTCAGAGTTGGACTTTAAGACTATATTTTGAGTCCGGATTGACAGATTTCGAAATTTCGTAATATGTACATAATTATTTTTTGTACAGTGAGGGCTAATAATTTTCCGCTCACCAGATGTCGCTAGTTGACACTGAAGTAATTTTTTTTGTTACACAATGTCATTTAATTCAGAAGTAAATTTTAAATAAAAGTTTATCAGTTTCTAGAATATTGTATTAATACACCAAACAATGCCTCATGCCTGGTTTGCTCTTTAATTGTTTGCACATTTTAAACTTTCTTTAATTTTTCTACTTTTATGAATATTTTTGTGGTTTGGTTTATTTATTTTTGATCTTATTAATATAAAATATAAAATATTAATAAGATTAACAATATATTTATTAGTACTGAAAGAAACATTAACATTTACATTTTCCGAACAAATTAACTTCCCCGCTTTGAATTCTGTCAAATATTATACCTTACTTTTAAGTGTTTTGTTGCTCATAAATCACATTAAATTTGGGATAATTTCAATTAAAAGTAGAAGTCTTAATAACTCGTATTTTTAAATACTGCAATATCTATATAATTAAAAACGGTATATCAATATTTATATATTTGAAGTTAAATTTAAAATTTGCCTACTCTTTGAAAAATAAACCTTGATACAATTATATCCTTGAGTCCGATGAAGCTGTAAGCCGAGTAGGCTACATCACAGAAACTAGTATTTATATATTTTAATTAATTTAGTACTTTTATTTGACAAATGATTAATTTGTGAAATAAAATTACAACATAATAATATTACATCAATAACAATTGATATATAAAACTTGTCTAAAACAAAATAATAAATTAAAATAATGTTGAATTAACTTTAAAAATATTTAAAAAAATTAGTAGCTTTAATTCCTCTACATAATATTGTCTTAGCACCGACTTTAGAATGTGAAATTATTTCATTGAAATCGGTTATTACTTTTTATTAAAAGTTATGTTTTTCCCTTTTGAGTGGAGTAAGTAATCTCACAATCTCAATGTCGCCTAAACAGTTACAGTGAAATCTCCATTTTGCACCCTTAGGCGTGAAATTTCTGCTCCAAATTTATATGGAACCTATTTAAATAAATAAAAAATCAAAAAACAGTGAACATAACAAAAACATACAGTCGAACATAAAACCTCCTCCTTTTTGGAAGTCCGTTAATAAAGAGACTCGATCTAGCAAAACCCTTCAAAAGTACGCATTAATAAATAAAAATAAATGCGTCCAAGGTTAATTCCCGAACGCAGTTTTCATTAACTTCATAGTAGGATGTTATGAATTCTAAGGAAAAATTTTGACGTTTGATTATGATTTATTATTATGATTTGATTATGTCTATGTATATGTGTGTGTGTGTACCTGTGCGTTTGCGTGTGCGTGTTCATGTGGGTGTGCGTGTGCATGTGAATGTACAAGTACGTGTACGTATGCGTGCGTGTGTGCGTATGCGTGCGTGTGTGCGTATGCGAGTGCGCGCGCGCGCGCGCGTGTGTGTGTGTGTGTGTGTGTCGTCGATCGTGGTTTATTTTCGTCTCACAGATTTTGAACCAGCAGTTTTTTTGATATGAATAAATGAACAGAAAAAAATTCAGATGCATTTTTTGCTTTGTAATTGTAACTGTTACTTTTTTTTTAATAAGTCTCACTGGGCTTCCTGTTGGTTCTTGGTAGGAATTAAATTAAAATGACTTTTAATAAGTTTTGTGAATAATCTATAATAAATTATAGATTATCTATTTATATGAAATAAGTAAGTTCAGTCAAAGTATGGAACTTTCCAACTTCAAACATACTTATCTATACTTACATATACTTATATTGGAGACTATTTACAAACTTGATTTGATTACAAATGAAAATTTGTTGAATGGTGGAGTCGTATGGGAATTTATTACATTTCGTTCCATGGCTGTCTTAGAGACGACCTAGCAAATGACCAGAAAGAACAAAGAACCGGCCGCCTCCGACAGCGCGGTGCATTGTTAAAGGTGCAAAACATCTGTTATAGCCCACGAAGTAAATAATGCTATATCAAAATTAGTGCATTGGTTTAACGTTAATAATCTGCATTTGAACGGAAATAAAACTAATTGTGTTAAATTTACAACAACGAATGTTAAAAATCTTAATACCAATGTGTTTTTAAATGGGGAGGAATTGAGCCCTGTTGTATCCACTGTTTTTCTTGGCATCACTCTCGACGCGAAGCTTCAGTGGGGCTTCCATATATCCAAATTAGCAAGCAGACTAAGTTCTGCAGCCTATGCTGTAAAAAAGATTAGAGGTCTCACTAGTGTCGAGACAACTAGATTAGTTTATTTCAGTTATTTCCTTAGCATAATGTCTTATGGGATTTTGCTATGGGGAAATGCGGTTGATTCAGAAACTATTTTTGTTTTGCAGAAGAGGGCCATTAGAGCTATTTACAACCTAAAACCGAGAGAGTCTTTTAGAGATAAATTTAAAGAAATAAATATATTAACTTTGTCCTCCCAGTATATTTACGAAAATTTAATGTATGTTCACAAAAACAAAGGTAGTTTTAGTAAAAAAGTGATATACATTCTGTAAACACTAGGTACAAACACAAGCTAGTGATACCAGTATCTCGACTCCACAGAGTCAGTAATTCATTCTTGGGGCAATGTATACGCTATTACAACAAGGTCCCGGAAAGTGTACAGGTTCTTTCTATTACAAAGTTCAAATGTTTTATTAAGCTGAAACTGTATAAAAGAGTTATTATAGTATAAATGAATACATGGTTGATAATAATCCCTGGGAATGAGGTGGTCGCTTCCAAGCTCTTTCTAAAATAAATTTTGTAAATAGTTCGTAATCATTTACATTGTAAAATTTATTTTTAAAAAAAAGTCCCGCTGGGTTTCTTGCTGGTTCTTCCCAGGACAGAGGGTTTTTTATTCGAACCAGTGGTAAAGTAAAAAATGACTTTCAATAAGAATTACACATGTAATGTATATTGAATAAAAATTATTCTATTATATTCTATTCTATTCGCCAATCGCCTGCCAAGTATGGCGATAGCAGCTAATGCTCCCAAAAAGGTGGTGATCATGATTACAATATCTTTAAAACTCAAAGATTAGAGTCTGTACAATTTAATAACTTTGATATTTTTGCGGTAAATCTATACAAATATATAAAATTGAAGTGTCTGTTTGTAATGTCAAAATTACATCTTATTACTAAATGCATATGAAAGTATATATGGTACTAATAACAAAAATATAATGTTTTGTCTGTCTGTCTGTCTGTCTGCCTGTCCGTCTGTCTGTCTGTTTGTACCGGCTAATCTCTGAAAGGATTGGACCGATTTTGACGGGATGTTGACTGACAGATAGCTGATGTCACAAGGAGGTAACTTGGCTACTTTTATTTTAGAAAAAGAATTTGGGTTACGCGCAAAAAAATTAAAACCCCAAATAACACGTGAGCGAAGTCGTGGGGAACAGCTAGTATAAAATATAAATTTGTAGATGTTACCTCTTTATTTTGCAAGGTTTGTTAGTCAAGGAAATCCCCGCACATTCGCCCGTATTGTTGTACAATCTATATGCAATGCACCACTTTTTGAATGTGTAAAAAAATTATGCCACAGATAACTTATTCCAATGATAAAAAATAGGTATTCAAATTATACGCTTATATGATATTTTTGTTACAATTACTGGGTATATTTTGCTATGTAGAGTCTCTCTGGGAAGACAATGCATCAAAATTTTGATTCTTAATCGATAGATGTACTTTTTAGTAATGGTATTGTCAGTTATTTACTACCAGGCGGGCACTGTGTTTGTTAGTCTCCCGTCAGTTCTATCAAAAAATTACATCTGTGGCGCACAGTGCACGTAGCTTAAAAAAAATCAGCATTAGACCTTATACTTAGCCTGATCTGAAGACCCATTTCTTCTCAATTCGAATTGAGTGTAATTTGTGTTTGTTTTAGGTGATGTGTTAAGAAAAAAAAATATTTTTATATTATTTTATTTACTTAATGAGGGCTAATAATTTTCTGCTCACCAGATGTCGCTAGTTGACACTGAGGTAAAGTTTTTTGTTAAATAATGTAATTTAATGGAGAAATTAGTTTTTCATAAAAATTTATTAGTTTCTAGAGTATTATATTAATACACAAAACAATGCCTCAGTGGTTTGATCTTTAATTTTTTGCACATTTTTAACTTTTTATAAATATTTCTACTTTTATGAATATCTGCAGTTTCGGTTTATTTATTTTTAATCTTATTAATATAAAATATAGCTAATAGTACAGAAAGAAATATTAACCTTTACATGTACCGAACAAATTAACTTCCCCGCTATGAGATCTGTCAAATTTTATACCTCACTTTTAAGTGGCGCCGCCCTGGTGGTAGAAAAGTCGTGGATGCCCTCATAATTAAACTAATAAGGTTCACATGATGACAATTTTAATTAAAAGCAACCCCATTTCAAAAATATATAAGTAAATTATTATTGTTTTATTTTATTTATCGCTTATCAAAACAAATCGCTTTTCCACACTGTACCTCCAATTTTATTGCTGATTAAAATCTAAAAACAATCACGAATATACTCCTAGAAAATAAGATTAAAATAAAATTAGAATTTATTCCTTATCATTGAGTTATATGTACTACGTACTAGAGAAGCCATTCCAAACAAAAATTGTGTCCTACTCTATGTATTCCCGCATGCGCGGGAGTAGTAGTCGCGCATGCGCGATGACTTTAATTTGATATAAAATAAGATATTAATATAAAATAAATATAAGAATTTAATATAAAATATCTTAATTTAATCTAAAGAAACATATTTCTAAATAAAATGTTATAATAATTATTTTATGGAATTCACAAATCTTCAATTTAAATTGAAGATTTACGCAAAATTTAGTTTGTATGGATTGCACTACAGTTCAGTTGAACATAGTCAATGTTCGGAATGGCTTCTCTAGTACGTAGTACATATAACTCAATGTTCATTATGCTTTTTTTTTTCGAAAGAACGTTTTATTTTGTGATGTGCTAATAAATGTCTTTTTTTCCTAGCAGAATTACGTAATAACCTTTGAAAAGATTCGAATAATAAAATATTATATACTTACATACAATGAATCTAGTATAAATAATGATGTAAAGATGTTTATGATTTTAAATTATGAAATAATATTACCATTTTTGTCGGCGTATCCCGATTGCATTTCATTATAATATGTACCTACAGCTCATATGTAAAAACTCAATTAAGTGAACCGCAAAAAGTTACACACACGAAAAGATGTCTCTTACCATAGACAACGAGGGAAGGAAATTTTTCCCGCCAACAATTAAAGGGGAATGTCAAACAGTATCGATTGTCCGTCTTGCGCCCCCCCGAGCTCATAAATATGTATTTTCCTGCAAAACCAGCTCATTGTGGAAGATGTCCGCGATTTATGTACACCCTAACTGACAAGGAAATATATAGGCTAGAGTTCGTGAGTAATCTAATCGAAACTAATACATTTCACCCAACGTTGGAACGAAGCTCGTCGGTCAACGCACTTGCTTAGTCAGTTGTAATAACCATAGTTACAGTTTTAAAGTTTTCCAGCTTAATATCGTTCTATTTTCTACCGACTTCAAAAAGGAGACGGTACTGAATTCGACCTCATAACTTTTTACTGGATGAACCAATTTCGATGATTCTTTTTTATAAATTTAATCAAGGTCACCAATAGTTTTTGAGTTATTCTTAATAATTTATATTGATGTCGGTTGTACGAAATTTTTAATTTTTAACTATTTATATAAACTTTAAGTGATAAATGAACTAACAGTCCACTTAAGTACTGTAGCGCTTGGGGCAACGGAGTTTTATTATAGCATGGATACCACCAACCTTAAATAAAGAAGGCCAGGGGTGCGTTGTCATCTCTGATGACTTATATGAAACACTTCACTACACGTAGGGACCTTCAAGAAAAGAGCGTACCCCTTTTTAAAAGGCCGGCAACGCATCTGCAATTCCTCTGGTGTTGTTCATGGGCGGCGGTAATCAATTACCATCAGGTGAGCCGTATGCTCGTTATCCCCCTCTCCTATAAAAAAAACGTAGCTACACTGACACTTTATACCCTTCACAATAATTGTATTTCACTTTCAAACATGTTTTAGTTCAAGCATATAGACTTATCCGAAGAGACAGAATACTACAAATGTTAAAAAAAAACAACTCAATAAAAATATGAATTCTCAATGGTCAATCTGATTTCGTTGGCGATTCCTCAATAGTTCAGGCTACGCATTTTTTTAAACACTAGCAATGCTATAACCGACTCCTGGTAAGCTTAAAGTGCTTGTGTTAGAAGTGGTTCACGAGAGTAGTCGAATGGCGGATTCGAACCCATGACCTTCGAGTTCTCGGTCCGCATTCTGACATTAGAATACTATCGATTCTATTTTAAACTCTTTATTAATAAGGACAAATAATACTATTGAACTAATTCTTTTTTTTTGCTTGAAATATTAGAAATGCCATTAAACATTACTAATATTCCCTTTAAGCACTCCTGGTAAGCTTAAAATGCTTGTTCTAAAAAGGGTGGTTCACGGCAGTAGTCGAATGTTGGATTCGAACCCACGAACTTTTGAGTTGGTCTTTAGGTTACTGTCGCTTCAAAATACCCAGTTTCTCAGACACTCGCGTTAGACTGATGTAGTATTAATAATAGGTATACTCGCAACATCAGATGCCTATCTCCACAACAATAATTTATAGGAATTCACACTATGATAATTTAAAATTAAAAAAATTGTACAACCGACTTCAATATAAATTATTAAGATTAACTCAAAAACTATTGGGCAGACCTTAATCAAATTCATATGGGACCACATGAGAAGCACCGACTTTCAAATAAAAAAGAATCATCGAAATCGGTTCGCCCAGAAAGAAGTTACTTACTTACTTACTCTCTTCTTCTTCTTCTTATCTTCACGCACAATCCCTGACGGGGTAGCCAGAGAAAACAGATCGCCAAGTGTCACGATCCTTACAAACCTCTTTCGCTTCTTTCAGATTCATTATCTTCTTCATACATGCACGTCTAGGTATCCGAGTACTCTTGAACCTCCCCTCTTCGAGCAATTTGCTGACATGGTCTTCGAAAGTTAGTCTCGGTCTACCTCGACACCTTTTAATATTAACTTTCGCGCTATATATTTTCTTCACCAAAGAAGTTATGAGGTAAAAAAACACATAAAAACATACGGTCGAATTGAGTACCATCTCCTTTTTAAAGTCGGTAGAAAATAGCCTAATAGTTAAATACTGTTATAAAAAACCCGATTGCGTAAGAAATTTACTAAGATCTAGTTAATTTCTTACGCTTAATATTATACGATTATATAAGAACCTTATCACAGCTTAATTATAAGTTTTTTTTTTTAATTTAAGTGAGAATTCTTGCTAAGCAACTTTAAATCGTTATAGATCCTAAAGAGACATGATTTGAGAAACCTAAAGATGATCTTTTAAGACTTATTCAATGATAACCCCACTTGATATAGTTCGTTGACTTTATTAACTTCCTTCTGCGTAGCATTGAAAGGAAGTTAATGGTTTTAGCTGGCAGTCTGTTAGTATGTATGCCGACACGATAACTTCCGTTCCACTGGACCGATTGACTTTAAATGTGGTATGTGGATACCTTGAGGTAGTAGCTCGGTCGAGTTTGAATTTGGATCCTGTAGGTCAAAGGGCACCAGAGATATGGGATTCACGCAGTAGGAAGTTGTTTTTCTTGAATTTACATTCAACTCGTTTTTTTAATTTTCCACAATATGACGTCTGGTTATCACCATTTTGGTTTTTGATTACTGTCATGTCTTTAGTGACACTCACAAGATTAAAGACAAATCGATTGACGTGAGAATCATCAAAATCGAGCCACGGGTTTGGTCTCTAGAACGCCACAAAAGAACAAACAGACATACTCCTACATACATAGATATATAATCTAGTAAACACATTACCCTCCTTTGAATCGTGCAGTGGGGTAAAAAGCTAAAATAAGCCAACAAGTTAACAGTCTTATTTTTAACTGCATACCTATTGGCACTAATTTTTCTTCACTTGATAAGGCTATATAATATGAGGTCTATTGTAGACGAGTCTATAGTAATACCAAGGAAAACTGTTGTAACTATTTAGATGCCATTGTAGTCATTACTTACTGTGTAGGGGCGGTGTAAGAATATCCACTACCCCATATCGTTCCGAGGACGTTGTAAGAGGCGACCAAGGGAAATTGAAACAAAAGATGGGCGGCAGCATCTTCCTTTTTTATAGGATAAGGGTGACAAACGAGCACATAGTCCACCTGATGGTAAGTGGTTGCTGCGGCCCATAGACATCTACATCTATCCTCTATTACAAATCAAAATGCAGATGCGTTGTCACCCGTGAGTACTAAGATGGAATGCCTCATTTACAGTAAAATGGGTCTCCGGTTCTCTATACTCACCATACGAAACACAGCAGCCTTAAGGTGCTATTTTGCGTTGGTATTCTGTTAGAGCGTGGTGCTACACAAAATAATAAAAAACTGCAGTTGCCAATCCGCTTGCCAAGTGTGACAACTATGACAATTTCTCCCCATGAGGCAATCTACGTGAGAGACCTGTGTTCAGCAGTGGACTTTTATAGGCAATAATGGATGGAATAGGTGGAGTCATTACTTTGTGCTTATGATATTTCTCAATTCACTCAAAAGGGTAAAAAACCGGACAAGTGCGAGTCGGACTCGCTCATGAAGGGTTCCGTGCCATCGTACAAGATGTAATATGTACTTTTTAATAATTATTTTATTTTGTTATATTTTGAAATGCTAACAAAAACTCTGTTAGCATTTCAAGCATCTAATTGTTACCATTATTAATCATGCAAAAAAAGCACAAAAAAAAACACGTTTCTAGTATGGGAGCCACCCTTAAATTTTTAATTTATTTTGATTTCTATTATTTGTTGTTATAGTGGCAACAGAAATACACATTTTATGAAAATTTTAACTGTCTACCTATTACGGATCATGAGATGCAGCCCGCTGACAGACAGACGGACGGACGGACAGCGGAGGCTTAGTAATAGGGTCCTGTTGGTTACCCTTTGGGTGCGGAACCCTAAAAATTTGACGTTTATTTTCTTAAATAATAACAATGCTATAAAGTAATTTTAATCACTTAAATTTCGTTTTAACACTCGTAAGCTTAAAATGCTTGTGTTTTTTTGACGGCTTATTTCGCTTATATACGCTCTATTTTCTGGTTCCGCATCTCTCGTCAGAGAGGATTAATAATCATTGTTCCGCTTATAGAAATTCTTAGGTTAGGAGTGTTCACGACAGTAGTCTGATGGCGGATTCGAACCCGCCTTTTTAGTTAGCTTTAGAGGCTACTGTCGCTTCAAATTAATAAAACTTCGTCTTCAAAGATCTAAAGAGAATGAAATAATTTCCACATAAGAGCTTCTGAAGCCAGAAATCTTTAATTTTTCTGTAAACTATACGTATAAATCTTAGTATGAAGTCGGCTATTATTCCTTTTTATCAAATGTAATTTTTTTTTAATTAATTCAACTAAAATAATTTTTAATTAAATTTTTGATCGCGAGGGTGAAAACCGAATGGTTAAAGGCACTAAACCTAAACGTTAAGTTGGAGAGGTTTCGTCTAATGAAGTCAACGCTTCGTCCCCCTCGCGCTCTAATCAAAAGTCCCTAAACCTTTCAACTCCAGCTACAAAACCATTTTCAGTGCCTAGAAGATTGCAATGTACATACAGCGTACATGCATTTGGAGATCTGTCTGATCGGCGGGACTTACGCAACTTCAATACAGCTCGTATTGAAGAAGCGATCGAGCGGAACCAGGGCTCCAAGTCTTTGCTAGAGATTTGTCTGCCAGAGAGAGCCAACTATCGCAGTTGAACACCAAGTGTGGCAGCGTCGTTTCCGGGACACATGGGATTTTGAGTAAGATTGACAGGTTCTATGGGCAGTTGTACACATCATCATTAGAGCCACACGCAAGTGTGAGTAACGATCTAAGAGTAAGTCTTATCCGACACTATTACGATGATATCCCGGACGTCAGTCTGAGCGAGATTAGAATGCCTCTCCAGCACCTTAAAAACGACAAGGCCCCAGGCGAGGATGGAATTACAGCGGAAATTCTGGAAGCGGGTGGAAAACCGGTACTCGAAGTCCTTCAGAAGCTCTGTAATTCCGTCCTCAATGGTGGCACTACACCGGAGGCGTGGAGCAGAAAGGCGGTGGTCTTGTTCTTCAAGAAGGTCAACAAAGCTCTCTTGAAGAACTACAGACCGATTTCCTTTCTGAGCCGCGTCTACGTGCTGTTTTCGAGAGTCATTACGAACCGTCTCGCATGTAGACTCGACGACTTCCAGCCTCCCGAACGAGCCGGTTTCCGAAAAGGCTTTAGCACCATAGACCCTTCGGCAAATAGTACAGAAGTCCGGGGAGTACAATTTGCCACTATGTCTGGCGTATGTTGACTATGGGAGAGCCTTTGATTTGTCGAAATTCGGGCGGTGCTGCAGTTCCTTCAGCGGTGTCAATTTGACTGTCGATATATCGAAGTCCTGAAGTTTTTGTACAGTAGGGCTACGATGGCTATCCGAGTATAGAACCAGAGTACAAAACCCATCCAACTGCAGAGAGGTGTAAGACAGGGTGACACAATATCCCCGAAACTCTTCACCGCTGCATTGGAAGACGTTTTCAAGCGAGTGGACTGGAAAGAATACGGTATTAACATCAACGGCGAGTACATTCACATTAGAGTATAGTTCTTACGACAGAATTGCTGGAGGACCTAAGCATTATGTTCAATGACCTCAAAAGTGCCTCACAACGGATAGGTCTTAAGATGAACATGGACAAAACAAAGATCACGAATAACGTCCATGTTACACCTATGCCAGTAGTTGTTGGGAGCACTAAGCTCGAAGTTGTTGACGAGTATGTTTACCTGGGACAAATAGTCCGACTAGTTAAGTCCAACTTCGACCGAAAGGTCAAAGTCGTCAAATCGACGGATTCATCTCGGCTGGTCAGAGTTCGGGAACTTACGGCACATCTTCTCTACAGGTATACCTCAAAACTTGAAAACGAGACTGTACAACCAATGCGTGTTGCCAGTGATGACTTATGGAACTGATACGTAGTCCTTCACTGCTGGCCGGATGAGGAAGATAAAGGTCGCTCAGCGAGCTGTGGAGAGGGCTATGCTCGGGGTTTCTCTGCGTGATAAATTTAGAAATGATGATATCCGCAGTAGAACCAGAGTGACCGACATAGCCCAACAAATTAGTTAGCAACTGATAGGGAAAAAGATTCTCGAGTGGCGGGCTCGAACTAACGGACGAAGTGTAGGGCCCCCACTAGATGGAGTGACGACCTGGTAAGACATGCAGGAAGTTTAGATAAGATTGAATGCCTTGTGGCATTCTTTGGGGAAGGCCTATGTTCAGCAGTGGACTTGTGAAGGGCTGTAAGGATGATGGTACAATCCTCTTTACTTCAGCCACACAACTTATGTTCAACTAAAATTATTTAACAAATGTTATACGCCACGTGGTGTGACTTATTAGAATGCTTCACCAGACGACTATGGAAATTGCCACAAAGAATTCATAGCTTGGGATAGATGATGGTATAATAAATTAGTAGTACCAGTTACTCTACTCCTCCGAGTCAGTAAGTCATTCTTAGTTGTTGCGCGATGTTATACGCTCGTAGCGACATGACAGTGATAATATGTAACCTGAGACTAACTGCACCTGCGCAACCACCTCGCATGCAGTCGTCTCTAGCGTCTCGCCGATGCGCCCGTTTGTAATTAAGTGCAGATTTCAGTCATAAATGTAAACGTGTCGGATTCGTAAAATAAACAGTATCGTTAAACCAGTGACTTTTATATATCAGCCTAATTTGATGCAGGGACGCTCTAATTCACACACTCAGTAAATAGCGACCTGCACCCGCTTTTACAACAAAATCCCAGAAAACATACAAAATTTGACCTGCTCATAGTTCAAAACTTCATTAAACTAAGTTTGTATAAGAACGGTTATTATAATATTAAGAAATTTATGGATGATAATAACCCATGGGAATGAGGTCATCGCTACCAGGCTATTTCTAATTTGTTTAGTGTTGTTAATTTTTTTTATATTCTATTAAGCCAGCGCTTATCTACGATCCCACCCGATGGTAAGTGGTGATGTAGCCTAAGAAATAGTACCAAAAATTTGTAACATACATAACATACATAAGTAAGCTGTTATTTTTTTTAAAAAGTCCCAGTGGGTTTCTTGCTGGTTCTTTCTAGGACAGAGGGTTTTTTACGAACCAGTGGTAATTAAACAAACGAGTGACTTTCTATAAGTATTATTTATAATCTACATTGGATAAAATAATTTCTGTTTCTGTTACTACAACGTTTTAAAATACTCAGATCGATGAGAGAGAGCAGTTTCAATCAGTGTCCAGCGGTGTTGCATTTGTTCATGGGCTTCGGCTCTCTTCGGCAAAAAAATCACTTTCGGCGATATTTTTGGCTTCGGCCAAAATCGGCTGAAGTTTTGGCCTTTGGTTTCTAGCAAACGTCGAATTTGAACGAATTGTTACGAATTGCAAGAGTACGATAGACGTGGCGACACAATTTTAATCATCTCCAGATTAGCTTCTGATTAAAATTATCTTTTTATATTACATTGCTATAAAAGTTTTAAAATTACTTATATTAATAGTAGTAGAAGTTCTTAGGGATAGCCGATCAACATTCCGAAGGCTTCGGCTTCGTTTTCGGTCAGAAATCTACCTTCGGTCGAACTAATGGCCATCAATAGTCAATTATCATCTTAACGGAGGTAGAGCCACGCAGCAGTTTTTGCTGTTGCATGTATGGGCCGGCTCGAGCCGGGTTGGTACCACGACCTCACAGAATACCGGCGTGAAGTAAAAGCTCTGCTTCTGCGTTTCGTCTGGTGAGTGCAGGTGGCCGGAGGCCCAATTCCCCCCCCCCCCCCCCATCAACATGGTAGCGGAATTACACGATGAACTACCCCAGGAGGGTACCAGTACCCCTGGAGAATCCCTCGCTCAGCATCCACGACCATGTTATTCCGATCCTGAGCGTGGGTGCTCAGGCTGCCCCGCGTATTCTGGGGGGGGGGGGGGGGGAGGGCAAAATTCCGCTCAAAAGCATAACTGCTAGGGGCAAACTGAGCAAGAACACCAAGGCGACCCCTGCCACGCTATCCGTGAATTTCTGCAACATCAGGGGACTTCACTCTAACCTAAACGCCGTCCACTACCATCTCGAGACGGCGAAGCCGGCCTTGCTCTTTCTGAGCGAGACGCAGGTTTCCTCTCCGGCTGATATTTCGTATCTCTCCTGCCCGGGGTACAAATTGGAGCATTCCTTTGTGCCTCGGGCTGGAGTTTGCGTGTATGTCAGAGAGGACATCTGTTCTCGACGCCTCGGCAGTCTTGAAGGTTCGGACCTGTCCATCCTTTGGCTACGCGTAGACAGCGACGACCATCCGCGCGTCTACGGGTGCCTCTATTGGTCCCATAGCGGTAATGCCGAAACAGACCGACTCATCGACCACGTCCAAATGGCTACAGATTCCTTGCTACAACAGGTCCCATCCGCAGAGATCGCGATCCTTAGCGATTTTAACGCCCACCATGCCGAATGGCTCGGTTCACGTCTAACCGATCATGCGAGGAGATCTGTTTATGACTTTGCCTTGGCATATGGTCTGACACAACTGGTTACTTCGCCTACGCGGATTCCAGATGTGGAGGATCATACACCTTCCCTGTTGGACCTTCTGCTGACCTCTCATCCGGACGGATATCAGGTTTCCGTCGATGCCCCTCTCGGCTCTTCGGACCATTGTCTGATCCGGAGTGTGGTGCCACTCACGCTCCCTTCGCGGTTGCGTTCTGCAGGTTGCCGCCGTGTTTGGCATTACAGGTCGGCGGATTGGGACGGAATGCGGTCTTTCTTTGCATCCTACCCATGGGGGCGGGTTTGCTTCTCGCCGGACGATCCCAGCGCTGTTGCTGACTCTGTCACTGATGTGGTGCTACAGGGAATGGAACTATTTATTCCATCATCTGTGGTACCCATCGGAGGCAGATCTCAGCCTTGGTTTGGTCGCTCCTGTAAGACTGGATTACGCAGTAAGCAGGAGTGTTATCAAGCCTGGGCTGCGGCTTCGGCGACTCGGGATGTAAACACCAGCACACTTAAAAAGAAGTATAACTTCGTCTCCAGGTCCTTCAAAAGAGTTATTGCCAGGGCAAAGTCAGAGCACATAGGCAGAATTGGCGAGAAACTAGTTCGCCTTCCTTTGGGAACCCGTGCATTCTGGTCTCTCGCCAAGGCTGTCCAAAGGAATTTCTGTAAGCCATCACTACCATCTCTGCACAGGGAGGATGACTCACTGGCCCATGACGCAAAAGACAAAGCCGACCTTTTAGGCTCCCTTTTTGCGTCCAACTCGACTCTTGATGACGGGGGGAAAACACCGCCGACCATCCCGCGGTGTGAGTGCTCCATGCCGGATGTGCTGTTCTCACAGCGCTCGGTTCGCAAAGCACTGCTCTCCCTGGACATCCAGACGTCGAGTGGGCCTGACGGAATCCCCCCAATTGTGCTGAGGACGTGTGCTCCGGAGTTGGCACCGGTCCTAACGCGTCTTTTCCGGTACTCCTACTCCCAAGGCGTAGTCCCGAATTCAAGGAAGACAGCTTTTGTCCACCCGATCCCTAAAAAAGGCGACCGCTCAGACCCATCCAACTATAGGCCTATCGCGATCACCTCCTTGTTCTTCAAAATAATGGAATCCATTATTAACTGCCAGCTCATACGGTACCTTGAGGATCACCAGCTGATTAGTGACCGCCAATACGGTTTTCCTCGGGGTCGATCAGCTGGTGATCTTCTGGTCTACCTGACCCATAGATGGGCAGAGGCAGTAGAGTCCAAGGGAGAGG
This sequence comes from Parnassius mnemosyne, assembly GCA_963668995.1. NCBI lineage: Eukaryota > Metazoa > Arthropoda > Insecta > Lepidoptera > Papilionidae > Parnassius > Parnassius mnemosyne. The sequence goes on from CAVLGL010000092.1 coordinate 27,337,065, forward strand.
CGTTGGCCGTTAGTCTGGACATTGCGAAGGCCTTCGATCGGGTTTGGCACAAAGCGCTTCTTTCGAAGCTCCCTTCCTATGGGCTTCCCGAGAAATTGTGCAATTGGATCACCAGCTTCCTTGCAGATCGGAGCATCAAGGTCGTTGTAGACGGTGCATGCTCTGACTACAAGCCTATTAACGCTGGTGTTCCACAAGGCTGTGTGCTATCACCAACGCTGTTTCTTCTGCATATCAATGATATGTTGCTAACTGGTAACATTCATTGCTATGCGTATGACAGCACTGGTGATGCTCTATACACCGGCCGTGCCAATATTTCTCGGGAAAACGTCGCTGAGTACCGGAACAAACTTGTGTCTGAAGTCGAGTCTTTGCTGAGCAAAGTCTCGGATTGGGGGCGACTAAATCTAGTCCAGTTTAATCCTCAGAAGACACAAGTTTGCGCGTTTACCGCTAAAAAGAACCCCTTTGTCGTATCTCCTCAGTTTCAAGGCACTCCCCTTCTTGCCTCAGCCAGTATCGGTATCCTCGGAGTCGACATATCGAGCGACGTGCAGTTTCGTGGTCACTTGGAAGGGAAGGCCAAATTGGCCTCTAAAAAGCTTGGCGTGCTCAGCAGAGCGGGACAGTATTTCATGCCGGCACACCACCTGCAACTTTACAAGGCGCAAGTTCGGCCTCACATGGAATACTGTTCCCATCTCTGGGCAGGGGCTCCCCAGTGCCAGCTCCTTCCACTTGACCGCATCCAACGCAGAGCTGCGCGAATCGTCGAAGACCGAGCCCTTTCCGATCGGCTCGATTCATTGGCACTGCGAAGAGATGTTGCATCCCTTTGCATTTCCTTTCGCATCTACCATGGGGAGTGCTCTGAGGAATTGTTCGGATTAATCCCAGCCGCCAAATTTCACGAACGCACATCGCGGCAGAACTCCCGATACCATCCACACCATCTGGATGATTGGCAGTCCACCACTGTGCGATTTAGAAGATGTTTTCTTCCTCGCACGACCTCCTTGTCGAATCGATTACCATCAGCGATTTTTCCGGACCGATACGACTTAGGGACCTTCAAGAAAAGAGCGTACTCCTTTTTAAAAGGCCGGCAACGCATCTGCGATTCCCCTGGTGTTGCAGTTGTTCATGGGCGGCGGTAGTCACTTACCATCAGGTGAGCCGCATGCTCGTTTTCCCCCTCTCCTATATAAAAAAAAATCATCATATCAGTGAGATGCATGCTCGCTGGTCCTCTCTTAAATAAAATTTAATTTGAACTCTACGCGAAAGAAATCGTATGACGTGAGTAACCGTGTAGTGACGGTAACAATATCTACTACCGCATATCGACCCATGGGTGTAAAGAGAGACGACGGAGGAAATCGAATCAGAAGATGGGCAGCAGCATCTTTTTTATAACAATTGATTGGTGATTCTAATCACCAGCAGCAATTGTTAGTCCAGTCCTCTTAGGACTGGTTTTTTCTCGCTCAAAGGCTAAGTATAGCAATTCAACGGGGAAACGTAGCCAGCGTTCTTGGCACGATACCGCGGGGAGTAGAACTGTATGATAATTAAGTTATTAGTTTTTTTTTATGACAGTTTTGAATATTGTATATGATAAAATGTATATTGTGTTATGTAAATAAATATTTTAATTTATAAAACATTTAAACTTGTTTACTGAGAAATTTTGTACATTTTATAACAACTAAAATAAAAAAAAAAATGCTTACCAAGCGTGGCATCTGTGGCGAAAATCCCCCCATTACAAGGTTATAACGGTGACGGTGAAAGAAATCGTAGACACAAACTTCTTGAAATAATGACATTCAGTGTTAATTTGTTACAAAAAAATATTAATATTAATTCCGAATACTACGCCAACGAAATCACTGGCAAAGGCCAGTGAATAAATAAATTTATCATTAAAGAAGCCTATGTCCAAAAAAAGATAAATTGTATTGTTTTAACCGCACAATTAAAAAAGCGAAGTATTTTTTTATAGGATAAGGGTGACAAGAGAGCACGCAGTCCACCTGATGGTAAGTGGATGCTGTGACCCATAGATATCTACAAAAATGGTCGCCGCTTCTTTACACTCACCATATGTAACACAGCAGCACTATGCTGCTATTTTACGCTGATATTCTGTGATAACGTGGTTCTTCCCCAATCGAGCCGCCCAAGCCGCCAACTATAATATAGCTGCAGCGTGGCTCTACCACGTGGAAAATTATTAAGTATTTGTACACAACGAAACAAATTACTAAACAGGAAGTCGAATGAATATTTCGCATTCGCAACGTGAGTCTCCGCGGCATTTCCGGTACAGTCATAAACAAAACTGGTTGCTAAATGATTGGTTACCAAGCGACGACCGTGCCCTTTTACCTGACTGCTCCAGGAAGGTAATGTGTATCGAGAGTATGTATATATATTTCTTTAGCATGCTTTGTAGCGTAAACGGCTTGATGGATTTTAACATACGAGATTTCATTAGATTCGTCTTATTTGTCTTCGTTGTCTTGGGAACTACAAATTTTTTATCACTTCAGTAAACATTTCTTACGCATTGGGGTTTTTTTTTAATTACAGTTTTAACGATAGAGTTTGATAACTATTATAAGCCAGTGCTTGACTTCTGTCCTGCCTGGTGGTAAGTGGTGATGATGGTCCATTTTTTTTGTGCAAGCAGCTATGCGGGTCTAATAAGACCGGTGTCACTGCGACCGTTAAAATCTATTTCGGTAGCTGCTATGGCTTTAGTTCACTGCTAAGGTCTATATCTTCGATTAATTGAAGGCGTTGCTTAGCTATGAGCAGTTCCACTTCTTCTGGACTTCCACTTCTTACCAGTTGAGTGTTACGTTTGCGTAAAAATGATCTGCAATCAGTTAAGATGTATAAAGGTATTTCTTTGGTTAAGGAACTGAATCGGCATATTCTGGAGCGCCTCACTTCCAAGTTGTAGATTGTTTAAATAAAACTTTCTTAATTATAGGATCCCAAGCAGCATTCACACGTGGTAGAGCCATGCTGCAGCTATATTATTTGTACGAGTATAGTTGTAGCACGAATGGGTCGGCTCGACCCCGGAAGGACCACGCTCTCACAGAATACCAGCGTAAAATAGCAGCTTAACGCTGCTGTGTTTTGCATGGTGAGTGTAGAGAACCGGAGATCCTTTTTACTGGAAACGAGGCATTCCATCTTAGTCCTCACGGGTGGCAACGCATCTGCATTTTGATTCACAAACGAGGATAGATGTAGATGTCTATGGGCCGCAGCAACCACTTACCATCAGGTGAACTGTGTGCCCGCTTGTCATTCTTATTTTATAAAAAAAGACTCTAAACCCTACTGTAAACCTCTACTAAAATATTGTTATTTATTTCATCGATACTCTTTATCTTAACAGCGACTTCAGGAGTTATCATTTAGAAATTATTATATATGTAGGTTTCTTAGTCCGTAGTTTTTATGTTAATAAGTTTATTTCTGTACACCTAAAACACGAAATACTCAAGTCAAATACTGTCAACTAAAAGGTTACGCTACTCGATCTCATTTTTAGGGTTCCCTACACAAAGGGTAACCAACAGGACCCTATTACTAAGCCTCCACTATCCGTCCATCTGTCGGTCCGTCTGTCCACCCGTCCGTCCGTCCGTCCATCCGTCTGTCAGCGGGCTGTATCTCATGATCAGTAATAGGTAGACAGTTGAAATTTTCACAGAATGTGTATTTCTGTTGTCGTAAACGGCTGGATTTTGATGAAATTTTATGTGTGTGATCAACTTATGATTAGAGAACGGTTTAGATTCACAATTGGACCCGGTAGGTGGCGTTTAGGTCGAGATAAAGAAAACAATTGTGCGAAGTCGGGCGGATCGCTAGTATTTAGTAAAAGGGGAATCATTAAAATCGGTTCATATACAAAAAGTTATGCCGAAGCATCCGTATACATATGCCATACACAAAAAAAATATACAAACGAATTATGAGCCTCTTTATATTTTGAAGTTGGTTAATAAACACTGGCAACACTGCTGGTTCTATAGTCTTTTTAAGTCAAAATATTAAATTCTGATACAACATGCGATTGTATAACAAACCGCAGGCTTGAGTTCGAATTTCAGTTAGCGCCAATATTTTGAACAAAACCTTATCAATGTGGTTCTCAAGTATTATTTTTTTAAATATTTATTACCATAATAAAAATTACTAAAACCTTAGTTATAATACATTCCTACGCCACGCGGTATGTTGGCAAGAACGCCGGCTGCATTTCCTCGCTGAACGACTATATGCCTTTGGTTGTCACATGGTTGATCCTTTTTTTTTATAGGAGAGGGGACAATCGAGCATGCGGCTCACCTGATGGTAAGTGACTACCGCCGCCCATGAACAACCACAACACCAGGGGAATTGCAGATGCGTTGCCGGCCTTTTAAAAAGGAGTAGGCTCTTTTCTTGAAGGTCCCTAAGTCGTATCGGTCCGGAAAAATCGCTGGTGGTAATCGATTCCACAAGGAAGTTGTCCGAGGAAGAAAACATCTTCTAAATCGCACAGTGGTGGACCGCCAATCATCCAGATGGTGTGGATGGTATCGGGAGTTCTGCCGCGATGTGCGTTTGTGAAATTTGCCGGCTGGGATTAACCCGAAAAATTCCTCAGAGCACTCCCCATGGTAAATGCGAAAGAAAATGCTAAGAGATGCAACATCTCTTCGCCGTGCCAATGAGTCGAGCCGATCGGAAAGGACTCGGTCGTCGACGATTCGAGCCGCTCTGCGCTGGATGCGGTCAAGTGGAAGAAGCTGGCTCTGGGGAGCCCCAGCCCAGAGATGGGAACAATATTCCATGTGAGGCCGAACCTGCGCCTTGTAAAGTTGCAGGCGTTGAGCCGGCATGAAATACTGTCCCGCTCTGCTGAGCACGCCAAGCTTTTTAGAGGCCAATTTGGCCTTCTCTTCCAAGTGACCACGAAACTGCACGCTACTCGATATGTCGACGCCGAGGATTCCGATACTGGCTGAGGCAACAAGGGGAGTACCTTTCCTGGTTACGTCAGAATTCCATCCTGTGGGGCCTACAACTTACAAAGAATACATATCAATCATAGCTCAAACAAAATGTAAAGGCTTGTTCAAATACTTTTAAATTCCATAGAGTACTGCCAAAAGATATCGTTAAATATTTTAAAACTATTGATGTTAAGAAAATGGCAGACTTATGGGGGATTTCCGTTAAAGTTATATTATCTATAATAGATATAATGGAATCTTATCTAGCCACTATATTTAATACAAGCGTCGAATCTGGTGTGTTTCCTGATTTAATGAAACATAGTAAAGTCATAACTTTATTTAAATCTGGTAGTACATTAGACCCCGCCAATTTGAGACCAATTTCTGTACTACCAACATTTAGTAAAATTTTTGAAAAAATATTTTTAGATCAGATTTCTTTAATATTAATAAATTGCTACATAAATATCAATTCGGTTTTACAAGGGGTCGCTCGACAACTGACGCTGGAGTTGAGCTTATTAAATATATTTTTTGTGCATGGGAGAATTCAGAGGATGCTTTGGGTATATTTTGTGACCTTTCCAAGGCCTTCGACTGTGTTCACCATGAGACATTAATCAGGAAGCTACAGTACTATGGTGTCAAGAACACAGCGCTTAAACTTATTATTTCATATTTAAGTAATAGAATGCAGAAAGTTATTATCAATGGTAAAAGTTCTTCCGGTTCACCTGTACTAATGGGTGTCCCTCAGGGCTCGATTCTCGGCCCATTCCTATTTCTAGTGTATATTAATGACTTACATTCTCTTTTAGGGGATAATCATGATATAATATTATTTGCTGATGATATTTTCTTGATTTTTAAACTTAAACGTCAATCATTTAAATAATGCTATATCAAAATAAGTGCATTGGTTTAAAGTTAATAATCTACATTTAAACGGAAATAAAACTAAATGTATTAAATTTACAACAACGAATGTTAAAAATCTGAATACCAATGTGTTTTTAAATGGGGAAGAACTGAGCCCTGTTGAATCCACTGATTTTCTTGGCATCACTCTCGACGCAAAGCTTCAATGGGGCCCCCATATGTCCAAACTAGCAAACAGACTAAGTTCTGCAGCCTATGCTGTAAAAAAGATTAGAGGTCGCACTAGTGTCGAGATAGCTAGATTAGTTTATTTCAGTAATTTCCATAACATAATGTCTTTGCTTGGGATTTTGCTATGGGGAAATGCGGCTGATTCAGAAACTATTTTTATTTTACAGAAGAGGGTCATTAGAGCTATTTACAATCTAAAACCGAGAGAGTCTCTTAGAGATAAATTTTAAGAAATAAATATATTAACTTTGGCCTCTAAGTATATTTACGAAAATTTAATGTATGGTCACAAAAACAAAGGTAGTTTTAGTAAAAAAAGTGATATACATTCTCTAAACACTAGGACACACAAGCTAGTGATACCAGTTTCTCGACTCCACAGAGTCAGTAATTCATTCTTGGGGCATACGCTATTACAACAAGGTCCCGGAAAGTGTACAGGCTCTCTCTATTACCAAGTTTAAATGTTTTGTTAAGTTCAAACTGTATAAAAAGGGTTATTATAGTATAAATGAATACATGGTTGATAATAACACCTTGGAATGAGGTGGTCGCTTCCAAGCTGTTTCTAAAATAAATTTTGTACTTATGTTATTTTTTTTTCTTATATACAACCATTAATGTAAAATTTGCTTTTAAAAGAAAGTCCCGCTGGGTTTGTTGCTGGTTTTTCCCAGGACAGAGGTTTTTGTTCGAACCAGTGGTAAAGTAAAAAATGACTTTCATTAAGAATTACACATGTGATCTATATTGAATAAAAAATTATTCTATTCTATTATATTCTATAGTCACACTTAAGACTTAAGTCATTTATATATTTTATTTTAAAAATGTAAATGACAAACGAAATGACAGCCAGAGGATACAGATGCGTTGACACCTCCGAGGACAACGACTAATTTCCATGTATCCAGTTATACTGGTTTTTTATACCCTCCATAGAGGAACACCACAGTGTAGGCACTGCTGCCCACATTGATTCAAGAGTTGCTTTAATATAATTTTACATGCAGACTACATTGCGGACGATCGTAGATTTCTTTGGAATTTCAACTCAGTTACGAATAAGTAATATAAGGATATTGTTTACAAACCGTATTACTGGTAATGTGTGTTTATTATTAAAGAGTAAAGTTGTATATTTGTGACGCATATGTAACTAATTAATTAAATTAAATATACAACATGTAACAAAAACCCTGTGATCCCGTTAAGTGCGTCATCAGAGTCAGTATTCAAACGTAAAGAAATAACCTTTTTTTTTCAAAAGACTTGAAAATTAAAAAGAATATTTTAATTTTAAAAATAATAATTTACGAATTGTATGTGGTTTTATTACCTCTGTATTACCTGGAGAATAAGAGGATTGTGAAAGACCCCCCTTCATCGATGCTCGTGTCAGTTAGGGGTAATAAAAGAATCACATACAATTTGCAAATTATTTTTATTTATTCAAAAACAAAAAGGGTTTTTGTGACACGTCGTTGTATAATATATTCGGAGTCAAGAAGTTGGCGGAGTTTCACCTTCGTGCTTTGGAAAGCATGTAAAGCCGTTAGTGCCGCGCCTGATCTCTCTCCGGTTGTGTTGAATAACCGTCCAATTGGACTATAGACTGATGGAATAGAGAGTGCACCTGTGCTAGCGTATACCATAGCCATCCTGCAGCTATATTAGTAGTATGGTTGTAGTACGAATGAGTCGGCTCGACCGGGGAAGGACCACGCTCTCACAGAATACCGGCGTAAAATAGCAGCTTAACACTGCTGTGTTTCGTATGGTGAGTGTAAAGAACCGGTGACCCTTTTTACTGGAAGCGAGGCATTCCATCTTAGTCCTCACGGGTGACAACGCATCTGCATTTTGAGTCTTTATTGAGGATAGATGTAGATGTTTATAGGTCACAGTAACCACTTACCATCAGGTGGACTGTGTGCTCGTTTGTCACCCTATCCTATAAAAGAAAAGGTTACTGGTGTCCGAAATTCGGTCTTGAGGACATTATTATTATTAATTTCATCCATAGTAAATTATGCTTTTTGAGAAACCTTGACGGTGTAAGATTATTCTGAATCCCATATCGTCCCCTGGTTGTCATAAGAGGCAAAAACAACTTAAAAATAATAAAAAAATTGCGGTTGTCAACCCGTCAAAGCTGGGTGTCTTAAAGGCAAAAGTGAATGCCTTTTATCAGGCTCAGTTTTACCGTATAATGGGTAAGATATATACACTACCCCATATCGTCCCATGGTTTGTTGGTGTCGCAAGGGACGACAGAGGGAAACAAACCAATAGACGCACATCAGCGTTTTTATGATAACAAATAGGTTGCCAAACTATATGCCAAGCGTGGCAACTTTGGCAAAATCATCCCCTTGAAGCAATCTATGAGGGAGGCCTATGTTCAGTAGTAGATATTTGTGAATGATTTTCTATGTGGTAAGACTCTCCAGATTACTAGTCTGTGTGATTAGGTGCCACCCTTTTACCTATTTCGGACGCAAAATAATAGCATTGCTGTATTTCTGTCTGAACGACATGCAGAGCCAGAGTAATAGGCTGTGAGTTCCATCTTAGTCCTCGGAGGTGACAACGCAACTGTAGCCTTCATTGTTTGAAGTGAGCTGCAAGTTTATAGCAGCTTAATGCTGCTGTGTTCCGTATGGTGAGTGTAGATAACCAGTTACCAGATTTACTGGATACTATTTGTTTTATAGCATAAAGGTGGCAAACGAGCACACAATCCACCTGATGGTAATTGCTGTGGCCCATACACATCTACATCTATCCACGTTTACGAATCAAAATGCAGATGCGTTGTCACCCACGAGAACTAAGATGGAATGCCTCGTTTCCAGTAAAAAGGTTCTCCGGTTCTCTACACTCTCCATACGAAACGCAGCAGCTTTAAGTTGCTATTTTACGCTGGTATATTGTGAGAGCGTGGTCCTTCCCCGGTCGAGGCGACCCATTCGTGCTACAACTATACTATTAATATAGCTGCATGGCTCTACCACGTATTACACTTCAGGGAAGACAACGCATGTTCATTATGATCGATAATCAAGAATAAATGTAGATGTCTAATGGCTACAGTATCCACTTACCATCAAGTGGACTGTGTGCTTGTTTGTCACCCTCATCCTATAGAAAAAAAGTATCTGTGGGCTGAAAAAGCCACTTACCACCAAGTTTACTGTAAGGTATTTTATCACTTCAACTTCAATTTTATATTTAAAACATTACCTATAAATGTATAATGATAATGCCGGTATTTGTTCGAATATTACAGTAATGTTTCTGCGTATTGGAGTAGTGCTTACAGCTGTTGAATATTGAAAATGTTTTGCGGTTTCTACTTAAATCAAAGCGCTTAGTTATTCACTAATTGGATAACCGCCGTGACTCACGTGTTATATTGTTGTATAGCCGCAGGTTGGATGCTCAGATTTTATCTTTAACAAAGTTTAAATGCCTAAGAAAATATAAAATGTAAACCATCTAGTGAATAATTTTATTTGAAGACTTGCAAATATTACTTACATGTATGGTTATCTCTCTCGTGTGCATTGCATCTCCATCATACTTAACGTATACATTTTTTTTTATAGGATAAGGGTGACAAACGAGCACACAGTCCACCTGATGGTAAGTGGTTGCTGCGGCCCATAGACATCTACATCTATCCTCGTTTGCGAATCAAAATGCAGATGCGTTGCCACCCGTGAGGACTAAGATGGAATGCCTCATTTCCAGTAAAAAGGGCCTCCGGCCACCTGCACTCAACAAGCGAAACGCAGAGGTAAACGTCTACTTCACGCTGGTATTCTGTGAGGTCGTGGTACCACCCCGGTTCGAGCCGGCCCATCCGTGCGACAGCAAAAGGTGTCGCGTGGCTCTACCACTGTAAACATTTTTTAAATGTATACGTTAAGTAACGTTATAGTTTATATCTGTTTCACAGTTGGGCACAGGCCTCTTTTCATTTCTGAGAGGGTCTTTTTTATAGACTAAGGGTAACAAACGAGCACACAGTCTACCTGCACGGCTAGCATGGGCTGAGGTCAAAAAATTTATCCCCCGATTATATCCACTGACAAGAGATACAATTATCTTGTCCCTATGTCAAAGCACGGCAACGGGGTGAAGTATATCCCCATTTGACATAACGAGTTGACATATGTCCCCCGTCCGTAGCATGGAGCCAAATGAAAGATAAAAAATTATGCTTTTTTGACATTTGAAAGTGACAATTCTATCCTAGTTCATTGGACGTGGGTTTAAGTTTATTTTGATACAAAAAATCTATCTAAGTCTAAGTCTATCTCCCATTTTATCTACTGTGGATATTATATCCACCGGTGTGCCCATGCTCGAAAGGTGGATAAAACTAAGCGAGGTTATAAACATTTTCACCTTTCTCCAGGGATAAAATTGTCTCCTGCCCATACTAACCTTGCTGGTGATATGTTGATGCTGTGACCAATAGACTTCTACATTTATCCTCAATCAGAAATCAAAATGCAGTTGCGTTGTCAGCCTCGTTTCCAGAGGGTCTCCGGTTCTCTACACTCCCCATACGAAACACAGCAGCATTAAGCTGTCATTTCACGTCGAGCCGACCCATTCGTACTACAACCAGAATATAGCTGCAACGTGGCTCTACCACGTAAGGCTGTACGACCATCTCGATTACGCCGGACGTGAAATTCCCAAACTGACAATGCGGTGGTGCTGTGATTGACAGTCTGCCTACCTTTATTTTATATTTTTATAGGATAAGGGTGACAGAAGAGTACACAGTCCACCTTATGGTAAGTAGTTGCTGTGGCCCATAAACATTTACATCGTCAGTAGCCTAATGACAGGGCACGGACCGCGAACTCGAAAGGTCGTGGGTTCGAAACCGCCATTCGACTACTGTGTACCACTTCTAACACAAGCATTTTAAGCTTACCAGAAGTGATGAAAGGGAATATTAGTAATGTTTAATAGCATTACTAGTATTTAAAAAAAAAACATCCATCCTCAACTACAGATGTTGTCACCCATGACGACTAAGATGGAATGCCTCGTTTCCAGTAAAAGGGGTCTCCGGTTCTTTACACTCACCATACGAAACACAGCAGCGTTAAGCTGCTATTTTCCGCTGGTATTATGTGAGAGGGTGGTCCTTCCCCGGTCGAGCCGATTCATTCGTGCTACAACTATACTACCAATATAGCTGCAACATGGCTCTACCACGTAAAAACATTCAGTTTATTTTGTTTTAACCATACAAAAAAGAATTCATTAGGTATTTGACTGACAGAGAATGCTTTTAGCATTAAGTCCGCCTTTTGATCCTATACTGTTGTAAATTTTAATAAAAAATAAATATTTTATGTATAAATCTGTTAACAAATATTTTCGACCAAAGTTTACAGTATGCATAGCGCCATAAAAATGTTTTAAATTCTGCAAACAAATAATTGTATTGGTCTATAATATTTATTTTTAACCAGCTGTAGGGCCGTATGGGCTAGAACTTGGTGTCTAGATAAAAAAAATGCGCGTGTCAGCTCTGACGCGTCACTGGAGTTAACTTCTGAAAAACGATTTTTTAATATATATATATATCAATAATATCAAATAAATATATATCATTAATATTTATTTGATAAAATATATTACATAATATTATATGACTTATATTACATTACTTATTTCGCGCTATGAGATGCGCAGGTATGTTGCACAGAGGAAAACCATTAGGCATCATGCTCACGAGACGGTTTTTCTCGCTCACAACCATGAAGCGTGATTGGATTCATGGTAGTCAGTATTGTATAGTGTCCCATACAATATCTCGTGGGTATGAGGCCTAACGCCTTCACTATTTGTTAACGCGCTATACAGTATTATTTTGCAATAAACGGCCAAATTTGCAGAGAAGGTTCAGAATAAGTAGTATAGCCAGATGGTGAAGAAAAATTAATTAAAAAAAACTCAAACAATCTGTCCTTTTTATCTTTTAAATTCAAAATGCGTGGTAATGCTATTTTAGCTGATTTGACTGCGCACGTACACATTCGTAAGAGTCAATCGGTAGGCAAAAACGTTGCTGCCCATAAATCACATTCAATTTGAGATAATTTCAAACAAAAGTGGAAGCCTTGTTTACTCGTATTTTCAAACACTACAATAACGGTATATAATTATTTATATATTTAAACTTAAATTTAAGATTTGGCTACTCTTTTAACCCTCTATATAAAACGATTCTTAATGAGTCTCCAATAAATTCCAATAAAAACTTGAAAATCATACCATATTGCATGATCTGAACTCACACACTCCAGCGAGGTAGACCTACTGCCATTAGACTGTTAGGAAGATTCATTCATTCATTCGTTCACAGCCCTTCACAAGTCCACTGCTGCACATAGGCCTCCCCCAAGGAATGCCACAAAGCACGGTCCTGAGCCACCTGCATCCATCGACTTCCTGCATATCTCACCAGGTCGTCACTCCATCTAATGGGGGACGCCCTACACTTCGTCCGCCGGTACGAGGCCGCCACTCGAGAACCTTTTTTCCCCATCGGCTGTCGGTTCTTCGAGCTATATGGCCGGCCCATTGCCACTTCAGCTTACTAATCCGTTGGGTGGATTAGTAAGCTGGAGCGCATTAAGAAGATATCTAAATAAAATTAAAACATGCTAAAAAACAAAAAAATAAATGACCAAGTTACGTAGCAGACCTTTCTAGACTTTAGGTTAGAGTAAAAATTATTTTTATGGCGATTAAACCAATTATATTTCGCAGGCAAGTCAAGCTTGTTGCTTTGTGCGTGAATACACGTAAAAACGAATTTTCTCAGAAATGAGACCTAGCTACGAGTAAATCGATTTTCCATATATATATATATATATATATATATATTTTCCATATATATTATATATATATATATATATAATACAATATATATATATATATATATATATATATATATATATATCGTTCGTATAGGAAGAATAGGATAGGATTTGTATTTATTTACAATTTACAAGAATATATATAATTTTTTATATATGTAAGTATGATCAAGTGAGCCGCATGCTCGTTTGCGCCTGATGTAGGTCAATTATCAATAATAAATGTTTAAATATAAATTCCAGTATGATTAGAAAAATTAATTTTTTTGATGTTCATATTAAAAAAAAACAAACAGGAATAACATTCTTGCTCCACTTGCTATCAGCTGATTTTGAAACACAATTTTGTCATTATTTATTAAGTTTAGTTTTCACGCAATTATTTTAGTGCATTTTTTTCAATAAGAGTGAAATTAAAATTAATTAATAATTGATTTAAAATATTATATGCAATGAAAATTGTGTCAAGTTTCTTGATTTTTATAAATATCTGCTTTCATTTTTTTCTTTTAACTTTTTCTTAATGAATGACATATGTATAATATATACTACTACATACATACATACTATGATATAACGTTGCGACGCGTTGCCACGGCAACACTCGGTCTGACCCGCCGCTATAGATGTTTCACATCAAAATGTATTTAATGATTCATGTGATAAGTATCAGATTTGTTTTTTTAGAACAAGGGTGACAAACGAGCATATAGTTCACCTGATGGTAAGCGGATGCTGTGGCCCTTGGATATCCACATTTATCCTCGATTAAGAATCGAAATGACGCCCCTGACGACTAAGATGGAATGCCTCGTTTCCAGTAAAAAAGAATTCATTCATGTATCAATCATTTAATCATCATCATAACCAATAGACTAACGTACGAGACGCTGATGAGACCATCAGCGTCTCGTACGTTAGTCCTTGGTGGAGGCAGCGAATCCAGGTATGATTGGTGTGTAGACAAAATGTTCTAAATTCGTCTCAAGCAGCTTCAATTGATCATTACAATACAACTATCAATAATTGAACTAGCCTATTCCTTTCCAAATATCTTTCATCACTTCCCGTTATTGATTAAACTGCAAACGGGAGAAGGGGATGTAGAGATATCTTAATTCAACCCCGACTATTGTTGTAAGCCAATGAGCTCAAAGTGGGGTCAGCAGGGAGTAATTTCACGTATACTTTTATTTGGTTAAGATATATATTAGCGACCCGTCTTCATAAATTATGATAAGTATGTTATTTGATATGAATTCTATAGTGAAAATTGCCCGATGCAATTTATCTTTGACAATTATTCATTCATCTATTCATTCATTTATTACAACCTAGCGAAGTCCACTGCTTGGCATAGGCCTTCATCCCAATGGATTGCCTCAAATTCAAATCAAATTTCTTTGTTTGCCATAAATAAGGGAAGTATTATGTTTTTATGGTATAATTTAAAATTATAAATTTTGTACAAACCACTTCAATATAAATTATTAATCAACTCAAAAACTACTTTCAAATAAAAACAGAATCATCGAAGTAGGTTCACCCAGTAAAAAGTTATGAAGTAACACGCATAAAAAAAAACATACAGTCGAATTGAGTACCATCTCGTTTTTGAAATCGGTAGAAAAATAAGTCACTTCAAAACCTATTTAGCCATGAGATACAGAATGTAACTTTAGACACAGTAGTTGGTAGGACAGTCTTTCATGAGTAGCTAATTCACTAATTGGGCCCTCAACTACGTGCGGTCGGCCAGGAGAACACCCTGCTTCGGATCCCGCTACCCTCCACTACCAAGCACCCGACACAGCAACAACTGACGCTTCGCACCCGGTTTACACACACAACGCTAATGTTCAGACCCATTCTTCATGTGGCTGCACCAAGTACTCATGCCGGAACATAACGTCATTTGGCGACAATACTGCATTAGTGGGTTGTAACCGAAAAGCCAGCGATCAAAACCTGCCACTAGTGTTGGTGCTGCTCGTTTAACACTATCCGGGGGACACGTTTAGAAAGTCAGAATTCAAGTATTTTCTACGGACGCGAGCAGCCTCATCCAAAGAAAAAGTGACTACTAGCTTAGAATAGAATAGAATAGAATAGAATAGAATAGAATAGAATAATTTTTTATTCAATATAGATCACATGTGTAATTCTTATTGAAAGTCATTTTTTACTTTACCACTGCTTTAAAAAAAAAAAACCTCTGTCCTGGCAAGAACCAGCAAGAAACCCAGCGGGACTTTTTTTTAAAGAAAATTTTACGATAATGGTTGTACAAACTATATAAGTATAAAATTTATTTTAGAAACAGCTTGGAAGCGATCACCTCATTCCCAGGGGTTATTATCAACCATGTATTCATTTATACTATAATAACCCTTTTTATACAGTTTCAACTTAACAAAACATTTAAACTTGGTAATAGAGAGAGCCTGTACACCTTCCGGGACCTTGTTGTAATAGCGCATACATTGCCCCAAGAATGAATTACTGTCTCTGTGGAGTCGAGAAACTGGTATCACTAGCTTGTGTTTGTTCCTAGTGTTTACAGAATGTATATCACTTTTTTAGGTTGTAGATAGCTCTAATGGCCCTCTTCTGTAAAACAAAAATAATTTCTGAATCAGCCGCATTCCCCATAGCAAAATCCCATAAGACATTATGCTATGGAAATAACTGAAATAAACTAATCTAGCTGTCTCGACACTAGTGAGACCTAATCTTTTTTACAGCATAGGCTGCAGAACTTAGTCTGCTTGCTAGTTTGCATATATGGGGGCCCCACTGAAGCTTTGCGTCGAGAGTGATGCCAATAAAAACAATGGATTCAACAGGGCTCAGTTCTTACCCATTTAAAAACACATTGGTACTCAGATTTTTAACATTCGTTGTTGTAAATTTAATACATTTAGTTTTATTTCCGTTTAAATGTAGATTATTAACGTTAAACCAATGCACTAATTTTGATATAGCATTATTCACTTCGTCACATTTAAGTGATTGTCGTTTAAGTTTAAAAATCAAGGAAGCATCATCAGCAAATAATAATATATCATGATTATCCTCTACAAGAGAAGGTAAGTCATTAATATACACTAGAAATAGGAATGGCCCGAGAATCGATCCCTGAGGGACACCCATTAGTACAGGTGAGCCGGAGGAACTTTTACCATTGATAATAACTTTCTGCATTCTATTACTTAAATATGAAATAATAACTTTAAGCGATGTGTTCTTGACACCATAGTACTGTAGCTTCCTGATTAATGTCTCATGGTGAACGCAGTCCAAGGCCTTGGAAAGGTCACAAAATATACCCAAAGCATCCTCTGAATTCTCCCATGCACAAAAAATATGTTTAATAAGCTCAACTCCAGCGTCAGTTGTCGAGCGACCCCTTGTAAAACCGAATTGATTTCTATGTAGCAATTTATTAATATTATCTGATCTAAAATTATTTTTTCAAAAATTTTACTAAATGTTGGTAGTACAGAAATTGTTCTAAAATTGGCGGGGTCTAATGTACTACCAGATTTAAATAAAAGTATGACTTTACTATGTTTCATTAAATCAGGAAACACACCAGATTCGACGCTTGTATTAAATATAGTGGCTAGATACGGTGCTATAATATCTATTATAGATAAAATAACTTTAACGGAAATCCCCCATAAATCTGCCGTTTTCTTAACATCAATAGTTTTAAAATATTTAACGATATCTTTTGGCAGTACTCTATGGAATTTAAAAGTATTTGAACAAGCCTTTACATTTTGTTTGAGCAATGATTCGGCGACAGTAGGAGAAGAGGTTAATGATTTAGTTGTCAAAAAAGGAACATCAGTAAAATGTTTTTTAAAAGACCTAGCAACTTCTTGATCAGATCGAGTTAAATTATTGTTAATATTCTATTGAAAATCCGAGTTGCGCGGTTTGACCTTGCCCGTTTCACTATTTATTATTCTCCAGGTCATTTTAATTTTGTTAGATGCAGTTTTAATTTTGTTACTTAAATGTAAAGCCTTAACTTTGGCGCACACTTTTTTAAATATTTTAAAATATGTTTTTACATAATCTCTAAATATAACACTACTATTATATGATCTTTCATTATAAAGCTCGTATATCTTTCGCCTACTCTTATAAATTCCTACTGTCGCCCATTCATTAAATGATTTGCGACTGTTAAAAAAGAAAATTTTAGAAGTAAATATCCTACTAAATTCACAAGTTATAATTTTAAATAACGTACCATACAAATAATTAGCACTGTTTTTAAATGAAAGTGATGGAAGTCTTTTTAATATATTACTTCTAAACCTCTCCAAGCGATGTTCATTTATTGGAACAAACACAACTTTCTTATTTTTCTGTTTCTTGTGTATGTAAAGCAATGATACCAACTGCCCACAGTGATCTGAACTTAAATTTTGAATAATTGATTTACGCAAGGGCTTAACATCTGTAAAAATATTATCTATACAGGTCGCACTAGGCCCAGCAATACGTGTTGGTTCTAAGAATAAATTAACAAGATTATACGATTTAAACAATGAACTAAACTTAATACTAATGGAAGAAGTTTCAAGGGGATTGATGTTAAAGTCTCCACATATTACAATAGAATTGTTCTGTTTATTAAGTTTGAGCAAAACTTCTTCCACAATCCTTTCAAAATAGTCATAAGTAGCACATGGGGGTCTGTAACACTTACAACAATGAGGTGCTCGAGCTCGACACAAGCCATTTCTACAGTTCGCTCAACAGAGAGGCTCACTATATCCTTACGTTCTTTATATAATAATGATTTATCTGCTAGTATTAAGGAGCCACCACGTAAACTTTTTTCTCTATTGAAGGAACTGACCACCTGGTGATTTCTGAAATTAAACATGAAATTATAATATTTTATAATTATTATAATTTCATGTTTATTATAAAAACAATTCAACTTCTAATTCTTTGCCCATCATGCCTTGTATATTTTGATGCACCAGGTGTAAACAATTTTTACTACTTATTTGTGGGCTGCATTCAAAGTTAATTAAACTCTTATTATTGCTAGAAATTGCCTCTATTGTCGCATTTACTAATTTAAATTAGTTGGTACTGATTCCCAATGAATTGTCAAATAATTATCCTGCCCAATAAAAGTAGTCTTGGTAGCCAAAAACTTGGCTGAGTTAAAAAGTAAATAATAAGATAGCACATTTGCTTTCAGTCTTAAATTATATTTGGATAGGTAATACCTATCTTTTGTCCAAAACTTTTTTATTAAATTATTTATATCAACTAAATGAAATTTGTCATTATTATCATTACACTTATATGTCATATATGAAAACCAGCGTAAAATAGCAGCTTAACGCTGCTGTGTTTCGTATGGTGAGTGTAGAGAACCGGAGACCCTTTTTACTGGCAAAGAGGCATTCCATCTTAGTCCTCACGGGTGACAACGCATCTGCATCTTGAGTCTTTATTGAGGATAGATGTAGATGTCTATGGGTCACAGTAGCCACTTACCATCAGGTGGACTGTGTGCTCGTTTGTCACCCGATCCTATAAAAAAAAAATGTCAAATTTAAATTATTGTTACATATTAAATGATTCATTTGTATATTTAAATTATGTCTTAGATTATTTTCCTGTGGCAATCCCTGTATGTAAGGCAGTGTGAACAAGACAATTTTGTGTACATTTAAGTTATTAAGTTGCTCAATATATCTTAATAACTGTTTGTTGTTTACACTGCCTCTTCTACCAACAAAAATTATTATTGTACTATTTGGGCAAAATTTAGTAACTATAATTTTATTTAGGATGTCACTAAAAGATGCTCCAGGAATGCAGCAATTTGTAATTTTTTGTACCTTTATAGAGTAATTTAAAGTTATGCCTAGATTTTTTCCTATGTCATCGCTATACACAATTATATTATTTTTGTTAATATTTGAGTTATTTTTTATTTTAAGCTCCTCTGCTATGGCACTGTCATAGAGTTTTGGTGGTGGTATAATATTATCAGCAGACACCGACTCTGAAGAAGCTGGTATTGAATGCTGACTTTAACTAAGGAGTCAAAACGCTCCTCATTGTATTTACATGTCTTTACCAGATTATCCATAGCCAGTATGTGTTCTTTTATTTCGTTTTGAGCTGATTTATATTTATTGGATACAGTTTGAAGGGAATTTGTAAGAGATAATATTTCTGATTTAAGGCACTCTACGTCAGTCTCATAACGTTTTCTTATGTCATCCACCTCAATTGAATACAACTTAAGTTCATATATAAATACTTGCTTTTCTTTACATAAATTAACATAATTTTTGGTATTAATCTTATTTTTTATTAATTTTTGTACTTTCCTTCTGTATTTATTAACTTTTATATACTTCTTCAATTTGTTTTGACTGCAATTAATCCTCACTGAGTTTCCTGATGTGGAAGAGTCGTCACCAGTCAAATCTATTGTTGCAGATTGCTGTAAATTCTTGAAGTATTACATTGCATAAGCTCAGAGAACAGGTTTTGAGTCTGGGAGGCGTTAATATTATCTATATATGTTTTAAATTGTATTATTTGCTCATTAGCCTCATTCAACTATAACTTCAATGCAGCAATGAACCTGAGAGCTTCCTCATATTCCTTGCTGCATCGGTCAAACTCATTAACCATTCCCTGTAGCTGATCTCTTTCTTTTATAACACTTGTGTATTCTGTATCTAACTTAACCGCATCACATTTCAATTGTGTGTTTTTGGCAATTATGTTATTTCTTTTTCATTATCATCCCTTTCCTTAAGCAACAGTTCACACTGCTCCCTGGACGCCTTAAGTTCTTGGAGCGCAAGCTGGAGTTGGTTCTCCATCTGGCGCGTCTTGGCGTTGCGAGTATTCATTTTAATATTTATTATAAATAATAAAAGAAAACAAAGATCGAAAACAGAAGGAGCAGAGTAAGCTAATATCGAATTGTTGTTGTTTTTTTTTTCTCAAATCAAATTATCGTTAAAAAAATTCGAAAAGAAACCCGCAAAGAATGTAAAAATCCGAGTAATAGAATAGATCTTTAAAATTATAAAAGGAATGATATTAAATAAAAATTACAATAATTTTAAAACAATGTTCGTTACCTGTCACTTTTTGTTCCAACACCAAAATATTGTAATAATAACATTTATGTACCGACTTTCATAAATATTAAAGGTGAGGTGGATATAATGAATTTACAATATTTAAACTATTAAATTTATCGGGACCAATTACTTTTACAACTTATCACCAGGGTTGCCAGAGCAAAAAAAAGTGTGCAAGCGTGTCTTAGCAATGAAGATTGGGGCACTTTATGACTGTGTGCTATAAGAGTGTTTACTAGTGTTACTGTAAAAACTTGTGGCGCAAAACTCTCTGCCAGACCATCCGGCACTAGAGCTTTTTGGTCTCTCGCCAAAGTGGTCGAGACAAACTTCTGTCGGCCTACACTGCCTCCGCTGGTAAAACCGGATGGCACACTGACGCATACGGCTAAAGAGAAAGCAGACTTGTTCGCGTCTCTCTTTGCCTACAATTCACGTCTGGACAGTGGCAAAAACGTTCCACCAAAATTACCTCACTGCGGGACCTCTATGTCGGAGATTCGTATAACAAATAAGGAGGTTCTTAAAACCTTGCAGTATCTAGACGTGAATAAAGCTAGTGGACCAGATGGTATACCAGCTATAGTTCTAGAGGCTTGTGCACCTGAAGTGTCTCCTGTATTGACACGCTTGTTCCGCCTCGACTCGAATAGTGCCAAAATCCTGGAAGTTGGCCAACTTGCAGCCTGTTCCAAAAAAAGGCAGCCGTGCCGACCCTGCCAATTATCGGCCAATCTCAATTACCTCCATATTCTGCAAGATTATGGAGTGTATATTGAATGCCCGCTTAATGGCATACCTAGAACAGAATGACCTACTTAGTGACCGGTAATATGGGTTTCGCCGAAATCGGTCAGCTGGGGACCTTCTATGCAGACGAGTCCTCGGGCCAGTCGGGGTCAAATCCAGTCCGAAAGAGAAGCTATGGTAGAGCGTGTGAATCTCACACTACAGGCAGTTTCCTAATGGGGCGATGCCAATCTTGTGAAGTGCAACACCTCCAAAACACAAGCGTGTCTCTTCACTGCAAAAAGGAGCCAGCTCACCTTGGCTCCTTCTTTCCGAAATGTATCACTGAAATATACCAACCGCCTTCAGTTGTTAGGGCTTGAAATATCCTCAAATTTGAACGTCGGGCGGTTCATTGAGTCCAAGGCCAAAGCAGCTGCAAGGAAGCTGGAAGTCCTTGCAAATGTGCGGCGATACTTCACACTGGGACAGCTGCTTAGCGTAGCCAGCCTTTCGGTTTTCTACAGGATGCATTTCGCAGAGTGTGCGCAGGAATTGCATAATTTAATTCCTCCCTCTCCCTTCCACCATAAGACATCCAGACGTTCGGCTAGTCTCCACCCTTTCGTTGTTGACTTACCACGCATTCGAACCAAACGGTTCGCCACGTCGTTCATCATGCGTACAGCAAAGGAGTGGAATAAGTTGCCAGCATCTGTCTTTCCATCCGATTACAGTGTGGGTGTCTTCAAGGCAAGAGTGAATAGGCTTTTGTTAAGTCAGTGCGCTTCACCATCTTAGGCTACATCACCTCTTACCATCAGGTGGGATCGTAGATAAGCGCTGACTTAGTAGAATATTTAAAAAAAGGTGTCCTAAGGCCATGCCATCAATACAAGTAGCTGAAAAATTGCATTACTAATTGTATTACATGCAAGCAAGTCAATATAGATATCTTTATCAACTCATCACATGCTTTTAAAAAAATGACTGGAATCATTTGTATAGATATAGAATTTTTTTATAGGATAGGGTGACAAACGAACACAGTCCACCTGATGGTAAGTGGTTACTGTGACCCATAGACATCCACATCTATCCTCAATAAAGAATCAAAATGAGGTTGCGTTATCACCCGTGAGGAATAAGATGGAATGCCTCTTTTCCACTAAAATGGGTCTCCGGTTCTCTACATTCACCATACGAAACACAGGAGTGTTAAGCTGCTATTTTACGCTGGTCGTATTCTGTGAAAGCGTGGTCTTTCCCCGGTTGAGCTGACCCATTCCTACTACAACTATACTAGTAATATAGCTGCAGCATGGCTCTACCACGTATATCTGTATCGTGTATTTTAACAATTATTATTTTTAAGAATTACAAAAAGTTATTTAACAATTATATCATTACAAAATTGCTGATATGTACCCCGTATAATAGGTTTGCACGACATTTATTATTCATTTGACGGCTCCGTGGCGCAGTGGTTTAGCGATGAGTGGTTGCTGTGACCCATAGATCTATTGAGGATAGATGTAGATGTCTATGGGTCACAGCAACCACTTCCCATCAGGTGTCCGCCCTTTATATCCCTTATTATAAGATAGATGTAAAAAAGAATAAATAAACCTAAAAAGGAAGAGTTCGTTGTGAACACCACTGTACAACCATATTCTTGAGAATGAAGAGAAATATTGTTATTACTTATTCTCACTCAGTTTTATTCCTACTCCTGGTATATCTGTTTGAGATTAATAGACTTCGACCCCGTTTGACAGATCACTACTTATACTCAATTCTGTCACCATGCACCATTGAAACTCATGTACTTGAGGGAGTGCGCAGTTGCTTTTCTGCCGACTTCCAAAAAGGAGACGGTACTCAATTCGACTGTATATTTTTTTATGTGTGTTACCTCATAACTTTGTACTGGGTGAACCGATTTCGAAGACTCTTTTTTCATATGAAAGCTGATAGTTCTTGTGTGGTCCCATATGAATTTGATCAAGGTCAGACCAATCGTTTTTGAGTTATTCTTAAATAACTTATATTGAAGTCATATAATGTGTCTTCTTCGTTTTTTTGGTACTGCCGAACTTGGTACAGTAACTTTTACTGTACCAAGTTCGGCAGTACCTAACTGTAGATATGCAGATATGATTGTGTAAATCATTAATACTGTCCAAATTAAACTATGCAGATGCAGCCTATGGACCACGACTGTTGAGAAGAACAGAGAAGCTTATACAGCGGGTGCAAAATGCGTGTACTCAGTTTTGTTTCACTGTCCCGCCTCGATGTCATGTAACGCCTTATTTAAACGACGCCAATATTCTTAAGATGAGCGCTCGGAGAATATTCCACCTTGCTACTCTATTGTTCTCGACAATTATAAAGCAGAGACCGGTATGTCTATTCCAAAAGTTGAAATGGGTCCGAGACCAAAATAAATATAACACACGAGCTTCCGTTCACTCGCTTGTAACAACTCGACACCGTACTGCTGCATTTCGAGGCAGCTTCAAATTAGCAGCAATACACTGTTGGAATGATTTACCACCACCTATTCGTTCCCTAAAAACATTAAGTAGTTTTAAAAACAAATTAAAGTTGCATTATTTGGTACAACAACTACAAAATACGTAATAACTGTCTCGAACGTAGGAACCTACGATGATAGCAATATTTATATTCGTTCTACACTTTTTTATGTTCGACTATTATTGATTATTAATGTGTTTCTGTTATTTCATGAATGATTATTCATTATTTATTACTTTGAATCTTATTTTTTTTATTTTTTTCTTTTTACTCTAAAAATCCAGCAGGTCTCGTAATTTCTTGAAACATAAAAACTGTCTCTTTGATTACAGAATATTAAATTATCTACATTTATGAAAAAAGTAAAAGATGTCTTCCCCATAGAATAGTCAGAATAGTCAAATATCATGTTAATATTGTATGTATAAGTATATAAGTAGGTATTATCTACACTATACTATACTATTATAAAGAGGAAAGATTTGTTTGTTTGTTTGTTTGAATTGAATAGGCTCCAAAACTACTGGACCGATTTGAAAAATTCTTTCACCATTAGAATCCTACATTATCCCTGATGAACATAGGCTATATAATATTTTCAAAAAGTTAGGGATCCGTATGACTTCTTTAATGTAACCCAAGGTGTGAAAAAAATACCAAAAAGAATCCTTATATCGCGTACGCTTCGGAAACTATTGATAATAGAGCAAAGTAATGTACTTCACTTTTATAGAGGATATTAATCTCTACAAAAAAGTCTGCGATACCATATGTTTAACTATTACAGTTATGTCACAATATCTACTTTTTCATGTTAAAATGTGAAATAGTAACGCCGGTACAAATACTACTAATACGAGTACGTACTGATACGAATAATGTGGCCTAGACATTATTCGTATCAGTACTTGTTTAAATATATAGTAATATATCACTTATACACCTGTTAGCTAGGTTTAGTCTCAGTGTATGTGTGTATAGGTTATATATGTTAGCACTACTTTTAACTCGTAATTGTTAATAGATAATTATGAACTCGTATATAACTCGTAGTTGGAAGATCACACACCGACTTGTCTGTGAAGTCACGAGGCTCCAACTGAAAACCAGCGCTGTATATGCAGCACAGCATTATGCTGAGTTGGAGACCTATTTGATATCACATTTTCATATTTACTTTTCTTCCTTTTTACTTGTTTGTTTGTTTCATTATTAATTATTAATGTGAATGTGTATGTACTGCTTCTCAATTGTTTATGCGTAAGCAGTATTGGACTGGTACATGCATTTTTCCCCCTTGCTTTTGTATATAATATATTTTTAATATGTGTAAAATGTGTATATCAAATAAATAGTTCTTACTTTCTTTCATGCAAGTAGGCACATAAATGTATTTTATCAAGGGAAAGGTTTTTATTGGATCTACTTTGTAGTAACTTATCAATAGATGGCGCTGTAGCAGATCAACCTCTGTATCGTTTAGCCGATCGACATAAGTTGTTATACACCTGTAGGACAACGTGTGCCGGGTTTTGATATCTTGATATACAACTAGCGAACCGCCCCGGCTTCGCACGGGTGATTTCTGGATCTCGACGACAGCGCCACCTACCGGGGCCAAATGAACCATCTAGTTACCCATTCAAACACGTATACAAATTTTCTTCAGTGTTTCGAGCCGCTTTTGAGTGTTAGCGAGACTAACGGACGGCAAAGTTTTTATATAATGAGATTTAATTATTCGGTCCGTATGTATATGACTTAACGCCTCCTAAACTTATGGGCCGATTTTGATGAAATTTTGTGTGTGTGATTAAGTTTATTCCAGAATGGTTTAGATTAACAATTAGTCGCGGTAGGTGGCGCTATTGTCGATATCCAGAAAGCACCCGTGCGGATCCGAGTGAATGGCTAGTTTAATATATAATCTTTGGTGTGTCTGTTAATGATTGTGTATCTACTTTATTGTGGACTTGACCGTTAAGGTCATATCCACACAATATAGTTTTGTTAAAACGATGGTCCATTGCTTGACCCCAAAGAATCAATAATTCCTTTATAGGGCAACAGGTGTTTTATAATAACCCCTGGGAATGAGGTGATCGCTGCCATGCTGTTTGCAATTGGGTTTCTTGCTGATTCTTCCCAGGACAGAGAATTTTTTAGAACCAGAGGTACAGCTTAAATGACTTTAAATAAGTTCTTGTGATCTACATTAAATAATAACCGGTCATGTGCGAGTCGGACTCGCGCGTGAAGGGTTCCGTACCATCGTAAAATAGGTTTCTAGTAGGGGAGCCCCCTTTAAATTTTATATTATTTTTATTTTTATTGTTGTTGTTACAGCGGCAACAGAAATACACAACACACTGTGAAAATTTCAACTATCTACCTATTACGGATCTTGAGATACAGCCCGCTGACAGACAGACGGACGGACAGCGGAGGCTTAGTAATAGGGTTCCGTTGATTACCCTTCGGGTACGGAACCCTAAAAATTATTATATTCTATTCTAGCTATATTAGAAGGTGATGTATTCAAGCTATTAACGAATGTATGTACGCATCGAAATAACATAGAGCCAACAATCAAATGACATAAATTAGAACAGAACGTCTCTTATATAGCTCTGAGTCTGATGAAACTGTAAAAGTCTGACTGACTAAATGCACTAATATAATAGAAGACAGAGACAGAGACATAACCTAGATGCGATGGGTGGCGCTGAGCTAGAATTATTAATATTTTTTAGACGTCTGAAGTGAAACTTATCTCGTCACTAACTGCAAATAGAAGAACGTAAAATAATAGGACAATTTATATTTTATGTTATTTATGTATTCAATTATATCTATATATCAATGTATAAAAACCGCGACTTAGCACAAACGATCGCTTTCCCCCAGTGTTCCGGTTTATTTTTCTCAATAGTGAGCGTAACTCGCACGCGCGTGTGTCGAAATGGGGGGGGAGGTGGATTTGGGGGATGGGGGTTGGGTGCTCGAACACTGTTAAACTAATTATTGTGAGGGTGGGGTATCTCCGCTCCTAAGATTTTTCTACATCGTCAAGATATGTCCGTGTGTGGAGTAGGGTGGCGAGATTTACATTTTGTTTTTCCGGGATAAATTACTCGAACAAGAAAATTAA
Source organism: Parnassius mnemosyne (assembly GCA_963668995.1). Lineage (NCBI taxonomy): Eukaryota > Metazoa > Arthropoda > Insecta > Lepidoptera > Papilionidae > Parnassius > Parnassius mnemosyne. The sequence continues at coordinate 27,363,697 of CAVLGL010000092.1, forward strand.
TAGACGCTTTTGAATGAGGCAAAAGAAAACAAAAGTAAAGGAAATGCTTATTAATATTTTGTAACAGATCTTTTAGGGTTTCAAGTCAAGCCAAAACCAATATTGATACAAATCCCATACTGTTATCTTTCTGACCTACGTCTTTTCTACACGGTAGAGCCATGCTGCAGCTATGTTAGTAGTATAGTTAGGCTCGACTGAAGAAGGACTACGCTCTCACAAAATACCAACGTAAAATAGCAGCTTGACACTGCTCTGTTTCGTATGGTGAGTGTAGAGAACCGGAGCCCCATTTTACTGGAAAAGAGGCATTCCATCTTAGTCCTCACGGGTGACAACGCAGCTGCATTTTGATTTCACATTTAGTCACAGCAACCACTTACTATCAGGTGAACTGTGTGCTCGTTTGTCACCCTATCCTATAAAAAAAATCTTACTGTATGAACGTTACATCTTTTTTTAATTAGGGTGACAACACAAGACTGATTCGAAGTTAGGAAAGATTATCTATAAAATCGACCTTCTACTCTATTTCTACTGTCTAAATGCATTGCACCCGCTGTGTTATGATTTAAAGATTAGAATAGAGTCGTTTTTATTTAATATAGTTACAATAATACTAATTGAAAGTCATTTAAGCTTTACCACTGGTTCTAAATAAACCTCTGTCCTGGGAATAACAAGCAAGAGACCCAGCGGAAAGTTTTTTTAAACATGAATGTACAATATAATATTTTATACTTTCAAGTATGATAACATTCAGTTACAGCATGGCAGCGATCACCTTATTCCCATGGGTTATTATCAATCATGTACTCTTTAGTAGTATAATAATCCTTATTAATCAATTTTTGCTTAATAATAATTTTAAACGTTTTGATAGATAACGTTTTTTTTTTTTTAAATAAAAGCGTTACCTCCACACTAGGATTTTTTTTATACGAAAGCCAACAGACAATACAAAAACCTTTTTTAATAATCAGGTTTATTACGTAAAGGTTACGTAAGTGTAACAACCTAAATACGTCCCACTGCTGGACACAGACCTCCTCCAATGAGGGCATCCACGGCACCAGGGCGGTGCCACTTTTAATGGTGAAAAATTTGATAGATTTCTAAGGAAAATGTATAGGTCAATGCGTCTTTATATATTATTAGTTATATTTTATAACAATTAGATTAGACTTGAATGAACCAAACCAAAAAATAAAAAAGTGCATAAAGACAAAGATCAAACCACTGATGCATTATTTTGTGTATTAATACAATACTCTATAGAAAGTGGAAACTATTATTTATAAATATTATAACTTTCAACAAAAAAGTAAAAACCGACTTAAAATTGGTAAAAAAAGTTATTTATTAGCTACCCTTAGGGGTGAAATTTAGTCTCCTAATTTATATGGGAGCACCCTTGAAGTATAACCTATTTAATAAAAAGTATCATCAAAATTGGTTCACAATCTGCGAAGATATCGCGTAACATACATACAAAAAATACACTCGAATTGAGAACCTCCTTCTTTTTTAATGTCGGTTAAATCTAATGTCACAATTAACTTACATTGTGTGACAAAACACTTTACCTCAGTCACAACTAGCGACATTTGTTGGATGCAAGATTATTAGCTCTCATTTCTAAGAGGGTTTTTGGAGCAGAGATGTCTGTATCTATATGCAAGTTGAAAGGACAAATCATTTATACATATATACGCTGATTTTACTATTGTGCTCATTTTCGTCTAGCCATCTCGAGGGTAACAGCTTTAATCGTTGTTTGTTTGCTCTCTGCGCAATATAAATCTAGAACTCATTTGTTAAACTGCAACACATATCACTATAAAATATTTCGAAAACATGGAAGACATTTCCTTGCCCTAAAACCCTCTCAGAAATGAGAGGAGGATTTTGCCCTACAGTGGGATATATATATATAGGCTGTAATTTTAACTAACTTTAAAGGTTACAATTATGTTAAAAAGCGTTACCTCCACACTAGTATTTTCTCCTGTAAGCCATCTCTGACCCTGTATTCTAGTTTACCACCGATTTTATTGAGTGTAATGTCCTTCAGACTGTATTTAGGTTACGGCGCCAGAATCTACGCTCGACCGGGGAAGGACCACGCTCTCACATAATACCAGCGTAAAACAGCAGCTTAACACTGTTGTGTTTCGTATGGTGAGTGTAGAGAACCGGAGACACTTTTTACTGGAAACGAGGCATTCCATCTTAGTCCTCACGGGTGACATCGCATCTGCATTTTGATTCGTAATCGAGGATAGATGTAGATGTCTATGGGCCACAGCAACTATTTACCATCAAGTGGACTGTGTGCTTATTTGTCACCCTTATTCTTTAAAAAATAATCTACGGAGACTAGCCATCTGCAAAGGGCAAGATCATAGTGCACGAGTGAGTGTGCAAACACAGGTGCACTCTCTATTTCCTCATTCTCACGGTCCGATGAGACGGCAATCCAACACGACCAGAGATAGATCAGGCGCTGTACCAACGGTTTTATGTACTTTCTGAGGCACAACACCGTCAATTTCCTGACTCCGGGTTGTTACTGAGAATTTATTGACGCAAAAACCCTGCAAATGATGTTGGTCTGATCTGGGATTTGAATACAGGGTAAGGTGTTCGTAAGTGACGTGTACGATAACTAAATCAACGAGGCAGTATTTTATTCAATAAGCATTAAATAGGACACAACTATTGAACCGCCTTGGTGACGTTATATATATATATATATATATATATATATATATATATATATATATATATATATATATATATGGTAGAACCATACTGCAGCTATACTAATAGTATAGTTGTAGCAAGAATGGGTCGGCTCGACCGGGGAAGGACCATGCTCTCGCAGATAACTAGCGTAAAATGGCAGTTTAACACTGCTTTGTTTCTTATGGCGAGTGTAGAGGACCGGAAACCCTTTTTACATTCAGAGGCATTCCGTCTTAGTCCTCACGGGTGACAACGTAATTGCATTTTAATTTTTTATTGAGGATAGATGTAGATGTCTATGGGTCACAGCAACCATTTACCATCAGGTGGACTGTGTGCTCGTTTGTCACCCTATCCTATTAAAAAAAATGTTTCCACCACTAAAACTCTAACATTCTGTTTAACCAAAAGGTTAAACATTGACCAAACTAAGCGATTCGGCTAACCTACCTTTTTTTAAATGGGTAAATGCCTAGGAATACCCGCATCGCGAGGGCAAGGTCGGGTTATGCCGGACTCGCACCAACTAAAACCGCATGGTGTTCCACCTTCGCCGCATATTGGCAGGGCCACGAGGACGTTCTCGCACACGACCGTGGCAACATCAGCGCCAGCCGCCCCATAGCGGCCCCTCCTCGAGAGAGAACTACTCTTCCCCCATCGGCTAACCTGCCTAGAGGCGGTGTAAGAACGTTTAAGAATATCCACTACCCCATATATAGTGGCTGTTATAAGATACGACAGAAAGAAACAAACCAGGAGATGGGCAGCAGCGTCTGCCTAATAGCAACTATAGATTAAAAAACTGCGGTTGACAACCCGCTTATCCAACGTGGCAACTATGGTAAACATCCCCCCTATGAGGCAACCTATGGAGGAGGACTATGTTCAGCAGTGTATTTTAATAGGCTGTTGGATGTATGTATAGAAGATAATCTACCAGGAGCACATGACCCACTGAGAGGTGAAATTTTCAAATCAACAGTAACATTACAACTATGACAGATATCCTTCCTATGAGGCAATCTATGGGGGAGGCCTACAGCAGTGGACTTTAATAGCCTGTAATGGATGTATGTATATAAGATAATCTACCAGGAGCACATGACCCACTGAGAGGTGAAATTTTCAAATCAACAGTAACATTAGAACTATGACAGATATCCTCCCTATAGGGTAATCTATGGGGAGGCCTATGTTCAGCAGTGTATTTTTAATATTCTGTAACGATAAACCAATTAAATTTTTAATATCATTTTCCATAATTGACTCTTCCACCAAACACATGATCGTCCCTACAGACTGTGACGATTTCGTTTTACCAAATCGCTCGATTCGGCTAACCTACTTTAAGGCATTTAATTAAACGTCAATGTTTAATTAAATAGCTAACTGACCAATTATTATCCAGCTCATTAAAGTACTGATTGCGTCATATATTCTTTAAAAAGCCTTAAAATCACAATACTTATGTGATATGTGACCGTCTCGGCTTTGCCTAGGTGGGATCTATTAATGTGGCATTATATATCAAAAGAAAGAAAAGAAAAAAGTCAAAGGCCATTTATTTTATCAAATTTTCGATTTAAAAATCTCACAAGGTTTTCAGATAAATTATAGCCTAGAACAACCTTTGTAACCTCTATCGCTTCTTGAAGTTTCATTACAATCCAAAGATTAGACGAAAGACGGACAGACAGACAAAAATGTAGTCAATGTCAACAATGTCATGTCGTAATGACGTATAAATTACCCCTGCGCATGATAAAATGCAATCGTATCCATAATACAAACAGACACTTCAATTTTATTAATATGTATAGATAATAAAAGGGGCGTAGCGCAACTTACACCGTTGATACACGGCAAGGCTTAGTCACGAAAATCTTGTATTCAAAACGAGTACGAGACATTCTCTAACATATATGTCACGGAAATACCAAAGTATTTACTAATGTAGTATGTTAAAACCTGTAAAAGTAGCTTCGAACGGTATTTTATATAGAATAAGGGTGACAAGCGAGCACACAGTCCACATGATTGTAAGCCGTGGTCCATAAGCGGATATTTATCCTCGATTAAGAACCAAAATGCAGATGATTTGTCACCCCTGAGGACTAAAATGGAACACCTCGTTACTCTAAAAATTATTGCCGGTTCTCTACACTCACCATACGAAACACAGCATTAATCTGCTGTTTGACGCTGGTATTCTGTGAGAGCGTGGTCCTTCACCTGTAGAATTACTCGTGCTGCAGCCCTACTACAATTTCAGCGTTACTCTATCACGTAAAAATAGACTTTATGACAATACTAAAGATTAAAGCCAACTTAGTTTTTTTTACCACGTAAAATATAAATTTCTCAAACGTGGTAGAGGCATGCTGCGGCTATATTAGTAGTATAGTTGTAGCACGTCGACTGCGGAAGGACCACGCTCTCACAGAATACCAGCGTAAAATAGCAGCTTAACACTGCTGTGTTTCGTATGGTGAGTGTAGAGAACCGGAGATCCTTTTTACTGGAAAACAGGCATTCTATTTTAGACCTCACGGGTGACAACGCATCCGCATTTTGAATTTTAATCGACGATGGATGTAGATGTCTATGGGCCACAGCAATCATTTACCATCAGGTGAACTGTGTGCTCGTTTGTCACCCTATACTATAAAAAAAAATCTTATGACAAAATGGAGAGTTGTCATAACTAATGGCAATTTTTTTCTCACTCAAAGGCTAAATATAGCCATTAGGGGAAACAATACAGCCAGAATTATATATATATATATATATATATATATATATATATATATAGTACTGTACTGCAAAAAGTATGGCTATGTGATAACTTTAGTATTTTGATTTTTATTGTTGTTAATATTTATATCTACATGTAATGTAGATATAAATATTATAATGTATTGATCTTGGCCGCGGGTTCAAATCCCGCACTAAACAAGTGTGTTTATGGTCTTCTACAAATAAATTTCCTACCCTCCACCATGAACTTTGTACGACAGCTAAGAGAGCAGTTATTTGGTGTTTTTTATTTTAAAAAACACCCGACTTTTTTTTAAAATTACGATTATTTACAGGTTGAAATTCGAATGTTCTGAATTCAAATTTCCCTCCACATTTCTTTACTGGTTGAATTGAATTTCATCGAAAAACGGATCTGCGCCGGAAACATTTTCTATGATTTTTACGATTTCAAATGTCGCCTTCAAATGGCATTTATGGATAAAAGCCGTTCTAAAGCAAATAAGTACTGCTGTTAAAACAAATTTCAGCACGCTTGACTAACTTTAAAAGAGAAAGAAAGAAGTGTTTCCTTTTGGCGGCTGTTACGCCAGGGGACGTTCTTGCAGTGAAATTTTAATTGCAGAATAGATCAATTACAAATGAAGATATTTAACACATATGGCATATTAGATCGGAAAGCGTTTAAGATTTTACAAGAGCAACTTTGTGTGACGAGGATTGTTTCGCGTTTCGTGCTGCACAACCTCACCGACGCTCAGAAGAAGGCCCGCGTGGAATGGAAAGAAAGAATAATAATAATAATAATTTATTTTTTCTCGCCACATGAAATTAATAATATCGATTTTTGACAAAAAAAGGCACAAATTAATGTGAGAGACTGATGCCTAAACTAGGCGACAAACCTGTATTTCAGGTCATCAGGTCTCCTTTCCAGTTGACAAATACAAAAGTATGTAATCATGGAAAACACATGTAAGGAACGAAGAAAGAAACACTTTATTTTGGCACAGAACATTGACGTAGAGCCATGCTGCAACTATATTATGGTTCTAGCTGAAAGGGCGGCTCGATCGTGGAAGGACCATGCTCTCACAGAATACTACCGTAAAATAGCAGTTTCATATGGTGAGTGTAGAGAACTGGAGACCCTTTTTACTGGATACGAGGCATTCATCTAAGTCTTCGGGAGTGACAATGCATTTTGATTCGTACTCGACAGTAAATGTATATGTCTATGGGCCACAATATCCACTTAGTATCAGGTGAACTGTGAGCGCATTCGTCACCTTTATTCTACAAAAATAAAACTTACAAAACAATATACTAATTTATCACATAATACGTAAATGGTTATGTACTCCAAAGGCATGCCAAAAAAGGTCAAACTCAGCATGAGTTGTTCCGAAACCACAGCGCTGAATTTCAGTAATAACCAAAAACCTTGAAGAGTATAGCTACGAGCGTAAATAAATTGTTTATAATGAAAGAAATAATTCAAGCATTTCTTGCATAAAGTATGTTTGTTGACGGCCGCATAGATATTTTTTCCACTGAGTCACTGATGCACAGAGTTCGTGGAAGCTCCAACAGCATTCTTAACGTCTTTAACATGTGTGAGAATGAGAAACACGAGTGTGCTTTTTTGAAGAACTCGGTGCACATTCATGTTCATGTACCCAGTGACTGGGACAAGCATCACAGGTATATGAAGTATTTAATTAATTACCTACTTTTACTAAAATAGATTTTAGTACTTGTTCTCTGTCTCTATAACCAATTATTAGCTACATGGACTGTAATAAAGCATTTATTGTTATTTACTCGGAGTTGTATCTACCGAGCCAGGAAGATTCTGTCAGGAATATGCATACTTTTGTCCTATAAATACACAAAGTAATTAATGTGATGAATCATAGGTGTTAAATCTTGAATTTAACAATATGACCCAGAAACAAAGCTTCAGTCTCCAGTTTGGCTGTTTCAAAATTAGCCAACGCCTCAAACTCTTTAAAGTGCAGCTATCAAGAAGCGCAGGGAAGATTTTGAACACTACTTATTTCACTTTGTTGATACCTCAATGATGTCAATACATTTACAAAATCGAAGTAACTATCGCCAAATGGTATACCACCAAATAATTGCCAAAACTGTTCATGGCTGTGAGCAACAGGCGAGCGAACCCAAGGTTCCGCTGGCTATTGCTTAACCATGACAACTCGCCTGCGCACTCTGCGCTCAAAACGAAGTCCTTCCTAAACAACACATCGGTTAAGATAATTAATAGAATAATCAGGCGTTACTTTTCGGAAATCCATTATAATAGGGTTGTTATAAACTAATTTGCTTAATTCCGCGTAAAGAAAGAAAATGATGTGTCCTGCCCAGTTTTAAGGGGGCCTCCGACCCTCCCTCAATCGCGCACACTATACCCGTCGCCGTCAATCCCAGCACTACCACCCCCAGCACCACCACACTAGGCACGACACATGTCGTCGCGTTATGTCGCTGCAGTCATGACCCGACTGCAGGCGGCAGCAACCCGTGTTGGAACACTGGACACAGACTGGAGTCTGTTACGAGTGTTCTGTGGGTTCTCTGTTTATGTAAACAAAATAGGTACTTCCGCTTTTATTTAACTCCTTTCTGATATTTTACCAAATATTATCTTTTATCACACTGTTTAAATAATTATTGCGAGATGCATCGTACAGTGCTGGATATTGTGCCACCTGGTTTATCAGTTTCTCTTCCTCGGAATCGATGAAACTCATTTTTTGAGAAAAATTCAACCTATTGTCGCTCGGGCGTTGGCAACACTACTGATCTGCGGTCGGGCGACAGTGTCGTCTGCCGCTCGACCCGTAGCGGCAAACGACGTGTCGCTCGCTAGCTAGCTACGGAAGGTATTTCATAGAACCACATAGAAACCAGTAGTGTCTCGACGACACGTCGCCTGCTGCTGCTGCATGCAATCGGCTATGGAATTGTACCTTAAGTCAGTTCTGTTTAAATTCAAAACCCTTATTAAATTACTTCTAACAGTGGTTAAGCTTTAGGGTGTCCCTCTTTCAGCCCTGATTGGCACTACTTAATTTTTTTTAAATAAAAAAAAATCAGCTAAAAGGGATACATTTTTCATCACCGAAAGTTGCGCAAACAGCGTTCGAGCGGGCTTTAGAAGAGGAGTCTGAGGCATATTGGTAAATTTTTTTTTTAATAAAGAATAAGGGTGACAAACGAGCACATAGTCCACTTGATGGTAAGTGGATGCTGTGGCCATCTAAATTTATCTTTCTGTGTAGACAATTAAATTTATCTCTTATTAAGAATTAATATACAGATGCGTTGTCATCCTTGAGGACTAAGATGGAATGCCTCGATTACAATGAAAAGGGTCTCCAGTTCTCTACATTCACCATACGAAACACAGCAGCGTTAAGCTGCTGTGTATCGCGTGGTCCTACCCCGGTCGAGCCGACCCATTCGTGCTACAACCGCAATATAGCTGCAGCGTGGCTCTACCACGTATACATGATTTTACCATTAGTAATGTGTCAAGGACAGTCTGAATAATTTAATACATTTTAATGTTCTGTGTGAGTAAATAGCTTTCTGGCTATCTAGCATGTCTCACTAAACAAACGAATCATGTAGCTTTAATGAAAATTAATGACCGCTACTAATGTAACGTACTTATGATTCATGATTTCCTAGTATTTATATATCTAAGACAAACAAATATGTGCTGTCAGTTTATTTAACTTAGCCGGTAGATTATTGAGTATTGGGTCCCGTGTTCATATACTGGAGACCTTTTTTTTACTGGAAACGATTCATTTCATCATAGTCCGAAGGAGTGACAACGCATCTGCATATTGATTCTTAATTTAGGATAAATGTAGATGTCTATATTTATCCATAGCATACACTTACCGTCAGGTGAACTGTGTGCTCGTTTGTCACCCCTTATTCTATAAAAAATATTATAACTTAACTAACCATATTTTAGAGATTAAAATATTGTAAGGATTACCAAAAAGCACATATGGCGGTAAGTGGATTCTCTGGCCTACAGACAACTACATTTCAATTGTGAATCAAAATGCAGATACGTCCACCTCCGAGTACAAAGACGGAATACCTCATTACCAGTAAAAAGGGTATCTGGTTTCGTTACTCTTCATACAAAACACTGTATCATTATGCAGCCGTTTTACGTTGATATTCTTCGATAATGTAGTCCTTCCCCGGTCGAGCCGATCTGCACGTACTGCAGACATAATACAGTTGATGATACCAATTAACAGATTTGTTTAGAATATATAGATTAGCCGACGTAGGAAAATTGAAACAGGAGATGGTCAGCAGTATCTTCCTGGTAACAACACAAAGTAATAAAAAACTGCGATTACTACCACTATGAGGCAATCTATGGAGACATGCTATATTCAGTAGTCAATTGATGGGCTGTGAAGATGTTCGTGATTAATTTTAAGTGCTTATTTATTACGTGTTTGACGATGAAGGAAAACATCGTGAGGAAAGCTGCATATATCAAAAATAAAAAGAATCGAAGACGTGAAGTCCAGCAACAGGCTACTCGGCGGACGCGATGTCAGTCGGACTAAGATGGAATGCCTCTTTTCTAGTAAAAATGGTCTCCGGTTCTCTACACTCACCATACAAAACACAGCAGCACTAAGCTGCTATTTTACGCTGGTGTTCTGGGAGAGCGTGGTTCTTCCCCGGTCAAGCCGACCCATTCATAGTACAACTATACTACTAATATACCATGTATAACTTCTAATTTGTTTCCCCCTGTCGCCTCTTATGATACTCACTGGATGATGTGGGGTAGTGGATATTCTTACATCGCCACTATACGATACGATACGTTATACTTTAGTTGTATTTTAAAGTCTCATTGAAGCATGACGAAGGTATATTCAAAATATAACCGACGTTTCGATTAACGTACGAATAGCATTTATGCCCAATTGCTATTCAAGAAACGTTTCGTTATTCGTTGCAATCTGTTTTATTATATGCGAAGCGCATGTGAAAATCATTTTTATTACTATTTGTTCGGGAACTTACGACCACTTAAAAATAAACAACTTTACCGTCGTAAGCTTTTAACTAGTAGGTATTTTGTTGTATAAATGGGTCATAAGGGACTACAATTTTTTTTAATGTAGGTCGGTATAAGGTATTAGAGAAGATACAGCCTACAGAAAAAATGTTCGCTTGGTGTATGCAAAGAACCGGGGACAATTTTTACTAGAAACGAGGCATTCCATCTACTAAGATGTTGTCGCCCCTGAGGTAGTCCTCAACGCATCTGCAATTTGGTACTTAACCTACGCTGTCCCGTGTACTACATATAGTTTATCTTATATTGTGTCTGAAAATCGGACAGTAAAAGTGTTAAATCGATGATAGATGTAGATGTCTATGGGCCACAGCAACCACTTACCATCAGGTGGACTGTGTGCTCGTTTGTCACCCTATCCTATTAAAAAAAATGCTTCCACCACTAAAACTCTAACATTCTGTTTAACCAAAAGGTTAAACATTGACCAAACTAAGCGATTCGGCTAACCTACCTTTTTTTTAAATGGGTAAATGCCTAGGCATACCCGCATCGCGGGGGCAAGGTCGGGTTATGCCGGACTCGCACCAACTAAAACCGTATGATGTTCCACCTTCGCCGCATATTAGCAGAGCCACGAGGACGTTCTCGCACACGACTAGTTTGTTACTGTTATTCCATAAAAATAAAAATAAAATGATTCAGTCAAAAATACCTTCTACACTGTATTTAAACCATTAAGTGGTAGCGTGAAGGAATCTAACACACTATATCCCACATTGAAAACTATTGTTTCGTTTTGATTTTCTATGAGCAATGATATGCATGTAAAACATTTTGCCAATCTTTTTACTCGAGTAGCCTGTGGGTATCATACAGGCGACGAGCTTACAGCGCCCTTCGCATTCAATACAACAACGTTTTTAGGATGCTGTTGGGACTACCGAAAATGTTCGCGGATGCTAGGAGGCTAAGCCAGATGGATTTCATGCTGTTATACGAAAGAAATCAGCCTCAATATTACAGCGTCTGCGAAACAGTAACAACAGCATTTTAAAAATGATCGCGGCGAGACCAGCTTGCCACTTTCAACGACATTGGGTAGAGCTGGCAATAGGATTAAAATTGAAAAACTGATAGATCTATAACTGGAGGCTAAGTTCCGCGGTTTCCCTGATTTCGGGATTTCTATTACGTCTGCCTCTTTCCAGGCAACCGGAAAGGAGCAGCTGGAAAGAAGAGAGTTAAAACTGCCTACTATGAGACATTCAGGCGGCGCAGAGTGTTGCTGATGCCATGGCGGCCGGGTGTTGATTTATTTTTGAGACTTTTGATGACTTCTGTGACTTCGTCAACTGTCACAGGATCTAAGGGGTCTCCCGTAGGTTGTATTGCAGACTTACGCTCAACCTTCGCTTTTACCTCTAGGAGGTGAGCGGGATCTGTAAGTTCATTGGAGGGTATGCATGGGCTTTCTTAACTGTCCGCGAGACATTCTGCCTTTTCAGAGTTGTCAAAGGCGAGATCGGGATTTCCTGGCCTAATGAGTGTGGTAAGTGGATGCTGTGACCCACAGACATCTACATTTATCCTTGATTAAGAATCAAAATCCAGATGCGTTGTCATCCCTGAGGACTAAGATGGAATGCCTCGTTTACAGTAAAAAGGGTCTCCGGTTATTTAGACTCACCATACGAAACACAGCAGCATTAAGCTGCTGCCGAACTCCTGGTTAGTTTATAAAGAGTTTTCATTTCATTTCCACTCCAGCTGGATTCAAACCTTAGACTTAATTCAATACTTAGAATACTTATCCATACAGACGAAACTAAAATAATAAATAGAATAATAGTAATAAAATATAAAGTAAACAGGCTTGGCCCAAGAATATTTAGGTTATGGTAGCCGTAAAAATGCGATTCCGCTTTATTGTTGCGACGGACTATTGAAATAGAACTGTTTTCATCATAGAAATATAAAAAAAACTGGTTAAAGCTATAGTTTTCATCATGAGTATCACGTATAAAATAGCGTAAAAATAAAAAATAAATATTTCCTTTTATTAATCCCATTTTTTCGCATTTAAAATTCCAATAGCGCATTTAGAAATAAAAACAAAATGGCGTTTACTGATTTCTTATATTCACGCGACCACTACACATTAAATTAAACTAGTTTTATGGATTAACGCTAGGGGTCATCGATCACTAATAAAAAAAAACTACATACACGATGCTATGATGCTGAGGTGTTTGACGTATTCGGTGTGTGTCAAACATCTGGACTTTTCTCAGACATGTTAGAAGATTAAAAACATAAGCAGGACACATTTATGATGCACTTTTATATTATTTATATATATATATATATATATATATATATATATATATATATATATATATATATATATATTAATAGGTAAATAGATATAATATAATTCATAAAAATAATAAATACATAAATCCAATTTTTTTATTTTGTTATACTATTTTTAATTGATGTGTCTATAAATGTTAAAATATTTAAGTATCTAATGATGTTTGTAACGTGTTGCAATAAATTATTTCTTGCTTTCGATATAATTACCTATATTCATTCAATAGTAATTGATTTATGTTAAAAAATACATAAAGTATATAAAACTATTTTTACGGATTTAATCGCGTTTAGTTTTAATATTTTTTTAATTACCGACCATGGTCGCTGCTAAGCACCCGAAACGTCGGGAATTAATGATAATTAGAATAAAACGCGAAACAATCCGTAAATATAGTTTTATTCAATGTGTAGTGTTCGATTAAATATAAGAAATCATTACAAAATACATAAAATACAAATTAATAATAAACCACTTTTAATATTTAATAGTAATGAAGTGCTCATACGCAATCGATTCACGTCACTAGAATTAATTGGCAGATTATAGAATAGGATGTATGATTCAAATGCTTGAGTCACATAAAACGGAGCTTTAAAAGCAACGGCTGGGGGCACGAACTTATCACAACAGTCCGGACTCTCGACGTGAATAGACAAGATGGCTACGAAAGTGATCCTTGTACTCTTTGTTAGCGTAATCCTTGCCGCCGCGCAAGAAGACTGCACGTGTGAGGACGAAAAAACACTGAACGAAGCAACCGACATCTTCAAATTCCTCAATGTACTGTCAGCTGATACAGAAAACAACAAATATCCCATATTACCGGCGCTCCTATCGCCTTTAGTGCCGTGCGGTAATTGTATAGAGAACAGCAGGAAGAAGCGCAAAATATTCCCCGAACAGGCTGATAATGATAGTGAAATTAATAAAAAAGAAAACGAAAACAATATGGCGGATGAGGAGAGTGAAGAGACGCATCCTTTCCCTGCGCACGCGGGTATCAGAAACAAATGCCCTCTTGGTTTCGTGAGGATCGGATTCATGTGTGTTAGTGCTGATCTATTGTAATTTTAGTGTTTTAAAGATCAAGACCGAAGACCGAAGACCGAAAACCAGTGCGCAAAAAACGTTTCTATTAGGTAATGTTTCTAAACTTTAAAATTTCATAAAAAGTCTTTAATCCTTTTTTATTCAGTGATTTCTTTTAAATGTCCCTCTTTACTTTTCTCTCTAAATTAAAGAAATATTTGCATTTTTAGAATTTATTTTTTAATACTGACGGCTCTGTGGCGCAGTATTAAAGGGCCGCGGGTTCGAATCCCGCACGACACCAGTATTTGTATGGCCTATAAATAATTGTTCCGGTTAAATGCTTATTTGTCCTTGTGAAATTTATGCATGTAAACTGCCCTCACGATACAGGAGAAAATCCTAGTGTGTGTAGTAAATAAAAATAGTGAAAATATTTTTAGAAGACTATTTTAAAATTTCGCAAAGATAATGTAAATTAAGTTACCGGTTAATTACATTATATAAGTTGTCATTAAAGACTACACCAAATTAGTGTAATAATATTATCAAATTGTAAATAATTAGCAAGTAATGTCACAAGCTTTAATTAGGCTAAGAGTTAATAAATAGTTATTTTTAGTAAATGCATTTTTATTACTACTTATTTAATGTACTATTTATCATTGGATAAATTATTAATAGTCATTAACCCACATTCATTAACAGCAAAAATATAATACGTTAAATATATAAAACAAAGTCGCTTCTCGCCGTCTGTACGCTTAGATCTTTTAAACTACGCAATTTATTTTAATTCAATTATCATCAATAGACCAAATGGTTAAAGAAAAAGGTTTATATGTATAATTCATATATTTTGTAATATAAAAATCAATTGCTGTCAGTTAGTGCCTCTAAAACACGAAAACGGCTGGAAGAGTTTTGATTAAAATTTTTGTGTACGTTTGACCCTAGATAGTTTTGATCCACAATTTGGACCATAAAGATGGCTATGTTGTCGAGATCCAGAAATCACCCGTGCGACGCCGGGGCGGTCGCTAGTATGTTTGAATTCGCAACAGTTAGTTTAGTTAGCTTTTATACGAAATAGAGCCATGCTGCAGCTATATTAGTAGTATACTTGTAGCACGAATGGGTCGGCTCGACCGGGGAAGGACCACGATCTCACAGAATACCAGCGTAAAATAGCAGCTTGACACTGCTGTCTTTCGTATGGTGAGTGTAGAGAACAGGAGACCCTTTTTACTGGAAAAGAAGCATTCCATCTTTGTCCTCACGGGTGACAACGCATCTGTATTTTGATTCGTAATTGAGGATAGATGTAGATGTCTATGGGTCATAGCAACCACTTACCATCAGGTGGACAGTATGCTGGTTTCCCTATCCTATAAAAAAGTTATTATAGTTAAACATATGAGAATGTTATCTATATCAACGTTTATATTTCGATCAAACTCATGCTCAGCTTAGACTAAATAGTATTGATGAAAATTTTAAAATATAAGATTTACACCAGATATGGGAACATTATTTAATCTGTGGCCATGCTAACAAGTACATTGAAATTGTAATTTAAAATATACCAATACCCTTTGAGATAGTACAATAAAGCAAATGTTAGTTAGTCGCATGTTACTATCATGTATTACATAACTACAATGGGGTCAAATTTGGTTAACCTACATAAAATGTCTATTATGAGCCGACTTCGAAAACGGAGATACACAATTCGAGTGATGCTTTTAGGGTTCCGTACCCAAAGGGTAACCAACGGGACCCTATTACTAAGTCTTCGATGTCCGTCCGTCTGTCTGTCAGCGGGCTGTATCTCATGATCCGTAATAGGTAGACGGTTTAAATTTTCACACAATGTGTATTTCTGTTGCCGCTGTAACAACAAGTAATAAAACTTATAATAAATTAAAAATTAAAACGAACGAAACGACGGTAGGGAACCCTTCATGCGCGTTTCCGACTCGCACTTGGCTGGTTTTATTTTGTATTTTTTTTTAAATAGAGTCGCCATTTGAGAATCAATTTTGAAGATTCTTTTTATTAAATAGGTTTCTTTTTTGTTGTTCAGGGGTGGCAAAGTAGAGGATAAAGTTTTTAATGTTACTGTTTAGGCAACATTGAGATTGTGATATATTGCTTAGTCCATTCAAAAGGGTAAAAAATAAAATAAAAAAGTAAGAGCCAACTTCAAAGAACATAAAATAATAAATTTTATTTTTTACATTTTTCATATTTTTACACGAGACCACATGAGAAGCATCAGCTTTCAAATAAAAATAGAATCATCGAAATCGGTTCACCCAGAAAAAAGTTATGAGGTAACACACAAAAAAACATACAGTCGAATTAAGGACCATCTCCTTTTTGAAGTAGATAGAAAATGGGTTCCGGTTGTCGCCACTCACCATAGCATGAAATACCACGCACTGTAAGTGCGGTCCTTCCCCGGTGAAGCCGACTATTTTTGTAGCAAAAGTTTAGACTATACACACGTCCCACTGCTGGATTATGGTGCAATAATACTGTCACTTTGCTTCAGTGCGCGATGGAAAACTTACATATAACATACATAATACATAAACACTCACGCCTATCAAACAGAGGGGTAGGCAGAGACTGCGGACTTCCACTTGGCACGATCCTGGCACACCTCTCTCGCCTCCTCCACATCCATATACCTACGCATGACATGCTCGTCGTTTAAGGTTAATTTAGCCCATTTTTAATACCTCGCCAATTTGGTCGATAAAACTTCGCCTAGGGCGGCCCTTCCCTACTCTGCCGTTCACTACTACAACATAAATTTGCTTTGTCACTCTTTCCTCGTTCGTTCTTTTTACATGACCAAACCACCGAAGCATTCCTTTCTTAATCCTGGTTACAACATTATCTTGCAAATAACACTCTTCTCTTATCACACAATTTCTCACACTCTCATTCAGTTTCAAGCCTAAAATACTCCACAATTTCTCACTCTGTCATTCAGATTCAGCCCTGACATACTCCTTAATTACCGCATTTCTACAGTATTTATTCTACTCTCGTGCTTCTTCAAATTTACATATCTTTGAAATATCTTATTCCTCAAACATGCGGGTTTCCTCACGATGTTTTCCTTCACCACTGAGCATATGGTAAATCAGCGCTTAAATTTCGATTAACAATTGATTGGCGTAAGCGGGGACCGAAGCCGGGCTGCTCGCGTATTGTTAAATTTACAGCTAGCACTTTATCTTTAAACCACCGCGACTCCGCCGAAAGAAGCGTCAGTAACCTAATAGCAGGACTCGGACCGCGAACTCGAAAGTTTGAATCCGGCATTCGACTCATGACGTGAACAACTTCTAACACAAGCATTTTAAGCTTACCAGAAGTGATTTTAAGGGAATATTAATAATGTTTAATAGTATTACTAATATTAAAAAAAAATTCTAAGTATAAATTGGTATAATAGCGAAAAATATCATGGGCAAATAACAAAAATAAAATAAATATTTTTGTTAACACAAGCATTTTAAGCTTACCAGAAGTGATTTTAAGGGAATATTAATAATGTTTAATAGTATTACTAATATTAAAAAAAACTCTAAGTATAAATTGGTATAATAGCGAAAAATATCATGGGCAAATAACAAAAATAAAATAAATATTTTTGTTAACACAAGCATTTTAAGCTTACCAGAAGTGATTTTAAGGGAATATTAATAATGTTTAATAGTATTACTAATATTAAAAAAAACTCTAAGTATAAATTGGTATAATAGCGAAAAATATCATGGGCAAATAACAAAAATAAAATAAATATTTTTGTTAACACAAGCATTTTAAGCTTACCAGAAGTGATTTTAAGGGAATATTAGTAATGTTTAATAGTATTACTAATATTAAAAAAAAAAACTCTAAGTATAAATTAGTATAATAGCGAAAAATATCATGGACAAATAACAAAAATAAAATAAATATTTTTGTTAAGTTTATAAACATAATAAAAATATAAATAAATAACATGCATAGATTTTTCAACTAAAGTTTGTATTTTAAACTGTTTATCTCCATTGTAACACAGACATAAAGTACGCAAACCAGACAGGGAATGGATGGCGCGCGACGCGTTCATTATTATCCTGGAGCAGCGCGGGAAAATCTCAACACGTCATGCCATGTCTGAGTCATATCTATTTTTATATAATTATCTGTATTATTATAACAAGTGCTTATTATAATATCCTAATACTGACGCTCTAAGACCACGCTCTCACAGAAAGCTGGCGCCAAAAAGCAGCATAATAAATAGAATACTACTTTACAGTTTACTTTATATAATAAATAGAATACTCCTTTACAGTTCAGGCTGCACGCCTTTGGAACTCCTTGCCTGACGACATCAGAAAGGCTCCCAATAAGTTTGCTTTTAAAAAGTTGGTGCGTAATCATCTGTTAAAGACAACGCTTCTTAGATGAATCATCCATGTCATTTATATTTTAGACGTATATATTTATAGTTATTTATATGTATTATTTGTATATGTATGTTGGTATGAATATATGTATGCTTATGTATGTACGTATATATTTGTATACATGTATAAATAGGATATATTTTTATAGTTTATTTATTGTATATATTAGTAAAATGTATATATAACGTAATTAATTATAAATTTCTATTTTGTTTTTATTCTATATTGCTACACCTACTTCACATTCTCACCACTCCATGGGTTGACTGGTAGAGAATGCCACAAGGCATTAAGTCCGCCCTTTGTATTCTTTTAGATTAAGGAATGCAATAAAGAATAAATAAATAAATAAATACTAAAGTTAAAAGTTAAAGTTACAGCCATTATACATCCCACTGCTGCGCACAACCCTCCCCTCATTTCTCATGGGACCTATACACCATCGGCCATGATGGACGAATTCTAGCGATCACGATCGTGTAGAGGGCATAATCGTCTATAACTGCCCATGGTCGGTAATGATCGAGCATAATGGCCGCCGTGTCGGTTTTTCGGACAATCATCAAATGAAGTTCGGCTATGATCGTGCGCGCGTCTACATGATCGCCGAACGCCGATGCTCTATAAACTAACTTTGTTCTATTTCGATGTATAGTTAACATCCACCTTTTTTACTTCCTTTTTTAGCACCAGACTTTTATGGTGTACATTAATTAATAGTTATATTATAAACTAATTAAATAAATAGCGGTTTATACGTGGTAGAGCTATGCTGCAACTATATTACTGGTATAGTTGTAGCAAGAATGGGTCGGCTCGACCGGGGAAGGACCACGCTCTCACAGAATATCAGCGTAAAATAGCAGCTTAACACTGCTGTGTTTCATATGGTGAGTGTAGAGAAGCGGAGACCCTTTTTACTGGAAAAGAGGCATTCCATCTTAGTCCTCACGGCTGACAACGCATCTGCATTTTGATTCGTAATCGAGGATAGATGCAGATGTCAATGGGCCACAGCAACCACTTACCATCAGGTAGACTGTGTGCTCGTTTGTCACATTGAAAAAGCTTCTACTGTTTCAACGTCCATCTTGGACAGATGACAATACAAATATGTAGGACGCACGATTGTGTGACCAGCCGCGCAATGATTGTGAGAATCATGCACCATTCTGTGGTTGTCAGTCGTGGCCGATGGTGTATAGGCCCCATTTGAGGGTGAATAGAATATTAGAACAATTATATTCAGTATCTATACACATAAATAAAATTGAAGTGTATGTCTGTAACATCGATATAACTGTATTTTATTGAGCTCAGGGGGCTATCTGCATGTAATTAAGATATGAATAATCATTTTTAAATTTTCTGTCTGTCTGTCTGTTGACTAATCATTGGAATGGCTGTATCGATTGTGATGAAGACAAAAAATCCGTAACGAAGATATCCTCTGCGGATATCCTGAATATGAGATGAGTAACTGACATAGCCCAGCGGATAAGTAGGCTGAAGTGGCAATGGACCGGCTTCTTAGCTCGAAGAACCAAAAACTAATGGGGAGGAAAGGTTTTAGTGTGGCATCCTCGTACTGGCAAACGCAGTGTCGATCTGATGATTCGATGGATACAGGTGGCTCAGGACCGTACTTAGAGACAATTTATAGGGGAGGCCTATTATCAGCGGTGAACTTCCGATGGGTAGTAAATATAATTTTTTCAATAAAGGTTATTATACTACTAAAGACTACATGATTGATAATAACTACATGGTGATCGCTACTACACTGTTTGTAAACGTTTTCAAACTTAATTGTATAAAATAGTATATTGTAAATTGATGTTTTAAAAAACGCCCCGCTGGGTTTCTTTCTGATTTTTCCGAAAGGATCGAAGTTTTTCCGTACCAGTGGTAAAGCTTAAATGACTTTGAATAAGTATTCTTGTGACGTATATTGAATAAATATGATTATATTCTTTTCCTGTTACTAAGGATAACTCTAAAAGTACTGGTCAGACCTTGATTAAATTTAACTGGGACTACATGAGAAGCACATCAAAAAAGCATATCAAATAGAAAAAGAATCGTCAAAATGTGTTCACCTAGATAAAAGTTCTGAGGTAACACACATAAAAGAATACAGTCGAATTGAGTACCTCCTCGTTTTTTTTTTAATTATATTTTACCGCAAGATTTTAATAAGAGTGATAATCTTTAATATCATTGCAATGCGCATACTATAAGGGAAGCATTTTTTTACCTGCTAGAGCCACGATACAACAGACCAGGATCTTTTTTTTTTATAGAAATAGGGTGACAAACGAGCACTCAATTCACCTGATGGTAAGTGGTTGCTGTAACCCATAGACATGTACATCTATCCTCATTTGCGAATCAAAATTCAGATGCGTTGTCAGCCTTGAGGAATAAAATGGTATGCCTGTTTTCCAGTAAAAATGGTCTCCGGTACTCTACACTCACCATACGAAACACAGCAGCATTAAGCTGCTATTTTACAATGATATTCTATGAGAGCGTGGTCCTTCCCCGGTCGAGCCGACCTATTCGTGCTACAACTATACTATAAATATAACTGCGGCTTGGCTCTACCACGTACAAAACATAGCTCTCACAGAATAACAGCATAAAATAGCAGCATAGTGCTGGAGATCTGGAGATTCTATGCCTTGAGGGGTGACAATAAATTCTCGTTTTGTTTGTAATGTCCAACAGTAGGACGAATATAGGCTGTACCTTAATTTTTTCACTTTAAAATAAATTAAAAGATTATTGCCATAAATTAATTTACAAAGTTACATTGACCTCAAGGCAACCTTGACAATACAAGTAATTAATAGGGACCTTGAGAGTTAAAGAGTAGGTCAAAGGATAAGTTAGTTAATTGTAAAACATTAACTTGGTTTTTCAATAAAGCTCAAGGCATAATGTGCTTAGTTAGGGTTGCCGCTCGTGCTTTATAATTGATACTATTTTTGCCGACTTCAAAAAGGCGACGGTACTCCATTCGACTGTATGTTTCTTTTAAGTGTGTTACCTCATAACTTTTCACTGGGTGAACCGATTTCGATGATTCTTTTTTTATTTGATAGCTGGTACTTCACTTGTGGTCCCATATGATCAAAAGATCCAATTTGATCAAGGTCAGACCAATACTTTTTCAGTTAGGTATTCTTAATAATTTATATTGAAGTCGGCTGTACAAAATTTTAAATTTTTAATTATTTTTATTGAATGAGAGTAGATAAACGAGTACACAGGCACCTGATGGTAAGTGTATGCTGTGGCCCATACTACATTTATCCTCAATTAAGAATCAAAATGCAGTTGCTTTGTCAACCCTGAGGACAAAGAAGTTTCCAATAAAAAGGGTCTCCGGCTCTCTACCCTCACCATACGAAACACAGCAGCATTTAGCTGCTATTTTACGCTGGTATTCTGTAACAGCCAGGTGGAGTCGACCCATTCATGCTAGAACCATAATATAGCTACACTGTGGCTCTACCACGTATAAAAGTAATATATTAAAACTGAAGAAGGGATGAACACGCTGGAAAGTCTACAAAGAACTATAATAAATTGAAAATAAATAATGTGAGTCTTCAATGAGGGCCATCCACGACTTTTTCTGCTACCATGGCAGCGCCACTTAAAAGTGAGGTAATAATATTTGACAGATTTCATAGCGGGGAAGTTAATTTGTTCGGAAAATGTAAAAGTTATTGTTTCTTTCTGTACTATTAGCTATATTTTTTATCAATAACATTAAAAATAAATAAACCAAACCACAGATATTCATAAAAGTAGAAAAATTAAATAAAGTTAAAAATGTTCCTAAAATTAAAGAGCAAACCACTGACGCATTGTTTTGTGTATTCATATAATACTCAAGAAACTGATAAACTTTTATTAAAAACAACTTCTCAATTAAATTACATTGTATAACAAAAAACTTTACATCAGTGTCGACTAGCGACATCTGGTGAGCAGAAAATTATTATCGCTCATTAGAGAAAAAAATAAAATGCTCTTTACCAGTTCGATCTAAGCATCATTATTGCTAGATCTAGATTGTGTTGGAAATAATTTTTGTATTTTTTTATTACGATGCAATTTTAAAATAAATAGAATCAGAGGTTACTTTGCGGAAACTGTATAGAGTAAAATGAGAAAATAAATTAATAAAGAATCTAGTGAAAAATACCAATGGTGTGCGTTACCTAGTTTGAAGAATACCTCACTCTCTCCCGAACCCACGTGCATTATCGTTGCTACCACTGAACCCAACACCACTATTACAACACAACACAAAAGAACACACCACTGACGATAATGCGACCCGTATTTCGCATCGAAACGATGCGTCATCATAAAAAATAGACTGCAATGACTACAAAAAAACCAAAGTTTAAGCGGAATGTGTGTAGGCTGTAACTTTTTTTCTTTACTTGCAATTGTGATATGAGTCAATAAGATACAGCATATATACATCCCGCATGGGCACGGGCCTTCTATCATTTCTGAAATGGTTTTTCCCGCCGCGATGCTTCAATGCGTGTTGACGATCAATTGATATATATTATGTAATTCATAATAACAGAGTCATTAATTTTGTAAGGTGTGTCTAGCTGTTCCCCGCGACTTCGCCTGCGTGGATTTTTTTTAAAATATCCGCAGAACAGCACTAGGAAGTAGAATCAAAGATATGATGTGGTGACAAGTCTCGTTCTATAACAGCATACTCGCCGGCTATGCATGCTGATTCCAGAAAAATCCTTCCCACTATGTAAACGCCTTTTCCAGGAATCTACTATTTACGATCAGATAAAAAAATACATGGCGGACAGTATGAAAATATAGCCCATATTATCCCGTCGGTGTTATAAGAGGCAACAGTCTTCCTAATAAGCAACATTACCAAATATTCCCCCCCCCCCACCTATGAGACAATGTTATGGGGTGGGGGGGCTATGTTCAGCAATGGACTTTCATAAGCTGTAACGGGAACGGTAAAGAGAATAAAGGGTTACCAAACCAGCTCCAAATTCAGTAATCATGTCAGGTCACCATTCTTACGCGGGTCTCTTTCAGAGTATCGGTGAGATTGTATGGCATCCAACGTGAAACTATGTTCTCACACGAAGCGGTTTGTGTAAAAACTTGTAAACTCTTTCAGATTCCATCTGCAATATGTGTTAAATATCTTCATGTGTAATTCGTCTATTCTCTTCAAAAAACTTTTACTGCTAATTAAGGAAGGAAACATCCTTCTGTAACAGCCGCCAAAAGGCGTCGACTTCTTTCTTCATCTCGCAAAGTTAGTGGACCGTGCCGAAATTTGTTACTTCTACCAGCGATACACGGTTATGTTAGAGGGCTCTTTATTCATAAATGTTATTTGAAGTCTATCAAATGATTCGTCTTTTAGGCGACATTTGAAATCGTAAAAACCAAATTTATTTGGCGAAAATTTTTCTGACGTAAAAACTCAACTTTTCTATTAACCTCGTAAAATGTGTGGAGGTAAATTTGAAATTGGAACATAATACGTATTTTTACTTGTAAAAGTAATCTCGTGTTCACCGTTTGCTCTTTTTTTTACTAAGATTTTTAGCTTGGATATAAGTCATTTAGCCACGTTTTCATTTATCTCACTATCAAGTGAATTCTTTATAGTACATTGCTTTACAATATGCTGATGCGTCATATTGCGTAATTTTTGGGAGATTTTGACGGCAACTTGAGTCAACCGACAGTTGGCGATAATATCTTAAGGTGTCTAAGCAGACAGAAACCTTATCTTGAGATTCACATCACCATCGGAGCACTTGTTAGACCGTTTCCACTTATACTTCATATGCGCAGACATTTAATACACAAAATCGCAACACTTTTACATATCAACATCCACTTCAAACTATTATTTAAACAACAATACAGGAGCAACCCGCCGCCAGTCAAGTTCCCGCCAAAACTCACGTCTTCACTGTTTGTTGACAATAAATTATAACTGGCCAGTGTATCATACAAACAACTATTTTTTTCGCAAAACTTTCTGCATGGTCTTTCGTACGTCAGTATGTTTTTGTAGACTTCACACGTCCACGAAACTCACACGTTTTCCTTCCTCGCCGAATACCCAGAGGTGTAAAATATCCAGAACAACGCTAAAAGCAGCGTCAACGATGTGACAAATCTGGTTTGAAATTGCCAATCTATCTGCCAAACCCAAATGACTCCAGCAAATTTATGCCACTGTGTAAAGGCCTTTTCCAACATTAGACTACTAATGAGATGGCAAAGTGTAAAATAATAGGTTAATTTATTGGGTAATGTCGTCGCATTAACAAGTCAACAAATCTGCAATAGAGCCGCGTCATGCCGTTTCTATTTCCCTATGAAAAGGGACAGTAGACTTACGACCTGTATTGCGATCATATTAATAGGTTCCCACTTTAATTTTTTCTTATTATATAACATTTCACAATGTTAAATATAAATAATAAATGACTGTCACATATTATTCTTCTATAATAGCATGTAACAAGCAGTAGTAAGAGATTATATAATTTATATTGCTTTTAAATATCAATTATCTACCATAACACATCCTTATTAAATAGTAGAAAATACTTTAAAATGCTTATGGTAAAAATGTAATTTCATATGTTCGATATGGTTAAATGCCTAATTTTATTAAAACCAACATCTATATATGTCACACATTCTACATAATATGTACGTAAGTACTAAATATTATATTATACATTAGTAAATTATTTTAATACGTATGACTTTGAAATAAAATGTAGCTGTATTACTCAGCGCCAGCCAGTGTGACGTCACGGCGCTTAGGAGATCCCTGTTGACCGGTTGACGCCGCGTCGGGGAAAATGGACGGCGCGTTACGTCATGCGGTTGTGTCGTTTTTGGCGCGCTTCTTGTATCCGTTCTTACGTATGTTTTTTTAAGTATTCTTTATGACAGATTTTAAATATTTTTATTAATAGATCCGTTACAATTTTTATTTAAGAAAAAACCATTTATTCATGTTTTAACATGATACTATTGCGCAATTTAATATTTTAAAATTCTCACACAATTCTGCTTCACAAGTAGTAAAATATGTAAAAAGCTAAAGATAATAAGCGATTGCAATATGTTTATGCAACATTTGATTTCGGTATATTCATTCTTGATTTTTAGGGTAAAGGAAAAAACGGAACCCTTATAGGATCACTTTGTTGTCCGTCTGTCTGTCTGTCAAGACCCTTTTTCTCAAGAACGCGTGGAGGTATCAAGCTGAAATTCATATCAAATACTCAAGTCTACTGTCCCTTAGAGCTACTGAAATACTTAGTCTACTGTCCCTTAGAAAAAATCGAAACTTCTAAGCCAACGCAATCAAAAGATACAGCAGTTTATGCCGCAAATTTTCGACATTCGCAAGGGAATCAAAACCTACAGGGTACTTCCCGTGAACTCAGAATCTTAACATTTGGTACGAAGCAACTTTTTATAGCACAGATAAAGGAAAAATTGCGAAAAGCATACATTTTTAGTAACATCATATAATAAAAATATTTTTAATAATTTTAAACTTATATACCTACGGACTAGAGAAGCCATTCCGAACATTGACTATGTTCAACTGAACTGTAGTGCAATCCATACAAACTAAATATTGCATAAATTGAAGATTTGTGAATTCCATAAAATAATTATTATTTTGTTTTATTTAGAAATATGTTTGTTTAGATTAAATTAAGATATTTTATATTAAATTCTTATATTTATTTTATATTAATATCTTATTTTATATTAAATTAAAGTCATCGCGCATGCGCGACTACTACTCCCGCGCATGCGCGAAGACAGAGTAGAACACAATTTTTGTTTGGAATGGCTTCTCTAGTACGTGGTACATATAACT
This sequence comes from Parnassius mnemosyne, assembly GCA_963668995.1. NCBI lineage: Eukaryota > Metazoa > Arthropoda > Insecta > Lepidoptera > Papilionidae > Parnassius > Parnassius mnemosyne. Next base: position 27,390,135 of record CAVLGL010000092.1, read on the forward strand.
CAATGCCTACGGATTTGTTCGGAACCCAAGGTGCGCGAGTCTGACTCGCACTTGGCCTTTCTTTTATAGTATAACGGTCACAAACGAGCACACAGTCCACCTGATGATAAATGGATGCTGTAGCCCTTAAATATCTATATTTATCTTCAATTAAGAATCAAAATGCAGATACGTTGTCAGTAAGAAAGATCTCCGGTTCACTGCGCTCACCATACAAAACATCAGCATTAAGCTGCTATTTGCCCGCCGGTATTCTGTGAGAGCGTGGTCCTATCCCGGTCGAGCCGATCCATTCGTGGTACAACTATAATATAGCTGCAACGTGGCTCTCCACGTGCAATTAATAAATTAAATAATGTATTTAAATATTAAATTCAAATATGTGAGCAAAATATTTAATATTTCACTTATATTATTGAACTGAATACATTTCCTAATTGAGCTGACCGATTTACCTGCTACAGTCAATACCTACGTGACTCTACATTCATACCACTAGACGAGCTTCATAACTTATATCATTTTCCAGTAGGTACGATGTGATGGACTTCATTTTTATTAATAACTGGCTTTACGGCTCTGAGTTCTAGCCCTTCTGAGCCTGAAGTTACAATGCATAATTTCCTTCATAGTACACTACTTCACAATATGTTGATGCATCAGATTATGTAGCTCTTGGAAGATTTTGATGGCAACTTGAGCCAACAGACAGCTGACAGTTGGCGATGATATCTCAAGGCGCCTAAGCAGATAGTCACCTTATCTTCAGAATTACATCACCATCAGAGCACTTGTTTCACCGTTTTCACTAATAGTTCACATGCGCACTTAATACACAAAATCGCACCACTTTTACGTATCAAAATCCACTTCAAACCATTATTTAAACAATCATACAGGAGCAGCAATTCGTCGCCGGTCAAGTTCCCGCCAAAACTCGACGGACTTCATATATTCTCTAATTATATAGTTTAATTTCTGAAACATGTAGGTTAACATATTTTTTTAAACGGAGTGTGCAGCAAAATAAAATGTGCCTTGGATAGGTGGAAAATCCGTCACACGATTTCATCCCGTGGGATCTCGTAAGACAAGACATTGAATTTGTTTTAAAGAATAGGGGTCTCAAACGAGCACACAGTTCACCTGATGGTAAATGGATGATGTGGCCCATAAACATCTACATCTATCCTTGACGAAGAATCTAAATTCAGAAGTTGTGACCCTTGAGGACTAAGATGGAATGCCCCGTTCCCAGGAAAATCTGTCTCCGGTTTTCTACACTGATCATATGAAATGCATTAAGCTGCTATTTTACGCAGGTATTCTGTGAGAGCGCGGTTCTTCCGTGGTTGAGTCTTTCATTCGTGCTACATCTACAAAATAGCTGCAGCATGGTTTTACCACATTTAAAAATAGTAAAGATGGCGATAATACTAACTAGTAGTATATATAGTAAGTGGTATTCCACCAAGTGTTGGTTACAAGACCGAATACAGGACGCCATAGGAATACGAGACAGAAACAGAAACAGAAACTTTTTTATTCAATATAGATTATAAATAATACTTATTGAAAGTCACTCTTTTGTATAATTATCACTGGTTCGAAAAAAAACCTCTGTCCTGGGAAGAACCAGCAAGAAACCCAGCGGGATTTTTTTTTTAAATAACAGCTTACAATCATGTATGTTACACAAATTAATAACACAACAAATTAGAAATAGCTTGGTAGCGATCACCTCATTTCCAGGGGTTATTATCATCTATAAATTCAATTTAATATTATAATAACCCTTTTTATACAATCTTAGTTTAACAATGTTTTTGAACTTTGAGCAGGTCAAACTTTGTATATTTTCTGGAATTTTGTTGTAAAAGCGTTATACATCGCCCCAAGAATGAATTACTGACTCGATGGAGTCGAGTAACTGGTACTACTAGCTTGTGTCTGTTCCTAGTATTTACAGAATGAATATCACTTATTTTTGTAAAACTACTTTTATTTTTGTGTACGTACATTACATTTTCATAAATGTATTGAGAGGCCAAAGTTAATATATTAAATTCCTTAAATATTTGTCGCAGCGACTCTTTAGGCTTTAAATCATAAATTGCTCCAAAAATCATAAGATCAAAAGCGATCGCCAGTCATCCCGCCAAGCGTGGTGATAATTATAATACCTTCCTATAGGCCCGTGTCCAGTTGACCGTGTAGTGGCGATGTAAGAATATCCACTACCTCATATCACCCCGTGGATGTTCCAAGAGGCGACAGAGGGAAACAAACCAGGAGGCACAGAAAGCGTCTGTTTGTAATGTCAAAATAACTGCTTTTCACTAAATTAACTTATGAAAGTATATATTATGGTACTTATAACAAAAGAACTATCTGTCTGCCTGTTTGTTTCGGGTAATCTTCGAAACGGCTGGACAGATTTTGACGGGACTTTCACTGTCAGATAGCTGGTCTTATAAGGCGTAACTTAGGCTACTTTTATCTTAGGAATCCATGAAATCCAATCGTAATAAATTTCACGTCAACATCGTAACAAAGTCGCGGGGAACAGCTAGTAACAAACAAAACATAAAAGTAACTATGGAAAATATCAACTATCAGGCAATCTATACGTGGTAGAGCCATACTGCAGCTATATTACTAGTATAGTTGTAGCACGAATGGGACGGCTCGATAGGGTAAGGACCACGCTCTCACAGAATACCAGCGTAAAATAGCAGCTTAACACTTCTGTGTTTCGTATGGTGAGTGTAGGGAACCGGAGACCCATTTTACTAAAGAAGAGGCATTCGATCTTCCTCACGGGTGACAACGCATCTGCATTTTGATTATTTATTGAGGATAGATGTAGATGTCTATGGGTCACAGCAACCACTTACCAGCAGGTGGACTGTGTGCTCGTTTATCACCCTATCCTATTAAAAAGTTACTGGCCATTGTTGGGTTAAGTGTCCACGCGCTGCAGTAGTCACTTAACAATAAGTGAACTGTAAGTTCGTTTGTCATTTTATTTTTATATTATATGTATTGGTTTATCACTAAACGCAATAGTAATTGTGGCAAACTATGAAGGAGATCTATGTTCACAGGTAGACTTTTATAGGCTGTAATGGATGGATAGACGATTAAAACTACTAAGAAATTACAGTATTTAACCTGACATGCAAGTAAAAAACAATGTCGAGAAATGGTTCCGTTATATTTTTAGAGAAATAACTGTAATTATAAAAGTTAAAAATATTGCGTGCAACTGGCTACCGCTGTACTTCACTGAACTGTAATAAGGTCGGCCATGTTGGTTAGGTAAAGTTACAATTCGTGAGCACGTTCACGTTCAGAAAATGGACACGCAATAAAATTACACATTTTACTTTTTACTTTAGAATATTTTACTCTCATATTGGAACCGTTACCATTACAGCCTATAAAGTCCACTGCTGAACATATGCCCCACCCATAAATTGCCTCATAGGAGGGATATTTGCCATAGTTGTAATGTTACTGTTGATTTGAAAATTTCACCTCTCAGTGGGACATGAGCTCCTGGTGGATTATCTTCTATACATCCATCGATTACAGCCTATAAAATCCACTGCTGATCAAAGGCCTCGCCTTAGATTTCCTTTTAAGAGGGATAATTGCCATTATTGCCACGCTTGGCAGGCAGGTTGGCAATCACAATTTTTGAAGTAAGAACTTCTTTAGCTGCGTTGACCGATTTTTAGTAGCGGAAAAACTTGTAGGTTCACGTCACCGACGACCTCAACATGCTCGTGACGTATTGCGCTTGCTTCTTTAGCCGTGTGGAGCGATTTTTGGTAGGGGAAAAACTTATGGGTTCGCGTCACCGATGGCGTCGACATGCTCATGACGTATTGCGCTTGCTCCTTTAGCCGCGTGGAGCGATTTTTGGTAGGGGAAAAACTTATGGGTTCGCGTCACCGATGACCTCGACATGCTCGCGACGTATTGCGCTTGCTCCTTTAGCCGCGTGGAGCGATTTTCGGTAGGGGAAAAACTTGTGGGTTCGCGTCACCGATGACCTCGACATGTTCGTGACGTATTGCGCTTGCGCGCAATGTCTAGTGTATGTATGTATACGCATATATTATTGAGTTTTCACTTCTGTCGGCAGTCCTTATTGCTGTCTCTGTTTTTTTTATGTTTAGACGTTATTAGGGAGACGCTGTTGCCCATATCCTGATTTGTTTTCTTCTGTCGCCTCTTTCAATACTATTGGGATAATATGGGATAAGATAAGAAAAGATACTTTATTTACTAAAACATATGTGAGATATACATTGCATGGGCAGAGGTATATTCTTGGTGTAAGTGTTATTAGTATCAACATGTCTTACCGATTTAGATTATTAGTTTTCATTTAACATTAGCAGTCTATTAATATACAGAGTCAGTGAAATTATTACTTACAATTATAATTAAAAATATATGTATGTATAAGGCAATTATATAATGTCAAAATTTATCATTGAGAAAATAAGTTACAGTGTAATAGCATTTTTCAATTAAAAGGTTTTTGAATTTATTTTTAAAAAGGGGTAATGGATATCCTTACACCGTCACTACACGGTATGTTGGAAGTTTCTCTTATATTGTAAAGGCATTCTACTACTACCTGGTAGGATTTTTTTCTATCTAGCAGTCTGTCTATTTAGGTAACTCCCTCTTACCTATTTCTACCGCCAAATAGCAGTTCTTGCACTTGTAGACAGAGTCAGTATAATTACAGGCTCAGATTTTTAAAAAAATTACGCTCTCAGAGGTGACAAAACTAATGTAGCCTTTTTTGATTCGATCGTAAGTTTGTTATCACTTCAGATTTATAAAGAAACAAGCTGTTCCCCGCGCCTTCGCCCGCGCGTAATTTATACGATTGGATTTCATGGGTTTTAATTTTTTGCGCGGAAACCTAATTCTTTTTCTAAAATAAAAGTAGCCTAAGTTACTTCTTATAACATCAGCTATCTGCCAGTGAAAGTCCGGTCAAAATCGGCCCAGCTATTTCATTGATTAGCCGGAACAGAGACAAAAATTTTTAAAATTGCTTTTTGTTATAAGTGCGGTATATACTTTCATATGTATTTAGTAAAAAGCTGTTATTTTGACATTACAAACAGACACTACAATTTAATTTATTTGTATGGATACCTACCTTTCGTTTCGTGTACCTTACCTGCCGTTTCGGAGATTTGCCGGATCAAACAGACAGACAGACAGAAAGACAAACCGTCAGAAAGACAGACAGACAAAAATTTTAAAAATCATGTTTTTGTTATATAAGTATATATGTATACTTTCATATGCATATGTATATAAGTATACTTTCATATGCATATAGTAAAAAGCTGCTATTTCAACATTACAAACAGACACATAAATTTTATTTATCTGTATAGATATATAGTACGTGAGGGTAATATTGTTATCCGGTTATTATAATCACTTTCTTATAATTCAAAAACTACAGCCTTGTGTGCATAAATGGCTCTGTGATACGACAGCTCTTCATCAAATAATAAAGGGTCAAAAGGGCGCTGCTTTATCGACGCCATTTTGACAATTGACATTATTGTAAATATTTTAGTCAATTTTAGTATTGTGTAGAATAGTTATTTTTTTAAGTTGATTTTTCAAAGTGTTCCTAATTACTAGCAAAGCTTGTTTGCTATTTTTTTTCTTAATATATTAGTTATAGTATACGACTTTGTTTTTGTCTCTGTCCTCCTTCTAGTTTTGGTTTTATAGGGCGGCAAAGTTTAAGGTGACCGTATTATCCTCACCTACCTTATACATAGATAGATTGTATTTAGACAAATATCCAGACATAATTTTTAGAACATAGAAATGGTTGTTGAATACGTGTAACAAGCCCGCGACCTGCATCCGAATATTTATTCATTGAGCTAACAAGTCTTAAATTAGATAATCCACAATTTCATTTAGTAACTAAACTAGAGATAGAAATTAGTCATCTACGCAGCACACAAATCAAGTGTACGAGTGTGTGCGCAAGCATAGGTACACTCTCTACTCCCTCATTCTCATAGTACGATAGGATGGTATTACGTCGCGAACGGAAAGAGAGCAGACACACCAACTTCCTGATTACAGACCGCTAATGTATATATTGACTATAATAATTTATTAACATAAATACGTGGTAGATTCAACGTGGTAGAGCCATGCTGCAGCTATATGATTGGTATTGTTGTAGCACGAATGGGTCAGCTCGACCGGGGAAGGACCACGCTCTCACAGAATACCAGCGTAAAATAGCAGATTAACGCTGCTGTGTTTCGTATGGTGAGTGTAGAGAACCGGAGACCCCCTTTTACTGAAAACGAGGCATTCCATCTTAGTCCTCACGGGTGACAACGCATCTGCATTTTGATTCGTAATCGAAGATAGATATAGATGTCTATGGGCCACAGCAACGACTTACCATCAGGTGGACTGTGTGCTCGTTTGTCACCCTTATCCTATAAAAATAAAACCAATAATTAATTTTGGCCCACCTCGAGACTCGAACCGAGACCACATGATCAGCAGTTCCGGTTACGACCACTGCACTTATTAGGCAATCATATCGACACATGAGACATTCAGAATATCATGCTTCAGTCTTAAAAACCGAAACATCTGATAGATACTGAGTCAAACACGCAAGCACTAGGTTACATCCATGTCTAAACTAATAAATTACCACAAGTGTAGAGATTCAGTAGGCCTCCTTTACTGCTACCTCTGGGCTGCGAACATCATTTTACCTATTTTCTATCGACTTCAAAAAGGAGCCGGTACTCAATTCGACTGTATGTTTTTTTTTAATGTGTGTTACCTCATAACTTTTTACTGGTTGAACGGATTTCGATTACTCTTTTTTTATTTGAAAGCTGGTGCTTCACATGTAGTCCCATATAAATTTGATCAAGATCTCACCAATAGTTTTGAGTTATTCTTAATAATTTATATTGAAGTCGGTTGAACAAAATTTTTAATTTTTAATTATTTTTATAGAAGAAATGGTGACATAGTACGAACACAGTCAAGTTGATAGTAAATGAATGCTCTGGCCTACAGACTCCTACATCTATCCTCGATCAAGTATCAAAATGCAGAAGCGCTGTCACCTCCGAAAGCTAAGATGTAATGCCTCATTACTTTAAAAAAGGGTATCTTGTTGCGTCACTCATTATACGAAACATGTTGTGACTAAAATTAAGAAAGGAATGCTACAGTGGTTTGGTCACGTAGGAAAGACAAATGCAGACAAGATTTATTCTGCAGAAATTAGCGATAGAAGCGGCAAGAGACGCCCCAGACGGAAGTCTATCGATCGAATTAGTGATATATTGAAGATAAGCTACGTTAAGTGTCCCCATAACAAGTATGTATGCGTAGATATAGATATATAGTAGAAAAAGAAGCGAGAAAGGCGTGTTAGGATATAGCTAGCCAAATGGAAGTTCATAGTCTCTGCTTACTCCTCTGTGTAACACGTGAGTTTTGTATGTGCGTGTTTTTAAGTTGATATTCTGTGCGTGCAAACATCCCCGCAAACTTTTCACCTCGCCTTTATTTATTTATTATATGGACAACAAAACAGATAACAATCAAAATACATTAAAATATTATATATAAATATATATATATATATATATATATATATATATATATATATATATATATATATTAACAGTTTTGTGCCAGATTGTTATCCTAAATATGTTGACACATCACTTTTATATTAAATACAGGAGAGCAACTCTACGCTTTGCAATGTTTATGACATACATAACTACATTATATAACATAACAGCCATGAGACTGTCGGTATATCGAAGTGTTGAAGTGCTTGTACAGTAGGGCTACGATGGCTATCCGAGTACAGAACCAGAGTACGAAACCTATCCAATTGCAGAGAGGTGTAAGACAGGGTGACGTCATATCCCCGAAACTCTTCACCGCTGCATTGGAAGACGTTTTCAAGCTTCTAGACTGGAAAGGATACGGTATCAACATCAATGGCGAGTACATCACTCACCTTCGATTTGCCGACGATATAGTCCTTATGGCAGAATCGCTGGAGGACCTAAGCACTATGCTCAATGACCTCGATAGTGTTTCCCAACGGATAGGTCTTAAGATGAACATGGACAAAACAAAGATCATGTTCAATGTCCATGTCACACCTATGCCGGTAGTTGTTGGGAGCACTAAGCTCGAAGTTGTTGACGATTATGTTTACCTGGGACAAATAGTCCGACTAGGTAAGTCCAACTTCGACCGAGAGGTCAATCGACGGATTCAACTCGGCTGGGCAGCGTTCGGGAAGCTACGACACATCTTCTCGTCAGACATACCTCAAAATCTGAAAACGAAATTGTACAACCAGTGCGTGTTGCCAGTGATGACTTATGGAACTGAGACGTGGTCCTTCACTGCTGGCCGTATGAGGAAGCTCAAGGTCGCTCAGCGAGCTATGGAGAGGGCTATGCTCGGAGTTTCTCTGCGTGATAAACTTAGGAATGAGGATATCCGCAGTAGAACCAGAGTAACCGACATAGCCCAACAGATTAGTAAGCTGAAGTGGCAGTGGGCCGGCCATATAGCTCGAAGAACCGACAACCGATGGGGAAGAAAGGTTCTCGAGTGGCAGCCTCGTACCGGTAGGCGAAGTGTAGGGCGTCCCCCCACGAGATGGAGTGACGACCTGGTAAGACATGCAGGAAGTCGATGGATGCAGGTGGCTCAGGACCGTGCTTTGTGGCATTCTTTGGGGGAGGCCTATGTTCAGCAGTGGACTTGTGAAGGGCTGTAATGATGAACTACATTATACAAAAAATAAAAATATACAAATAAGAAATTTAAAACCTATGTGATATAGGAATAAGGGTGCATAAGTGTAAACTGTTTCACATCTTTTTTGAATATCATGGATCTTGGGTCAAAAACATCCAAGCCTTTGTTAATCTTACAAAATAAGAAAATGCGTGTTTTTGCTAAGAATTAGGGCATTATTACCTATTTTAGTGTACCTTCAGCTTCGTTCGTCGCCAACAAAAAAACTAGCTTGAACTAAACTTGAAAAACATGTAACAATCACGCAGGACTTAACATCGATAAATATAAACATATAACACCCCATCCATTGAAATAATATTATGTAATAATTACTAGAACAGACTTCGTGAACAAAATCCGTACGGCAGTGCAGGACGCGTGGAAGGAAGCATACTTTTTTATGGCACAGGCTAAGGTCGTGTTCCGATATACACTGCGAGTACTGCTCAGTGCTCTCACTGGTGAAAAATTCGTTCCGTTATGAACTACCAGCATACTGCCGCAGTACCCTAACGAAATATATGACGTCATAAATCGCCGCCATTTTTTTACTGTGAGCACTGGCGCTTTCGAGGTAAGGTGCTCTCAGTACTTTGATCACGTGATCAAAAAACATAACAGCGCTTAGAGATTTAACAGCTTCCACGAATGTTTTTTTTTTATAGGATAGGGTGATAAACGAGCACACAGTCCACCTGATGGTAAGTGGTTGCTGCGGCCCATAGACATCTACATCTATCCTCGTTTGCGAATCAAAATGCAGATGCGTTGTCGCACGTGAGGGCTAAGATGGAATGCCTCTTTTCCAGTAAAAAGGTTCTCCGCTCTACACTCACCATACGAAACACAGCAGTGTTAAGCGGCTATTTTATGCTGGTATTCTGTGAGAGCGTGGTCCTTCCCCGGTCGAGCCGACCCATTCGTGCTACAACTAGACAACTAATATAGCTGCATTATGGCTCTACCACGTACAAGTTATTAATAATTAGTAATAATATTATTATTATATTAGTTTATTATATTAATTATTAATTACGTACGTATTATTAATGAATATTATTATTCAAATAAACTCGGACATTAAGTTTTAAAAGACACAACATTCAAATACACAGTTGAACAGATGACGTGTACATGATATTCATTTGTAAGCAATGTCGGAAAATGGGGATGATAGTATACTGGACTGCGATCCGTTTTAAACAGTAACCAGTATAGCAAACTAATAATTTAAAATTTTGTACAAACGATTTCAATATAAATTATTAAGAATAACTCAAAAACTATTGGTGACCTTGATCAAATTTAAATGGGACCACATGTGAAGCACCAGCTTTTAAATGATAAAAAAAATCATCGAAATCGGTTTACCCAGTAAAAAGTTATAGCGTAACACACATAAAAAAACATACAGTCGAATTGAAAAATGTCTCCTTTTTGAAGTCGGTAGGAAAGGAACGGCTTCACGGTATACTGAATTGACGTCACACCTTACAGCGGTCACAGTGTATATCGGATCCTACCCCGAGTAAGTTTGAGCCCGCGGGCTCTAAACACTTCTCATCTCTTCTTTGCACACTGAGCGCCACGTAAACCGCACATCCATCATGGAGCAATCACACCGCGAAATGGTCGGCGTTGTGTACTCCCTTTCACCGAGAGTCCAAAAGAACTCAAAAAGAAAACCTAAAAGGTCAAATTTCTCCAGCATGGGCTAGTGAGTCGTTCTCCTTGTGCAGAGATGGAACACATGGCTGGCGGAAGTTCCCTTGCACAGCATTTACAAAGCACTTAATAAAATTAGAGGCACAGAAGAGATCTTGAGCTGTTTAAATTCTTTAAATCATGTCCAGTCAGTAAACTAAAGATGAAAGGTACAAAATAATTCAGTCTTATTTTTATAACTTATTTTTATCCGTTTTTTACCAAAAAAAAAGAAAAAGCAATAAGTAAAATACTTCCTTTTTGTTAATTATTTATTGGAAATATTATGTATACTGAATTTTATTTTGTACATAAATTATGCTTTCAAAAGCAAGCTCAGCGCCCCTCGAATCTTGCGCCCTAGGCTCGAGCCTAGTTAGCCTGTGGGCAAATCAGGCCCTGACGATCGGGATAAAACCCACGACACCATCCACACCATCTAGATCCTTGGCGGTCCATCATGACTGTGCGATTTACTAGGATTTTTCGCCCTCGCAAGACTTCTATACGACCTATACGACTTAGATACGATTTAGATACCTCCAAGGAACGAGCTCACTCCTTTTAAAATGGCTGGTAACGCACCTGTAAATACCCTGGTGTTGCAGTTGTTCATGGGCGATGGTCGCTACACTTACTATCAGGAAAATTTAATTTATTGTGGACGAAACCGAGGGGTGGAATGGTTGTAAATATAAAAATCTAGTAAATATATTTGAGGGCTGGGCATGCACGGACAGAACAGGCCGGTGGAGGGGGGGGGATATTCATAGATAGCCTAGGGTTGTCGCAACTCTTAATTAGTCAATCACTAGTCTTGCCACGATTTGAAAAGTCAACCATATAGGTACCATTGGATTCGCAATAAAAATATCTATATTTACATATTTAATTTTTTAGGAAAAAGGATGAGGGTAAATTATTATATCAGTTTACCTGTTTACACCTGGTTGATAGGTATTGTTGCATGGAAAAAGGTAGTCAACAATGGTGTGGTATTTTCTATATATTTTTTTTTCAATTGAGACCAATTTTACCAAGGAAAAGAATGACCATAACCGGTAAAAAAATAATTAAATAATTTTTAATTAAAAATAGCCTCGCCAAACATTGGCTGTCAATCAGTTCGATTTGTATTTATTTGTATATTATATTATAAAAAAAAAAAATTCGTCAAGGAAAGGAATGAGGAGGTATTTCAATAAGCCGCATCCTCTACTAATAAAAAATAGTATTCAGTTTTATCATCGTATTAGTAAAATCTTCAACTGAATGAAATGTATAGACTCTTTAACAATCACGGTATTCTGTGAGAGCGTGATCCTTCCGCGGTCAAGTCGACCCATTCGTACTACAATCTACACTTATATAGATGGAGCATGACTACCGCGTAAAGAAAATTTCTTACAACTTTTGTCCTACTCTACACCTATATACAATGGTTTGTAATTTTTTTTAACTCTCCCAAGCGACCTTTTAATACAAGAATTGAGGATTTTAAGCATTTTTAAATATTAAAAAATAATAGATAATACTATAAGGCAGATGTTCCGACACTTCCAACGACCATTTGTCCTATAAAAATCCTTAAATTTGCAATAAAAATATTGAAGGTCACTTATCGTAATAAAGACTATCCTATCTCTCAAGTTGGACAAAGTAATAAACATTTACAAAATTTCATTGAAATCAGTTCAGTAGTTTAGGTGTTCATCGCAGACAAATATGTGACACGTAATTTCTATATATAAATATTTTCGAAATAGTGTATTTATAGACTTACTACTGATATACTTTGTGCCGAGCTACCTACATTTACATGTTTTAAACGAAGTTATCGGAATTTATTTCTGAGGCTTGCTACTGATCTAGACAAATGCCTTGTAAAAAAAATTATTAATATTATTAAGTAAATTAACCGACGAACTGATAGAACACCTGATTAATGGCTTCGCCAGCTCTAGGACACCTGCAACAAGCTTCAAACAAAGACGTCTAACAACTAAGGCAGCACACAAAAGACGAAAGAAAATACCCACGTTGTAACTGTAAAATTACAGCCTATATACGTCCCAGTGCTAAGCACAGGCCTGCCTTAATTTCTGAGAGAGTTTTAGGCCAAGGAAATGTCACATGTCTTCAAAATAGTTTTTTTTTAATTTCTCAGGTGAGGTCACTCATTCCTGAGAGGGTTTTAGGCCAAGGAAATGTCACATGTCTTCGAAATATTTTTTTTTTAATTTCTCAGGTGAGGTCACTCATTTCTGAGAGGGTTTTAGGCCAAGGAAATGTCACATGTCTTCGAAATATTTTGTTTTCTTATTTCTCTCAGACATGCAGGTTTCCCCACGATGTTTTCCTTCACGGTGCTCGTGGTAAATCAGCACTTAAAATTGTAATTAACAACTTCATTATTGCCAGCGAGGATCGCTCCCGGGTTGCCCGCGTACTGTGAAATTTACAGCGCACGCTACCACGGAATCTTATTGGAAGGAAATGAATTATGCCGACAAAGTAGTTCTTTTTCTACCGACTTCAAAACGGTACTCAATTCGACTGTATGTTTTTTTATGTGTGTTACCTCATAACTTTTTTCTGGGAGAACCGATTTCGATAATTCTTTTTTTATTTGAAAGCTGATGCTTCTCATGTAGTTCCATATAATTTTGATCATGGTGTGGTGAATAGTTTTTGAGTTATTCTTAATATACCACGTATAAGAACTTCCAGGGTTTTGGACTAACATAACATAACATAACATAAACACTCACGCCTGTCACCCAGAGGGGTAGGCAGAGATTATGGACTTCCATTTGGCACGATCCTGACACACCTCTCTCGCTTCCTCCACATCCATATACCTACGCATACACGCTCGTCGGTTAAAGGTACTCTTGATTTGGCCCATTTTTAATATATCGCCAATTTGGTCGATAAACTTTCGCCTAGGGCGACCCTTCCCGACTATGCCGTTCACCTCTGCAACATAAATTTGCTTTGTCACTCTTTCCTCATTCATTCTTTCTACATGGCCAAACCACCGAAGCATTCCTTTCTTAATCCTGGTCACAACATCATCTTGCAAACCACACTCTTCTCTTATTAAACAATTTCTCACTCTGTCATTCAGCTTCATCCCTAACATACTCCTTAATGACCGCATTTCTACAGCATTTATTCTACTCTCATGCTTCTTCTGCCACACCCAACTTTCACTACCATACATTAAAGTAGGTACTAACACAGCATTGTGAATTGCCATACGTGCCTTTTTGGACACATTCTGACTTTTCACAATAGAGTGTAGAGCCCCATTCACTCTATTTCCTGCATTCATTGGATTGCGGTTTTGGACTAAATAACATAAATTTGTCTAAGCTGAAAAACCTTACAGCTTATATTTATACTGGTTCTCTTAATCTTGAGACCAGATCACAGTAATAGGTTTACCACAGCTCGATGGCTAAAATACACAGGTCCTTTGCGATGTTACAATATGCATGGGTTATTTAATAGGTTAAAACGAGTGGGTGTCTCTATGATTTCGCGGTACGGTAGCATATTTCAACCAGTGAAAACTTCGTATGGTAGCTAGGTATTTACGTGGCAGAGCCATGCTCGACCGGGGAACGACCACGCTCTCACAGAATACCAGTGTAAAATAGCAGCTTAATGCTACTGTGTTTCGTATGGTGTGTGTAGAGAACCGGAGACCCTTTTTACTGGAAAAGAGGCATTCTATCTTAGTCCTCACGTCTGACAACGCATCTACATTTAAATTCGCAAACAAAGATAGATGTAGATGTATATGGGATACAGCAACCACTTACCATCAGGTGGACTGTGTGCTCGTTTGTCACCCTTATTCTATAAAAAAAAAATCGAAAGTTGTCGGAAAAACGTCACTATCATCTGATACAATACACAAAACAACTGGATTGTTTTGGGCATGTAATGTTGACAATCATCTGATAGTTAGTGGATGATGTAGAAGGCATCTATCCTTGAATAAGTTTAAAAATACAGGACTAAGTAGTAATGTCTTCTTATTAGTGAAAAGTAGTTTAATTTTTTTTGCTTACCATACAAAAAAGGTTATGTAGATTAAGTAAACCCACTCAGAGATGGAGGTCTATGCCTTGCAGTGGGACGTATATAGGCTGTAACTTTACTTTTTTACTTTTAATTTTAAAATGATATTCCGTGCTAGCGTGTTCCTTTTCCGGTAGTATTATACCGCTACGCTTCTACCATGTCAAAAGGAAGCAAATTATTAAATAAAACTTTGACTAAGGCCGTTTTTATAATGGAGAATTGATAATTTTCGTCATTAATTAATTTTCACAGGCGTTTTAAGTTAGACAAAATAGATAGATTACTTTTGAATAATCAAATGTGTTCACTGAAGTTTTTAGAACTTAAATCTATTATTTCCGCGTGTTCTAACAACTTCAACATGGATTTCCGTAAAGTTACGCTCATTCTATTAATTAACAAAAATGTTCACACATATTTTATACTTGATTTGTACCATTTAACCAATAATTGTTTGTATTGATATTCACATTCGCTACTGAATCACTGCTTAACATTAAATAATTTGTTAATTTTTATTTATGGAATGAAAAATATTTATTTAAATGTGCCTCTTTTATTGTGTAACCGGTAATGTTTAAGGGAACATAACTGTAACACACATATACACATTAATCATGAGATGTTACAATCCTAGTGAGAATATTAGGTCATAGGTAATTATTTTATTGACATAGATTATCTATACGTCTGCAAGTTTTACAGTATTTAAATGACCAAAAGTGGATAAAACTGAATTAAAAATCCATTACATTAATATTTCATTCATATATATGGAGTTCAAGTGAATAAAAATGTGTTAACATTTGTCAATAGTCAATTATTTTTCTGTATTGATAATTGAATAGAACCAATGAAATTGCTTTAATCTATGGTAGATTTTGATGACTGTGATGATGATGATATACCTATATTACACAAATAAATAAATTAACGTATTTATAAAATATTCCCATAATTATCAAAATACTTGTGTTCTAGATTACCTATACCAAGATCTCAAATAAAATCCAACGTATTTTACTTAATCACCATCATAAATGTTACGAGTTTCGACTTTCAATAAACAAATGTTATTAATGTCATACATTGAAACAACTGTGCATAGTAATCGAACCCGCAACCTGTGTGACGACAGCGTGAACGCCACCTAAAAATAAACACGGCTCCTTGCGGTCAGTCCAATTTTCTTGGCATACGTCATCGCGTCCATCGCGGTCGCTCCCCCAAATAAATGAAATTTAACAGAATGAGGGAAAAAAATCAATACGAACACTATTCACTGGATATCGGCCAGTATCGGAGCCCCTCTAATTTACTACAGCGATAAAAACAATGCGCCTATGTGTGGACGCACGCACACCACTACGTCATATTAACTATTACAATATTCATACGTCATTATGAACGCGCCCTTATGTAACGTTCAGTTCATCAATAATTCCAACAGTGATTGATTCGTAATGGCTTATACTTACGGGTACAGCAGACGTCAAATGTTCTGGAAGTTTAGCATCCTAGTGTCCAGGTCCGGCGAGGTCATCGAACCCGGCGAACACGCAGACAGACACGCAGTCCGCCATGTTGGCTCAAACGTCAGGTCTCAAAAAATTCGAAAAAATCCGCGAACTGTCAAACTCGACACGACCGCTCCAAAACTTGGTGCCGAAACTTAAAACGTCTCTAACTTGGGGTTTTTAAATGTTTTAAGTTTTAAAATTGTCGTAACTCCTATCTATAAACACTTTGTTGTATAAAATGGTATAAAAATATTAAAATTATGAACCGTGGAAAACTTGTAAATTAAAACGAAATATAAATATATATTAATAATAATAAAAACGTTCAAGCCGCTCCGAGTTCCGAGCGCCTACTGACTTAAAATTTTTGGGTATAAAAACATGCTACAATAGCCTCCCGCAGGACCACGCCTTCTTGATCCTCGCGGAACCAGGAAATTAACTTACATGCTCTAGTCTATCACATTAATATATCAAATTAACGATCAAATTAAAAGCAATTTATGATAAGAGTTAAATATATTTAAAGTTTAATGCCTAAATGACTTTTAGGATTATTAAATGTAACTCCATATTTGATTTGAGTAGAAGGTTCTGCTTTGATTCATAAACAAACTTAGATGTATGAGGGGATGATTATTTTTTAAATCAATAGAGTTATCACATTACTACATTTATACTCGATTAAGAATCAAAATGCAGATGCGTTGTCACCCCTGAGCACTAAGATGGAGAGCCTCGTTTCCAGTATAAGTTCTAGTTGTTTTCCAGTAAAATACTCTATACGTGGTATTTAAATTATATTCTAGTTATTACTTTGAACTTGTGATATTGCTTAGTAACTTCAAAAGGCTTAAAACTAAAAAATAAACTAATATCCAACTTCCAAACGCAAAAAATATTTTTTAAATTTTTAACATGGTAGAGCCATGCTGCAGCTATACTATGTTTTTTTTTTATAAGATAGTGTAACAAACGAGCACACAGTCCACCTGATGGTAATAGAAACCTGATAGAAATCTATATCTATTCTCAATAATCAATAAAAATGCAGATGCGTTTTCACCCGTGAGGTCTAAGATGGAATACCTCTTTTCCAGTAAAAAGGGGCTCCGATTCTCCACACTCACCATCCGAAACATAGCAACGTTAAGCTGCTATTTATGCTGGTATTCTGTGAGAGCGTGGTCCTTCCCTGGTCGAGCCGACCCATGCGTGCTACAACTAACTAGTTTTAAAAGATCTATTTCCAACGTAGACATTAACTAAGTCTAATTGGATGATTTAAAAAAAATTAAGAATCCTCGGGTCTGGTTAAAAATACAGGTCACATTGAAAATTGGAAATAATTAGCTCTATTTTTTTTTTAAATCATTTATAAGCATTAATTATGATGATGACATACAATTTATTGATTAATTAACATTAGAACAACTAATCCTTCGGTTAACCGCCAACATATCTCCAATTTTATATTTCCCTAAAATAGTAGCTTTTTTCTTTCTTTTAAGTAAATTAATTATCATTTATTAATTGCAAAACAAAGCAAAAGTATCAAATATCAAGATTGTAAAACCAGTGTGCTGACACGCATGTGTGCGTGTGCGAGGGGGCTCGCGACGGTGGTGGGGTTTGGGGGAGTGCGGGTGAAATTTTTCGTTTTTCACCCACTTTTCCGTCCCGCTCTAGTTTTTCCTCTCCCTCATTTTTTCTTCGCCCGCTTTCTTCCTAGTGCCCCACCACATGTGTGCTGTGTACAGTATATTCAAAATTAGAAGAAGCTGCTTCGTTCCATTTCCGGTTTTAAAATATTATTATTGTTAATTTATTTACGACAAATTTATATTATACAAAGTTTGTTTTATGTATCTTATGTAATATGAACAATTATATTTTTAATATAATTTTTGATATCATTTCAAAATCTATTTTTATTATTAATATATTCTTTTTATACTAACTTATTCACAGAATGACTTTAAGCAAATATACAAATACATAACCGTAGCCTAAATAATAGTAATTAATAATTGTCTGTAATACTATAAAATTAACATTTATTAAGCTAATTATTAACATAACTATAGGCTTGTAGGTGGGTTTGAAATAAATTGTTATTATTATTATTATACCAATTTACAACACAGGATACACTAGTTCAGAATAAGATATACTAACTTTTTAAATAAATATATAACACTTATATCTTTACGTAGTTATTACTGAAATAAGGATTTTTCTAAAGGTTGTACGATATCTAAAAGTATATTTCCGCAATGAACATTACAAAACTTTTGAAAGTTGGTAAAATGAGTTCAACTATAAAAATTAATTTGGATTACTAATTTAAAACGTAATATTTATTAATTAAAATTAACATTTATATTAATATGTAACCTCTGTTTTTTTGCGGTATACTACAACGCGCGAGGGCGCCGCCCGGCCTCGCCCCCACAGCGCCTTACAACTCTACGGCGTGTTCCCCAAAGAAATCTTATTGTATTTTACATTTTTAATTACATATTTTAACAATTCATCAACTACACAATGATCTTATAAGTTAATTAACTTATCTAGTATATAGGTGAGACCCGGTTCCGGAAGTTATTAGCTTTATTTTTTTATTAGCTAGAAATTTTATTAACGGCAGGTACCTGCCATGGCTGAACGTAGTCTGAACACTATCTATTGTAACGACAGTAAACAAACCTGTTGTCGCCGAATACATATATGCATACATATGCCCACAAGTGACCTACGTACACTACCGAAATACGTACTTAACGTGGTAGAATCAAGTGCAACTGTATTATGAGTGCAGTGTGAATGAGTTTCCTCGAACAGAAAAGTTCAATTATCATAATTGATGATTCCCATTCAATGTTTACGAAACATTCGGTATCACATAGATATCGGCTTCAAAACATATTAACTTTTTTTATTATATGTAGAAATAAATGACTAAGATTTTTATAATTTTTAGTGTTATTTTAATTAGAATTAATTTATAAATATATCTTTTTTATATTATTATAGTACTTTATTTTGTCATATTAAAACATTTTTATTAGATATGAAACTAAGCTATTTGAATTACTAAGTGATTTAAGTACGAAGATTTAAAAATATACTTCATTTAAAGACCGATAAATTAAGTAAATTTTAACTTTACTTTGAAAGACTGTATAAACCGACGATGGCGGTCACAAGAGCTGAGAAATATACAAAATAGTTCTTATGCCTACCAACTGACAGTTGGATCACTATCTCCTTTATGCCAAGCGTAATATATCCAAACCGTCCATGAGAGTGTCAAAAGGCAAAATATCTGGTACTGTAATCATCACTTGGCGTATCAAGCGTAATGACATTAAAAACGACAGACGAGACCCAAGTCCAGAAGTTGACTTTTAGAGGCAGATAAAGAAAAAAATAAAAATTTTCTTCTTTAATTAAAATTTAAAAAAAAAATAAGTTGATCTTTATATAATGAATTCTTATATTTACGCGACTACACAATGAATAAAACCATTTTTATGGATTTTAACGCGTTTAATTTTACATATTTTCTAATTTTACTTCCGGTAAAATTAAACGCGATAAAATCTGTCAAAATAGTTTTATTCTAATTTGTTATTGTGAATCAAACCACACTGACGTTAATTGCGTTAACCGTTTATTAAATTAGCAAGTGCAAAATTAATTTAACACACAAATCACCAACTAACGAGCACAACTCCAAACAGCCTGTACCAAAACAGCAGAACTAGGAAACGAGGGGGTAAGTACACACGGCCCCACCACCCCCCAGGGGGTGTACATGGCAAATACGCGAAAGCAATAGGACTTTTAAAAATTCTCCAGAAATATGATTTATGTGTTGACGGCGAGAGCCTCCTTTCTCTTGCTTCAAGGACGGGGGCCTGATTCGATTTTTAAACCACCCGGGCTCTGGCCTTTTCAGTTTTTTATTCGACAAAAAAATAATATAGAATTCATATTGTTTTTCTTTTAAAACGGGGACGCTAAGCGGTGGCCTTCGTGAGGAATTTTAAATTCAAATTTCGAAGTAGGCTCCGGCATCGATCTTTCCTTTATATAACTAAAATTTCCTGTCTAAACGAATAAATTCAAAACGGTGTAAGTGACAAATGAAAATACATATTATAAAGTTATGTTATATTGTTATAAATAAATTTTAACGTGGTAGAGGCATGCTGCAGCTATGTTAGTAGTATAGTTGTAGCACGAATGGGTCGGCTCGATCGGCGAAGGACCACACTCTCACAGCAAACCAACGTAAAATAGCAGCTTAACGCTGCTGTGTTTCGTATGGTGAGTGTAGAGAACCGGAGACCCTTTTTACTGGCAAAGAGGCATTCCATCTTAGTCCTCACGGGTGACCATGCATCTGCATCTTGAGTCTTTATTGAGGATAGATGTAGATGTCTATGGGTCACAGTAACCACTTACCATCAGGTGGACTGTGTGCTCGTTTGTCACCCTATCCTATTAAAAAACAAAACATTTCTCTTTGCATGGCTTAAAATCTAAATTAAATACTTCTATCTTTGGTGTTGTAATTAATTTCAGAAAGCTTTACAGCGACATCATTCTACAAGGAATACTTAGAATTTTAACTTAGATTATTATTGAGTTTAAAAATCACTTATCATCCCCCATGATAATCTGGCTGACATCAGCTACCATGAATCTTCCGATTCGACCTAATGAAAGGTTTCACTTAAACCTTACAAATTATAGTATCGCAAATGTCCGCACTGAATGTGATCTCACTTTTTGTAATCGGCCCGTATTCGATAATCTGGATGTACCGTTAATGGATTTTTTTATAGTTTGTTGTTACATATATACAACTTGCGTTAATAACCTCACCAACACTGAGGGCACAGTATTTCTGTTCAACGAAATACAATTAAATATCCTTTATTTCAGGCATCAAGGACTTAAAACATGCGTGAGTGTCGCGGAACACTCGGTTGGAACGAAGTTCCTTTCGCAGTATATTATTATTGATAAACGTAGGTATTATATTATTAATTAACAAATACAAATAAATGAATTACTAGCTTCTATAAACTAAAAAAATTGAAAAAATCTTTATTTTAGATAATTAAAAATCCATATCTGGGTTAGTAATACAAAATACAAAAGCAAAACAAAAATAATAATAACAAGGGGTAGTAACAGTAATGGTTTGTTTAAAACTCGAAAATAATACCGTGTGCCGAGACAGACCATCATGGGAGTAGATGTGTCAGTGGTCAGTGTCTTTATTTTCTTTAAAAAAAAAGATCAGTCTCTGCACAAAACATTTCCACGGCGGCGATGTATATCTGTCCGCTATGGTCCTCAGAATGCAGTTGTGACTGGCTCCTCATCATTCATCATCATTACAGCCCTTCACAAGTCCACTGCTGAACATAGGCCTTCGGCAAGGAATGCCACAAAGCACGGTTCTGAGCCGCCTGCATCCATCGACTTCCTGCATATCTTACCAGGTTGTCACTCCATCTAGTGGGGGGACGCCCTACACTTCTGGCTTGTACCCTGCTAATAAGGGATGCGGTTTTTTTGCGTATAATAACATTAAACCCATCTGTTTGGTATGCCGCAAACATCCCTGATGTACTACAAAAACGAGGCAGTCCCAACAGCATCCTGAATATATTATTATATTGGATGCGCAGGGCTTCAAGCGATCTTTTGGTGTATTTTACCCACAGGCTCACATGCTTTAAAAAGCATAACCTTAACTTGTTTTGTACAACGGGAAAACCTGCGAGCCAACATATTAGCTCTAACCGCTAAATCTCTGCACTCCCTTTCAGTGTCAGCATCATCTTTGAGGTCACCAGTAATAATATATTTTATACGTGGTAGAGCCATGCTGCAGCTATATGATGGTTATAGCACGAATGGGTCGGCTCGACCGGAGAAGGACCACGCTCTCACAGAATACTAGCGTAAAATAGCAGTTTAACGCTGCTGTGTATAGTATGGTGAGTGTAAAGAACTGGAGACCCTTTTTACTGAAAACGAGGCATTCCATCTTAGTCCTCACGGGTGATAACGCATCTGCATTTTGATTCTTAATCGAAGATGGATGTAGATGTTTATGGGCCACAGCAACCACTTATCATCAGGTGGACTGTATGCTCGTTTGTCACCCTTATCCTTTAAAAAAAAAATGTCCCTGATATTTAAATTTAGTGACACGTTTCAAGTTGATGCCATTAATGGTAACATTATCTGCAATATTGTGACATTTACCAGCAGCCTCAAAGACCATGTACTCTGTTTTTTTGACATTGTATGTGAGCCCATGCCCAGTAGCATACATCTCACATACCTTTAACATTTCTCTTAGGCCTCCCACCGTTGGGCCATCTATGCGACATCTGACACGCATGCTGCTCAATTCCACGATAAGGTCACTTACATTTTGAAGAGCTTAGGAGATGTTAACCCCCCTGTCTCACCCCACACTCCAACACGTATCCTTCCGACAGAGAATCAGCCCATTTTACAAAGTTGGTTTGGTTGGAATACCAAAACCTAAATATTTCCAGCAACTCAGCCGGTACACCCCTTCCCGCCAACTTTCTCCAAACTAGTTCCTACGACACAAGGTCAAAGGCCCTGGAGAGGTCAAAGAAACAGACGTACACCGGCGTCTTGCGACCTGTGTAATATTGGACAGTGTGCTTTAGGCTCAGGATTGCGCTTTCAGTAGAAAGTCCATATTTATATAATTCCGAGTGAAACACACTGTCCAACACATTAACAATTGTTGTTGCAAGTGATATAGGGCGGTAGATCCCCCTGGTCAAGATGTCACTGGTCCTGCCCTTAACAGCGGGCACTACGATAGTCTTTATAAGGTCACGTGGTAAATAAGAGTGATTTATGCAGATTGAGAAGAACAGGGCCAGCACTCTCGGCAGATGAGGCCCCGCATGCCTCAGGTGTTCTACACTAATACCATCATGACCGGGTGACTTGCCACCGGTCATTCTTTTTAGCGCCTCTCTAACCTGCTTTGCAGTAACGCGCATCGTCCCCCTGACATCCGGCCTTAGCAGTATTCACAGATACTGAGGGCCCCAGTGGGGAATGCACTTTAAAATGTTGGGCAAACGTATTCGCAATATGTACCGACTCGCTTTTCCCCCCCACACTCACCGGGAGGCCAGGCCTAACATCACATCTCTTGGTAGCCTTCCAAAACTGTTTAATGTTTTTGTCCATCCTATGCTGTGCTAGGATGTCCATTTTCAATTGTTCTTGGTTTCGTTGATACCATTTTAACCGAGTTTTGAATATTTTACGGGACTCGTTAATTTGATCATAGATCCTTCCAGATGATGGTCTATTGTACGACAACCATATCCTAAAGATAAGCCTGGCCACCCAATGCGCTTCTTGAACATGTTTGCTCCAGCCACAGAGGTGTCTGTTTTTACTTGGCCTGTTACAAGGTGTTTTCTTAGTTTTCCTAGCCGCGTCACTCAAGGTACGTATAATGCTATACATCCAACCCGACAGCATTCTGTAAACTCTGAAGGGAAATCAATCTCACGTAATCTATTATGAGTTTTTGATAATTAGATATTTGTTTCTCATCTCTGTCCCTCCATATTACTGAGCTAGGATGCAAGCCGCGTGCTATCAATTCAGACCTAACAATCCTTAAGTCACATTTAACTATTAAGGGTAAATGATCATACACAAAGACGTCTTCTATAACCTCCACTTCGACAACGGTTTGCCAGGCCGAGCTTGAGACAACACAGTGGTCCAGCCATTTTAATAGCCATTTTAAATAAAGCGTCATATAAAATAAAATAATATTTATTTCATGGCAAGATAAGAAAACGTGCAAGGGTGGTGTTATTCTATTTCGCTCGCACTGTAGAAAGGGCGCGTGACGGAAAAATCTTACACTTTTTCTCGCCTATCCCCCATCCGTCAAATTCGTACAGTGTGATAAAGAACTTCGTTACAATTAAGAACATTGGCCTATGTGTAATAAATATATGGTCGTAAATGTGACTGCTGATCGTAAGGTCGCGGGTTCGAATCCCGGGTCGGGCCATCAATAATGAGTTATTGAGTTTTTCTGTAAAGAAATTCTCAGTAGCTGCCTGGAGTCAGGAAGTTGGCGGTGTTTCTACCGTTGGCTCTGAAAGTACCCAAAGCATTTAGTACTCTCAGAGCCACGTCGCAGAGACTCTTGGTTGAAACTGGCCGCTGTGATCGAAACTCTGTCTGGAGGGCATTCTTATACCTTCACTAATATACTAATATATATATTATATATAAAAAACATAAGCATAACACTATTTAGGGAACTTTATTCTTTATCGCATCTCTGTATCAACGATCCACTACCCCAGAGGGCGAGAAATCGGTAGCTAGGAATGTCTTTTGGTGTTTTACAGGAATCTGAAGTACGTAAGAATTGAAATTTGTTGATCTAATTTCTTATATTTACGCGAACACTACACATTTAAATAAAACTAGTTTTACGGATTTTATCGCGTATAATATTAACTTATTTTATATTCCCGACGTTTCGAGTACTTTACAGCACCTATGGTCACGGGGGGACTGAGGTGTGTGACGTCACAATGTCATAGTTAACCACGGCTACCTCCAGATTAAAAATTATTAATTTTTGTTCCGATCTACGCAGTATAAACTTACAGTATCTTGAACTCTTGCAGTTGTATGCTTGGGTTGGGATTTAATTTTATTAATTATGGGATCCCAAGCAGATGGTAGCACTCAGTCATCTTCTCTATTGAAATTAGGATGTTTTTCGATTTCAATAGCCTTGCGAATCATCCTTGAAAGGAATCGATCTTCTTTAGTGAGGATTTCTGGTCTATCAAATCTAATGTAGTGACGGGGGCGATCCTGTACGTGTTCACAGACTGCAGACTTCCCGGAGCGTCGATTCTTCACATCAGCTATGTGTTCTTTAACGCGGGGTTTTATGGATCTTTTAGTTTGTCCTATATAAGAGAGACCACATTCACAATCAAGCTTGTACACTCCTGCATCTTGCAGAGGGATATTACACTTGACTGATTGTAAAAACTTACTTATCTTCTTCAGAGGCAAGTATGTTTTAATGGAAGCACGCTTCAAGATGTTGCCAATCTTGTCAGTGACACCTCTGACATATGACAGTACAGCAGGCACTCGCACGACTGTCGCCGGCTTCACTCATTCACTGTGACGTAGGTGCGGGACCCGAAGCTTATTGTCGTGCAAAACTTGCTTGACGTGTTAGAGCTTGACGGCTAGGTGTTTACTCGTACTGCCACAGATCCCTCGTGCTCTCTGAAACAAAAATTTACCCACGGTAGCTAACTGTGAAGGATGATGATGAAAATCACCGTTTAAATATCTATCTGTATGGGTCTTTCTTCTATACACAGTGTGGCTCAAGGTGTTATCAGAATTCCGAATTACTAACACACCTAGAAAAGCTAAAGACTTGTTTGCCTCAAACTCCACTGTGAACTGAATTTTAGAATTTATGGAGTTAAGATGGTCTAAAAATGCAGATACTAAAGGTAGAATTGTGAAAGTGTCGTCTACGTACCGCTTGTAGAATCTTCGATTTACTGGAGAAGTAAGCAGGGCTTTCTTCTCAAAGTCTTCCATGAATATATTGGCAACAATGGGAGATACTGGTGAGCCCATCACCACACCATCTACTTGCTTGTAGAAGTCTTCCTTCCACAATAGGTAGCCAGATGTAAGGCAGTGTCTGAGTAATATTGCATATTCTACGGGCATGTTGTTTTCCTCCAGCCTTCTAGTTACAATCAGGATGCAGTCGTCAACAGGTAAGCATGTGAACAGAGACTGCACATCAAAACTGACCATAGTTTCATTGTCTGCCAGATGTAGGTCTTTAATCTCACTGACAAAATGATAGGAATCCTTTGTGTGTCCCTTGTGTGCCCCTTAACTAAGAAAGGTAAGAAAGGTATTTCCCTTATCAAAGAAAGATAAGGGAAAGGCCATGGTAGTCATGGATACGTCGGATTATAATTCTAAAATACAAGAACTTCTGTCGGATGCAAGCACTTATAAAAAGGTCAAAAAGGACCCAACAAATAACACACTTAAAACAACTAGTGACCTCATAAAGAAACACTCCGAAAAATTTAATCTGGACATAAAATCGATAATAGCTATGTGTGCGAAACCACCGAAGTTGTACGGGTTTCCTAAAATACACAAGCCCAATGCTCCACTACGTCCCATAGTGATCCAAATCGATTCACCAACTTACAGATTGGCTCGACACTTAGCGAAAATACTCTCACCGCTCAGGGGACATACCGAGAATTTGCACGATAACCTCAATATAGAACGTTACGGGAAGACTCTGGCTGTTCGGTGTAATATGCTCGCACGCTGGTTTGCGCAGTACAGTCCTGAGGCAAGGCTGATTGAGAGCATATTGTTGATGCTTCTACAGAGGTACCGTTACCATTATAGCCTATACTGCTAAGCATATGCCTCTCCCGTAGATTGTATCATAGATGTCCCGCTTGGCAAGCGGGTCGGCAACCGCAAATTCAGCCGTTATTGGGATTACGCTGTTGCCCATCTCCTGATTTGTTTCCTTCCGTACCACGGGATGATATCGGGTAGTGGATATTCTTACACTGCCACTACACAGTAACCGATACAGGAACACCGTATACGAGACGCGGCGTCGCGTAATCGTAAAGAAAAAAAAATTGAAAACCGTTAATTTCTAGTTTAATTGCATTAAAAAAAATGTTTGCGATTTCAAACTTATATTTGCAGTTGAAGCACCGACCGTGTTTTGACAGATGTGAAAATATTTCGTTCTACTGCAAAATTTTTAACAGTGGTAGAGCCAGGCGGCAGCTTTTGCTTTCGCACGGATGGTCCGGCTCGAACCGGGGTGGTACCACGACCTCACAGAATACCAGCCTGAAGTAGAGGTTTACCTCTGCGTTTCGCTTGGTGAGTGCTGGTGGCCGGAGGCCCTTTTTACTGGAAATGAGGCATTCCATCCTAGTCCTCACGGGTGAAAACGCATCTACATTTTGATTTGTAATAGAGGATAGATGTAGATGTCTATGGGCCCCAGCAACCACTTACCATCAGGTGGACTGTGTGCTCGTTTTCACCAAGATCCTATAAAAAAAAAAAGTTAAATTTGTTTTCTTCAATGCTACTTAGCTTTTCAATAGGGCATAGGTCGGTGCTTACGTTACTTATAAACTTATAATTAATGAATTTCAATCATTTTATTATTTTAGAGGGGGCAAACGAGCATGCGGCTCATCTGATGGGAAGTGACTACTGCCGCCCATGGATAACTGCAATACCAGGGGAACCAGGGGAATCGCGGATGCGTTGCAGGCCTTTTAAAAAGGAGGAGACTCTTTTCTTGAAGGTCCCTAAGTCGTATCGGTCCGGAAAAATCGCTGATGGTAACCGATTCCACAAGGAAGTTGTGCGAGGAAGAAAACTTCTTCTAAATCGCACAGTGGTGGACCGCCAATCATCCAGATGGTGTGGATGGTATCGGAAGTTCTGTCACGATGGCGTTGTGTAATTTGGCGGCTGGGATTAATCCGAACAATTGCTTACATTGTCATATTTATACAATGTATTAATAACAATTTTATTAATACATGTATTAATACATTAATGTATTATAAATTACAGCTTTAAAAGTTTAAATAAGACCGATACAACTTAGGGACCTTCAAGAAAAGAGCCTACTCTTTTTAAAAGGCCGGCAACGCATCTGCGATTCCCCTGGTTCCCCTGGTGTTGCAGTTGTTCAGGGGTGGCGGTAGTCACTTACCATCAGGTGAGCCGCATGCTCGTTTGCCCCTTCTATATAAAAAAAAGCCTTTCATCTAAGGGGTATCTCGTTTAGAGCCGGGGCGGCGTCAGAAGCAACTGAAGCAAGTAAGTTGCGCAATTTCGTCTCTGAGAGATGACTACATATTTATGTCATTATGTTTAGAGACTATCGGTCCGTGAGATCAATGTGCAATGAAATTCCCACAGGAACTGTCTCCGCGACTGGTCATAGCTTCTGGTGATAAGAGGGCTGGCTCTTCGCCCTTCTTGGCACGATACCGCGGGGAGTAGAGCTAGACTGTATGGTAATTTAAGTTTTTAGTTTTAGTTTTTTATTATGGTATATATTCCAATGTAAAGTAAATAAATAGAAATAAAATTTATTTGATGTTTAAATTCTTTCTTTCATGGGGGGTATATTGCCATAGTTGGACACCAGGGGAATCGCAGATGCGTTGCCGGCCTTTTAGAAAGGAGTAGGCTCTTTTCTTGAGGTCCCTAAGTCGTATCGGTCCGGAAAAATCGCTGTTGGTATTCGATTCCACAACGAAGTTGTGCGAGGAAGAAAACTTCTAAATCGCACAGTGGTGGACCGCCAATCATCCAGATGGTATGGATGGTATCGCAAGTTTTGTCGCAATGTGCGATGGTGAAATTGGGCGACTGGAATTAGTCCGAACAATTCCTCAGAGCACTCCCCGTGATAGAAGCGATGAAATACGAAAAGAGATGCAACATCTATACGCAGTGCCAATGAGTCAAGCCGATCGGAAAGGACTCAGTCGTCGACGATTCGAACCGCTCTGCGCTGGGTGCGGTCAAGTGGAAGGAGCTGGCACTGGGGAGCCCCCGCCCAGAGATGGGAACAGTATTCCATGTGAGGCCGAACCTGCGCCTTGTAAAGTTGCAAGCGGTGTGCCGGCATGAAATACTATCCCGCTCTGCTGAGCATGCCAAGCTTTTTAGACGACAATTTGGCCTACTCTTTCAAGTGACCACGAAACTGCACGTCACTCGATATGTCGACACAAAGGATCCCGATACTGGCTGAGGCAACAAGGGGAGTGCCTTGAAACTGAGAAGATACGAGAAAGGGGTTCTTCTTAGCGGTAAACGCGCAAACTTGTGCCTTCTGGGGATTGAACTGGACTAGATTTAGTCGACCCCAGTCTGAGACTTTGTTCAACAAAGTCTCGACTTCAGACACAAATTTGTTTCGGTACTCGGCGACGTTTTCCCGAGAAATATTGGCACGGCCGGTGTATAAAGCATCACCAGTGCTGTCGTCCGCATAGCAATGAATGTTACTGGTTTGCAACATATCATATCAAAGGTTTGCAAAATGTCACTGATATGCAGAAGAAACAGCGTTGGTGATAGCACGCAGCCTTGTGGAACACCAGCGTTAATGGACTTGTAATCGGAGCATGCACCGTCTACAACGGCCTTGATGCTCCGATCTGCAAGAAAACTGGTGATCCAATTGCACGATTTCTCGGGAAGCCCATAGGAAGAGAGCTTCGAAAGAAATGCTTTGTGCCAAACCCGATCGAAGGCCTTCGCTATGTTCAAACTAACGGCCAACGCCTCCCCCTCGGACTCCACTGCCTCCGCCCATCTATGAGTTAGGTAACCTAAAAGATCACCATCTGAGTGACCTCGACGGAAACCGTACTGACGGTCACTAATTAGCTGGTGATCCTCAAATTACCGCATGAGCTGGCTGTTAATAATGGTTTCCATTATTTTGGAGAATAAGGTGGTGATAGCAATAGGCCTGTAGTTGGACGGATCTGAGCGGTCGCCTTTTTTAGGGATCGGATGCACCAAAGCTGTCTTCCAAGAGTTCGGGACTACGCCAATGGAGTAGGAGTACCGGAAAAGACGCGTTAAAACCGGTGCTAACTCCGGAGCACACGTCTTCAGCACAACAGGTGGGACTCCATCAGGCCCACTCGACTTGTTGACGTCCAGGGAGAAGAGCAGTCGGTGCGCGCTGTGTAAACAGCACTTCCTGCATGGAGCACTCACACCGCCGGATGGTCGGCGGTGTGTTCCCCCCATCATCTAGAGTCGAGTTGGAAGCAAAAGGAGAGCCTAGAAGATCGGCTTTCTCTTTTGGTCCATGGGCCAGTGAGTCGTTCGCCCTGTGCAGAGATGGCTGACAGAAGTTCCCTTGGACAGCCTTGGCAAGAGACCAGAATGGCTAAAGGCTACCAATGTAATGCTATGTCTTCCCATGTAACATGCCACACTAGGGCTTTTACCTCTCTCCCAAGGGATCAAAGTCATACCGTCGGATCTCTTGCCACCGTCTCAAAATATTCTACAAGGCTCTAAAATTAAGGGAACATTTATAGAGACAGGAGATCTTCCGATGACATCGTTTAAAGAACCGTGACGGGAAAACCTACCAACACTTTTCTTACATGTACGAGTATAAACAAATTATTTATTTACTTCTTTCAGTGATATCTTGATATGGAACATTGGTATTATTCAAAACTACTCTTATTTTTATTCGACTTTAGGAAACCGAGGAGGTTCAACATTCAATCGCATGTTTTTCTTTGTTATTAAATTTCCTTGATATATATAATTTTCCGTAACAAAAACTTAGGTATCCTATATCAAATATACAGAGAGACTAGGATTGTAATTAAACTTGTAACATAAGGGCAGGTTAAAGTAATGTATATACTTATACTTATACGTGGTAGAGCCATGCTGCAGCTATATTAGTAGTATAGTTGTAGCACGAATGGTTCGGCTCGACCGGGGAAGGACCACGCTCTCATAGAATACCAGCGTAAAATAGCAGTTTAACACTGCTGTGTTTCGTATGGTGAGTGCAGAGAACCGGAGATCTTTTTTACTGGAAAAGAGGCATTCCAACTTAGTCCTCACGGGTGACAATGCATCTGCATTTTGATTCGCAAACGAGAACAGTAGTAGAGCCACGCGGCAGAATTACTGTCGCATGGATGGGCCGGCTCGATCCGGGGTGGTACCTCGACCTCACAGAATACCAGCGTGAAGTAGAGGTTTACCTCTGCGTTTCGCTTGGTGAGTGCAGGTGACCGGAGGCCCTTTTTACTGGAAATGAGGCATTCCATCTTAGCCCTCACGGGTGACAACGCATCTGCATTTTGATTCGCAAACGATAGATGTAGATGTCTATGGGCCGCAGCAACCACTTACCATCAGGTGGACTGTGTGCCCGTTTGTCACCCTATTCCTATAAAAAAACTGTTTTTTTAAGTTTTTTGTCAGTCGTCCTACTGTTGCAGCCTATGGGTTAGCTATACCCAGGGAGTAGCCAGCGATTTACTTCACCAATACAACAATGCCTTAGGGGTACTGTTGGTGCTGCCATGCCGATGCAGCGGCTCAGGTATGTTCGCTGAGACTCGTATTGACGGCTTCGCCGCTATAGTTTGGAGGCGGTATGCCTCCGCGCTGACCCGTTTGCGGAACAGCACCAACACACCAACAGTATCCTTGGGGAATTTGTTGATCTTTGGGACTTGCCACTTCTACAAGCGTGGGTGTGGGTTCACACAGCACCATTACAGTGTATATGTTGTTGTGTGGATTTATCCCACAATTGTTTGAATTTTTCTTTTGTTTTTTACTAACCCTAGATACAATTTAATTTGTCAATAATGGCTCCTCCTGAAATAAATAAATAAAATAAAAATAGGTAAATTAAAACAGACTTCAAAAGCTAAAAATAATAATTTCCCTGTGGTAATATTTTTATAGAATAATCCAATGAGGTATTGGCTATTTATTTAAAAAAGTAAAATTTAAAACGGTTCAGCCGTTTCCGAAAAATCGGTGAACATAAAACATACGAGTATAAAAGGAATACATTAAAAACACCCATTGAAAATAGAACCTTTTCGTCTTTTTTGAACTCTGTTAACAGTAGATTCTTATAAGTACGTAATCTTATTACCTCGCTAAATTCCAGTCGGTACTGGAATTTCCTCCATCAATACTAAAATGGCCTCTTTCTCTGTATTTTTAACAGCTTAATAATCTAGACCGTTCTCGTAGGCGGAACGTTGTACGTTATCCTCATAAAATGATTCGCGGCAAACGTTACACATGTATTCAATTACTATCTCAAGGCATGGACTTTTAAGTTTGCTGTAATCCCAAAATTTTGTTAAATTTATCCTTTCACTAGCAATCAGTGATTTCTGGATCCCGACAATAGTACCATGTCTGTCAACTACCATGTCCACAAACAAACAAAAAATTTCATCGCAGTCAGTCGAGCAAATTTCGGATTTAACAAACGAGCTATGTGTTTACCTAATGTTAAGTGAATATTGTAGCCTATAGAAATCTAGATGCACCCTCGCTTAAGAATCAATTTTTTTATAGGAGAGGGGGCAAACAAGCATGCAGCTCACCTGATGGTAAGTGACTACCGCCGCCCACGAACAACTGCAACACCAGGGGAACCAGGGGAATTGCAGATGCGTTGCCGGCCTTTTAAAAAAGAATAGGTTCTTTTCTTGAAGGTCCCTAAGTCGTATCGGTCCGGAAAAATCGCTGATGGTAACCGATTCCACAAGGAAGTTGTGCGAGGAAGAAAACTTCTTTTAAATCGCACAGTGGTGGACCGCCAGTCATCCAAATGGTATGGATGGTGTCGCGAGTTTTGTCGCGACGTGCCATGGTGAAATTGAGCGGTTGGAATTAATCCGAACAATTCCTCAGAGCACTCCCCGTAGTAGATACGGTAGAATACGCAAAGAGATGCAACATCTCTTTGCAGTGCCAGTGAGTCAAGCCGATGGGAAAGAGTTCGGTCACCGACGATTCCATAAGCTCTACGCTGGATGCGATCAAATGGAAGGAGCTGGCACTAGGGACCCCAGCACAGAGTTGGGAACAGTATTCCATGTGCGGCTGAACCTGCGCCTTGTGCTGGCATGAAATACTGTCCCACTCTGCTGAGCACGCCAAGCTTTTTAGAGACCAATTTGTCTTTCTCTTTCAAGTGACCACGAAACTGCACGGCACTCGATATGTTGACGCCGAGGATTCCGATACTGGCTGAGGCAACAAGGGGAATGCCTTGAAACTGAAGGGATACGACGAGGGGGTATTTTTAGCGGTAAACTTGTGTCTTCTGTGGATTGAACTGGACTAGATTTAGTCGCCCCCAATCCGAGACTTTGTTTAGCAAAGGCTCGACTTCAGACACAAGTTTGTCCCGGTACTCAGCGACGTTTTCCCGAGAAATATTATCACGGCCGGCGTATAAAGCATCACCAGTGCTGTCGTCCGCATAGCAATGAATGCTACCGGTTTTTCTGTTTGTTTGTTTTTTTTTTTTTGTTTACTTCTAAATGTCATTAACATGCAGAAGAAACAGCGTTGGCGATAGCACGCAGCCTCGTGGAACACCAGCGTTAATGGGCTTGTAATCGGAGCATGCACCGTCTACTACGACCTTGATGCTCCGATCTGCAAGAAAACTATTGATCCAATTGTACAATGTCTCCGGAAGACCATAGGAAGAAAGTTTCTTAAGAAGCGCTTCGTGCCAAACCCGATCGAAGGCTTCGCTATGTCCATACTAACGGCCAACGCCTCCCACTTGGACTCTACTGCCTCCGCCAATTTATGAGTTAGGTAACCCAGAAGATCACCAGCCGAGCGACCGCGACGGAAACTTTTCTGGCGGTCACTAATCAGCTGCTAATTCTCGAGGTACTATAATATAGATATCTTGGGCCGCAGTAACCACTTACCAACAGGTGGACTGTGTGCTCGTTTGTCACCCTTATACTATAAAAAATAGTAATTTTAACATTTTTTAACACCTACCAACTTTTACTTGTCTAATTCTCCCAGGGTTGACTAGTAGAGAATGCCTTAAGGCATTATGTCCGCCATTGTAATCCTTAGATTAAGGTGTAACACAATAAAGATTAAATAAATAAATAAATAAAAAACTTGAAAACGAGACTGTACAACCAGGGCGTTGCCAGTGATGACCTATGGAACTAGGACGTGGTCCTTCACTGCTGGCCGTAAGAGGAAACTCAAGGTCGCTCAGCGAGCTATGGAGAGGGCTATCCTCGGGCTTTCTCTGCGCGATAAACTTAGAAATGATAATATACACAGTAGAACCGAAGTGACCGACATAGCCTAACGGATTAGTAAGCTGAAATGGCAATGGGCCGGCCATATATCTCGAAGAACCGACAAAGGATGGTGAAAAAAGGTTCTCGAGTGGCAGCCTCGTACTGGTAGGCGAAGTGTAGGGCAACCCCCCACTAGATGGAGTGACGACCTGGTAGACATGCAGGAAGTCGATGGATGCAGGTGGCTCAGGACCGTGCTTTGTGGCATTCCTTGGGGAGGCCTATGTTCAGCAGTGAACTTGTGAAAGTCTGTGATGATGAATTCAAAAGTGAATGACAATTACAGATTATTTATTTACGCAAAATAACAGATGATATTTAAATTCAAACTAAAAAACATTGCCATCACAACTTATCAAGGGATTGTAACAAATAATTTAAGTTTTATTTTTAATTTGGCAAATTAACAATGAAATTAAAAATGTTCCCGATTTTGTCCATCCCTGCTTCTTTTAGGTTTTTAACATTGACTTTGGAATTTCAAATAATATAAAATACTATATCTAAATAATAGCCACTTAATTTCATAACATAAATAATTAAAATGATTACAAATAAAGCCTTGGGGACATAAGGAGCTGCATGTTGCGCAGGATGTCGATCGACAACTACGTGGAATGTCCCGAGACATAGGTCGCGGAACATTTTGCAGACTATACTAGTCAATGTTTATAGAAATGTCGCCCGAGGAGGCTGTGGCGATTAGTGCTGCGTACATAGTACTTATTTCGGAAGTGAAACGTAAACGAAAGAGAAGGTGGTGGATGCAGAATTTCTTACTACAACGAGAAGAAAGAAGAAATAATATTTCAAGTGATTTCCGAATGACTGACGCGGATCTTTTATGAATCTTCCTTGTCGTACACTTTTCGAGTGTCGAAAGAACTGATCGGCATAATAGTACCAGAAGTTTGTGATTTGAAGTATCCCACAACAAAATATGAGTCTAGTAAAGCTCAAGAAATAAAAGCACGGTCTCGTTTCCCCGTACTACTGACATATTGCCAGGCAAGTTGCGCACACGACTACACCACATATAAATAAATAAAGCTAGACTACACCCGGTAAAAAAAGGCGCGACACTGACACGGGACAAGTGCGCTCGCTTTCGGAGCGGGAACAAGCAACATATCCCGCGTCACGTAAAATGTTGCGGGTCATGTTGCGGGTCACTGCGCAACGTTGTAATATCACGTAGATTGACTGTTCCATGTCATGTTACGGTTAAAATGTCCCATAGTGTATCCTGGGCTTTGGCTCGGTTCAGTGCGGATGGCACGCCAGGCGTGTGGCGTATGACACGCGAGTCGTGTCTTTTTTAAATCCTTATAACTCCCTCAAATTGCGATTTTTGGAAGATTTATCCAGGACAAAATATTCATTATTTTGCAAGTAGTTCATGCCTACAGCTTCGTGTCTGGATATTTTGAAAATTTGAAATTTTCAGTGGTTGACAACCTTTTTTTAACTTGTACATGGTACTCTTTTTACTTTGTGGGTTTTAAATCATGTTGAGTAAAAATAGTCTAATAAGTAACAAATAATAGCACTCATTGCGATCGCTCACAAACTCAAATTGTAAATAAATTTCTGGGAAACAAGTCTCCTGTTAAAAAAAAAACATCGTTTGTCTTATTGTTTAATTTTGCTTAAAATGATTGAATAGCCGACTTATTACTACCATATGGCCGAATAGACTTACGAAGTACCATGTGCTCTTGTGATATGATATGAGGTTTATTTTTGTTTGAAACAGTTCGAAACCGTTCATGCATAAAAAAGTTCGCTAATAAATAGTCTTTTGTCAATCCGCCGCCGTATAGCGCCGGCGTTTTTTTCCTTTTGAAAACACTTGTTTTGCTATTCTTACTAACTAGACGTTTTCAGATCGACTTTACTTTTATATTTGTGTAACATTAAAATAAATAATATTTAACATTTGTAAATATCAACGAATCATAAATCTTATTTTTTTCCTAATTAAGGTTCTTGATTGTTTGATATTTACAAATGTTATTATTAGGTGAACATTTAATTTAATAAAAACCAAGGTTTTCCAGGTTGATTTAGCTGTATCTACTTATATAAATGCTTTTTTTATAAAACAAAAAATAGTACAAAAGGTTTGTAATCTCTGGATAAAAAAGTCACTTACTCTCAATTTCAAAGAAAACACGTAGAAAAACACGTAGTTACCCACTAAAATCAAGTATCCTTCCGTTTGTAACTGATGTTTGATGTCAACTAAACTTAATTAGGTCTAAACAAGTGAAAAAAGCATAAAAAAGAAAATTATTTTTACACATGGCTGATGGCACAATAGGCGTGTCATCAACTTCTGTGGTGATATTTGTTCACCGCCACAGCTAAAAGTTGTCGAAAATCGGTGCCGCAACGAATCGGTTAAGTGTAACACTTGGTGTATAAATAGATTAAAAAAAATTACGCATCAGTCTTAACTGTAACATGTTTATTGTACATTTATTACAAAGTGTGCGTTATAAAAAACCTTTTTTAACTTTTGTATAATGCTATTTTAAATAGAGTATAGTTAACCCCGCGACATGAACATTGGGGGAAGATACAGTCCGCTACAGACGGACGGACGGACGGACGGAAGGACAAAAATATGAAAAATTATTATTTATGTTTTAGTACCATGCAAATAACCATCTAAGCTTAATAGAAGCCAGTTATTTTGATATTGCAGACAGACTCTTCAATTTTATTTCTATGTATAGATTAGATCTTTTGAATGTACGCTAGCTAAATAAAAGTCTTGACATATTGTCCTACTGAGATTTTATATTTTATTATTCAACTAGCTGTGCCCGCGGCGTAGCTCGCGTATATAGGTTTTACATAAAGAATTTGTCGTTTAGGTAAGAGTATATTAAACGATTTATATCATTACTGTATCAATAACTGGTAACAAAATAAATCATTATCATCAAAGTTCTAAGTCGTTTATGATAGAACTTCTGTGTAAACGACGTTAGAAGTAGGCTTAGCCGGGGTGTAGACATGCCATGTGCAAAACAGTCAGTACTGAGGTGCACTCCTACAACGCGTAAAGTTTGACTTTGCGCTTTATTTACGGTCATCGCATAACACACGCTGACTGTGACTGGGAACTGAACGCGCTTAAAACTGAAAGGAAAGTTATTTCTTAATAGAAGGATTTTGGGCAGGGCTGCCAGATCAAAAAACTCATTCAGCGCTAGAACAACACAAAAAGCGCTAGATTGCATGAAAACAGCGCTTTAAAAAGCCCTAGATTTCAACAGAACAAAGTTTGTGTTTTTTATTATAATTTATAATTCAAGAAAGTATAATCATAATAAAGAAAACAACATTAAGTTTTTTTTCTGGCAATATTTTTTGGTGTATCAATACTTCGCAGGACATCGACTTATAATTATGGCAATTGCTTCAACAGTACTGTACAAACAATTAAAATGTAATTAGTTATTTTAAACTGCATTGTATTTCGCAACTTAGTTTCAGATGTCAGCATCTGATTGCGGCTGCTACACAGTTTCTTGTGTTGTAACTTTTAAGTTAGCTGTGCTCTAAACTACTGACTAAAACTGAATAAAGCAAAACAATTGCGTTGCCAAAACTATGAACGAAAACTTTAATAAAGAGAATTTCCCCGCTTATAGTCGTCGGTACAAAAAAATCAAGAAGATCATCCTAAAGGGGGAGCCGGGAGATCCATAGCACAGGGTATCCTAATTTGGACTCCTCTCCCATAAAATCCACCAAAAATATGTTTGAAAAAGATAAACTGCAATGTATTACTTGTGGGAAAAAAGAATAAAAGTCATTATTAACTTATAAATCAGTGCCTGCACAGTAAGCAAAAAATAAAGTTTGATCCTCGCCAAAACCAACGCAATTGTTAATAGCTCTTTTAAAATTTGATTTACCAGATAGAGTACTCGGCGGTAAAGAATAAATTGAGTTTGTCAAC
Organism: Parnassius mnemosyne; assembly: GCA_963668995.1. Classification (NCBI taxonomy): domain Eukaryota; kingdom Metazoa; phylum Arthropoda; class Insecta; order Lepidoptera; family Papilionidae; genus Parnassius; species Parnassius mnemosyne. The sequence goes on from CAVLGL010000092.1 coordinate 27,428,381, forward strand.
ACGCAGTAGGGCAGCGAGTAATATAAAGATTAGCAGTAAATATGAAAACTCATCTACAGGAAAAAAACCACAACCTGCCCTTTTGCTTTACATTTGCACAACACCACCATCTATCGATGAAATTGGTAAACTATTGTATTATAGATTTAGTTAATAAGGTTAATAATTTTTGTATAATATATTTAATGCGTTCTTTAATACTTTTGTTTACTGCGTTTTAGATATACATAATTATATCATTATAGAACATTATTTTACATCATTTAATTATGATTTATGATATGATATTTGTTTAAAATGCACTTGATGACTCAACCAAAGTCACCGTTGCGCAAATTCGTATCTATACTTCTCTACCCCATACTTCAGAATATTTATCATAACTTTTGATGGAATGAACTGATTTTAATGAAATAAAGACCAAATGTAACCCGAAGATACACTTTATAATTTCCTTAACAATTCTTATGTTATAAATTAGTACTTTATACGTGATACGTTAACAAACAAACAGACGGGCAGACAGACAGACAGAAAATTTTAAAAATGGTAGAAATGTATTTAATTACTTATTTTTATTGCCCCTCAATCACTTTTATTACAAAAATATAAAATGTGCAGACATCTGCTATTTACATTTTTATTATATGTATAGACATTTTTATTATATGTATAGATATACATTTGTTTTCCACTGGCACACGCAATCAATGCGTGTTGCCAGGGACAACTTATGGATCTGAGACGTCAAAATTACAGTTTTTTACTAAATGCATATGAAAGTAAATACGGTACTTATAACTAAAATACAATTTTTTAAATTTTTGTCTGTCTGTCTGTCTGTTTGTTCCGGCTAATCTTCGAAACGGCTGACCCGATTTTGACGGGACATTCACTGGTAGATAGCTGATTTCATAAGGAGTAACTTAGGCTACATTTGTTTTAGAAAAAGAATCAGGGTTCCGCGCAACAAAAAAAACCCTAACACGCGAGCGAACTCGCGGGGAACAGCTGGTTCAAAATAAAAATCTACAATATGAACACAAGTTATACAAATTACTCACAAAACTTATTTGATAAACAGTTTAGAAGCGATCACCTCATTCCCAGGGGCTATTATCAAACTTATAATTTATATAATAATAACCCTTTTTATAAAGTCTTTGTTTTAATAAAAAAAATTACTTTGTAATCGATAGCCCTTGCATATTTTTGGAACTTTATTGAAATGGCGTACACATTGCCCCAAGAATGAATTACTGACTATGTGAAGTCGATTCACTGGCAACACCAGTTTGTGTTTTTTCCTGGTGTTTATAGAATGTATATCACTTTTCTATTAAAAATACTTTTGTTTTTGCCTACTCTCTTACTTCTGCATATCAATGATATGTTGAATACCAGTAACATTCATTGTTATGCAAATGACAGCACCGGCGATGCATTGTAGCTGTTTCTAAAATAAATTTTGTAAATAGTTTATAATCATTTATATTGTAAAATTTATTATTTAAAAAAAGTCCCGCTAGGTTTGTTGCTGGTTCTTCCCAGGACAGAGGATTTTTTCCGAACCAGTGTTAAAGTAAAAAATGACTTTCAATAAGAATTACACGTGATCTATATTGAATAAAAAATTATTATATTCTATTCTATTCATTATACAACGGCCGTACAATATTTCGCAGGAACAAGTTTACGACCACTACTAAGTTTTTTTTTATAGGATAAGGGTGACAAACGAGCACACAGTCCACCTGATGGTAAGTGGTTGCTGCGGCCCATAGACAATCTACGTCTATCCTCTATTACAATTCAAAATGCAGATGCGTTGTCACCCTTGAGGACTAAGATGGAATGCCTCATTTCCAGTAAAAAGGATCTCCGGTTCTCTACACTCACCATACGAAACACAGCAGAGTTAAGCTGCTATTTTACGCTGGTATTCTGTGAGAGCGTGATCCTTCCCCAGTCGAGCCGACCCATTCGTGCTACAACTATACTACTAATATAGTTGCAGCATGGCTCTACCACGTAGCTAAAAATGCGTTGTCACCCCTGAGAACTAAGATGGAATGCCTCACATCCCATCCTGTAATTGTAGTGGGTGGTACTTACCCAGACGGACTCTGAGACAGAAACAGAATCCACCTAATAAAATAGAATTTCTTGACAGGAAAAGCCAATAACTTATTTTGGCCCGACACAGGATTCTAACCCGGGACCGTGTGATCAGCAGACGCGCTTACAACCACTGGACCAACTAGGCAGTCACACCTCAGGAATTGATTGAACAAATGATTGAACAAAGGTTTGGTTTCTATAAACAAAACCAAACGTCTTAAAACAAATGATACAAGAACTTGCTATATTTTAACCTTTATTAATATACTGGTTAGGTGTCTTAATTTATTTATTGCCATGGGGCCCTTTCCTATCTAGCTACGCGTTTATTTGCTACAGTCTCCTTACACCCTGTTACCTTAGCCCCATACTTTTATCTTACCTTAATGTACTTTTATAATCGCATATGCGTATATAAATAAAAATTACATGTCACATTGTTTGTCCGCGATGAACTCCAAAACTACTGAACTGATTTCAATAACATTTTGCACACTGTGTGCAGTTTGGTCCAACTTGAGAGATAGGATAGTTTTTATCCCGATAAGTGACCCTCAATTTTTTTATTGCTAATTTCAGGAGTTTTTTTTTTGGGAAAGCAAATGGTTGTTCGGAAAGGGCAGAACAACTTCTGCCTGTTCAGCTAGTAAATATATAAAACAATTGGAAGTGTCTATTCATACGATAATCGTATAATTAATTTTATTCTTAAATTATCGTATGATTTATTTATTTTTATTATATATATAAAAAAATCTGGGAAAAACTTTCTTCGTATTTTGTTTGTATAAAATTAAACAAAGTTTTCTTTTGTTGTACTGTTTATATCTGGTTATAATATCAATACGTAGAGGACATTAAGAAAAAGAAAAATAAAAAGTAAAAAAAACACTTTCCTGCCATTTTACAATTCTATCCGCCAAAATGAGCGAATCGAACGAAGAAATTCGATACGTTCTGAAGTTTTATTACTAAAACTGGCATAATAAGTGAGGTCACTGTTTGAAGAACTTATTTTCCAATCAGACTTATAGGGAGTGGTACTCAAAAAAGATTAAAAATGACATGTGTGTGTACTTATGTGCGCACATAGGAAGTTATACTTCTTCCCATCAGTTCCCAGGAAAACTTGAGAGACAGAATTACCCACTGAAGATGTCGCTTTGAGGTGTCGGTGTGCGCGCGCATCGTAAAAAATTCACTCTCATAATTTTTTCTAAACGCCCCAAAAGAACTATAACTTCAATAAACTTTTCTATTTTGAAAATAATACAATTTACATCAAATCATTCACATGCCAAGGTACAAAGATGATCATAGTTGACTATCAGTACATATGTATATATATATATATATATAATATTGAAGTATGAGTGCGTGGCCACTTTAAAATGACTTTTATGCATACATATACACTCACTCCTGTCACCCAGAAGGGTAGGCAGAGACTATGGACTTCCATTTGGCACGATCCTGACACACCTCTCTCGTTTCCTCCACATCCATATACCAATGCATACACGCTCGTCGGTTAAAGGTACTCTTGATTTGGCCCATTTTCAATATATCGCCAATTTGGTCGATAAACTTTCGCCTAGGGCGACCCTTCCCGACTCTGCCGTTCACCTCTGCACCATAAATTTGCTTTGTCACTCTTTCCTCATTCATTCTTTCTACAAGACCAAACCACCGAAGCATTCCTTTCTTAATCCTGGTCACAACATCATCTTGCAAACCACACTCTTCTCTTATCAAACAATTTCTCACTCTGTCATTCAGGTTCATCCCTAACATACTCCTTAATGACCGCATTTCTACAGCATTTATTCTACTCTCGTGCTTCTTCTGCCACACCCAACTTTCACTACCATACATTAAAGTACCTTTTTGTATGGTAGTGAAAGTTGGGTTTACGTGCCTTTTTGGACACATTCTGACTTTCACAATAGGGTGTAGAGCCCCATTCCCTCTATTTCCTGCATTCACTCGTAGTTCTATATCCTTATTATATCTACCATCCCTGCTAAACACACATCCCAAATACACAAACTCATCTACTTGCTCGACCAACTCCCCTTCTATTCTTTCCAAACATTTTCCAAACAACTGTCCATAAATAGGTTGAACAGCCACGGGGAAGCCACACAGCTCTGTCTGACACCTTTATGACTGGCAAACCAGTCCGAGTAGGCCCCGTTAATTCTGACACAAGCACTAGAGTCCCTATACAGAGACTTCAATATCCGTATCAACCCAGCGCTCAACCCAAATGAGTTCAGTGTTTGCCATAACACATCCCTATCGACTCTGTCATAAGCCTTCTCCAAGTCTATGAACGCACAAAAAACTTTTTGGTTTTTGGCCAAAAACTTCTCCGCGATCATGCGCATGGAAAAGACCTGATCCGTACATCCCTTTCCCTTTCTAAATCCCGCTTGCACATCCCAAATTTTTCCATCAGTTTCTTTCATAACTCTTTCAATTAGTACCTTAGCATACAGTTTTCCCACAATGCTAAGAAGGCTGATACCACGGTAGTTTTTACAGTCCTGCTGTGATCCTTTTCCTTTATATATTGGGGCTATCACGGCTTTGCACCAGTCTCCCGGTACCCGCTTAAGTTCCCAACATAAATTAAACAAGGTGTACAGCAGGTCTGCCACCACTCCTTCTCCAGCCCTTAGCATTTCGAAAGATACTCTATCATATCCGGCTGCCTTGCCCGCTTTCATACTTTTCATTGCTTTCATTATTTCATCTATACTTATATCTCTATCTATTTCCTCTACTTTCGGAATTTCTATTTCATTTAATTCAGACGTCTCATCACTCATAAACACGCTTTCTAAGTATTCCTTCCATCTTCTTAAACTCAAAACTTCGTCATTCAGAATACAGCCATTCTGGTCTCGTATAGCATTCATTCTAGGCTGTTTTGAATGTCCCCTGGCAGTTCTTACGAGTTTCAAGAACATATTAACGGAAGTTATCTGATATTCTTCTATCATTCTTGTCCGTTCTTTCTTGCTTTTCCCTTTCAACTAATTCTTTTACTCTCTTATTTAGATGTCTAAAGACCGCCTTTTTCCTAGAATTACTAGCCTTGGTTGCTAGTAAATCTAGCCATACTTTCTTCTTTGCTTCAACTTCCATCCGTGCCTCATCATCCCACCATAATGTGTTATTTTTCCTTTCATTCGTTCTCTTACTTACACCTCATACTTCGGTAGCTGCATCCACCAAACCTTTCTTGACATTATACCACACAGTCTCCAAGTCTAAATCATTCATAAACAATTAAGCCATACCACTTATATTTTCTCTCAATCCACATTTGAACTTCTCTTTCACACGTTCATCTTGTAACCTCTCTGTTCTTATACGCTGTAACACAGTGGTAGACACAGGCCATTAATTCGGCATAAGACCAAGTAATGGTCCGTCCCTACGTTAGAGCCCCGGTAAACCCTTGTATCCCTCCGCGCTCCTCATTTTTTCATCAACAATTATGAAATCAATCATACTTCTATCATCACCTCTTTCCAATGTATACGTGTGAATCTTCTTATGACGAAAGAAAGTGTTCGTCACAAAAAGATTCTTTTACACACATACGATGAGGAGGCCTTCACCATTCTCATTTGTACTTTCATCACCAAACGTTCCCAATATCCTTTTAATAACCAAGCCTCCTCGCCCCAACCCAACCCCAATGGAAGTCCATTAAAATCTCCTAATATCACAATATTTTCATTAACCTTGCATTTCATTAGCACCATCCTTACCAACTCCCAAAACTGCTCTCGGATATAAGTGGGCTCAGACATGTCTGGGGCGTAGACCCCTAAAACAAACAACTTCTTTAAGCCCAGTTTCATTCGTATCCATAGCAGTCTCGGGCTTACACATTCATACTCTTTCACACAATGACTCATTCTTTCTGAAAGGATGATACCGACTACCTGGCATGCCCGCTCGGTCTCGTCTACACCAGACCAGGACGCGGTATACATGTCATGTGTAATGGCATCCTTTCCCTTCCGTTTCGTTTCATTTACACATAACACGTCTATTCCTCTATCATACATCATATCGCAAACTTCATCCATCTTATCATTCATTCCTCCACATACATTCAATGTGGCCAGACGGGCTTCCGCAATCCACTTTTCGCCCCTTCGGGGAACAGAACGTGACGGATGGCGAACCTCGTCGCCGGTTTTCCTCCCGGAGATTCTTCGCACCCCTGCCCCATTAAAGGGGCGCCGGGAACTCGGGGCCATTTCGTAAACTTTTTGCCTCATGGTGCGAAAGTAGGGGGTGGTAATTTTTAAGCTGCTACCACACGGCGAGGAGCCGAGTCTGTTCTTCTGGCTTTGTCGCTTATTTAGCACCACCCGGGGGACACGTATAGGGTGGGCCTAGGATTAGGTGGTCAAAGCCTACGGACGCGAGCGACTCATCCCATCATCTTTAATGCAATATGCTAATATATGAATGACAAGCTCGTGGAAACTGTCCATGCGGTCGGAGGTAAGTTCAGCAAGACAACACAAGAACAACACAAGAACTCTCCGATCACACTCTTAATCTCATGACTGTTAAATGGGAAATGAAGTTGAAGTCTTCATCAGATTTGACGGCATACAAACAGATCTCCAAATGCATGCGGCGAGACTTACACAACTTCAGTACAGCTGGTATTGAAGTAGCCATCGAGCGGAACCAGGGCTCCGAAGTCTTTGTCAGAGAAACTGAAAACCGAAGGTAGCTGTACACATCATCGTTGGAGCCACACGCAAGTGAAAGTAGCGATCCAAGAGCAAATCTTATCCGACACTATTCCGATGATATTGCGGACGTTAGTCTGAGCGAGATTAGAATGGCTCACCAGCACCTTAATATCGGCAAGTCCCTGATTATGATGTAATAACAGCGAAGCTTGTGAAAGCGGGTGGAAAACCGGTACTTGAAGTCCTTCAAAAGCTCTTTAATTCTATCCTCCATGGTGGCACTATACCGGAGGCGTGGAGCAGAAGTGCGGTGATCTTGTTCTTCAAGAAAGTCGACAACGCGCTCTTGAAGAACTACAGACCGATTTCCCTTCTAAGCCGCGTCTACGTGCTGTTTTCGAGAGTAATTACGAATCGTCTCAAACGCAAAGTCGATAACTTCCAGCCTCCCGAACAAGCCGATTTCCGAAAAGGCTTTAGCACCTTAGACTACATACATATCCTTCGATAAATTGTACAGAAGAACGAAGAGTACAATTTGTGACTATGTGTTGCGTATGTGGACTATGAGAAAGCCTTTGATTCCGTCGAAATTTGGGCAGTGCTGCAGTCCCTCCAGCGGTGCCAAATTTACTGTCGATATATCGAAGTGCTGAAGTGTTTGTACAGTAGGGCTAAGATGGCTATCCGAGTACAAAACCAGAGTACGAAACCTATCCAACTGTAGAGAGGTATTAGACAGGGTGACGTTAGATCCCCGAAACTCTTCACCGCTGCATTGGAAGACGTTTTCAAGCTACTGGACTAGAAAGGATACGGTATCAACATCATCATTTTTAACAGTGGTAGAGCCACGCTACAGTTTTTGCTGTAGCATGGATGGGCCGTCTCGAACCGGGGCACTACCACGACCACACAGATTATAAACGTAAAGTAGAAGCTATGCTTCTGCGTTTCGCTTGGTTATTGCAGGTGGTCGGAAGCCCAACACCCCCCCCCCCCCATGGTAGCGGGATTTAAAAAATAAAGGAATTCCCCAGGAGGGAAACCACGGCGACCCCTGCCACGCTATCCGTAGACTTCTGCAACATCAGGGGACTTCACTCGAACCTTAAAGCCGTCCACTACCATCTAGAGACGACGAAGCCAGCCTTGCTCTATCTCACCAAGACGCAGGTGTCCTCTCTGGCTGATACTTCGTACCTGTCCTACCCGGGGTACAAATTAGAACACTTCTTTGTGCCCCAGGGCTGGAGTTTGCGTATACGTCAGAGTGGATATCTGTTCTCGACGCTTCGGCAGTCTTGAAAGTAGAGACCTATCCATCCTTTGGCTGCGAATAGACAGCGAGAACCATCCCCGTGGCTACGGGTGCCTGTATAGGTCCAATAGCGGTAATGCCGACACAGGCCGACTCATTGACTACGTCCAAATGGCTACAGATTTCTTGCTGCAACAGATCCCATCCGTAGAGATCGTGATACTTGGCGATTTTAACGCCTACCATGCTGAATGGCTCGGTTCACGTTTAACCGATCATGCGGGGAGATCTGTTTATGACTTTGTCTTGGCATATGGTCTGACACAATTGGTTACTTCGCCTACGCGGATTCCAGATGTGGAGGATCATACACCTTACCTGTTGGACCTTCTGCTGACCTCTCATCTGGACGGACATCAGGTTTCCATCAGTGCCCCTCTCAGCTCTTCGGACCATTGTCTGATCCGGAAGTGTGGTGCCATTCAAGCTCTCCTCGTGATTGCGTTCTGCAGGTTACCGCCGTGTTTGGCATTACAGGTCGGCGTATTGGGACGGATTGCGGTCTTTCGTTGCATTCTACCAACGTGGGCGGGTTTGCTTCTCGCCCGAAAATCCCGGCGCTGTTGCTGACTCTGTCACCGATGATGTACTACAGGGAATGGAACTATTTATTCCATTATCTGTGATACCCATCGGTGGCAGGTCTCAGCCTTGGTTTGGTCGCTCCTGTAAGACTGCATTACGCAGTAAGCAGGAGTATTATCAGGCCTGGGCTGAGGCTTCGGCGACTCGGGATGTAAACACCAGCACACTTAAAAAGAAGTATAACTTCGCCTCCAGGTCCTTCAAAAGTTCGCCTTCCTTCGGGAACCTGTGCATTCTGGTCTCTCGCCAAGGCTGTCCAAAGGAATTTCCGTAAGCCATCGCTACCATCTCTGCATAGGGAGAATAACTCACTGGCCCACGCCGCAAAAGAAAAAGCCGACATTTTAGGCTCTCTTTTTGCGTCCAACTCGACTCTTGATGACGGGGGGAACACACCGCCGACCATTCCGCAGTGTGAATGCTCTATGCCTGATGTGCGATTCACACAGTGTTCAGTACCTAAAGCACTCGTCTCCCTGGACATACACAAGTCGATTGGGACTGACGGAATTCCACCAATTGTGCTAAGGACATGCGCTCCAGAGTTGGCACCGGTTCTAACGCGTCTTTTTCGGTACTCCTACTCCCTAGACGTTGTCCCGAATTCATGGAAGACACCTTTCGTGCACCCGGTCCCTAGAAAAGGTAACCGCTCTGATCCGTCCAATTAAAGGCTTATCGCCCTAACCTCCTTGTTCTCGAAAATAATGGAGTACATTATTAACTGCCAGCTCATGCGTTACCTTGAGGAGCACTATCTGATTAGTGACTGCCAGTACGGTTTCCGTCGGAGTCGAAATCTAGTCCAGTTCAATCCCCAGAAGGCACAAATTTGCGCGTTACCGCTAAAAGGAACCCCTTTGTCGTATCTCCTCAGTTTCAAGGCACTCCTCTTATTGCCTCAGCCAGTATCGGAATCCTCGGTGTCAACATATCGAGTGGCGTGCAGTTTCGTGGTTACTTGGAGGAGAAGGCTAAATTGGCTTCTAAAAAGCTTGGCGTGCTTAGTAGAGCAGGACAGTATTTCATACAGGCACACCGCCTGCAACTTTATAAGGCGCAAGTTCGGCCTCACATGGAATACTGTTCCCATCTCTGGGCAGGGCTTCCTAGTGTCAGCTCCTTCCACTTGACCGCATCCAGCGCAGAGCGGTTCGAATCGTGGACGACCGAGTTCTTTCCGATCGGCTTGACACACTGGCACTGCGTAGAGTTGTTGCACCTCTTTGCGTATTTTGTCGCATGTACCACGGGGAGTGCTCTGAAGAATTGTTCGGACTAATTCCAGCCGCTCAATTTCACCATCGCATTTCGCGACAAAACTCGCGAATCCATCTATACCATCTGGATGATTGGCGGTCCACCACTGTTCGATTTAGAAGATGTGTTCTTCCTCGCACAACTTCCTTGTGGAATTGATTACCACCAGCGATTTATCCGGACCGATACGAATTTGGGACCTACTCCTTTTTAAAAGGTCATGGGCGGCGGTCGTCACTTACCATCAGGTGAGCCGCTTGTTCGTCCCCTCTCCTATAAAAAAAGCAGTGGCAAGTACATCACTCACCTTCGATTTGCCGACGATATAGCAGAATAGCCTTATGGCAGGATCGCTGGAGGCCCTAAGCACTATGCTCAATGACCTCAATATTGCCTCCCAACGGATAAATCTTAATATGAACATGAACAAAACCAAGATTATGAATAACGTCCACGTCACTCCTATGCCAGCAGTTGTTGGGAGTACTAAGCTCGAAGTTGTTGACGAGTATCTTTACCTTGTAGTGTTATGCTACTTACTTATCATTTTACATTATTTTAAATTCATTTTTCCATTCTGTTTCGATTTTCTGCATTCACTTCAAAACTGGATATTTTACATCACCTTTATTTCCATAGGATCCTATAACGATTTTAAACCATAAGAACACAATAACAAATCATTTCTACTTCGTATTTTCACATTATCAGCACTTTTAAATTGGTGTCAATGGAGTCTACCTTTTTTTTCGATCTTTTAGTTAGTTTTCCGTAACTCTACAATTTCGGGCTTTGTGTGGGCAGTTGCGCTACCTTTTTACCTATATCAATAATATCTCATTTTCCACTTAAATCTTGCCGTTTTCTTATTACAAGCCTAAAACTAAAATTTGACATGTTTTGACATTTTTGTTTATTTGGTCTCCATAGTAATTATATTCAAATTTGCTACCGATCCGTTGTTCCTATTTCGATAATTCCACATAAATACTCTTTTCTCTTGACCATTTACAAAAAATTTGCGTTTAATTTAAATAATTTTTCCGTTCTCTCTAGAAAGGTATAAAAGCCGAACAATCGGTGAAGAAAGGCAGTCTCGCTTCAGTTCTCGAATTGGAAGCATCTCCTAAAGGCCTTATCCCGGGGCCGCACTGCCCCGGGATCCTGCAAGCCTCCACCTACACGTGAAGTCTTCGGCGAAGCCTTCTTCAAGCGCGGAGCCGCACCACTCCGGAATCCTACAAGCCTCCATCTACCTCGGAAGTCGTCGGCAGTCTACTTCAAGCGCGGGGGCCACACTACTCCGGGCGCTACGACTGCTTACTCCAGGCGCCGAGTGCACCTACCGCCGGCGCTACCTTTGGGCGCTGCAACTGCTGACTCTAAGCATTGAGCGCACCTACTCCAGGCGCTACGTGCGCCGGCTCCGGACGCTGCGTGTGCTGGCTCCAGGCGCTGCGTGCCGTCGCTGCTAAGAAACCTATCTCTACAAGCGCTCTATTGTCGCTTCACGACAATTTCAATAGAGAACAAAAAGAATCTAACCTAAGAACAACAAAACAACAAAAATACAACAAAAACAAAAATATATTTAAAATTCAAAGATATTTACAATTTTATAAAAAAAATGAAATGAGGATGATGATGAATGAAGTGAGAGTACAATTAGATTACAAAAAAAAATAAAGGTAGGAGAATAGGGGAATATAGAGTTGTAGTGGAGCCTAAAAGTCGAAGCGACACACGTTGCGATTGTAGAGGTAGGTTTCTTAGCAGCGTCGACACGCAGCGCCTGAAGCCAGCACACGCCGGTTGCACTTGTAGAGATAGGTTTCTTAGCAGCGACGGCACGCAGCGCCTGGAGCCAGCACACGCAGCGTCCGGAGCCGGCGCACGTAGCGCCTGAAGTAGGTGCGCTCAACGCTTAGAGTCAGCAGTTGCAGCGCCCAAAGGTAGCGCCGGCGGTAGGTGTACTCGGCGCCTGGAGTAAGCAGTCGTAGCGCCCGGAGTAGTGTGGCCCCCGCGCTTGAAGTAGACTGCCGACGACTTCCGAGGTAGATGGAGGCTTGTAGGATTCCGGAGTGGTGCGGCTCCGCGCTTGAAGAAGTCTTCGCCGAAGACTTCACGTGTAGGTGGAGGCTTGCAGGATCCCGGGGCAGTGCGGCCCCGGGATAAGGCCTTTAGGAGATGCTTCCAATTCGAGAACTGAAGCGAGACTGCCTTTCTTCACCGATTGTTCGGCTTTTATACCTTTCTAGAGAGAACGGAAAAATTATTTAAATTAAACGCAAATTTTTGTAAATGGTCAAGAGAAAAGAGTATTTATGTGGAATTATCGAAATAGGAACAACGGATCGGTAGCAAATTTGAATATAATTACTATGGAGCCCAAATAAACAAAAATGTCAAAACATGTCAAATTTTAGTTTTAGGCTTGTAATAAGAAAACGGCAAGATTTAAGTGGAAAATGAGATATTATTGATATAGGAAAAAAGGTAGCTCAACTGCCCACACAAAGCCCGAAATTGTAGAGTTACGGAAAACTAACTAAAAGATCGAAAAAAAAGGTAGACTCCATTGACACCAATTTAAAAGTGCTGATAATGTAAAAATACGAAGTAGAAATGATTTGTTATTGTGTTCTTATGGTTTAAAATCGTTACAGGATCCTATGGAAATAAAGGTGATGTAAAATATCCAGTTTTGAAGTGAATGTAGAAAATCGAAACAGAATGGAAAAATGAATTTAAAATAATGTAAAATGATAAGTAAGTAGCATAACACTACAACCTGCGACAAATAGTCCGACTAGGTAAGTCCAACTACGACCGAGAGGTCAATCGACGGATTGAACTCGGCTGGGCAGCGTTCGGGAAATTACGACAGATATTCTCGTCATGTATACCTCAAAACTAGAAAACGAGATAGCACAACCAGTCCGTGTTGACAGTGATGACTTATAGATCTGAGAGTGGGTCCTTCACTGCTGGCCGGATGAGGAAGCTCAAGGTCGCTCAGTGAGCTATAATGAGGGCTATGATCGGGGTTTTATGAAGAGAAACCCCGAGTATAGCCGTCACTAACTTAGAAATGAGGATATCCGCAGTAGAACTAGTGACTGACATAGCCCAACGGATTAGTAAGCTGAAGTGGAAATGGGCCGGCCATGTAGCTCGAAGAACCGACAAGCGATGTGGAAAACAGGTTCTCGAGTGGCAGCCTCGTACCAGCGGGCGAAGAGTAGGGCTTTCCCCCACTAGATGAAGTGACGACTTGGTAAGGCATGCAGGAAGTCGATGGATGCAGGTGGCTCAGGACCGTGCTATGTGGCATTCCTTGGGGAAGGCCTATGTTCAGCAGTGGGCTTAGGAAGGGCTGTATTAATGATAGTGAAAGAATAAGTGAAAATATTTATTTATTTAATATTCTTTATTGCACACCATACATAAATTAGAGAAATTATATATATATAAAAGAAGTATGCAATGGGCGGTCTTATTGCTGATAGCAATTTCCTCCAGACTACCAATGAATGGACAGGATTGCACGAATATGACAAGGGCAGGGCAAATTGGTGTGTTAGAGAAAAAAGGAAAAAAAATAAAATAAACATATATATGACGCCACGTGCACCATTGCACGTGCGGCGGCGTCAGTGTAGCTAGACAGAATTCTTGTAAATAACACGTCCTCCGTACACCTGCACCATTGCACCTGCGATGGCGCCCGTTTAGCTTGCATAAAACGGACGGAGCTGCCGCCGTTAGGACAGTCTTGGCTCTGACGTGGAACGGTATGCTTGTCGTATTCCGTTACTAGTTTATCCTCGACTCGTTGGATAATTAATTCGTGTAAACGAATTAATTATTATCCCTAACTACAAAATTAGTCTCTGTACTATACTCAATTACCCTTTCTACATCAGAAGTGGGATGAAATTCCCCTTATTGCCCACATATAATCTTCGAATAGTATGAGAATAATTACATTTGTAAAGGCTATAATGCATTTCGCATTGATGGATCTCTTTTTATGTTAAATACAGTAATGAAATTTGCTGTCCTACTTACGATATTGTCGTATCATTAAAGTGTAGAGAAAAGATAAAGTGAAATTATTTAAGCCAAAAGATAAATCCTTTTGTTCGATTTGTATTAAAAGTACCCTCAAGTATTTTCATTATTTCTGACGTACCTAAATATGTTAACAAATGGAAGAAATGTTGGAGGCTTTCTAGACGAGTCATCGTTTGCATTGAATGAAAAATTAACTTGTTCAAGTTTTCTTGTCATTTGATAGTTCATGCGAAACATGATTATCATCTGTTATATTTTGAAATTCAAAACGTTTTAGCGATGTACCAAAATAAAGGATTAACTTTAACATGCTAGGAATTGAAAATAATAAGTAACATTTTTGTGTTCTAATGTGTTGATCAGTGTTGCAGTTTGCTCCGAATACTGTGTGGGCGACAAGATTGGGGTTTGATGTCGAGAGATTCGTAGAAGTCTCTACAACAATGATCAATGAGGAAGATGTTGTGACGGCTAATTGAACATGGTCAAGTAAGGCCGAGCGCTAGTAAGATTGAGCCTACACCGCTACAGTCTGTAACTTATCGGCAGATCTTACGGCAAGGCAATTCAAGCGGCCGCCGAACACATGGTCCTTTGGTGCTGTAAATGAACGTCTGAGGCTTGGTCGGCTTTCGTAGATTTTGCGCAGTTGCCTCCTTCCCTTTGAAATATGTGATGGTATCCGTCTCTACACATAGTTTCCGTTTTTTGCAATATTTTCAAATGTCATACAGTTGGCGTTTCTTAAGAGAATATGTGATGAATTTTGGAAGCTCGGAATTCCATGGTTCGCAATACATTTATCTCGATTTCTTTTAATTTTGCAAAGCAATGCGACGATTCGCTAGCGCTAGTACAGCGCGACGGCTTGCTGGCGCGAATGTGGCACGAACGCAGCAGAACGAAAAGCTGTAGTGCGTTTGCCTGGAGGTAGCCATATCGGCGCGTTCCAGACTTAAATGAAGTCTGGGATGGTCGACCGTTGTAATATTTAACAAGAGTTAATATCTGTTAGCAGGTGGTGATAACTGATAGACCGTATACTATTCACTGTCAACCGCACGAGGACGTGCGACAGTCAGAGGTAGCCGTGCCTGTGCATCTAGAAAATACTAGAGACGTTGCAACACTCTAGCGAAGTAATTATTCTAGTGCAGGAAAGGAACATGAAGTTGCAGGGCGGCTGGTCTGTGCTGCACTGGGATATGTGTCGTGTTGCTGTTGGTTTACATACTTAGGTGTTATCGTGTCACTACGTTCCTCACGATACACTTTTGTGTGATTGTGACGGGGACATGTTTGCGGTATAGTTAGTCTGTAACTCTTTATACCGTGTTTGAAAAAAAAAGAGAGTAAGAAAAAAATGAGGTTCTTACTATGATTGCAGGGCGTTTGCCGGTCCAATGATATAGCTACAGGGAATAGTGATTCCGGACTAGCATAAATAGTACTGAAAAAAAAGAGATTAAGAAAAAAGTATAATTCTTACTATCATTGCAGGGCTTTGTGCCGGTCCAGTGATATAGCTATAGGGAATAGTGATTCCGGACTAGCGAAAACAGCACTTGAAAAAAAAAGAGAAAATAGAAAAAGCTACAGACTAATCATTCCGATCTAACATAAAGATGATTAAAGTATTGTAGGGCTTACTGCCGGAACAAAACTGACTGTCACCCGAGTCTGAAAGGTCAATATAGACCGGACCAGACGCTGTTTTGTCAGGAGAATAGAACGATGTTTTTCTGTCTACAGATAACTAAGATTGTGATGGAGCGCGTGCCAGGACGCACGCATGTCAGTATGGCCGTGACGGCACGTGCACCATTGCACGTGCAGCGGCGTCGGTGTAGCTCTAGCTACACCGACGCTGCTAGTAGAGTCAATTTATTAAAATAAAAAATATTACAATTAAAAAAGGGCAGATTTACAATAGTGATACCTCACGAGCTAGTCGAGCCTCCAGACACCAGACTAGTTTATGTCGTATCACTAGTCACTACACTTGAGAGTTTCTGCTCTGAACATTTATTAGTGGCCCTTCACTGTGTAGGCAGCGCGGTAGCGCGTGCGATAGACGTAACACTGCGTTACGTCCAATGTATTAATTTTTTTCAGACTTTATTATTTTAATACGGCATAAGCTAGCCTGCACGCCTGACCTACTTGCGAAATATTGCTATTGGATTGAGATCGCATTCGAGTATTGTTTTTCTCGGCTGTAAATCTGCCATTTTTGCATCCTCGTGCAGCATCGTGCACCGATTCACAAGAAGGTGACCTCAGTATAGACTTCACAGAGAGCATCTCTCTAAAGAGGTTGGCAATAACTCTAGGGTGATTCACCCCGTCCACACTCATGGGGATGCCAGGCCGAGTCCTCATCTTATTAGTGCTTTTCCAAAAAGCACGAAAATCTTTTTTGATATGCGATGACACTGTGTTGTCTATTTTAATTTGATGCTTATGGTCTTGACACCATTTTTAGCGTGATTTAAAAACCTTACGGCTGCTATGCATGTGATCAAATAATTCACCATGATCTGGCCGTCCATTAGCTATCCAAAGATGAAATTTCTGTCTAGCCTCCCCTTGAGCCTCTCTAACATATCTGTCCATCCTACAACGGATTTTTTGGACCAATGTTTCTTATACTCTCGGCTAGCAATCGCGGCCGGATAAAATACGAAAAAAAATGAAACGGTTTAATTCACTTTATTGAAGAATTAAAATTCTGACCTCAGGTGACAAACGCACCTGCATTTTGATTTTTCTTAGAGAATAGAAGTGTTCATAGGCCACAGGATCCATTTCATCATTATTACTTCTATAAATGGTGTTTGAACAAATTTATCAAATAAATTTAACTAATGTACATATTATGTTCAATAACCGGTTAAACTTTTTTTTAATGATGGCTACCATTTCTGACCTCAGCATAGATCTTTATGTTCATAGGCCACAGAATCCACTTATTATCAAATAGACTGATCTACTTCTATAAAAGGCAAATTCAAACCTGGGAACATATTTAATTCACTAGCTGTTCCCCGCGACTTTGCCCGCGTGGATTTTTTATGCGCGCAACCCTAAAATAAAAGTAGCCTAAATTACTCCTTGTAACATCATCTATCTGCCAATGAATATCTCATCCAAAGCAGGTTTTTGCATCCAAAAGAGGTTTTTGTGCGATGCGTGTTCAGACAGATGTAGATAGACAATGGTGGACGATTGCTCAATATGGAATTTGTTTTTAAATTATATATATATTATATTCATGACTAATCGTATCCCTTGTCGATGTTTGTTAATGCCTGTTTTCTGAATAATACACAAGTAACACGTCCAAAAAAAAAACAAAAACAAAATTCTCCTGTGGCTTTTTGTCAACCCAAGTTCACGGAGTCAGAGAAAAAGTCCGTGTCAAGTACGCCCCGTTCCACAAGTGTCGCAAAAACACACCGAGTAAGACCCTGCTCCAATCAATCAGATTTAACATTTGCTTTTATCGAGAATATCTCGAAATGATATTGTTGATGATGTGAATTTGTTACATCAACAGAAATCTCTGGAAACTGGAACTATGGACGCAGTGGAAGCAGCTGTTTTAAATTGGGAAAAGTGAGTAGCAGTTTCTGAGTTATATGATGTAATTAATTAATTTTAGTAATTAATAGATGCGCGAGTTTTTACTATTAGGTGCTTACATAATATGAAATGGGCGTTTTGTACGGGAGGAATATAAAGTCATTTTTTTTTTGTAAAATATATTTAAGTAATCAAAGTATGTACCGTTGTGATCTATGCACTTTTGCCATCTCATAGGTAGTTCATTGATCCCTTTACTAAAACAACCATGGCGGCGAGAATCAATAAACTCTTTGTTGGCGATTTGGACTGCCGCATCGGAGTTGAATTTTGTTCCTTGTAAGAAGTTGTCCAAATTCCGTAAAAAATGGTAATCTGTTGGCGCAAGGTCCGAGGAGTACGGTGTATGTCGCAGACATTCCAATTGTAGCTCATCTAACTTAGTGGTTGTTTGTTGTGCAGTGTGTGGTCTTGCGTTTTCGTGAAGCTGCAGTGGCCTTGAACGATTGACCAATCTCGGTTGTTTAGCAGCTAGTTCTTCCTTCATGGTTTGCAGTAGCTGACAATAGATATCTGCCGTAATCGTTTGGCCAGATTTTAGAAAGCTGTAGTGAACGACACCGGCGCTAGTCCACCAAACTATGAGTGAGTGAATGACTTGTGAGTACAAGTAACTTTTTCTGAGTAAATTTTCGTTTAGGGCAGGATTTGGCTGGGTATCCAGGGTTCAGCCATTGCGACGAGCGCTTCCGATTATCGTACACTTTTCATCACAAGTAATGATTCGACATAAAATCCCTTCATTATTGTGTCGGTTGAGCAAAGTAACACAGCAGTCGACGCGTGTTTGCAAGTTCGATTCACTCAATTCATAGGGTATCGTTCAAGTTTTTTTACTTTCCCCATTTGCGTCAAGGGGATTAATATAGCTTTATCACTTACCCCGAAGCCTGCAGCTATCTCCGAAGACTTTGTGATGGATCCGCTTCCACAATAGCCTTTAATTCTTAATTTTCCACTTTAGTCTCCGGCCGTCCACGGAGTTGGTTCTGAACGTTAGAAATCGTAGTCGTAAATATACCGATATTTCATAATTTTCATTGTGCGGTAATAAGTGACGCCAAAGAAAAAATAATGAGCAAAAAACAAAATAATGACTGTTTTCAAAACTCAAATGTACCAGCTAAATGAATTTATAAATTTGAATTTGGAATTCTTAACCAAAGAGATGTTTCAGATCAAATTGGTCAGTACGACAAAACGCTAATTTCATATGTAAAAACCTGATATAAACTTTTTGAAATCTAATAATCAGATTGTATTTCCGTCTTTTATATAGAATAAGTGTGGTAAACGAGCACACATTCAACCTGATGGTAATCAAAGATATGTACTTAGTCGGGTCCTAAGTTCTGTCAAAACCTTATTATTTAAAATTTTTGAATACTGGCTAGATGAACTTCACCAATTTTAAAAACATAACGTTTGCGCTTGCCAAAAATAAAAAAGACATTAATTTTCATTCTTTTTCAAATATTGAGTGGTCGAAGAAAGAAGATAGAATAGCGGTTATCGTGTTGCTCCGCTGTGGTTAGGCGCCAAAAGAGATTTTCAATATTCTACAACAATTGAAATAACCCTACGATTTGTTTATCGCACTATCAAACGATTCACTGAAGATTCAAGCTTCGAAGATCGTAAGAGGACCGGCCGACCTCGTACAGTTAGGACATCCGCGATCATCAAAGCAGTGAAGTCGCGAATCTGGGTTTGGAACATTTTTCCGGTAGTTTTGTGGGCATATAACGTATATCTATAAAAATATCATTAATGGTAATTACATCTATATTTATCTCCGATTAAAAATCAATATGCAGAATACGTTGTTATCCCAGAAAACTAATAGGGAATGCCTCGTTTCCAGTGAAAAGGGTCTCACCATACGAGTTATTATTATACGCTGGAATTCTGTGAGAACGTAGTCCTTCCCCGGTTAAGCCAATCTATTCTTAATACAACAATAATAAAGGTCTATGCGTGGTTCTACCACGAAACAAAATGTTTAATGAAATAAGCCTATTTTTTTAGTAATTTTATCTTCCCGCAAAAAATTCTGATCACACAACGTATGTACATGACCGCGGACCGCGATGGAGTTGGAGTGCCATTCATTCGATCGAGTGTTATTATATTGTTTTATGACGAACACCCGCCGGTATTGTCGGCGTCATACATGTCAGACAGAGTGACGGAATACTTTGAAAATAAACTTTCAAGTATACGTTATGTGATACACTTCAATAAATAGCCACATACGTTCATATTTACCTACCTAACTTTTAAACATGGTAGGGCCACACTGCCCCTGTATTATAGTTGTGACACAAATGGGTATGCTCGTTTGGGGAAGGACCACACTCCCACAGAATACCAGTGCCAAATAGCAGCTTAATGCTGCTGTTTCATATGCTGAGTGCAGGGAACCGGATATCCTATTTACCGGAAACGTAGCATTCCATCTCAGTCCCCAGAGGATAAATTTAGACGTCTATGGGCCACATCATCCATTCACCATCAGGTGGAGTGTATGCTCGTTGTCACCCTAATGCTATAAAAATCTAATAGACTACTAGACTACTAGAAATCTAATAGAACTAGGCGAAGCCAGGGTGGGTTACTAGTGTACTATATAATTCAAGCTAAATCAAGCCTTACTGCCTAGACATAAAATATATTATCTACAAACGCAGAACGATAATCGATCAATCTTGGTGTTGTTTTCATACTGATACCAAATAAGGGGCGGTAAAGACAGACGTATGAAAAAAATCTTCAAGCATAGATTTGTTTACACGCCCTTATTATTCGCAGCCGACGGGTATCCGCGAAATATAGGCCAGGCCACTGGGAATATATTTTAAAATGAACCAAATAAGCGTCTCGGGACAAGAAGGGTGGCATTTATAGCTTGGGGCCTTGAGAACAGCGGGGCATTGCGGCTTTTGGGAATGTTTGACTTTAATAGCTTTTGTGCTATATTAAATTGTATGTGTATTAAATCGTAATTTTATTCACCTTCGTGAAATAAGAAAAAAGTCTGTTAAAGACAAATAGATAGACTAACAGACAGACGCCAATATGTTTCCAAAAGTGTCTTGCTGAATTTGAAACGGAACATTCAATACGCTGACAGATTTTTACTGTACATGTTTTTAAACGCTGACGGAATTTTAAAAAACATTGTACTAATTGGGAGAACACATTTTTTTGTGTAACATACAAGGTTGAATGAAAATATCACCTTTAGCTCTTTCGTCTACTTTATATTATTGACTGCATGCTGCCGTGTAATATAACTGCAACGCGAATGGTCAGCTTGACCAGGTGAAGATACAAAATAGAATACCTGCGTGAAATAGCAGCATACCACTGCTGTGTTTCGTATGACGAGTGGCGACACCCAAAAACCATTTTTACTGGTAAAGATGTGTTCCATCTTCTTAAGCGTGACAACGTTACTGCATTTTGATTCCTAATAGAGCCATGCTGCAGCTATATTAATAATATAGTTGTAGCACGAATGGGTCGGCTCGGCAGGTGTACTGTCTGCTCGTTTGTCACCCTATCCTAAAAAAAACCCAATAACCGATTTTGGCTAGATCTGGGTTTCGAACCCGAAACCGTATAACCAGGTGTCATAATTACGACAATTAGACTAAAGAAGCAGTCGTAATCAATTATTATTTATTATAATTAAGGATAAATACTCGTTTGACATCCCATAAATTGCATTATTTTCATTTCACGTTAGAAAAACTCCAAGCATAATTCTTTCCATAACACGCTCAAGTTGAGCTTGTGAAATTGCACAATCGTCTGATCTAATTCACAAATACTTTTTACGTCCTTAAAACAAAAATAATTAAATATTAACGTACGTTTTTGATCCTAAATTTTAATTAACTATAAACATTTAATCTGCAGAAATACAATTTGCAAAGTAAGTATTTAATATGTTTGTTTTAAATTAATTAATAAACAAATTGAATCGCATGTTTAATGGCCACATCATACATTTACTTTTTCATAGATTCTGAGTTATCTGAACAAACACGTCTGATGGCTTTAAATTCTAAAAGTAAAACTTAAATGTGTTGGAGTAACATAACGTTATAATATAATTGAATCTTCTCTACAGCCCTACACAATGGATCGAGAAGTCCTAAACGGTGAGGAATTAAAGAAGGTTAAGGAAGCATTTTGCCCTGCAATGGGACGAAACAGTCTTAAATTATATATCTGCTAATGTGGAATATAATCACCTAAGAGCCGCCCTGAACTATCCCTTATTATAAACAGTAAACCTACAAATAAAAAGGTAAAGATAGAGGGTTGGCTGTAGAGCCATGCTGCAGCTATATTAGTAGTATAGTTGTAGCAACAATGGGTCGGCTCGTCCGGGGAAGGACCACGCCCTCACAGAATACCAGCGTCAAATAGCAGCTTAACACTGCTGTGTTTCGTATGGTGAGTGTAGAGAACCGGAGACCCTTTTTACTGGAAAAGAGGCATTCCATCTTAGTCCTCACGGGTGGCAACGCATTTGCATTTTGATTCGCAAACGAGGATAAATGTAGATGTCTATGGGCCACAGCAACCACTTACCATCAGGTGGACTGTGTGCTCGTTTGTCACTCGATCCTATAAAAAAAAATACAATAGTTCTAAGACTTCTTTCTAAGATTCAGATAACCTGTCCAGTATCTGGTCTGGAAAAAATTTAAATATGAATTAAGCAGTGCTTTTGTACGAAATATCTTTTTATTTTTTTTAATTACTTTGTGATTACTAAATAATAGAGCCATTTAGAATAGTAAACTACAAAAACTACAAAATGTCTTGACGACGAAAAGGTTCCCTTTTTATTCCTAATTAAAGTTCTAAGACAGGTTATCTGAAGAAAAAAGAAAAAGAAGAATAATAATTGATAAATAATAAAAATAAGGAAGGAAAGCAGGGAAGAAGAGAAAGCAACTTAACATCCATGCTGTCCCACGACGGGTAGCAGTAGTCCACCTCACCAGCAGTCGTCATCTACAAAATCGGTCGCAGCCGGCAGTAACGAAACGACCAAGCCACATATATTGACTAAGATGTAGAGTTTCTGAAGTTAGAGCTTGTAGAGTTAGAAGCTAGAACATGAGATCTGATAACTTTTTGACAGCGCGAGCGAGCGAGGTCTCGTCTTGGCAACTTTTAACATGAAAATATATACGTGGAACCACGCTGCAACTACATTAGTAGCATAGTTGTAGCACAAATGGGTCGGCTAGACCTGCGAAGGACCACGCTCTCACAGAATACCAGCGTAAAATGGCAGCTCGATACTGCTGTGTTTCGTATGGTGAGTGTAGAGAACCGGAGATCCATTTTACTGGAAAAGAGGCATTCAATTTTAATCCTCACGGGTGACGACGCATCTGCATTTTGATTCTTTATTGTTGATAAATGTAGATGTCTATGGGTCACAGCAACCACTTACCATCAGGTGGACTGTGTGCTCGTTTGTCACCCTATCCTATAAAAAAGAAAAAAGAAAAAAGGTATATACGATACTTATAACAAAAAAAAACATTATTTGAACTTTTTATTTGCCTTCAGTCTGTCTGTCTGTCAGATTGTTTCTGATAGCTGATGTTATGAGGAGTAACTAAAGCTACTTTTATTTTAGAAAAAGAATTAGAACAAAAAAAATTTAAACCCATGAAATCCAACCGTAATAAATACATGCGGATAAAACGGCTAATTTACAAATATAATTGCAAAATTATTAGTTCACAATGTCTTTTTTGGAAAAACATTTGAAAAAACTGACCGTAAATTACGCATATTGAGAAATAGATAAAGAATAAGCCAAAGTTGTCGTGACTGAAGAATTCTACAAGCGCACTTCATTGCTACGAGCATAATAATTTCAAAGGGGCCGATAGCACGGAACAAAGCATTTCATTCTTACATTCTGTCAAAAGTCCACTGCTGAACATAGGCTTCCCCCTTAGATTTGGGATTCAGAAAGAAAAGTTAAAAAAGTTAAAGTTACAACCTATATACGTCCCACGGCTGGGCAACGGCCTCCTCTCAATTCTGAGAGGGTTTTAGGGCAAGGAAATGTCCGCCGCGCTGCTCCAACGCGTATTGGCGAACTTCACATGTCTTCGAAATATTTTTTAACTCTTATCTCAGACACGCAGGTTTCCTCACGATGTTTTCCATTACCGTCAAGCAAGCAAATCAGCACTTAAAATTGCAATGAACAATTTCATTGGTGCCGGCGGGGATCGAACTCAGGTTGCTCGCGTACTGTGAAATTAGATAGAAATACGGTTAGAAAGAAAGGAAGAATAACGCAAGAAATTAATGTTACAAACAAAAAAAAAACTTATTGAACTATAAGATAAAAAAAAGTATTGTATTTATCATAACAGTGGTAGAGCCACGCGGCAGCTTTTGCTGTCGCACGGATGGGCCGGCTCGAACCGGGGTGGTACCACGACCTCACAGAATACCAGCGTGAAGTAGAGGTATACCTCTGCGTTTCGCTTGGTGAGTGCAGGTGGCCGGAGGCCCTTTTTACTGGAAATGAGGCATTCCATCTTAGTCCTCACGGGTGACAACGCATCTGCATTTTGATTCGCAAACAAGGATAGATGTAGATGTCTATGGGCCGCAGCAACCACTTACGATCAGGTGGACTGTGTGCTCGTTTGTCACCCTTATCCTATAAAAAAAAATTAGGGTTAGAATTTAGGATTATGCCATTATGGAAACGTCCCCCCTCTTGGCAAGGTGGGTTTGCAAACTGCAGTTTTTTATTATTTTCACTTGTTAACAGGAAGATACTACTGTTTCATTTCCTTCTGTCGCCTCTTACGACACAATAACATACAGTGGTGGATTCTTTAAGGCCGTACCCACGCGTTACGGAAAAAAATGTGATTTAATTATGATAATGAATTTTTTAAAACAAAGCAATTGAAACGACGCGGCATGCTGACGGATTTCCGCGCTCACGTCGCAATGTAGCATTTCTTTCTACAAAACTATCTTCAGCTCCCCCTCTCTTCACCTCCCCTCCACTGTATTTGTGTGCGTAGAGAAATTCTACCCACACTGAGCCACCCCCCGCTTTCACGGTTCTAATTTTTGGGGAATTTGGGGCATATTCGTAAATATGAAATGGAAAAAATATTTCGCGGTTAATCGCATTTTGAACCTTGTCGCGTTGCCATAAAGCATAATTTCTAATGACTTTATCGTCGAAAAAAAATTACTTCATATGTCGTCCTTAAGACGGAGCGCCGCGCGCTTCGTATGTGTGTTCCGGGTAAAATTGGAGTGGAGTGGGTGTTGGTGAAATATTTTTATTTCTTTATATTTATTAATCAATGAAAATGGATCTGCAGTGGCAGTGGACTGATCATATAGCTTGACGAACCGATAACTGATGAGGTAGCACCGGTTCTAAAGTGGAGTGTAGGACAACCCCTCACTAAATGGAGTGACGACCTGGTAAAACATGCAGGAATTTGATGGACGCAGGTAGGTTAAGTTCAGCAGTGGACTTGTAAAGGCCTGTTATGATGATGAGGATCATGAAAATTAATCAAACTTTTTGCGATTTTTTAAATATTTCTTTATTATCAAAACAGTCAGACATAAGCTTACATGTCTAAATAAAATTTACCTAACCTTCGAACATACTCTTAGATAGCGATCTGATAAGCCTTAACAGAATATTTGATTGGAAAGTGGTAAATGGCTAACTTTATCTAGATTTAGTTTTTGATTAATATTATAACTTTAAACTGTATTCGGACGTTAATTACAACTTGTCTTTTAACCGGTGGTAACAACAGTTTCTAATCCATTTTAACAATAATTAATAAACATATCAAAAGGAACTCCAATGTGTTTATATGAAGTATATTTTACTGAAAGCTTATCAGAATATAGCAATAACATACACAATATCTCATCATCATCATTACGGCCTTTCAAAAGTCCACTGTTAAAAATAGGCCTCCCCATAGGTTGCCTCATAGGGGAAAACAGCCATAGTTTCCACGCTTGGTAGGCGAGTTGGCAACCGCAGCTTTTTATTGTTCCGAGAAGTTGTTCGCTGTTATCAAGAAGATGCTGCTGATCATCTCTGTCGCCTCATACGACACTCCCGGGATGATATGTGGTAGTGGATATTCTTACACCGTCAATACACGTTTTCGAATGTACAGTCATTTTTATTAAGTAATAAGTTTATAAAGCTAACAAGGACTTCGTTTAAAAACAAATAATTGGTAGAATTTTATATGCACTCCCTTTTTCAATAGTTTTAAAAATCTGTCCCCATAATACAAATAATAAAACTAATTAGCGTCTATATTTCTTGGTTGTTATTCTGAAAATCCTCTTTCCACAATCGTAACTGAAAAAAATGTTTTCAATGAAAAAAATACTTATCAGCCTCAACACGACTCCATTCTTTCGCTGTCCCATCAGCCGGCGATATATAGCCGTTGCCTATATGAATGCGTAGAGTTGTATAATATTTTCCTATATGTTACTTCCATCATTTATTCTTTATTACTATATATCCTAACAACTATTCATAGCGAACTCAGTGTTTGTCTCTGTCCGTGTGTGTGAGTGCGATGTATTATCTACATATATTATGACGAGTATAAAGGGCAAAAGGGAGAAACTCAATTAAACATTTTCCTTAATCAAAAGGGAAGGGAGATTTGCCAGTTGCTATTATTATTTATTTTTTCGTTATTCTCTTTCGAGTAAACTGTACGTAAAAGGTTATATGTCGTTCAAATGCTGAACAAGCGACATCATGCTTAATGTTTAAGAGAACACACTTTATCTCGAAATTAATGAACAATGTCGTTTCCTCTGATAGACTTTTTCAAACGACTTCAAAAAAAACCTCAGATTTTTTTTCTAGGTGAATCGATTTTGATGATTCTTTTTTATATGAAAGCTGGTGCTTCTCATGTGGTCCCATATAAATTAGATCTAGATCTGACCAGTAGTTTTTGGGTTATCCTTAATATTGCGTATTTAATTGAATTCGACTATATTGATGATGTTCTCATTTTATTCATATTGAAGTCGGTTGTACAAAATTTTTAATTTCACTACTTGTGTAGAATAAAAGTGACAAACGAGTATACAGTCCACCTGATGATAAATGGTAGTTGTGGTTCATAGACATTTATACTCGATTAAGAATCCAATTACAAATGCGTTGTCACCCGTGAGGACTAAGATGGATTGCCTTATTTCCAGTAAAAAGAGTCTCCGGTTCTCTACACTCATCATACGAAACACAGCAGTGTTAAGCTGCTATTTTACGCTGGTATTCTGTGAGAGCGTGGTCCTTCCCTGGTCGAGCCGACCCATTCGTGCTACAACCATAATATAGCTGCAGCGTGGCTCTATCATATAAGAAATGAATAAACAATCTCATTGCCTCTGATAAATGACTATCTCAAATTACTAGACCTAATACAGAAAGGCCCGTACTGTTTTTAACCCCCGACGAAAATTATGTGTGTATTAGTATATTTTTACGTGGTAGGGCCATACTACAGCTATATTAGTATAGTTGTAGCACGAATAGGTCGGCTCGACCGGGGAAGGGCCACGCTCTCACAGAATACCAGCGTGAAATAGCAGCTTAATGCTGCT
The DNA here is from genome assembly GCA_963668995.1 of Parnassius mnemosyne. Classification (NCBI taxonomy): domain Eukaryota; kingdom Metazoa; phylum Arthropoda; class Insecta; order Lepidoptera; family Papilionidae; genus Parnassius; species Parnassius mnemosyne. The sequence goes on from CAVLGL010000092.1 coordinate 27,455,816, forward strand.
GTGTTTCGTATGCTGAGTGTAGAAAATCGGAGACCCTTTTTACTGAAAACGAGGTATTCTTATTTCTTAGTCACATCTATATCAACCAATCAATCGCAACGTAACGCACGCGCTGTTAGCTCCGTCTTAATTTAATAAAGTTAAATTAGCTAAAAGAAAGTGTTTAAAGTTAATCCGTGGATTTTAACTAATTAGGGCATTAAAATAGTGAAGTTATAAATCGTAAAAATTATAGATATTGTGCGAAAAACTTTTCTTCAAGAATGTAATAAGTGTTGTTAAGATGTGTTGACATGAACGCGTAAGCGCCTTCAAATGCACGGCGCTTAAGACCATTTTTGCGCGACCGTTGCAGTTTTGTATATTGCAAAGAGCGCTGGATGGGCGGAGAAGTAAACAAATATACCTACTATTAAATTTATAAAGAAAAGAAAGTAAACAAATTATATCCGATTAATTTGCAACATTGAAAGTTATATAATTGGAATTGTTTCGTATGGTGAGTGTAGAGAACCGGAGATCCATTTTACTGGCAAAGAGGCATTCCATCTTAGTCCTCACGACTGACAACGCATCTGCATCTTGAGTCTTTATTGATGATAGATGTAGATGTCTATGGGTCACAGCAACCACTTACCATCAGGTGGACTGTGTGCTCGTTTGTCACCCTATCCTATAAAAAAAACTTTTATATACAATTAACATGTCTTGCAATTCGTGTAATACGACCCTACTACAAATAGATAAGATTAAATACACAGCCTCTTTAGCCTTGTTTCACTATCAATGTGTTGGTTTTACCAGTACGTCATTTAAGACGACATCCCTAAATGTAAAGTCATTTAAATGCTCAGTTTGCCAGAGCCGTAACCAAGCTGAAGGCCTTACGGCCTCTCCAATTACAAAAAATTCTCTCTGAGCCTTACTGCTCGCCTCTGCTTCACGGCACTCTCGCAGATAACTTGCCTTCTTCTCGACTCACCGCAGACTACAAGGCAATCCCTGGCACTTGCACCGGCTCATCGTTCTCACCTGCGTCACTTACAAGTGCGTAGTACGGTACGCATTACACACTGGCATATCGTTCGCACCGGCGTCACTTGCCCTTACGCACACAGCATGCATTCCCCACCGCAATTAAGGACGCACCGCCAATCGGACTGCACTATCGACCTCCGGTCTGAGCAGGGGGGTGATGTGGCGGCGCTGTCGTCGCGCCAGAAGCGAAACACATCGAAGCCTAAATCGCGCTAACAAAGTTCCGAAGTAAAAGCAGTATAATATAGAATAGCTCCGAACTACCGACTACTCAAAGCGTTGGCCGCTCCCCGGGCAGAACACCTTGCCCGGCGGGAGATCTCCCTTCACCGGCTACTTAATATATTAGAGAATTCAGTGAGCCCAGACCTCAAAGCTATTAGGTTGGAAGTAAATGGTATACAGGAAATTAAAAATAATATGGATATATTACAGTCTACGTACGATAAGCAACAAAAAAAATTAGAAGAGGCTATGCAGGAAATATCGTCCCTTAAAAATGAAAACACAAAACTTCGCCAAAATAAAATAAAAATAAATTCCAGGTTGACTAATATGTAAAAAGAAATAAGAGTAAATAATTTAGAATTTCATTTCGTACCAGAATACCGTGGTGAAAGCTTAGTCAACACTTTACAACAAATAGGAAAAACTATAGGTAACTTTGTGGAAGAAGGTCATATTGTTAAATGCACCCGAATTTCGAAGTGGAATAAGGAGAAAAATCGTCCTCGAACGGTTTTAGCGAAGCTTGCAACAACGTCTGATAAACTGACCTCTTCACATTTAGGAATAGCAGGTGAAAAAATGCCCGTCTTCGTGTATGAACATCTTATCCCGAAAGCAAAGGCATTACACGCAACTGCTCAACGATTTGCCAAATAGAAATCATCTCAATTCGTCTGTTCGCGGAATGGTAACATAGTAGATGTTACCATTACCATACCATACCAAGAAAAGCGCAGTCCAATGATGTAGTACTTGTTAAGAACTTAAGAGTTCCTTAACGAAATTTCTTAAAACCATACTATTTTTTTTATTTTTGTTTAGAAATTTAATACACATAATATATTATTATACATTGCAATATTGTTATATCAGTTACACTTTCGTTTAGTCGATGAACTGTAACTGTATTAGTGTCTTATCAAAACATTAGAGGTCTTAAAACCAAAACTCATGAGGTATATAGTGTTATTTTAAATTCGGAATTCGACATTATTGTGTTAACTAAAACATAGCTATGTGAAACTTTATTAAATAACGAAATTCTAAATAAACCATACGTTGTTGTTCATGCCCGAACGCTGGTTTCGGAATTTGACGCCAGAGGGCGCTCGGCTCGGCACCATACCGGTTTTGACGTTCGGTCGAGCGGTGGCGAGGGCGCGCGTGCGCATAAGTCGTTTGCCAGCTGTGCTTGGGACAGCACGCTGTCATTTTTTTTGTGCGGGAACGCGGAATAATTTAGGCGTGTCTAGTAAATATACTGTCTAGCATTCGTATCGCGCATTCCTTGTTTGTGAGCTTTTCCCGGGGCTTCTTGTGTCTAACTCAGAATCTGTATAAGGGTATTCGACAATATTAGCTACTACTGCGGCATTTGATATTCTAGAAATAATTGTTGCCACGCGAAACGGTAGTGAACTTTGATCCGGACATTCGTGTTCGTGCGGTGTGTTACGTTTTTGCTTATAGTAACGGAATTTCGTATAGACCGATATTCTGTATTTGTGTTGGGTGTTACGCTTTATAACAAATTAGAGTTAGTGGCTTCTGGAAGTTAGATAATTGTACGATAAAGTTAAGGACTGTCCTCGTGACGAACGAAGAAAGTGACTGTGGACGACACCGCGGAAGATTACCACAATTTAGAGCGGTGCTGAAGTCCAAGCTGCTGCCGACGGCAACGGTCTCATAAGGTCTACCACACTCAGTCACACACAGATACACATCACTGACCCTTACTTCCCATGCACCATACAACCACATGCGACCTGACCGAACCCTGAGGGACCAGTCGCTTTGGATATAGGTAAGTAAGCTCGGTTTTAATATTCTCCCTGTTGAAAGGCAGTAGTATAGAACGCTCCCCCTTAATGTTTATTGTAATTAGGAATTTCCACGCGGCCATTTTGAGGCCCGACCTACGTCTGTTCGTTGAAACTCCGCTGATGGGCCCCGGAGGATTGAACCTTTGTGGGGGCAGCCGTAGGCTGTAGCAGTGGTATTTCGACGTGACAGAGAAACTTCTATTTTGCGTACCAAGCATGACGGTGTTGGCGTACTTATTGCAGTTTCGAAAAAGCTTAAAAGTTATAGAGTTATGAAATGGGAAAGCGGCTACGAGTATATGTCGATTGATATTGATTTTAAAGCATGTAGCCCAAATTTCACTCTATCGATTTGCAGTGTTTACTTGCCATCACCAATAAATTATGAGAGTCTTAAAAGTTTTTGTGATGTTTCCCGTGTATCAGTTGAGCAAACCAATACTATATTAATAGGAGATTTTAATTTATCCAATATTATGTGGACTGAACAAACTAGTCAAAAATATCTTATTCCTGTTAGTAACAGTGGCAAAATGAACGAATACTTTATAGATTTCATAGCCGAAAATCATCTTTACCAGTTTAATCAAGTCCGAAATCCTTTTAACAAAACTCTTGGTCTAATATTAAGTAATAATGAAAGTGCATTTACAATCAAAGAAGTGAAAGAAAGGCCATATACCTAGTCAGGTCATAAATTCTGTCACATGTTTAATATAAAATAATTGAAACAAGTTTATTAATTATGTAACCATTTATATACCAAAATGAACATAACAAAACAGAGATCCTTATGACACTAAAGTTTATTCAAAATGACCTCCGTGATTTTGAATACAGGCCTTCAATCTGCGCGACCAGTCGTCTATCGCAGCACGAACGAGGTCCATGTCAATATCGGCGGCTGCCTTAATCAAGGATGACTTGAGTTTTTTTTTTTATAGGATAAGGGTGACAAACGAGCACACAGTCCACCTGATGGTAAGTGGTTGCTGCGGCCCATAGACATCTACATCTATCCTCGTTTGCGAATTAAAATGCAGATGCGTTGTCACCCATGAGGACTAAGATGGAATGCCTCATTTCCAGTAAAAAGGGCCTCCGCCCACCTGCACTCACCAAACGAAACGCAGAGGTAAACCTCTACTTCACGCTGGTATTCTGTGAGGTCGTGGTACCACCCCGGTTCGAGCCGGCCCATCCGTGCGACAGCAAAAGCTGCCGCGTGGCTCTACCACTGTTAATGAGTGACTCCAAATCGGGATGAGGCTTTGAGCACGCCTTTTCCTCCAAGTGTTGCCATATCTTGTAATCTAACGGATTCAAATCTGGACTGGAGGAGGGCCAGTCTTCGTGCCGGATGAAGTCGATTTCACGCGCCGCCAGCCAGTCTTGTGTGCTCTTCGCTCTATGAGCTGGCGCCGAATCTTGTTGGAATACCCAGTGCCTGTTATTGAACATGGTATGAGAAACAGATTCCACAAGGTTCGTCAGGACTGTATTTTGATACACAACTGCATTCGTTTTTACACCTTTCTCACAAAAATGTACCTCTGTTAAGCCCCAATAAGAAACTCCCAACCATACCATGAGCGAGGATGGAAAATGACCTCGTTGGACACGCGGAATATGTTTGCTCGCTTCTTCACTACTGTGTGCGTACACCTTATCATTTTGTTTGTTGTAGCTCTCTTCTACGGTAAAAATTTTTTCTGCCTTCACAGCTTTTATCACTGCTGGAGTCCTAACAGACCGAGGGCGACCACTTCTTGACCTGTTATCTACACTAGAGTCTCCATTATATCGTTTGATGGTACGATACACGAATCTTTTGGTTATATTCAAATTTTTCAGTATGTCAAAAATTTGAATTGGCGCGTAACCGCAACGATGCAACGCAATAACTGCAACACGGTTTTCTTTAAGCGTCCACTCCATATTTAAAAATGAGTAAAATTATAAAAAGTATACAGTTTTATTTTTATGAACAATTCGAAATTAGAATTCAATAAACTTTTTTGTGGCCAGCATTCTAAAAGAAAAGTTTTTATTGTGTGACAATACTTATAACCTGACTAGGTATGTAGACAGATATCATCCACCCCTAGAAATCAATATAACTTGTACTCCAGTATCACAGCTAGGAACGAACATAAACGAAAGAATGAATTATTTTTATAATGCCGATTACAGTGTTATTATCAAAGAAATTGAAAAAATATCTTGGAATGAAATTTTTATTACATGTGGTGATGTTGATGAAATGCTAAAAGTATTTTATTGTAAGCTCCACGGTAGATTATAGGTCGGCATATTAGGAAATATAAGAGAGGAAATAGTAAACACCCGCATTGGTTTTCAAAAGATTTAATAAAAAGATTAAAAGAAAAAAATAAATACAGAAACTTATACAATAAATGCAAAAGCCCTCTTGATGAAATAGCGTTTAAATTACTGCGTAAAATATGTGAAACCTTAATACACTCATGCTACAAAAATCACATTAAAAATGTAGAAGACAATATAATTAGTAATCCAAAATATTCTTGGTCATATTTAAAAGAGATTAGAAATAACAAAAGTGAATATCCTTCTTATATGACATTAAATGCACAATTTTTTCCAATGGTACAGACATATGTAATAGCGTTGCAAAGCATTTCTCAAGTATATACTTCGCTTATACTGCAGCCAAAGAAATTGAAATTCCTAACATTGAGTCCGTTGGTATTAATCAAAATTTATCTTATATACATATAGGTGTAGAGCAAGTAGAATCAAAGCTTAAGAAACTTGACAGCAACAAAGACGCTGGTCCCAACAATATACCACATTTCTTTGCTAGGAAATGTGCAGCAGCCCTGGTACACCCTTTAAGTATCATAATATGTAATGTTTCCTTGAAAGAAGAACTTTTTCCAAACGCTTGGAAGGAGGCCAGAGTTGTGCATGTTTTAAAAAGTGGAGATAGAACAGATATAATAAAATACAGGCCCATATCAATATTATCCGTGTTCGCAAAGGTGTTTGAGGCTATTATCTGTCCAATCATATATTGGCACATGACATCAATACTAACTGATAGGGAGCATAGATTTTTGAGAGGAAGGTCCACTACGTCAAACCTTTGTGAATATATTGATAATGTGTGTCTGTAGACAATAACTTCAAGTTGACGCAATTTATACAGACTTCTCAAAAGCGTTTTACGTCGCGAATCATTCCATACTATTAAAAAAGATTGAATTTTATGGATTCCACAGCTCTTTTTTAAAATGGGTGTTGTCTTACCTTCACAACAGAAAGGTGAAGGTTGTAATAAATGAATTTCAATCTGAGGCATTTATAGCATATTCAGGAGTGCCACAGGGTGAGCCACTTGGGGCCAACCCTATTCAACATTTTTATAAATGATCTAGTAAATTGTTTCCTGAACAGTGATGTACTTCTCTTTGCAGATGATTTAAAATTTTATAGAGAAATAAAAACCGTTAATGATGGAAACTTACTACAAAATGATATTAATAGGCTAGTCTCCTGGTGCGAGCTTAACAATGTAATCCTTAATCGTGAAAAATGTTACCAAATATCTTTTAATAAAAAAATCCTTCCGATTTATAATGAATATATTATGTAGTGGCATTGTCATAAAAAAGACAAATGACGTGAAACGTGATTTAAGTATTTTAATTGATTGCAAATTAAGTTTCATTGCGCATGTAGATCAAATTATAAAAAATTCTTTGAAATTTTTAGGATTAACTAAACGGGTAAATAAAACTTTTAAAAATAAAAACCAAAATAATTCTTTTTTTACTCTTTTATTCTCAGTAGTCTTGAATACTGTTCTTCTGTCTGGAATCCATATTGTCAAACACAAATAAATAGGTTAGATCGAGTGCAAAAGAAATTCCTTAAGTACCTTTTTTTTTATAGGATAAGGGTGACAAACGAGCACACAGTCCACCTGATGATAAGTGGTTGCTGTGGCCCATAGACATCTACATCTATCCTCTATTACAAATCAAAATGTAGATGCGTTGTCACCCGTGAGGACTAAGATGGAATGCCTCATTTGCAGTAAAAAGGGCCTCCGGCCACCTGCACTCACCAAGCGAAACGCAGAGGTAAACCTCTACTTCACGCTGGTTTTCTGTGAGGTCGTGGTACCACCCCGGTTCGAGCCGGCCCATCCGTACGACAGCAAAAGCTGCCGCGTGGCTCTACCACTGTTTAAAACTTTTATTTCGGTAATAACAAAATACTTACTACTAGGTAATTTTTTTTTTGTTTCATGCATTAAAATAGGTTCCACATATAATAATTTCCACAGAATAGCTTCTGAAGTAGACATAGTGTGTAGAATCATCATCATCATCACTACAGCCTTTCACTACAAAGCACGGTCCTGAGCTACTTGCATCCATCGACTGCCTGCGTGTCTTACCAGGTCGTCACTCTATCTAGTGGTGAGTCGCCATTTAAAATCGACTATTACTTTTTATTAATTTTGACCTTTTTAAGTAAACTAAGAAATATACCAAGCCCCTTTTAAAATACACGCTGCTTCAGTGCAATTTAGCAGAATTTACATATGTTTTTATTTTCCCGATCGTTTTCCTCATAATGTTTTCACCGCCGAACAACTTATTATTCCTACGAGAGTTGAACTCATTGACTTATACGATATTCCTATTTGGTCACGTGAATTCCTTATGTTAACATAATAAATATTATTTAATAGCAATGAGTACATATATTAATAATTACTTACATAATATTATATCTAAAAGTTTTAAGTTCCACCGAACTTTAGCACAGATTACTAAATAGTTTAGGAAAACTTGAAGTAGTATTCACTAAATATTTTAAGCTTTACTAGGGAAGTGGTGACACCTAGTGATAGAAAAATAATAAATTACATTTTTAACACGCGTGAAAATAAATACGTTTATGTTAACTGAAGTAAGATGGCGCACTTAGAAACAAATATTTTATATGATAACCGCCATCTATAGGTTGAAATGAGGAGATCCAAAGTACCAATATACATAAATAACATTCTATTTACGCGAACACTACACATTGAATAAAACTATGTTTACGGATTTTATCGCGTTTAATTTACTTATTTTAATTCCCGACGATTTGGGTGCTTTACAGCATCCCATGGTCACGGGGGACTGAGATCTTTGACGTCTCGATGTCATAGTTAGCCCGGCTACCTTCAGTTTTTGAATATTTATTTTTGGTTCGATCTACGCTGTATCTAGGGTTTATTGTTTGCACACAATCAGTTCTGCAGCATATGCTGTAAGAAAGATTAGAAGTCTCACCAATGTTGAAACAGCTAGATTAGTTTATTTTAATTACTTTCATAGCGTGATGTCTTATCGGATTTTGTTATGGGGTAAATCGCACATCGCGACAAAACTCGCGATACCACCCATACCACCTGGATGATTGGCGGTCCACCACTGTGCGTTATAGAAGATGTTTCTTCCTCGCATAAATTCGTTGTGGAATTGATTACCACCAGCGATTTTTACGGACCTATACGACTTAGGGACCTAAAGAAAAGAACCTACTTCTTTTTAAAAGGCCGGCAACGCATCTGCAATTCCCCTGGTGTTGCAGTTGTTTATGGGCGGCGGTAGTCACTTACCATCGGGTGAGTCACATGCTATTAATATTAAATATAGCTGCAGCATGGTAGAGCCATGAGCCAGAAGTTCAGATGAATAGAAGAAAATAATTTTTATACAAAACGGATTATTACATAATAGGATATTATAATTAAAAGTAATTTTTTAATTTACAACTGGTTCGGAAAATGTCACTGTGAAGAACCAGCAAGAAACCCAGTGATATTATATCTTTTTACACATATACATGTAACTTTACAATAATTTTGTACAATTTTTAATATGATTTGTCTTGAATAGTAACAGCATGGTAGCATGATCACCTCATTCAGAGTCCCGGGGGTTATTTTCATTCAGGTATTCCTTGATATTCTAATAACCCTTTTTGCACATTTTTTCTTTTAATAAAACTTACAAAACTTCTTTATTGACAAACTTTGAACTTTTTCTTGGATTTTGTTGTAAAAATCCCAGAAGTGTATACATTTCCCCATAAATGAGTTACCTATTTATTCTGTGGAGTCTAGTAACTAGCATTACAAGCTTATATGTTTATTCCTAGTGTTTAAAGTATCATTTTTATTCTAATTAAAGCTATTCATGTTTGCATGAAGATCATTGCGCGTTACCAAATTAGGAATGATCGTGTATCTGTTTCACGTGATAGAGCCACGTTGCAGCTTATTATGGATAGAAAAAAAGAAGATATTTATTTGATGCTACAAAATGGTGATCTTTGGTAGCTCAAGGGCTTAGCGCGCGTAAATTTCACAGTAGGTACACGATCAAAGAAGATTCGAGAATCGACATGATAGTGCTGATTTACCACGTACTGGCGCTGAGGGAAAACATCGTGAGAAAACCTGCATGTCAGAGAAATTAAAAAATATATATATTTGGAAGATATGTGTTATCCGCCAACTCTCATTGGAGCGCGGCGGACATGTCCTTGTCCTAATATCTTCCTAGAAAGTAGGCCTGTGTCCTAGACCATAGACATAGATAGTAGGGTTACCAGACGAAAAATTAAAAATTCCTGACAAATAAACTGATTTCCATAGAAAAGTCCTGACATTTTGTTGCAAATGTAATTAACAAGCATGAAATATTTTTATTTATTGGTTTTGTGCACTCTTGTGAACAACCCACGTCGCAGATTACACCTTTCCTTATTTTATTAAAATTGAAATAACCTGACATTTCCAAAATCCGACCGCAATCCTGACAAGAGTGATATGGTATCCCTACCTGTGCCTAACTATGGGACATTATATATAGGCTGTAACTTTTGTACTTTACAAAATGGTAAGCAATTTTTTTTTATTTGTATTACTAAACATAATTATTGCAGCAATATATAGGTAGGCAAATAGGTGTCCGACGTAACATTAGTGGGATAACCACTAGCAGCTAGTAGAAGTAATGACAGCAGTGGGATATTCTAATAAAATACTGAAACTACAAGTGGTTTTATACGTGGTAGAGCCATGCTGCAGCTATATTATTAGTATAGTTGTACCACGAATGGGATGGCTCGACCGGGGTAAGACCACGCTCTCACAGAATACTAACGTAAAATAGCAGCTTAGCACTGCTGTGTTTCGTATGGTGAGTGTAGAGAAATGAAGACCCTTTTTGCTGGAAAAGAGGCATTCCATCTTAGTCCTCACGGGTGGCAGCGCATCTGCATTTTGATTCGCAAACGAGGATAGATGTAGATGTCTATGGACTACAGCAACCACTTACCATCAGGTGGAATGTGTGCTCGTTTGTCACCCTATCCTATAAAAAAAAGTGGTAAAATAAAAAACTTATACAACCGACTTCAATATAAATATAATTTATTGTTGATTTTTTTTAAACTGCTCGACCGGTTTCGATAAAATTTAAATGGGACCACGTGGGAAGTATATTCTTCGAAACAAAAATAATTTTTCAAATCGGCTCAAGCATCTTTGAGTAATCGGTGAACATACATTAAAAAAAGATTCCGACGAATTGTAAGCCTTCTTCTTTTAGAAGTCGGTTGAAAATGGAGAATATTAGACACATATACTATAAGCAAAACAAAAAAATTACACATATTTAAAAAAAAAGTATTTTATTATAATGAAGTACCTACATAGAAGTCTAGTTTATTCATTAGATTAATTGTCTGTACTTCTTCTTCTTGATAACTGGCTTTACGGCTCTGGGATCTAGTCCTTCTGAGCTTGAGTTACAATATTATATTATAATAATTATTCTTCATAGTATACTGTTTCACAATATGTTGATGCGTCACATTGTGCAGCCCGTGGGAGATTTTGACGGTAACTTGAGCCAGCAGACAGCTGACGGTTGGCGATGGTATCTCAAGGCGCCTAAGCAGACAGGCACCTTATTTTGAGAATCACATCACTATCAGAGCACTTGTTTCACAGTTTCCAATAATAGTTCACATGCGCAGATATTTAATACACAAAAACGCACCACTTTTACATATCAAACTCCACTTCAAACCATTATTTAAACAATAAAACAGGAGCAGCAAACCGCCGCCGGTCAAGCTCCCGCCAAAACTCCAATTGTCTGTACGATAGCTGTTGTACAACGATGACACGAAAGAATGTTAACTTAGGACGGACCGCGCTCGCACAGAATACCAGCGTGTTTCGTTTAGTGACTGACGAGAACCTTAGACAATTTCTTTTGGACAAATTTTTACTGGTAAGTAACACGGTATTCCGCGGCGTTTTGATACTAAATCTAAGATAGATGTGGGTGTACATAATACACAGCATCCACTTACCGTAAGATGTGCTCCTTAGTCATCATCGCTTCTATAAAAACAATGTTCTCGTATTGCAACTAAGCACTATCGCACTCGATGGTGAACTGCGCAATCGTGATAGATAGTCTGTGGTCTGTTGTCTGTATTTTGAGGTATTTTGTAATACGTAAATGGTCTATAGCTTGGACAAAGTACCTATCATACATTTATCCAAGGTCTGTAGTCTCAATATAAAGAATAGAGATGATGAGAATAAAGTAAAGTAGATATATAAATAATGAAAGTAAAGTATCTTTTGTAAAATACACCTTACTGATTATACTCTGTTTCATATTCTGTCATATTTGAAATTGTCACAATTTGCAAAATTTATACAAAGAGCACAAATCAAATCTAGGAGGGATGCATTAAAAGCGATGATCTTATCTATTTGCTACGTTTAATAATGAAAACAATTGATTAATATAACATTGTCAATGTAAATAACTTAAAATTTAAATGATAAACAGTGAACATGTGAAAGAAGAATGGATGCCTTGTCCGAAAATTGAAACAGACTGGCCCGGTTTAACATTCATTTACCCGTTGGATGAAATAATAATTGTGAAAAAAACTGATGTCTTACATCAAGTTATTGGCGGGAAAGGGTTTTGCTACACTATATTTAACAACCAACAACAAAAAGTGTTTATAGCTGTCCAAGAATCGCATAAGAAAAAATATAACCTCAAAATTTTTAATTATTACGGCAACGAAGTCATTCAAGTAAGAAAACCTTGCGGTCTGTGTTTGAACCGAGTTTTAATTTGGGCACCGCCCGGAAATTTTGTGGGATCCGTAGAGAAAATATTTACTTGTTGCCCTACAACGTATCTTGTGAAGAACAGCCAAGGTGACGTTGTATTAAAGATAAAAGCTTGCAAATGTTTCAAATTTGAATACGACATTTTAGCGAATGGCAAGAAAATCGGAAAAATGCGGAATGAACATCATAAAAGAAACGTGTTTAAGGAAAATGTCGCTGCATCATTTCCAGCAGAAATTGATATTGGTTACAAAGCAGTTTTGATCGGAGCTTGCTTTCTAATAAATTTTTTAAATTGATGCTCTTGCGTTCAAATAAAATTATTGAAGCTACAAAAATGTTTGTACAAAATAGATTTTTTTTCTTTTCATCTTCCTTTCATCAAGGAAATCGTATGATTCACGATAAAGGAAAGTAAACAAATGTGGCTTTTACAAATAATTTATATTGTAAGTCTTTGTTTATAAAGTAATCCGTAAATCAGTCATTTTTTATCCATGTCTCTCTGAGAGTAGGTAATTGAGTTCTATGATTCATGTCCACTTGACATAGTAGCACTCTTACCATTATTAAATAAGTTTAGTCAGTTTTTTATAATCGGGAATAGGACGCTTTATAAAAATTAATATGTAATAAAAAAGTTAAACAAAACATTTAAAAGAAAAAAATATCACTTTATTATCGTTTATTCAAAGGAGATGCGAGATGCGTTTTTAAAAATTAAAGTCAAATTTTTCGACGCGATTGATACAAGCCCTTTGAATTAGGAGAATATTATTATTTTCAATGATCGAGAGTATAGTGATTACGCATTATTACATTTCTAGATTAATAACTGAAGGTGTGCCATGGTAGCTCAGAAAATTAGTGCCTACATACTACGCAAGCAACCCAAGTTTGATCCCGCGGTACATTTCATTGCTATGCGGATGACAGCACTGGTGATGCTCTATACACCGGCCGTGCCAATATTTCTCGGGAAAACTTCGCCGAGTATTGGAACAAACTTGTCTGAAGTCGAGTCTTTGCTGAACAAAGTCTCGATTGGGGAGACTAAATCTAGTACAGTTTAATCCTCAAAAGACACAATTTTGTGTGTTTACCGCTAAAAAGAACCCCTTTGTCGTATTTCCTCAGTTTCAAGGTACTCCCGTTGTTGCCTCAGCCAGTATCGGAATCTACGGCGTCGATATATCGAGTGACGTGCAGTTTCGTGTTCACTTGGAAGAGAAGGCCAAATGGGCCTCTAAAAAGCTCTAAAGTGCTCAGCAGAGCGGGACAGTATTTCATGCCGTCACACCGCCTGTAACTTTACAATGCGCAGGTTTGGCCTCACGTGGAATACTATTCCCATCTCTGGGCTGGGGCTCTCCAGTGCCAGCTCCTTCCACTTGACTGCATCCAGCGCAGAGCGGCTCGAATCGTCGACGACTGAATCCTTTCCGATCGGCTCGATTCACTGACGCTGCGAAGTGATGTTGCATCTTTCATCCCTTTTCATTTTCTTTCGTATCTACCACGGGGAGTGCTCTGAAGAATTGTTCGGATTAATCCCAGCCGCCAAATTTCACGAACGCACATCGCGACTAAACTCCCGATACCATCCATACCATGTGGATGCTTGCTTTAAATAAGGCTTCTACTTTTTTTTATAGGATATGGTGACAAACAAGCACACAGTTCATCTGATGGTAAGTGGTTGCTGTGACCCATAGACATCTACATCTATCCTCAATAAAGAATCAAAATGCAGATGCGTTGTCACCCGTGAGGACTAAGATGGAATGCCTCTTTTCCAGTAAAAAGGGTCTCCGGTTCTCTACACTCACCATATGAAACAGAGCAGTGTTAAGCTGCTATTTTACGCTGGTATTCTGTGAGAGCGTGGTCATTCCCCGGTCGACCCGACCCATTCGTGCTACAACTATACCACCAATATAGCTGCAGCATGGCTCTACCACGCAGAATTTTTTATTGAAATTATCCCAAATTGAATGTGATTTATGGGCAACAACGTTTTTGCCTACCGATCGACCCTTACGATTTTTTCGTTACCACGCATTTTGAATTAAAAAGATAAAAAGGACAAAATATTTGAGATTTTTTTAAATTAATTTTTCTTCACCATTTGCTTTTATTACTTAATCTGAACCTCTTCTGCGAATTTTAGCATACGCTGTTACCGTTAGGCCACGTCAAGAGTACCCTAAACCGTAGAGCATGTATGAAGGGAATAATGAAAGTGGACGAAGCAAAACAAGTATGTAAGGATCGTAGCAAGTGGAAAGAACTGGTCTCTGCCTACCCCTACGGGAAAGAGGCGTGATTATATGTATGTATGTATGTATGTGTTACCGTTACCGTTACAGAAGTCTGAACACAGGCCTTCCGCATAGATTGCCTCATAGGGAGAATATTTGCCATAGTTCCCACGCTTGGCAAGCGGGTTGGCAACCGCAGTTTATTTTTTATTTTTACGACACCCACGGGATGACATGGGATAGTGGATATTCTAACACCGCCTCTACACGGCTTAGTAAGCTGTTAGTTAACTATTAATAATCATTGAAGAAGAACATAATATTGCGTTAAGCACTTGTAATAGATAGGCGCTATTTAAAAAAAAACGTACAACTTTAATCTTCTGCATCCTGCTACATCACATTTTTACGGTTAATATATGTAATTCACGGTTAATCATGTAGGTAATTCAGGAAATACATAAAAAAGTTTATATTGATATGTGTTATTCCGCCTATGACTAATAAAAATATCAGGAGCAATTATCTAAAGAAAGGGAAAACACAACTCGCCTTTTCTTATCGTCGTAGTCGGATAAAATAAAACAAGTGTTTATTCTTGGTTTACAAGTCATTGTTTTGGGTCTGGATTCATTGTGCAGTTTACGTACCTATGCAAATAATAATAATAAATTAATAATAATATGTAAGTTTGTCATTTTCATTTTCAATTATATATTTATACAGCCCAACCAGATGAGAAAACTATACAAATATCCCATATTTAATCCAACTGATAATCACTTGGCTTAGGCCCGTGTTATCAGCTCTGCCCGGCTTGCCGAGAATATAAAATCAATATAATAATAATAATAATAATAATTCTTTTATTTCAGACCTTGATCCATAATTTGTTAGTAATACATTATACACCTTAACTACTAATGTTAGTTTCTTAAATATGTAAAATTACTTTTTAATATACTGTTCCAGTGCATATGCCCGTCACATCGTTCGGCGAACATGTTCAGAATACTGTTGCGGCCGCCACGCATTCTAATCAACAGGAAGTACACTCGTTTACGCATTACTGCAAAGAAGTCATCTGTTGTTCCTTCTGCGAACATACCTGATGCGCTACAAAAGCGAGGCAACCCCAACAGGGCTCTGAAAATGTTATTATATAGAACACGAAGGTCACTGTAAGCGCGCTTTGTATATGTTGTCCATAAGCTGCACGCGTAAAAAGATTGGCAGTAGGTTTAAAAAGTGCAATCTTGACTTCGTTGCTACACCGTGCAAACCTACGAATCAACATATTTCCACGGACCGTCAGTGCCCTTCGCTCCCTCTCGATGTCCATATCATCTTTACAATTTTCAGTAATGTAGTGGCCTAAATATTTAAACTGTTTACTGTCTCTAGAGCAGTACCATTAAGCAAAATAGGAGGCACATACTTCGTACACTTATTTCCAGCGTTAAAAACCATAAACTGGCTTTTCTTAGCATTGTATACTAAACCATGTCTAACAGCATAATCCTCGCAAACACGTAACAATTTTCTAAGAGCACTGACAGACGGAGCAAGCAGCACCATATCATCTGCATAACTTAAATTGTTTGAGCATACTCCATCTACATAGCATCCGATATACATGCTGCTCAACTCACCAATTAAGTAATTAATGTACAGGCTGAACAGGTTTGGTGAACTTAAACTGTCTCACTCCATATTCTAGCCCGTACGGATGAGAACACTCGTCTGCCCACTTAACACTATTTATTTGATTGCTGTACCAATACTCAAACATCGCGATAAGTTCAACAGGCATCTCGATTTTCCTCAACTTACTCCACAATATTTCATAGGACACCATATCGACGGCTTTTGACAGGTCTAGAAAACAAGCATACACAGGTGTTTTTCTGTCCGTATAGTACTCGACGGTTCGCTTGAGGGCCAAAATGGCACTCTCTGTTGAAAGATCAGACCGGAAACCGAATTGGGCATCGTGTAGCTGCAAATGTTTTCTTAAATACCCATCAAATAGACCGTCCAGAACCTTTGCTAATATTGTAGCCAACGATATAGGTCTATAGTTGATTATGTCCGAGATGTCACCAGTTTTATTTTTGAGAATTGGAACAACAATAGTCCTCATTAAATTATTTGGCAGATATCTATGTCGTAGGCACAGTGAAAAGAACAAACCCAACACCCTAGGAAGATGGTCACCAGCATGATGTAAATGCTCAATACTGAGATCATCATACCCAGGAGACCACCCCCTTTTCATGTTCATAATCACGGCACCCACTTGTTTAGCTGTGAAGCGAACCGGGTTTGTGTCAGGAGACACCTCCGTATAGGTTTTACCATTTATAGATCCTAAAGGAAAGTCAACTTTAAAATATTGCCTAAAATTTTTAACAATCTCTTTTTTCTCACTAGTGTTATCAATGCTCACATGTGGATTTCAAAAAATTTTTGAAGTCCTTATTACAATGTTGAGAAACTATAATGTCCATTCTTATTTGCTCTTCCCGATTCTGGCACCATTTTAGCTTAGACTTAAAACAACGTCTGCTTTCACACATCTGATCATACACAATACCCTTTAGAGGTTTGCCACATTGTAACCAATTATAAAATTGTATTCTGAACTTCCTACGAGCATCGTGTACATATTTATTCCACCCGACTACAGTTTTCTTTTTTCTAGTAATGGCACTGCCTTCATATGTCATAATTGCGGCCTCGCATAAGGTGTTCACTATAGTCTTATACATGTTATCTTCCATACGTGGTAGAGCCATGCTGCAGCTATATTACTGGTATAGTTGTAGGCACGAGTCGGCTCGACCGGGGAAGGACCACGCTCTCATAGAATACAAATGTAAAATGGCAGCTTGACACTGCTGTGTTTCGTATGTTGAGTGTAGAGAACCGGAGACCCTTATTACTGGAAAAGAGGCATTCCATCTTAGTCCTCACGGGTCACCACGCATCTGCATTTTGATTCGTAATCGAGGATAGATACAGATGTCTATGGGCCACAGCAACCACTTACCATCAGGTGGACTGTGTGCTCGTTTGTCACCCTTATCCTATAAAAAAAAATCTAAAACCTCTATGTGATCTAGACACGTACACATACGATCACAACAATGATAGAATAGAACTCCACCGGTATATGCATATCTCTAAATTTCGAATTACAATATTCTTTATATTTATTTATTTGATGTGGTTTTCTGTTACCCCATATTATTTTATTATTCTATATACCCCATACTATATTTTGTGACATTTTGGACCTTACAAGTGCTAAATCACAGGTAATACATATAGGGAAATTATACGAGCAAAGCCACCACGCAAAGAAATTAAAAAAAATAACTCATCGTAGGTACGGTAGGTACTAGTATACTATTAGGTATCAGTTGAACGTTGTGATGATATTATGCAGTTATCGTATTTTAAGTAAAGTCCAATAGATGTCGCTGTTCTAGCACTTGTATGCCGTGTACCTATTTTATTATAATGAAACAATCCACAGACATATTGTTGAATTTCCAAAGTTCAAAGCCTCTTATGGCCTAAAGCCTGGGCCGGCCATATATCTCGAAGAACCGACAACCTATGCAGAAGAAAGGTTCTTGAGTGGCAGCCTCGTACCAGTAGGCGAAGTGTAGGGCGACCCCCCACGAGATGGAGTGACGACCTGGTAAGACGTGCAGGAAGTCGATGGATGCAGGTGGCTCAGGACCGTGCTTTGTGGCATTCCTTGGGGGAGGCCTATGTTCAGCAGTGGACTTATGAAAGGCTGTAATGAAAAGCCTCTTATATAATATGTTAAGCAGTGGATTTGAAATGTGCTATAACGGTGATGACGATAATGTCAATGATGCAACAATGTTATATTTTCACAGCATTATAAAGCGTTACTCACAACGTTATTAATTTAACTGGACACCTAGCGAACATAATAATAACTATTTAAACACGTAACTCATTTTAAGTTATATTATTTCAAGTAAATGTTAACAGATGGCGCTTATCTACACCTTTTACATTCATTGCTAAATAAATAATAATAAGTACGTACATACCTAAGTTTATTTTTATACAGTACGTATTTATAAAACACTTTCTATCTTGTAAACCTATAGTAGCCTTTACCGTTACCGTTACAGCCTATTAAAGTCCACTGCTAAACATAGGCCTCCCCCATAGATTGCCTCATATTAAGGGGATATTTGCCATAGTTGCCACGCTTATCGAACAGGTTGGTGACAGCAGTTTTTTATCCATCTCCTGATTTGTTTCCCTCTGTCACCTCATACGACACTCACGGGATGATATGGAGTAGTGGATATTCTTACACGGTCCCAAGGAACTTATAGTAGGTTTGCATGTAATTTTATGCCTAGCATATATGTAAATCTGGATTCGTTTGCCGTGTGTAACGATTGTCATGATTATTTAAATATTTTCATCGTCAGTGTACGTGATCTTGACCGATTCAGTTCGTTGTCAAAAAATTTGTTTTGACTAGACGACATACCTAGCTTTTGATTTAATTTATAACGAATTGTTTTATTTTATATTCCATTTCATTATGATACCCATACATGACGACTTGAAGAAGACATATTCAGATGGCGGGGGCCCCCCGTCACGACCGGCTTACCGTGTAGCATTGGACTCCCTAGCTATGCTATGGATCGATAGATGGTGCTATATTTAATGTTTAAACAAATTATTTATTTTTAATAATTATAATCCAAAATGAAATGCCTCATAAATATCTATACATATGAATATTTATGATGGCTTACTGACAAGAAAAAAATATTACAAAATTTGGACCCAATATTATAGATGGCGCTGTGATCAAGTAATTAATTCATTTTATATTTGCACCCTAAAAAGTCGCAATTTGATAACACCTAGGAACTTACACCTTATTTATTCTTTAGTACTTATTTTTAAAGTTTATGTAACCTGCATGTTTCATACGTGTTACTGACTCATTCAAGTCGTGTAACTGGTGTTACTACCTTGTGACTGTTCCTAGTGATCACAGAATAAACCTTACTATTTATTAAAAAAGTACTATTTAGTTTTGTGTGTATGAACATAAAATTTTAGTAAATATGCTAAGACGCAAAATAAATAGCCTTTAATTTTTTACTTTAGAGACAAAAACTTCGGATGTAGATAACTTTGACAAGTCTCTTCAGCAAAACAATAGTTTCTATGTCACGTCACATTACCCCATAGAATAGTTCTAGAATATCTTGTGGTTAAGACAATCATAGTTTTTGTAAGTTCTGTGTTAGTGATGCTGACCTCTATAGGAAACTATGCGTCTAAAGGAAATGCAATGAAAGACATTAATAAATTACTAAGTCTATTTATTTAACAGGCGATGATCATCTTCTGTTTACTACATATAAATAAATTATCAGTCTTAGGCAATTAATGTCACAACAGAATGCTTATATACAAATATTTACAATTTACAAATTAAACTGGAATGCTCGACTAGACAATAATTAATCCACTTCTTCCACCGTGGGACCATCGCGCTGGCTGCCAGGCATACCACCGGGCATACCTCCTGGCATACCACCACCCGCACCCGCACCGTGCATCTTGCTCATGATGGGCGAGCACACTCGCTGCAGCTCCTTTAGCCTGTGTTCGTACTCCTCCTGGTCTGCGAGGGTGTTGTTGTCCAGCCACTTGAGTGCATCGTCACACTCCCGGCGCGCCGTGCTCTTGTCAGACTCGCTCAGCTTGTCTCCCGCGTCGTCTAGCGCCTGCTTCACGCTGAACACGTACGTCTCCAACTGGTTGCGGGCGGCGACCCTCTGCCGCTGCTTCTCGTCCTCTTCTTTGTAGCGCTCGGCTTCGGACAACATGCGGTCGATTTCGGCCTGCGACAACCGTCCCTTGTCGTTCTTGATCACGATGTTCTTGCTGCGACCCGTGCTGTTTTCTTTGGCCGAGACGTTCAGGATACCGTTAGCGTCCATGTCGAAGGTGACGTCGATCTTGGGGACGCCGCGCGGCGCTGGCGGGATGCCGGTCAAGTCGAACGTGCCCAGTAGGTTGTTGTCCTTGGTCATCGCACGCTCGCCTTCATATACTTGAATCGTAACTGCTGGCTGGTTGTCGGAGTACGTGGTGAAGGTCTTTGACTGTTTGCAAGGAATCTTGCAGTTTCTTTCGATGATTTTCGTCATCACCCCTCCGGCTGTCTCGATACCCAGTGATAGTGGAGCCACGTCCACCAGCAATACGTCTTGAATCTTTGAATGAGACTCTCCACTGAGGATTGCGGCTTGAACGGCAGCACCATAGGCGACCGCTTCGTCAGGGTTGATGGATAGGTTCAGGTTCTTGCCGCAGAAGAAGTTCTGCAGCAAGCTCTGCACTTTCGGAATTCGCGTAGAACCTCCTACAAGCACGACGTCGTGGATCTGGCTCTTGTCCATCTTGGCGTCGTTAAGCGCCTTCTCGACCGGCTCCAGGGTACCGCGGAACAGGTCCGCGTTAAGCTCCTCGAAGCGAGCGCGAGAGACGCGCGTGTAGAAGTCGATGCCTTCATAGAGCGCGTCGATCTCAATGGTGGCCTCGGTGCTAGACGACAGCGTGCGCTTGGCGCGCTCGGCGGCGGTGCGGAGGCGACGCATGGCGCGCGGGTTCGAACGCAGGTCCTTCTTGTACTTGCGCTTGAACTCGTCCGCGAGATGGTTCACGAGTCTGTTGTCGAAGTCCTCGCCTCCCAGGTGCGTGTCGCCGGCCGTCGCCTTTACTTCGAACAGAGAGCCTTCGTCGATGGTCAGGATCGACACGTCGAAAGTACCACCGCCGAGATCGAAGATCAACACGTTGCGCTCCCCTTTCAAGTTTTTGTCCAAGCCGTAAGCTAGAGCAGCAGCCGTGGGCTCGTTGATGATGCGCAACACATTCAGCCCGGCGATGGCGCCCGCGTCCTTCGTGGCCTGACGCTGCGAGTCGTTGAAGTACGCCGGCACGGTGATGACGGCGTCCCGCACCGCGGTGCCGAGGTACGCCTCCGCCGTCTCCTTCATCTTCGTCAACACCATGCTGCTGATCTCCTCCGGCGCAAACGTCTTCGTCTCACCTTTGAACTCTACTTGAATTTTGGGCTTCCCGCAGTCGTTGACCACTTTGAATGGCCAATGTTTCATGTCTTGTTGGATCTTTGGGTCGTCGAATTTGCGCCCGATTAACCTTTTGGCATCGAACACTGTGTTGCTGGGGTTGAGGGCCACCTGGTTCTTTGCCGCATCGCCGATGAGTCGCTCCGTATCGGTGAACGCTACGTAGGATGGTGTAGTCCTGTTGCCTTGGTCGTTCGCTATGATCTCCACGTTTCCATGTTGCCACACTCCAACACACGAGTATGTCGTTCCTAGATCAATTCCAATAGCTGGCATTTTTTTTTCTCTTTTACTATTTAAACTTCCCACTAGTAGATACGTAAACAATATAGCGCTTGTAAATTAACTTCGGTAAACACCGAACTCTTCTCCTTGTCTTTCTTGTATCGTATTTCAAATTATACTGCCTTCTCGCGGCGCCCGCCACGCTTATATATTCGACGAATTGAAATCTAGAAAAGTCGAGTTGCTTCAAGAAACATCCAATCATAAGACGCCCATTACACGCCTAGGCAAGCGTCAATCAGTTCGATCAATCATGATAGACGTTTGTATGATAGAATAATTTCGACATTACACGCTCATGCTGACTGATCGTCAGTCAAACACAAATTTTCGGAGTGAAAGGACGTACCTATAAACTAAGTTCATTTTCGATTCACTATTTAATTATAATTTTATATCTTGAAAAGAGAAAGAATAAAAACGAATAGGAAAAATAGTAATATTTAATATCATTTTACCCATTTTAATTTAACGCGCGCCAATGTTCGACCTCTTGGAGTGCATAATTGATACGCGGCTTTATTTGAAACGCATTTATGGACGAAAAATAAGATAAATTTTTACATTTATTCGTATAGGGTGAATGCCCCTATTACCAGCCTTTTAGTGTCAATTTCAATTTCCTTTTGTGTATCTAATGCCAGCATAGCATAGGGCTATGCCTTTTGAGTTTTTGGTAGGTACCTATTGTAGGTATATTTTAGGGGCACTGAAATAAATTCATAACAACTTTTAATTTTAAATCATGCATGTCGCAAGTATGGAATATGTATTAAGATAGACGACAACAATTATTTTATTTTAATGTTTTACTTCTCACCTTACTGTGGTTTAGCTTTAAGCAGTTACATTTTATCTTTTAACACTAAACAATCAATTAAAACAATATTATAATAAAAATAATGTATTATAGTACACCGATTTCTTATAATTTACCCATCCAAGTTTTTGAATCTTTATCATCATTTCAGCCCTTCACAAGTCGACTACAGAACATCATCCTCCATAGACTGCCGCAAAGCATGGTCCTGAACCACTTTCCTTGTTACGACTTTTTCATTTATGTTCTTAAGTTATAGTAAAATTAGTATTACTAAGTTGTAGTTAATTACATTTATTGTTTGTTTTTGTCTTTCTCAAAAAATAATTAAATATTGTATGGTGTTCTTAACATATACCAAATGCCTGAAAAGCAAGTACGTTAAACTTTTAAATCAAACACCAATTTTAAAATATAGACGAATTGATCATAACTTACTTAACTATAAAATAAGTTATGTTCAAATTAATGGTATTTATTCCAGGTTATGACAGCCCTGATTTATATTACGTGGTTGAAATAAGGTACTTCTTATAATTTACGTCAAACAAAATAATAGTCGGGCGACTGACATTATGCACTCCATAAATTTCGTATATCTAATTACAGCCCCATTAATTTCCACTAAAAGAAAATAAAAACTTATGAATTTAAACAAAAATAGCTGCATTACTATGTCTATACTCACATTCATACAAATCAAAATGCCTAAAGATGAGCTAATGTAAAATATGCTTATGTTTTGATTTTTAATTTAACACTGTTAGGTTTAAAACTGTGAGGTAATATTTGAAATATACTTTCCTCTAATTAAGAAGAATTTTTAGCCGACCATATTTGTAGTTAAGACTACTGGAAATCTTATTTACGAAGTAAAAAGGCTGAAACTAGGGGCGTGGCTGGTATTAGGGGCATCCAACCTACCCGGGGTTTTTCGTGTCCCACAACTCGGGCAGAGACTGAAAATTTAAAATAAAATCTTTTTCTGGCTGAAACACATTTGGTGGGAGTGGCGACGGGTTGCGCGAGCGCGTAGAAGCAGCCTCTTTAATATATTCTGCGTCCGCCTCCATTGCTATCTGAGCGTTGACTGACGCGTGATTGATGAAATGCCATTACACGTTCAATCAAAATTCGTGACTGAATAGTTGATTGACGTAAAAATCAAAATATCCAGATATTTGTCAATCAATTTCATGCAACCGTCTATCACTACATTACACGATAGGTTATTCGTCAATCACAACCGTGATTGTTGTAAAACTGACAGCAAAACCTACCGTGTAATGGGCGTCTAACGTACGCTTTCAGGAACGTTCTAGAAACGTAGAAGCCAGCCAATGAGAGCCTAGCGTTTTTGCAACGCAATAGACGCCCATTACACGGTAGGTTTTGCTGTCAGTTTTACAACAATCACGGTTGTGATTGACGAATAACCTATCGTGTAATGTAGTGATAGACGGTTGCATGAAATTGATTGACAAATATCTGGATATTTTGATTTTTACGTCAATCAACTATTCAGTCACGAATTTTGATTGAACGTGTAATGGCATTTCATCAATCACGCGTCAGTCAACGCTCAGATAGCAATGGAGGCGGACGCAGAATATATTAAAGAGGCTGCTTCTACGCGCTCGCGCAACCCGTCGCCACTCCCACCAAATGTGTTTCAGCCAGAAAAAGATTTTATTTTAAATTTTCAGTCTCTGCCCGAGTTGTGGGACACGAAAAACCCCGGGTAGGTTGGATGCCCCTAATACCAGCCACGCCCCTAGTTTCAGCCTTTTTACTTCGTAAATAAGATTTCCAGTAGTCTTAACTACAAATATGGTCGGCTAAAAATTCTTCTTAATTAGAGGAAAGTATATTTCAAATATTACCTCACAGTTTTAAACCTAACAGTGTTAAATTAAAAATCAAAACATAAGCATATTTTACATTAGCTCATCTTTAGGCATTTTGATTTGTATGAATGTGAGTATAGACATAGTAATGCAGCTATTTTTGTTTAAATTCATAAGTTTTTATTTTCTTTTAGTGGAAATTAATGGGGCTGTAATTAGATATACGAAATTTATGGAGTGCATAATGTCAGTCGCCCGACTATTATTTTGTTTGACGTAAATTATAAGAAGTACCTTATTTCAACCACGTAATATAAATCAGGGCTGTCATAACCTGGAATAAATACCATTAATTTGAACATAACTTATTTTATAGTTAAGTAAGTTATGATCAATTCGTCTATATTTTAAAATTGGTGTTTGATTTAAAAGTTTAACGTACTTGCTTTTCAGGCATTTGGTATATGTTAAGAACACCATACAATATTTAATTATTTTTTGAGAAAGACAAAAACAAACAATAAATGTAATTAACTACAACTTAGTAATACTAATTTTACTATAACTTAAGAACATAAATGAAAAAGTCGTAACAAGGAAAGTGGTTCAGGACCATGCTTTGCGGCAGTCTATGGAGGATGATGTTCTGTAGTCGACTTGTGAAGGGCTGAAATGATGATAAAGATTCAAAAACTTGGATGGGTAAATTATAAGAAATCGGTGTACTATAATACATTATTTTTATTATAATATTGTTTTAATTGATTGTTTAGTGTTAAAAGATAAAATGTAACTGCTTAAAGCTAAACCACAGTAAGGTGAGAAGTAAAACATTAAAATAAAATAATTGTTGTCGTCTATCTTAATACATATTCCATACTTGCGACATGCATGATTTAAAATTAAAAGTTGTTATGAATTTATTTCAGTGCCCCTAAAATATACCTACAATAGGTACCTACCAAAAACTCAAAAGGCATAGCCCTATGCTATGCTGGCATTAGATACACAAAAGGAAATTGAAATTGACACTAAAAGGCTGGTAATAGGGGCATTCACCCTATACGAATAAATGTAAAAATTTATCTTATTTTTCGTCCATAAATGCGTTTCAAATAAAGCCGCGTATCAATTATGCACTCCAAGAGGTCGAACATTGGCGCGCGTTAAATTAAAATGGGTAAAATGATATTAAATATTACTATTTTTCCTATTCGTTTTTATTCTTTCTCTTTTCAAGATATAAAATTATAATTAAATAGTGAATCGAAAATGAACTTAGTTTATAGGTACGTCCTTTCACTCCGAAAATTTGTGTTTGACTGACGATCAGTCAGCATGAGCGTGTAATGTCGAAATTATTCTATCATACAAACGTCTATCATGATTGATCGAACTGATTGACGCTTGCCTAGGCGTGTAATGGGCGTCATAGAATGTGTTATGTGTAGTGATAACAGACGCAGATTTTTTGCCAACTTTTAAGGACATTTTAATGTATTTTTTCTAGAATCAATTTTAACTACTCCACGTTATATAAATACGATGATTGTTTGTTTTTGTTATTTCTGTATAGACACTGAGAAACATAAGATTTTATCTCTTTTCTTTTTAGTTATAAAATCCTACGCTATTGGACCTGAAGGCTAAATTGGAATACCTTACTTGCTTACTGCTTGTAATTGTATAGATTCTCCTACCCTTTGAAATAACAAGATTGAGGAACTCCTAAACGAAAAAGGAGCTCTACTTAAACAATTAAAATGGAAAAGTTTATTCATCAGTCCTTTGTTGAAAGGCTTTCGCTCTACATTACAAAGATTAGCAAGTACGAAAGACAAAGACGAAACCTATATTTGTATTTGTGTACAATAAAATTTACTTTGTTTTCTAAAAATACGTTTATCAATAACAGTATTCATGATACAGTATGTATGTTTATTTAATATAATGTATGTATGTTTTATATAAAATTATATAAAAATATTTTTTAGTTTCATGAGGCACATTGAAATAAAATTTATGGCAATACTTTAAAGATTCCACAGAAAAGAGATCGACGCCGGGATATGAAAGAGACAAAGCGACATATTGTATTGATTGTTGACATCGTAATAAACGTAGAGAGTCTCTACATCTAGAGAGTGTCAAGTCGTAGATCGTAGTAGAGTAATAGAGTCGTAGATTGCAATAAAAACACATGCCAACGAATGATTTTTAATTTTGCAATTAGATTCTTTGTTGATGTATCCGCAGCTAATCTAGGTATTTTAAATTTGGCAAACACTAAATTGTCCCAGCGCCATCTACTGTAGAACTCCTGAATATTCTCGAATTACTTGAAACATCTCACTCCTCTCTAATCTCCAATAATGAGAAAATAGTCGACGACTTACTGCGCGAAATTTTTTTTTAAAAATTGTCCCAGCGCCATCTACTGTAGAACTCCTGAATATTCTCGAATTACTTGAAACATCTCACTCCTCTCTAATCTCCAATAATGAGAAAATAGTCGACGACTTACTGCGCGAAATTTTTTTTTAATAATGTTGTAAATTTCATATGAAATATAGTCCTTCCAAAATTTTTCATTTACACTAGAAATTGTATAGGGCATATTATGTTATATAGACTTAGAAATGAGGATATCCGCAGTAGAACTAGGTTAAACGACATAGCCCAACGGATTAGTAAGCTCTATCACTTCGACAATGGGCCGGCCATAATATAGCTCGAAGCCTCGAAGACCTGACAACCGACGGGGAAGAAAGGTTCTCGAGTGGCAACCTCGTACCGGTAGGCGAAGTGAAGGGCGGCCCCCCCACTATATGAAATGAAGACCTGGTAAGACATGCGGGAAGCAGGCTTAGGACCGTGCTTTGCGCCAGTCCTTGGGGGAGGCCTATGTTCAGCAGTGGACTTGTGAAGGGCTGTAATGATGATGATTGATGATGGTGATGATATAATATAGAGTAAATGGTAACATTTTCGTTGCAATCATTTACTCCTAATAATAATTGGTTATGTTATTTCGTATGTGAGTAAGTTTTTTTTTTAAAATGATAAGGGTGACAAACGAGCACACAGTCTACGTGATGGTAAGTAGTTGCTGTTACGCATAGACTACATCTACATCTACATTTATCCTCAATAAAAATGCCTACGTTGTCATCCGTGAGGAACAAGATGGAATGCCTCTTTTCCAGTAAAATGGTGGTAGTACATAAATACTAGTTTTTACAAAATCGCACTAACAAAAATATATATCTGTCGCTGGAAGTGTCTTTTATAATTTCTTGCTCATCGATCAGCAATAGGCAGTAATATTTTAACCTAATACAGTAATTCAAAAAAGAGGTTTCTTTTCTTTGTATGATTGTTTATTCTCATGGCTGATGATAATTTTATTGATCATGCGGAGGATAACGCAGAGCTCTTAAATATATACATTACATTTATAAGTAAAGATTTAAATAATGTAGGTAGGAGCAGTAGGAGTTTATTTCAAATTATAATGTAATGTACATTAACGTTCTACGTATTTCAAAAAAGCGCCATCTATTAAAATATTTAAACGTTGATACGTCCTTTCTCCAGGTCTAAGCTATAAATTAAATTATATATTAGATTTAAACAGATTTGTTATATTGTGTTGTTTTGTTTCTCAATACCTAATAGTAAGAATTTTTCCTGAATAGTCTTTCAATTAAATAGTAGTAGTTAAAAGAAGTTTTACACAGGTAGGTAAAAGTTATTTTCTGTATTCAATATCTACGAAAGTAAACAATCGAAGGAAATGATGAAGCAAGTGCTCCGAATGCGATGAAAAATGATTTAAGCTGTCGTCAACATTTCTTACGTATCAAATACCTCGAGACTTGTAAGGAATTTGTATTAGCTTTTTTTTTTACTTAAAGCGTATTATCATGTTATTATTAAAGGCTTTGCAACCACACTATTATAATATTAGGTATTACATATTTCTTTGAAACTAACGCCATCTATTAAAATACGAAAGTGTAGACGGTTTGAGTGACTCGTTTGTGTTGAACGCTAGGCTGATACAGGTATTCAAATACTTATGTATTAAAATGTCAATGTAGGTGATATAAAGTGATATTTTATATAAATTAGATTCAAATAAAATACTTAAACCATTCTACTGATATTTTTAAATGTATAAAAATTTAAAAAAGAGGAAAAAGTTTTTAAGAAAATAAAGATTAAAACCACTGAGGCATTGTTTTTATGTATTACCGTAATACTCAAGAAACCAAAAACAAAACGCTACTGTTCAATTTTATGACAATGTTAAAAAAAAACTACATTCCAACTAGCGACATCTGATGAGCGAAAGATTAATTATGGGACCTTATTCAACAACCGGCCACACAACAGATGGAATGCTTCGTTACCAATCAAAGGGTTTCCGGGTCACTTCACTTACAGCTTACCACATCAAAGTTATTTTAGACTAGTATAGTACTGTGGTCACTGTGGTATAGTATTCCAAGTGAGCTTGGTCCTTCAAAGTACTCTGTGGCTTGGTCTCTTCCCAGTCGAGCTGGCCTAATCGTACTGCAGTCACGGTTAAAAAATCTAAATCTTCGTTTCCCGGGAGTTTCGTTCTAAATGTATCATTAACTATATATAAAACAGTTAATCACTAACCGTGGCAATATATTCTAAATGAATTATACGTGGTAGAGCCACGCTGCAGCTATACATATTTCTAGCACGAATAGGTCGGCTCGACCGGTAGAGGACCGCTCTTTTACAAAATAGCAGCGTAAAACAGTAGCTTAATGCTGCTGTGTTTCGTAGAATGAGTGTATCGAACACTTTTGTCTTCAACAGATAACGCATCTGATTATTAATCGATATGTAGATGTCTATGGGTCACAGTAGCAACTTACCATCAGGTGGACTGTGTGCTCGTTTCCGTTACATCGCCCTAATACTTAAAAAACGTGGTGTAAATGAATCATGTCGGACCTCGTTTGTCCAGAGAAGTTGTCATCGATTGTCAGCGGGGTCACTAATATTATTTTTATTTTGTCTAGCACCTAGTCGTTAGCACTCTCCCAAATAATGGTAGAGTGGTAAATGCGTTGGTCGATGCGAGTGACATTTTAATACAACTTAGCATTGTTTAAAAAATACTTGTTTAATAGTAACATTGTTTGTTTAATTGTTAAAAAGTAATTGTATTACGCTATCTATGTTTATTTTCAATGTTCAAAAAAGGAAGCCTTAGATCATACGTAAGTTAATGAAATTTCGAGTGCTGTTATTATTATGATATATTATTTTTATAAATATTGAATGTTTGAATATATTGCATGCATGAAGAAGATAATGAATCTGAAAGAAGCGAAAGAGGTTTGTAAGGATCGTGACACTTGGCGATCTGTTCTATCTGGCTACCCCGTCAGGGATTGTGCGTGAAGATAAGTAATTTTATAAATATAACTTAATCATAGATTTAAAAATAAAAATAAAAAAAATTTAAAGTGGAAAAATTTAATTTAAACTTAGCAGTGTTATTTACATACATAATTATATTCAAACTTATTAAATAATATGATAAGATTAGTATAATAAATCATAATTTTGACAATATTTAATGTGTATGAAACATTGAGTTATATGTACTAGGTACTAGAGAAGCCATTCCAAACAAAAATTGTGTCCTACTCCATAGAGTAAGTATCTTCTCTTCTTGGTCGTGTTCTTCAAAATTGAAGGTCGTGTCCGTATTTTAGTGCCTTCGTAGCGCTGTTCACTATAGCCCTCCATTCTGTCCGGTCCTCGGCTTTTTGCATTGCAGTCGTGAGTGAGAGGCCAGTGAGTGATTTGACCTGGTCTGACCAGCGGCTAGATGATCGGCCGCGTGGTCTTTTGCCCCCCACCTTACCTACGACTATAAGTCTATCCAAGTTATTAGGCGGGCGTCGGGCAATATGACCAAAGTAACTCAGAATACTCTGGTAACACGTGGTAGAGAGTCTGGTGTCAACACGAAGCTGCCCCAGGATCGATTCGTTGGTCCTCTAAGAGTAAGTATAATACTCCATAAAGACATATCTTTGGGCATGCGCGAGAGTAGTAATCGCGCATGGGCGAAGACTTTAATTTGATATAAAATAAGATATTTATATAAAATAAATATAAGAATTTAATATAAAATATCTTAATTTAATCCAAACAAATATATTATATTTCTAAATAAGATGTAACAATTATTATTTTATGGAATTAATAAATCTTCAATTTACGCAACATTTTGTTTGTATGGATTGCACTACAGTTCAGTTGACCATAGTCTATGTTCGGAATGGCTTCTCTAGTACGTAGTACATATAACTCAATGGTATGAAATATTTTAAATTTGATTGTACGAGTACATACGTGTTATTAAAAATATTATATTTTGACTTTATATAACTTCAAGATATTTAGTAGGTACGACAGCAATTAGCCCTATGGACTTTACTCAACTATTAAATTTTTTTTCTTCATATTTTTCTTTTGATTTAAAGGCACCATTATTTAATTAGTAATGCGTAGCCCAATATTGTATTTGCACACCTCATAAGGTAATAATACAGTGTACATATTATAATTTTCTGTAACAACTTTTGTATCTGTATTATGCAAATAAATGAATTTGATTTGATTTGTTATTTTGTGAGCTATGACTCAACATATCGACTGACAAGTGTTTGTCTAGGTTTTTTTGTTATAAAAATTCAGTTTGTTATGCAATACAATGTTAACTTGGTGTTATATACATACGTTTTCATGTTAAAAATAGACTTATGCTGTTATCACTTCATACCTATGTTGAGTGAACATAGTCCACAGGGTTGGAATTAACTTTTAACTACTCTTATTGTCATAAAATCTTAAACTCTACACCAAAACATAGCGTAGTAATTAATGCTCTTTATATACCTTGTAGGAAACTAAAGTTTTCGAATTGTGGTAGTATGAATAAAATTATTAATTTTCCATTTCTTAATTATTGTTGAAAACTCGTGAATAATAGTTTAGTTAGAATAGTTTCTTTTTATGTAAGACATCCACATATTTATTTCTTATCACTAATTTAAATAGTCTTAGTGCTCAGATGAAAATCGTGATAGTCCTTAGTCCTCAGGGGTGACAACACGCATCTGCATTTTAATTCATAATTGAAAATAAATGTAGATATCTATGGGCTACAGCATCCACTTACGACCAGATGGACTGTGCTCGTTTGTCAACCTTATCTAACATATCAAATTAGGGTTTATTTGTTGGTATTTATGCGCATAAGGTTATTGTACAACTTTGTCAACTTATTGCTTGCACTTGTACGAAGGTTAGACAATCATAGTTTTTGTAAATTCTGTGTTAGTGATGCTGACCTCTATATAATACATAGGCTGCACTAAAAGTATCGGGAATTGAATATTTCCACTGTTCCTGTCATATTAAAATCTTTTTAATTGAAAAGACCTTGGTTTTAAAAATCGAATACCATTTATTTATTTAAAAAAAGATTCTCGGTCTTGTCACAAGGTTTTGTCAAACTTGTTTAGTCGTTGAGAAAATGGAATTGACTCGAGAAAATTCAAGAGCGATGATTTATTATGACTTTCGAAGTGGTTTAACACAAAAACAGTGTGTTGACCGGATGATTTCTGCATTTGGTGATGAAGCCCCATCCAAAACCACAATTTATCGCTGGTTTGCTGAATTTCAACGTGGACGTGTCAAGCTCAGTGATGATCCCCGTCAAGGTCGTCCAAAAACTGCAGACACCCACGAAAACGTTGATGCTGTGCGTAAGCTGATTGAGGAAGATCGACATGTGACATACCGCGAAATTCAGGCAACTGTAGATATTGGCATGAGTCAAGACCACAAATAATCTTGCATGAAAAATTAGGTGTAAAAAGGTTGTTTTCCCGATGGATACCGCATTCGCTCTGTGAAGAGCAAAAAGCGGCTCGCGTTACTTGGTGCGTCAGAACTCTCGAAAGATATCACGCAGGATCCTCAAACGCTGTATACATCGTATTACGTGACGAATCCTGGATATACGTGTACGAACCCGAAACAAAAAACCAGTCACGAGTTTGGTGTTCGAAAATGAGTTAAAGCCAACAAGTGTTGCAAAAAAAATGGTGGCCACGTTTGTCTCCAAAACCGGCCATGTTACGACTATTCCTCTTGAGGGACAAAGAACGGTTAATGCAGAATGGTATGATAGCATTTGTTTGACACAGGTCGTTTCTGAACTCCGTAAAGAGAACTGCAACCGCCGCATCATCCACCATCACAATGCGAGTTCTCACACCGCACACAGAACAAAAGTTTTTAGAGCAAGAAAATATAGAATTATTAGACCATCCGCCGTGCAGCCCCGACCTAAGCCCTAATGATTTCTATACTTTCCCTAAAATAAAGAATAAATTGCGTGAACAGAGATTTTCATCACCTGAAGAAGCTGTGGACACCTACAAAACGGCCATTTTGGACACCTCAACTTCCGAATGGAATGGTTGCTTCAATGATTGGTTCCATCGTATGGAAAAATGTGTCAAATTTCCCGGAGAATACTTCAAAAAGCAATAAATAAATTTTTAAATAGTAATGTTGTGTCACTTCCTTGATTCCCGAAATTTTCAGTGCCGCCCTCGTACAATTCGTCTAAAGGAGATGCAATGAAAGACAGTAATAAATTACTTAAATCTATTTATTTAACAGGCGATGATCATCTTCTGTTTACTAAATAAAAATAAATTATCAGTCTTATGCAATTAATATCACAACATAATGCTTAT
The DNA here is from genome assembly GCA_963668995.1 of Parnassius mnemosyne. Classification (NCBI taxonomy): domain Eukaryota; kingdom Metazoa; phylum Arthropoda; class Insecta; order Lepidoptera; family Papilionidae; genus Parnassius; species Parnassius mnemosyne. The sequence continues at coordinate 27,489,359 of CAVLGL010000092.1, forward strand.
ATACAAATATTTACAATTTACAAATTAAACTGGAATGCTCGACTAGACAATAATTAATCCACTTCTTCCACCGTAGGACCATCGCGCTGGCCGCCAGGCATACCTCCGGGCATACCACCAGGCATACCACCAGGCATTCCTCCTGGCATGCCACCACCCGCACCCGCACCGTGCATCTTGCTCATGATGGGCGAGCACACTCGCTGCAGCTCCTTCAGCCTGTGTTCGTACTCCTCCTGGTCTGCGAGGGTGTTGTTGTCCAGCCACTTGAGTGCATCGTCACACTCCCGGCGCGCCGTGCTCTTGTCAGACTCGCTCAGCTTGTCTCCCGCGTCGTCTAGCGCCTGCTTAACGCTGAACACGTACGTCTCCAACTGGTTGCGGGCGGCGACCCTCTGCCGCTGCTTCTCGTCCTCTTCTTTGTAGCGCTCGGCTTCGGACAACATGCGGTCGATTTCGGCCTGCGACAACCGTCCCTTGTCGTTTTTGATCACGATGTTCTTGCTGCGACCCGTGCTGTTTTCTTTGGCCGAGACGTTCAGGATACCGTTAGCGTCCATGTCGAAGGTGACGTCGATCTTGGGGACGCCGCGCGGCGCTGGCGGGATGCCGGTCAAGTCGAACGTGCCCAGCAAGTTGTTGTCCTTGGTCATCGCACGCTCGCCTTCATAGACTTGAATCGTAACTGCTGGCTGGTTGTCAGAGTATGTGGTGAAGGTCTTTGACTGTTTGCAAGGAATCTTGCAGTTTCTTTCAATGATTTTCGTCATCACGCCTCCGGCTGTCTCGATACCCAGTGATAATGGAGCCACGTCCACCAGCAATACGTCTTGAATCTTTGAATGGGACTCTCCACTGAGGATTGCCGCTTGAACGGCTGCACCATAGGCGACCGCTTCGTCAGGGTTGATGGATAGGTTCAGGTTCTTGCCGCAGAAGAAGTTCTGCAGCAAGCTCTGCACTTTCGGAATTCGCGTAGAACCTCCTACAAGCACGACGTCGTGGATCTGGCTCTTGTCCATCTTGGCGTCGTTGAGCGCCTTCTCGACCGGCTCCAGGGTGCCGCGGAACAGGTCCGCGTTGAGCTCCTCGAAGCGAGCGCGGGAAACGCGCGTGTAGAAGTCGATGCCTTCATAGAGCGCGTCGATCTCAATGGTGGCCTCGGTGCTAGACGACAGCGTGCGCTTGGCACGCTCGGCGGCGGTGCGGAGGCGACGCATGGCGCGCGGGTTCGAACGCAGGTCCTTCTTGTACTTGCGCTTGAACTCGTCCGCGAGATGGTTCACGAGTCTGTTGTCGAAGTCCTCGCCTCCCAGGTGCGTGTCGCCGGCCGTCGCCTTCACTTCGAACAGAGAGCCCTCGTCGATAGTCAGGATCGACACGTCGAAAGTACCACCGCCGAGATCGAAGATCAACACGTTCCGCTCCCCTTTCAAGTTCTTGTCCAAGCCGTAAGCCAGAGCAGCAGCCGTGGGCTCGTTGATGATGCGCAACACATTCAGCCCGGCGATGGCGCCCGCGTCCTTCGTGGCCTGACGCTGCGAGTCGTTGAAGTACGCCGGCACGGTGATGACGGCGTCACGCACCGTGGTGCCGAGGTACGCCTCCGCCGTCTCCTTCATCTTCGTCAACACCATGCTGCTGATCTCCTCCGGCGCGAACGTTTTCGTCTCACCTTTGAACTCTACTTGAATTTTGGGTTTCCCACAGTCGTTGACCACTTTGAATGGCCAATGTTTCATGTCTTGTTGGATCTTTGGGTCGTCGAATTTGCGCCCGATTAACCTTTTGGCGTCGAACACTGTGTTGCTGGGGTTGAGGGCCACCTGGTTCTTAGCCGCATCGCCGATGAGTCGCTCCGTGTCGGTGAACGCTACGTAGGATGGTGTAGTCCTGTTGCCTTGATCGTTCGCGATGATCTCCACATTGCCATGTTGCCACACTCCAACACACGAGTATGTCGTTCCTAGATCAATTCCAATAGCTGGCATTTTTTTCTCTTTTAATATTTAAAGTTCTCACTAATAAATACGTAAACAATATAGCGCTTGTAAATTAACTTCAGTAAACACCGAACTCCTCTCCTCGTCTTTCTTGTATCGTATTTCAAATTATACTGCCTTCCCGCGGCGCCCGCCACGCTTATATATTCAACGAATTGAAATCTAGAAAGGTCGAGTAGCTTCAAGAAACATCCAATCATAACATTCAGGAACGTTCTAGAAACGACGAAGCCAGCCAATGAGAGCCTAGCGTTTTAACAACGCAATAGAATGTGTCATGTTTAGTGATAACAGACGCAGAGCTTTTGCCAACTTTTAAGGACATTTTTAATGTATTTTTTCTAAAATGAATTTTGACTATAGTCATCGTATTTATATATTTAATATTAATATATAAATACGATGACTTTTTATTTCTAAGTAGACACTGAGAAATATAAGATTTATTCTCTTTTCTTTTTAGTAAAAAGTCATACGCTATTGGACCTGAAGGCTAAATTGGAATACCTTACTTGCTTACTGCCTGTAATTTTATAGATTCTCCTACAATTTAAAATAACAAGATTAAGGAACTCCTAAACGAAAAAAAACAATTATAATGGAAAAGTTTATTCATCAGTCCTTTGTTGAAAGGCTTACGTTCTACATTATAAAAATGACATGGTCTCGGTGACTAAAAATGGAGAGATGGGCTTAGCAAGTACGAAAGACAAAAACGAAACCTGTATTTGTATTTCTGTACAATTAAATCTACTTTGTTTTTTAAAAATATGTTTATCAATAACAGTATTCTTATGTATATATATATATATATATATATATATATATATATATATATATATACAGTATTTAAATACATTGTTATGTATGCTTAATTTGAAATTACATAAAAATAATTTTTAGTTTCATGACGCACATTGTAATAAAATATATGGCAATACTTTTAAGATTCTACGGAAAAGAGATCGTTGCCGGGACATGAAAGAGACAAAGCGACATATTGTATTGATTGTTGACATCCTAATGGACGAAGAGTGTCAAGTCGTAGATCGTAGTAGAGTGATAGATTCGTAGATTGCATAAAAACACATGCCAGCGAATGATTTTTAATTTTGCAAATAGATTCATTATTGATGTATCCGCAGCTAATCTAGGTATTTTAAATTTGGCAAACACTAAATTGTCCCAGCGCCATCTACTGTAGAACTCGTGAATATTCTCGAATTACTTGAAACATCGCACTCCCTTCTAATCTCCAATAATGAAAAAATAGTCGACGACTTACTACGCGAAATTTTTTTTTATGTTTTAGTGTAATATTCTTATAATTTTAATAATGTTATAAATTTCATATGAAATATAGTCCTTACAAAATTTTTCATTTACATTAAAAATGTATAGGGCATATTATGTTATATAGACTTATAAATGAGGATATCCGCAGTAGAACCAGGTTAACCGACATAGCCCAACGGATTAGGAAGCTCTATCACTTCGACAATATGCCGGCCATAATAAATCTCGAAGAACTGACAACCGACGGGAAAGTAAGGTTCTCGAGTGGCAGCCTCGTACCGATAGGCGAAGTGAAGGGCGGCCCCCCCACTATATGAAATGAAGACCTGGTAAGACATGCGGGAAGCAGGCTTAGGACCGTGCTTTGTGCCAGTCCTTGGGGGAGGCCAATGTTCAGCAGTGGACTTGTGAAGGACTGTAATGATGATGATGGTGATGATATAATATAGATTAAATGGTAACATTTTCATTGCAATCATTTACTCCTAATAATAATTGATTGTTTTATTTCGTATGTTAGTAAGTTTTTTTTTATAGGATTGGAGTGACAAACGAGCCTGATGGTAAGTGGTTGCTGTTACGCATAGACTACATCTACATCTACATTTATCCTCAATCAAAATGCAGATACGTTGTCACCCATGAGGACCAAGATGGAATGCCTCTTTTCCAGTACAATGGTGGTACTAAGTACTATTTTTTACAAAATCGCACTAACAAAAATATATATCTGTTGCTGGAAGTATCATTTATAATATTTTCCTTTGAGAATAGTCGATGTAAGTTAATGCTGACTACAAATGTTGAGGACAGGACACCTTATATGTACGGTAGTGGCGTGGCGTAAGAGAGCCCATCTCTCTCGACATTGCGGCTCCCACACCAATGTCACGGGGCCTCTAAGTTGGCTGAACCCGCTCAAAATAATATTTACGGCTCTATCAGTAATTGTAATCAGCGTGGAAAGCCCGTCCTCACCATGCCATTAGCATCTCAGTTGAGCATTGTGTGGGCCACATACACGAGCAATTTTACACGACAGTAAAACATATTTTCTTCTGAAACAGTTTAAATATAAATAGGTAAATTATATTGTCAACATTTTTGAAAAAGGAGAGGAGATTTAACGAGAGATTTAAGAGATTAAACAAAGTTTGTTAAAAATAATTTAATTTCGTTTTAAACCATGAAATTTCTGCTCATCGATCACCGATAGTCAATAACGTTTTAACCTAATACAGCAATTAAAAAAGTGGTGTCACTATAACATAGAGCTCTTAAATATATACTACACATATGTAAGGATTTAAATATTATAGGTAGGAGTATATTTAAAATTATAATGTACATTTTCAAAGTTCTACATATTTTAAAACAGCGCCATCTATTAAAAAGTTAAACATTGATAAGTGCTTTCTCCAGGTCTAAGCCATAAATTAAATTATATATTATTTGTTGAATTATGTTATTTTGTTACTTAATACTTAATAATAGTAAGCGTTTTTCCTGAATTGTTTTCCAATTAAATAGTAGTAGTTAAAAGAAGTTTTACACAGGTACGTAAAATGTGTATCAATATCTACGAAAGTAAACAATCAAAGGAAATGATGAAGCAAGTGCCCAGATTGCGATGAAAACCTCAAAATATTCTTTGATTGTTTTATGTCTTAAAATTGTCATTAACTGTATACTAATTTAAGCTGTCGTCAAAATTTCGCAGAAACTTGTCCTAACTTTTTACGCATCAAATACCTCGAGACTTATGAGGAATTTGTTAACTTTTTTTACTTAAAGCGTATTATCATGTTCTTTTTAGCTAAAGGCTTTACAACCACACTATTAAAATTATAATATTACGTATTATATATTTCCTTCAAAATAACGCCATCTATTAAAAATACGGAAGTGTAAACAGTTTGAGAGACTAGTTTGTGTTGCAGGCTGATCAGGTATTCAAATACTTATGTATTAAAATGTCAATGTAAGTGATTTAAGTGATATTTTTTATAAATTAGATTAAAAGTAAATACTTTAACCATTCTACGGATATTTTTAAATGTAGAAAATTTTAAAAAAGTGGGACAAATATTTAAAAAAATAAAGCGCAAACCAATGAGACATAGTTTTAAGTACCTATTAACGTAATACTCAATAAACCAAAAATAAAATGCAACTTTTCTACGTGGTAGAGCCATGCTGCAGCTATATTAGTAGTATAGTTGTAGTACGAGTGGGTCGGCTCGACAGGGGAAGGACCATGCTCTCACAGAATACCAGCGTAAAATAGCAGCTTGACACTGCTGTGTTTCGTATGGTAAGTGTAGAGAATCGGAGGCCTACATTCCAACTAGCGACATCTGATGAGCGAAATATTAATTATGACACCTAATGCACCAACCGGCCTACTACAACAGATGGAATGCTTCGTTACCAATCAAAGGATCTCCAGGTTAGGTAGCACGAATAGGTCGGCTCGACGGGTAAAGGACCGTTCTTTCACAAAATAGCAGCGTAAAACAGTAGCTTAATACTGCAGTGTTTCGTATAATGAGTGTATCGAACGCTTTTTACTGGAATCGGGACATGCCACCTATGTCTTCAACTGATAACGCATCTGTATTTTGATTACTAATCGATATGTAGATGTCTACGAGTCACAGCATCTATTTACCATTAGGTGGACTGCATGCTCGTTTCCTCTACATCGACCTAATACTTAAAAAACGTGGTTTAAGTGAATCATGTCGGACCTCGTTTGTCCAGAGAAGTTGTCATCGATTGTCAGCGGGGTCACTAATATTACCTTGTCAGGTCATAAATTCTATCACATGTTTAATATAAAATAATTGAAACAAGTTTATTCATTATGTAACCATTTATATACCAAAATGAACTTAACAAAACATAGATTCCTATGATACTAAAGTTTATTCAAAATGACCTCCGTGATTTTGAATACAGGCCTTCAACCTGGGCGGTCAGTCATCTATCGCAGCACGAACGAGGTCCATGTCAATATCGGCGGCTGCCTTAATCAAGGATGTCTTGAGTGACTCCAAATTAATAAGAAAGCCTTAGCATAAGATATATTGTAAACTTGTTTGTGGTTCTCTCTAAATAAATTTAAAAAAAAATTGGGTTGAGGCTTTGAGCACGCCTTTTCCTCCAAGTGTTGCCATATCTTGTAATCTAACGGATTCAAATCTGGACTGGAGGAGGGCCAGTCTTCGTGCCGGTTGAAGTCGGTTTCACGCGCCGCCAGCCAGTCTTGTGTGCTCTTCGCTCTATGAGCTAGGGCCGAATCTTGTTGGAATACCCAGCAACGGCGGATCCAAGGGGGGGGTCATGGGGGTCATGACCCCCCCCTGAGCTGGTTCCAGGACTTAGGTGGACCACTAATTGAACATAATGATTTTATTTATATATTTTGTCACCATACAGATTTTATGTAACTACATACCTTCAATATTTAATTAATTTAATATAATATAATAACTTTGTATGATTGCAAACGTTTGGGAACGAACGCATCGAAAATTTGAATTTTACCGCGCCACACTTGCGCGTGCTTGTCGACTACGTAACGTCTAGCTAGACCTAACCTCAATCGGAATTGAAACGGCTAAACTTCAACATATCATAACATAGTTCTAAGTTAAAAAACTAAAATTTCTCTCTAGCTATAATGTGTTTGTAAGTGTACCTCTATAAGTATTCTTAAAAATTGTTGCTGCAAATTCATTAATTACAAGAAATGGTAAGTAATCAGTTTCTCATTATTCCAGTGCGTGTGTTTTAACTTAAATGTTATTGTTGTTAAATGCCCATAATGTTCATAAAGTACCTCATAGGTAGATATGTAGGTACCTACTTACTGAAAGAGTGCTGCGTGACTTATGTACTTACCTATAGGTATATTTTTTTTGGACGAGGGGGATTGAAGAGCATCAAGCTTACCGACCTAACCTAAAATCTTAGATAAATTCACACAATGAAATCAAGTGTATCGTCATGACCACACTGATTTTAATGCTCTTTAAAAATAAAATAAGAGAGCAACCAACAGAATGAATATAGCATGCATAAACTTATAATCTTGATTAACATTTTTAAAAGCACCTAGCGAAAACTTTGATCAAAGTATTGCGTTTTATATATATTAAGTTATAAATTCTTAGTTTATGCACTACAGTCACAGTCACTTACTTTTTATTTTTCAGGTACTACTGTATCTTTACATAAGCAGAATACAGCAATCGAACTCAATTGATTTAAAAAAAGCTACGGACGCTATTAATGATACTTTAAGTGTTTTACAAAATAAAAGAGAAAATGTGGACGTAATCTACCGACAGCTTTTTAAAGTGGCTAAAGAAGTAGCTGAGCAGCTAGATGTAGAAATTAAATGCCCCAGAATAGTATCAAAACAAATACATAGGGTCAACAACCAACCTGCTCAATCTGCTGAAGAGTATTTCCGCAGAGTTATATACATCCCTCTTCTAGATTCAATAATAAGTGATCTCCAGGACCGCCTGTCTCCTGATGTACTTAATTTGTTTCAGTTAAGCGTTTTCATACCAAAAAGCGAATATAGTAATGAAGACATTGAAACTGTGAAACAACTAGCTACCGACTATACATTATTACTAGATAACACTCCAGTTTCTGTCATTGTAAATGCAGAGCCAGGACATACCGCAGTCGATTTCTGATCTTATTTTAAATTGTGACATCGATATGTATATAAAAAAAAATTATGTATTATGGCTACACTACCTGTCAGTGTAGCGGCAGCAGAAAGGCCTTTCTCTATGTTGCGCAGAGTTAAATCGTGGCTAAGATCTTCAATGGTTGAAGATCGCCTAACCGGACTGGCACTTCTCCACGTTCATAAAAACTTACCCATTGACGTAAATGACGTAATAACGCGTTTCGGGAGAAGACGTAAAAGAGAAATTGATTTTGTTATTTAAATATATGTATTTTGTCTGTTTCTATTTTGGTTGTTGGAAACCCTTGTCGTACCACCTCTTCACTTTTGCGGAGTTTTGCCTCATACCCCTTGACATACCTCTAGCTGTTATGACAAATCATTCACCACGGTTATGGAATATAAATAGGCTGCCTCATTCCGTGCGTGATAGTGCTTCTCTGGATGTCTTCAAGAGAAGATGGCAATATGTACGTGTATATGTACACGTTATTATGTGTGAAGTGTTTCAAGTGTACAATAAAGAATAAATATTTTTAAGTACAGTGCTTACGTACATTAATAAAATACCTACTTTTTACTTGTATCTATTGTTATCAAAATTAAATTATAAGTTCTTGCCTTGACCACGACTATGTGACCCCCTCCTGGCGCCAAAGCTGGATCCGCCCTTGATACCCAGTGCCTATTATTGAACATGGTTGAGAAACAGGTCCACAAGGTTCGTCAGGACTGTATTTTGATACACAACTGCATTCGTTTTTACACCTTTCTCACAAAAATGTACCTCTGTTAAGCCCCAATAAGGAACTCCCAACCATACCATGAGCGAGGATGGAAAATGACGTCGTTGGACATGCGGAATACGGTTGCTCGCTTCTTCACTACTGTGTGCGTACACCTTATCATTTTGTTTGTTGTAGCTCTCTTCTACGGTAAAAATTTTTTCATCCGAAAAAAGAATTTCCCGATATTTTTTCCCGCGTACCGCTTCAACAAAGCGCGGCATCTCTTCAGTCTCAGGTCCATTAGACGAGCATTGAAACGATGTCCTGTTTTTCTTCGATATGCCCGAAGCCCTAAGTCTTCATTTAACACCCCTTTTACCGTGGTTCTGCTTAACCCAATCTGAAGGGCCAACAGTTTCTGCTTACGTTTGGGATTTCTTTGAATTCACGCCTTCACAGCTTTTATCACTGCTGGAGTCCTAACAGACCGAGGACGACCACTTCTTGACCTGTCATCTACACTAGAGTCTTCATTGTATCGTTTGATGGTACGATAAACGAATCTTTTGGTTATATTGAAATTTTTCAGTATGTCAAAAATTTTAATTGGCGCGTAACCGCAACGATGCAACGCAATAACTGCAACACAGTCTTCTTTAAGCGTCCACTCCATATTTAAAAATGAGTAAAAATCTAAAAAGTATACAGTTTTATTTTCATGAACAATTCGAAATTCGAATTCAATAAAAGTTTTTACTGTGTGACAATACTTATGACCTGACTAGGTATTTTTATTTTGTCTAGCACCTAGTCGTTAGCACTCTCCCAAATAATGGTAGAGTGGTAAAGGCGATGCGAGTGAAGTTTTAATACAACTTAGCATTGTTTAAAAAGTACTTGTTCAATAGTAACATTGTTTGTTTAATTGTTAAATAATTATAATTGTATTACGCTATCTATGTCTATATTCAATGTTAAAAAAGGAAGCCTTTAATCATAGGTAAATTAATGAAATTACCAGAACTGATTATTTGTTTGACAATTTTTAAATTTTAACTATTAAATTTATTGAATGAAACACACCACGTTATCTATGCTATTAATTTTGAGGCATAATGATTTATACTCGTTTTGACATTACAATTTTAATTATTACTCTATTATATTCATTATATTATTATTTTGTGAATTATTAATATGTTAGTAATGCAAATATACAAATAAAGTTATTTTATGTTAATGTAATTATCGGAATTTTCCATTTTAATTATTAAAAAATAAACGTGTAATTCAATAGTTTGCACACCGGAAGGTAGAATATGGTTGTTTTTTTTTGTTAAATTATTAAGACCTATTGTAACCCATATATCGCAAATGAATAAAATGAATTTGAATTTGAATTTAGTATTTTGTGAGCTCAATATATCGACTCCCAAGTGTTTGCCTAGGTTTTTTTATGCAATATAATGTTAACTTGGTGTTGTATACATACGTTCTCATGTTAAAAATAGATTTATGCTGTTATCACTTCACACCTATGTTGAATGAACATAGTCCATAGGGTTGGAATTAACTTTTAACAACTCCTCATAATATCTTAAACTCTACACTAAAACATAGCGTACTTTGTTTGTAACACCTTGTAGGACACTAAGGTTTTCGAGTTGCGCTAGTATGAATAAAATTAGTAAATTTCGATTTCTTAATCATTGTTAAAAACTTGTGATTACTGTTAGCTGTTCTCATTCAAGAGATAAACCCTGACCCTTGTTCGAAACATAGTTTTCAGTTTTGAAGAATCGCATACGTAAGAATAGAATAGAATAATTTTTCTTTAACACAGGGGGAAAGTAATACTTATCCGATTCGTTACGGCACCAATTTTCGACAACTTTTGACACAGACAACAACTGTGACGGCGAACAAATATTTCATGACACGCCAGGCGTGACGCACAGAAGTTGATGACACGCCTATTGTACCATCAGCCATGTGTAAAAATAATTATCTTTTTTATGCGTTTTTCACTTGTTTAGACTAAATTAAGTTTAGTTGACATCAAGCATCAGTTACAAACGGAAGGATACTTGTTTTTAGTGGGTAACTACGTGTTTTTCTACGTGTTTTCTTTGAAATTGAGAGTAAGTGACTTTTTTATGCAGATATTACAAACATTTTGTACTATTTTTTATTTTATAAAAAAATCATTTATATAAGTAAGTACAGCTAAATCACCCTGGAAAACCTTGGTTTTTATTAAATTAAATTTTCACCTAATAATTATATCAAACAATCAAGAACTTTAATTTGGAAAAAAAATAAGGTTTATGATTAATTAATATTTACAAATGTTAAATATTATTTAATGTTATACAAATGTAAAAGTAAAGTCGATTTGAAAACGTCTAATAAGTAAGAATAGCAAAACAAGTGTTTTCTAAAGGAAACAAACGTCGGCGCTATACGGCGGCGGATTTACAAAAGACTATTTATTAGCGAACTTTTTTTATGCATGAACGGCTTCAAACTGTTTCAAGCAAAAATAAACCTTATACCATATCACAAGAGCACATGGTACTTCGTAGGTCTATTCGGCCATATGATAGTAATAAAACGGCAGTTCAATTATTTTAAGCAAAATTAAACCATAAGACAAACGCATTGTTTTTTTTTTTGTAATAGGAGACTTGTTTTCCAGAAATTTATTTACAACTTGAATTTGTGAGCGATCGCAATGAGTGCTATTATTTGTTACTTATTAGACAATTTTTCCACAGCATGATTTAAAACCCACAAAGTAAAAAGAGTACCATGTACAAGTTAAAAAAAGGTTGTTAACCCCTGAAAATTTCAAATTTTCAAAATATCCAGAAACGTAGCCATGAACATGAACAAGGCATGAACTACTTGCAAAATAATGAGTATTTTGTTGTGAATAAATTTTCCAAAAACGTAATTTGAGCGAGTTATAACGATTTTTAAAAAGACACGACTCATGTGTCATACGCCACACACAAAAGTAATCAATGGCACGCCTGGCGTGCCATCAGCGCTGAACCGGTTATTGAAATATATTTATGTTTTTTACTACTGCTCAAAACATCATCCCAGGGGTTATTATCACTTATTTATTCTTTAGTAGTAATTTTTAAACTTTATAGAACCTGTATGGTCTACAGTCGTATGTATATGTAGTCGCAATTTTACTACCGGTTAGTGCAGTCGCTTCATAATGACGTGACGGCTCTAATGCCGAACTTACAGTATTTTTGTAGCGTAAGCATACCTACTGCGCAAAAATAATTCGAAATGGCGTGTCAACCTAAACGTTCCGAAACCGTCATAATCCACGAGTTACTGGCCTTTGTTCAACAAAAATTGGACGTCATGGACCAGGTGTCTCTGGAGCAGATACTGATGACAAGCTTCACCGAGGACGAGATCATCCAAGCGAAGAAGGTGTTAGCAGATTCAGCCGTGACCCATGGACGCGGTAAGAAAGACCTGCAAGACATCTTCAGGCTGTTCAATGAGACTGACCCTGATGACATCCCAACTTTCATCGCACGTGATCTCAACAAGCTGCCTCCCGTGACGTTCGATCACGTAGGCGTCACCAGATTATTGAAAGACATCACCACGTTGAGAGCCGATATTACCGACATCCGTTCCAAATTTGGGGAATCAGAACGAGCCGCAACAGAGCTGGGGAACGAAGTCAATATGTTGCGCAACATAATTGCAACATCTGCAAATTCACCGCCGTCGCAGAATGTGAATACGACACACGGTAACCGTAATAGTAGTCATATTTCACCGATGATTGCGACTCCGTCACGCGATACCGTCTGTCAGCGGGTTGATGACCGAGAAACTAGGGCGACCTCGGTCGTCATTGCATCACCACCTCAACCCTTGACTGAACCCATTGGTACTCCTCCGCCGAAACCAACCTCAAAACAAGGGAAGACGTTTGCGGATGTTGCCCGAAAATCTTTACAACCGGCACCCTCTTGTGGTCGAAAGCGGAAGAATGTGGAAATAAAATCAGTTCCAGTGGTGACCCAAGACAAGATTGATAAGGACGGGTTTACTCTTGTTGAGAAGAGACGTCGGTCGCGACCCGTCTGTAACCAGCGTGGGACCGCGAAAATAAACGCGAGTACAACTCTGCGTGCTGTGGAGCCAACCATACAACTCAACATCTCCCGTTTGGACAAAAGTACGTCGGGAGAAGACGTCCTGCGCTTCGTGGAAGAACGAAGCCGATCCGATCTCTTTACATTTGCAGCGTCTGGAGTCTAATAGGTCAACGAACTTCAAATCCTACGTACTCCAGGTTCCTGCAAAACATAAAGAGACATTCCTCGCTCCCGATTTCTGGCCCTCTGGGGTAGTGTTTCGCCGATACAGGGACGCGCCAAAGAGAAAAGTTCCCTAAATAGTGTTATGTCTATATTTTATATATATTTTTAGGTTAAGGTATATATTGCTATGGGCCAATGTTCTTAATTTTTAAGTCCTTGATGCCTGAAATAAAGTTATTGTATTATTGTATTGTATGTTTCACGAGTGTTACTGACACATTGAAGTCGACTGGTTTTACTAGCTCGTGATTGTTCCTAGTGATCACAGAATAAACCTTATTTAGTAAATATACTAAGAGGTAAAATAAATAATGTCTTTAATTTTTTTATTTAAGAGACAAAAAATTGTTTTGTGGTTAAGACAATCATCGTTTTTGTAAATTCTGTGTTAGTGATGCTGACCTCTATCGGAAACTATGCGTCTAAAGGAGATGAAATGAAAGACATTAATAAATTACTAAGTCTATTTATTTAACAGGCGATGATCATCTTCTGTTTACTTAAATAAAAATAAATTATCAGTCTTAGGCAATTAATGTCACAACATAATGCTTATATACAAATATTTACAATTTACAAATTAAACTGGAATGCTCGACTAGACAATAATTAATCCACTTCTTCCACCGTAGGACCATCGCGCTGGCCGCCAGGCATACCACCGGGCATACCACCAGGCATTCCTCCTGGCATGCCACCACCCGCACCCGCACCGTGCATCTTGCTCATGATGGGCGAGCACACTCGCTGCAGCTCCTTCAGCCTGTGTTCGTACTCCTCCTGGTCTGCGAGGGTGTTGTTGTCCAGCCACTTGAGTGCATCGTCACACTCCCGGCGCGCCGTGCTCTTGTCAGACTCGCTCAGCTTGTCTCCCGCGTCGTCTACCGCCTGCTTCACGCTGAACACGTACGTCTCCAACTGGTTGCGGGCGGCGACCCTCTGCCGCTGCTTCTCGTCCTCTTCTTTGTAGCGCTCGGCTTCGGACAACATGCGGTCGATTTCGGCCTGCGACAACCGTCCCTTGTCGTTCTTGATCACGATGTTCTTGCTGCGACCCGTGCTGTTTTCTTTGGCCGAGACATTAAGGATACCGTTAGCATCCATGTCGAAGGTGACATCGATCTTGGGGACGCCGCGCGGCGCTGGAGGGATACCGGTCAAGTCAAACGTGCCCAGCAAGTTGTTGTCCTTGGTCATTGCACGCTCGCCTTCATAGACTTGAATCGTAACTGCTGGCTGGTTGTCAGAGTACGTGGTGAAGGTCTTTGACTGTTTGCAAGGAATCTTGCAGTTTCTTTCGATGATTTTCGTCATCACGCCTCCGGCTGTCTCGATACCCAGTGATAATGGAGCCACGTCCACCAGCAATACGTCTTGAATCTTTGAATGGGACTCTCCACTGAGGATTGCCGCTTGAACGGCTGCACCATAGGCGACCGCTTCGTCAGGGTTGATGGATAGGTTCAGGTTCTTGCCGCAGAAGAAGTTCTGCAGCAAGCTCTGCACTTTCGGAATTCGCGTAGAACCTCCTACAAGCACGACATCGTGGATCTGGCTCTTGTCCATCTTGGCGTCGTTGAGCGCCTTCTCGACCGGCTCCAGGGTGCCGCGGAACAAGTCCGCGTTGAGCTCCTCGAAGCGAGCGCGGGAGACGCGCGTGTAGAAGTCGATGCCTTCATAGAGCGCGTCGATCTCAATGGTGGCCTCGGTGCTAGACGACAGCGTGCGCTTGGCGCGCTCGGCGGCGGTGCGGAGGCGACGCATGGCGCGCGGGTTCGAACGCAGGTCCTTCTTGTACTTGCGCTTGAACTCGTCCGCGAGATGGTTCACGAGTCTGTTGTCGAAGTCCTCGCCTCCCAGGTGCGTGTCGCCGGCCGTCGCCTTCACTTCGAATAGAGAGCCCTCGTCGATAGTCAGGATCGACACGTCGAAAGTACCACCGCCGAGATCGAAGATCAACACGTTGCGCTCCCCTTTCAAGTTCTTGTCCAAGCCGTAAGCCAGAGCAGCAGCAGTGGGCTCGTTGATGATGCGCAACACATTCAGCCCGGCGATGGCGCCCGCATCCTTCGTGGCCTGACGCTGCGAGTCGTTGAAGTACGCCGGCACGGTGATGACGGCGTCCCGCACCGTGGTGCCGAGGTACGCCTCCGCCGTCTCCTTCATCTTCGTCAACACCATGCTGCTGATCTCCTCCGGCGCGAACGTCTTCGTCTCACCTTTGAACTCTACTTGAATTTTGGGTTTCCCACAGTCGTTGACCACTTTGAATGGCCAATGTTTCATGTCTTGTTGGATCTTTGGGTCGTCGAATTTGCGCCCGATTAACCTTTTGGCATCGAAAACTGTGTTACTGGGGTTGAGGGCAACCTGGTTCTTCGCCGCATCGCCGATGAGTCGCTCCGTGTCGGTGAACGCTACGTAGGATGGTGTAGTCCTGTTGCCTTGGTCGTTCGCGATGATCTCCACGTTGCCATGTTGCCACACTCCAACACACGAGTATGTCGTTCCTAGATCAATTCCAATAGCTGGCATTTTTTTTCTCTTTTACTATTTAAACTTCCCACTAGTAAATACGTAAACAATATAGCGCTTGTAAATTAACTTCGGTAACCACCGAACTCTCTTCTACGTCCTTCTTGTATCGTATTTCAAATTATACTGACTTCCCGCGGCGCTCGCCACGCTTTTATATTGAACGAATTGAAATCTAGAAAGGTCGAGTAGCTTCAAGAAACGTCCAATCATAACGTACGCGTTGTTTCAGGAACGATCTAGAAACAACGACGCCAGCCAATGAGAGGCGAGCGTTATTACCAACGAAATGAAATGCGTCAATAGTGATAACAGGCGCAGAAGTTTCGCCTACTTTTAAGGACTTTTTTTATATTTTTGCTCGAGACAATTTTAAATAATCCACGCTATTCAAATACGATGTTTATTTCTTACATTTGTATAGGCACTGAGAAATATAAGATTTTTCCTTTTTTAAAACGATATGAGGGACAAACTTGTTAATAGTTCACCTGTTGATAAGTCCCTAATACAATCAAAATTTTTAATTAAAAACTCGTACACTATAAGACTTGAAGGCTAAATTGTACGAAATACGTAACTCACTGTACGTAATTGTACTGATTCTCCTACCCTTCAAATGGAATAACAAGATAGAAGAACTCCCAAACGAAAAATGAGCTCTACTTAAACAATTACAATTGAAACGTTTATTTATCAATCCTTTGTTGAAAGGCTCACATTCTACAAAGTTAATATGGTCCCGGTATCTGAAAATGAAGAGATTTTATACGTGGTAGAACCATCCTGCAGCTATACTGGTAGTATAGTTCTAGTACGAATGGGTCGGCTTGACCGGGGAAGTACCACGCTTATACGTGGTAGAGCCATGCTGCAGCTATACTGGTAGTATAGTTGTAGCACGAATGGATCGGCTCGACCGGGGAAGGACCACGCTCTCACAGAATACCAGCATAAAATAGTGGCTTAACACTGCTGTGTTTCGTATGGTGAGTGTAGAGAACCGGAGACCCATTTTACTGGAAAAGAGGCATTCCATCTTAGTCCTCACGGGTGACAACGCATCTGCATTTTGATTCTTTATCGAGGATAAATGTAGATGTCTATGGGTCACAGCTACCACTTACCATCAGGTGGACTGTGTGCTCGTTTGTCACCCTATCCTATAAAAAAATGGTTTAGCAAGTACGAAAGACAAAAACAAGACCATTATTTGTATTTCTGTACAGTAAAATCTACTTTATTTTCTAAAAATATATTAATCAGTAACAGTATTCATGATACACTATTTAAATACATTATTATATATGCTTAATTTAAAATTACATACAAATAAAAATAATTTGTGCTTCATTAGGCACATTCAATAAAACTTATGGCAATACATTAAAAATTTACAGAAAAGAGATCGACGCCAGGATATGAAAGAGACAAAGCGACATATTATATTGATTGTTTACATCGTAATGAACGTAGTGTCGATTCGTAGTAGAGTCGTAGATTACAATAAAAACACATGCAAGCGAATGATTTCTAATTTTGCAAATAGATTCATGGTTGATGTATCCGCAGCTAATCTAGGTATTTTAAATTTGGCAAACACTAAATTGTCCCAGCGCCATCTACTGTAGAACTCGTGAATATTCTTTATTCTTGAATTACTTGAAACATTTATATTTATTAAAAATAGTCGACGCCTTACTGCAGGAGGTTTAAGCGAAAACAGATTTTTATTAAAGCTTTAGTATAACATTTTAATAGTCATAATAATTTTATAAATTTCCCATGAAAATAGCCATTATAAATTTTTTCATTCATAAACGGTATAAAACCAGGGTATCCCACTCAGGGTAACACAGGCCAACGGATTAGTAAGCTGAAGTGACAATGGGCCATAGCTCGAAGAACCAACCAGCGATGGGGAAGAAAGGTTCTCGAGTGGCAGCCTCGTACCGGTAGGTGAAGTGAAGTGCGCCCCCCACTGTACGAAGTGAAGGCCTGGTAACACATGCGGGAAGCAGACTTAGGACCGTGCTTTGACATTCCTTGGGGGAGGCCTATGATCAGCAGTGGACTTGTGAAGGGCTGTAATGATGATGATGGTGATGATATAATATAGAGTAAATGGTAACATTTTCGTTGCAATCATTTACTCCTAATAATAATTGATTATTTTATTTCGTATGTGAGTAAGTTTTTTTTACAGGATAGAGGTGACAAACGAGCACACAGTCCACCTGATGGTAAGTGGTTGCTGCCTGTTACGCATAGACTACATCCACATCTACATTTATCCTCAATCAAAATACAGATACGTCGTCACCCGTGAGGACCAATATGGAATGCCTCTTTTCCAGTACAATGGTGGTAGTAAGTATTATTTTTTACAAAATCGCACTAACAAAAATAAATATCTGTTGCTGGAAGTATCATTCATAATATTTCCCTTTGAGAATAGTCGATGTAAGTTAATGCTGACTACAAATGTTGAGGACAGGACACCTTATATGTACGGTAGTGGCATGGCGTAAGAGAGCCCATCTCTCTCGACATTGCGGCTCCCACACCAATGTCACGGGGCCGCTAAGTTGGCTGAAACCGCTCAAATAATATTAACGGCTCTACCAGTAATTGTAATCAGCGTGGAAAGCCCGTCCTCAACATGCCATAAGCATCTCAGTTGAGCACTGTGTGGGCCACATACACGAGCAATTTTACACGACAGTAAAACATATTTTCTTCTGAAACAGTTTAAATATAAATAGGTAAATTATATTGTAAACATTTTTGAAAAAGGAGAGGAGATTGAACGAGAGATTTAAGAGATTCAACAAAGTTTGTTAAAAATAATTTAATTTAGTTTTAAACCATGAAATTTCTACTCATCGATCACCGATAATCAATAACGTTTTAACCTAATACAGCGATTCAAAAAAGTGGTTTCACTATAACATAGAGCTCTTAAATATATACACGTATGTAAGGATTTAAATATTATAGGTGGGAGTTTATTTAAAATTATAATGTACATTTTCAAAGTTCTACATATTTTAAAACAGCGCCATCTATTAAAAAATTAAACATTGATAAGTGCTTTCTCCAGGTCTAAGCCATAAATTAAATTATATATTATTTGTTGAATTATGTTATTTTGTTACTTAATAATAGTAAGCGTTTTTCCTGAATTGTTTTCCAATTAAATAGTAGTACTTAGTTAAAAGAAGTTTTACACAGGTACGTAAAATGTGTATTCAATATCTACGAAAGTTAACAATCAAAGGAAATGATGAAGCAAGTGCCCCGATTGCGATGAAAACCTCAAAATATTCTTTGCTTGTTTTATGTCTTGAAATTGTCATTAACTGTATACTAATTTAAGCTGTCCTCAAAATTTCGCAGAAACTTGTCCTAACTTTTTACGCATCAAATACCTTGAGAGCTATGAGGAATTTGTTAACTTTTTTTACTTAAAGCGTATTATCATGTTCTTTTTAGCTAAAGGCTTTACAACCACACTATTATAATTATAATATTACGTATTACATATTTCCTTGAAACTAACGCCATCTATTAAAAATACGGAAGTGTAAACAGTTTGAGAGACTAGTTTGTGTTGTAGGCTGATCAGGTATTCAAATACTTATGTATTAAAATGTCAATGTAAGTGATTTAAGTGATATTTTTTTATAAATTAGATTAAAAGTAAATACTTTAACAATTCTACTACGGATATTTTTAAATGTAGAAAATTTTAAAAAAGAGGGACAAATATTTAAAAAAATAAGGCGCAAACCAATGAGACATTGTTTTAAGTACCTATTAACGTAATACTTAATAAACCAAAAATAAAATGCAAGTTTTCTACGTGGTAGAGCCATGCTGCAGCTATATTAGTAGTATAGTTGTAGTACGAATGGGTTGGCTCGACAGGGGAAGGACCACGCTCTCACAGAATACCAGCGTAAAATAGCAGCTTGACACTGCTGTGTTTCGTATGGTGAGTGTAGAGAATCGGAGACCTACATTCAACTAGCGACATCTGATGAGCGAAAGATTAATTATGACACCTTATGCAACAACCGGCCTACTACAACAGATGGAATGCTTCGTTACCAATCAAAGGATCTCCAGGTCAGGTAGCACGAATAGGTCGGCTCGACGGGTAAAGGATCGTTCTTTCACAAAATAGCAGCGTAAAACAGTAGCTTAATACTGCAGTGTTTCGTATAATGAGTGTATCGAATCCTTTTTACTGGAATCGGGACATGCCACCTATGTCTTCAACTGATAACGCATCTGTATTTTGATTACTAATCGATATGTAGATGTCTATGAGTCACAGCATCTACTTACCATTAGGTGGACTGCATGCTCGTTTCCTCTACATCGCCCCAATACTTAAAAAAACGTGGTTTAAGTGAATCATGTCGGACCTCGTTTGTCCAGAGAAGTTGTCATCGATTGTCAGCGGGGTCACTAATATTATTTTTATTTTGTCTAGCACCTAGTCGTTAGCACTCTCCCAAATAATGGTAGAGTGGTAAAGTCGATGCAAGTGACGTTTTAATACAACTTAGCATTGTTTAAAAAGTACTTGTTTAATAGTAACATTGTTTGTTTAATTGTTAAATAATTATAATTGTATTACGCTATCTATGTTTATTTTCAATGTTAAAAAAGGAAGCCTTTGATCATACGTAAATTAATGAAATTACCAGAACTGATTATTTGTTTGACAATTTTTTAATTTTAACTATTAAATTTATTGAATGAAACACACCACGTTATCTATGCTATTAATTTTGAGGCATAATGATTTATACTCGTTTTGACATTACAATTTTAATTATTACTCTATTATATTCATTATATTATTATGTTGTGAATTATTAATATGTTAGTAATGCAAATATACAAATAAAGTTATTTTATGTTAATGTAATTATCGGAATTTTCCATTTTAATTATTAAAAAATAAACGTGTAATTCAATAGTTTGCACACCGGAAGGTAGAATATGGCTGTTTTTTTTTTGTTAAATTATTAAGACCTATTGTAACCCATATGTCGCAAATGAATAAAATGAATTTAAATTTGAATTTAGTATTTTGTGAGCTCAATATATCGACTCCCAAGTGTTTGCCTAGGTTTTGTCGTTATATAAATTCAGTTTTTTATGCAATATAATGTTAACTTGATGTTGTATACATACGTTCTCATATTAAAAATAGATTTATGCTGTTATCACTTCACACCTATGTTGAATGAACATAGTCCATAGGGTTGGAATTAACTTTTAACAACTCCTCATAATATCTTAAACTCTACACTAAAACATAGCGTACTTTTAAATTAAACTAATTTTACGGATTTTATCGCGTATATTAACTTACTTTTATATTCCCGACGTTTCGGGTGCTTTCCAGCACCCGTGGTCACGGGGGCCTGAGGTGTTTGACGTCCTGCTGTCATAGTTAGCCCGGCTACCTTCAGTTTTTTAATATTAATTTTTGGTTCGATTCACGCAGAATGAGCTTACAGTATCTTGAAGTTTAGCAGTGGTATACTTGGGTTTGGATTTGATTTTATTAATTATGGGATCCCAAGCAGATAGCAGCACCCATCCATCTTCTCTATTGAAATTAGTGTGTTTTTTAATTTCAATAGCCTCGCGAATCATCCTTGGGAGGAATCGGTGTTCTTTTGCGAGGATTTGTGGTCTATCAAATCTAATGTAATGGCGGGGACGATCTTGAACATGTTCACAAACTGCAGACTTCCCGTTACGTCGGTGCTTCACGTCAGCTATATGTTCTTTAACGCGGGCTTTTATAGATCTTTTTGTTTGTCCTATGAACGAGAGACCACATTCACAATGCAGCTTGTACACTCCTGCATCTTGTAGAGGGATATGACACTTGACGGATGGTAAAAATTGACCAATCTACTTCAGCGGCTTTAAGTATGTTTTAATGGAGGCTCGCTTCAAGATGTAGCCAACCTTGTCTGTGACTCCTTTGACATAGGGTAGTACAGCAGGCACACGCTCGACTGTGGCTGGCTTCACTCGGTCACTGTGACGTAGGCACGGGACCCGAAGCTTGTTGTCTTGCAGTACTTGCTCGACGTGCTGAAGCTCGGCGGCCAGATGTTTTCTGTCACAGATCCCTCGTGCTCTCTGAAACAAAGATTTACCCACGCTAACTGTGAAGGATGATGGTGCGATTTACCATTTAAATATCGGTTGGTATGGGTATTTTTTCTGTACACAATATGACCAATAGTGTTATCAGGATTTCGGATGACTAAAACATCTAGGAAAGCTAAAGTATTGCTTGCCTCTAACTCCATTGTGAATTATATTTTAGGGTTTATAGAATGCTGAAAAGCACCCGAAACGTCGGGAATATAAAAATAAGTTAATATACGCGATAAAATCCGTAAAATTAGTTTTATTTAGATGTGTAGTGTTCGCGTAAATATAAGAAATCATAGCGTACTTTGTTTGTAACAGCTTGTAGGAAACTAAAATTTTCGAATTGCGCTAGTATGAATAAAATTGTTACATTTCGATTTCTTAATCATTGTTAAAAACTTGTGAATGTGATTATAGTTTTATTCTATGTTAGACATCCACTCATTTATCCGCACGTAGTAGTATGTGGTCCTCAGGGGTGACAACACGCATCTGTTGTTAATCTATCTATACATATAATAAAAATGTAAAAAGCAGACGTCTGTACATTTTATATTTTTGTAATAAAAGTGATTGAGAGGATGAGAGGTACTAAAATAAGTAACTAAATACATTTCTACCATTTTTAGAATTTTCTGTCTGTCTGTCTGTCTGTCTGTCTGTCTGTCTGTTTATTTGTTAACGTATCACGTATAGAGTACTAATTTATATCATAAGAATCATTAAGGAAAATGTAAAGTGTATCTTCGTGTTACATTTAGTCTTTATTTTATTAAAATCAGTTCATTCAATCAAAAGTTATGATAAATATTCTAAAGTATGAATACGAAGTATAGGTACGAATTTGTGCAACGGTGGCGTTGGCTGAGTCATCAAGTGCATTTTAAACTAATACTATATCATAAATCATAATTAAATTAGGTAAAATAATGTTCTATAATGATATAATTATATCTAAAACGCAGTAAACAAAAGTATTAAAGAACGTATTAAATAAAATAATATACAAAATTATATTATAACCTTATTAACTAAATCTAAAGTGAAATAGTTAACCAATTTCATCGATAGATGACGGTATGGTCCAAATGTAATTTAAAAAGGCGTTTTGCTTACTATGCAGACACTGGTTTATAAGTTCTTTTATGTTTTATATATATAATAATGTACCAATCACGTCAATTAATCTCTTTTATTTTTAGAATTGATTGCTGTTAGCAGCGCCATCTCTCTTTAAATATATACTTATAATAAACATGGTGATAACTGATAACATGTTGTGTCTGTTTTTGTACATTGTATAGAATATTTGTCACTAAAATCATTATAAGGAAATGAAAATAATTAAGTAAACACATTTTTATAATTTTTAGAATTGTCTGTCTGTCTGTCTGTTTGTTTATAAACGCATCACATCTAAAGTAAACATTTTTTTTAAAGAAATCGTTAAGAAAATCATAAAGCGTATCTTCAAGTTACATTTAATTTTTGTTTTATTAAATTTGGTTAATTCTATCGAAAGTTATGATTATTAGTTTAAAATGTAGGTTCTAATTTGTTCAATGGCGCCATAAAATCGCAGAAAAAGTAATAAAAACATTTGTGTGTAAAAAAACGTTCTATAATAATATATTTATACTTAAAACAAAGTAAACAATAAAAAAGATGTTTTCCTTAAATTAAAAAAGTTTTCTCACAACTCACAACAAAAATAGATGGCATTGTACAAATTACATTCTTTTCTGAATTGCGGCGTTAAGATACTCCGAATCGTATTGAGACTCACTGACGTGCAGTCACAGTCTCACAAATAACCATACATTACCCAGAACCAATGTAAATATTATATATTTTCAATTCAATTTCAACTTAATAAATTAAATTAAATGATATATATTATGAGTTTATTATGAGTTATAAATATATGTGTATATATAAGTAAAATAGTCAATTTAGTTTGTGTCAGATTATAATGAACATACTAATAATATCCGAAATCACAACTTCCCACAACTCAATAGCGAACTCATATCCCAACTTCAAAGGATGCTACATGAAATAAATCCATAAGTTCATAGTTTTAGGGTTGCATTGCAATCGATCCGTTAAGATTTAATAAACAATTATAAAATAGTTATTAACACTGACAGACGTCCTGTTACTAAACAAAAAAAGTTACTGAACATCGCGGTAGCAACGTTCCTGTCACTGATGAAGTGGCAGTGGTATTAGTTGACCAGGAGTGTGTTAGACGTGACATCGTATTGCACACACATGACGATCCACTGCCAGGGATTTATGAAACGCATCGATATTATGATGCTCTACAATATCCATTAATATATTGTCACGGTGAAAATGGGTACAATTTCGGAATTTATCAAGTTAATCCTAATACCAGAGAGACCAATTTTAATAAAAAAATATATGCTCTGCAATTTCATTCGCACCTGTTACATGTAAGGCATATATCTTCTTGCGTATCTGCAAAGATTTCGGGGGTTGCTTTACCAATTTATAGTGGACATGTATGCGAAAATAGAGACGAAACGCTTAGTGTATATACGCACTAACCAGAGACGTCTGTTACACTGACGTCTAATAAGTGATATTGATACAGTAATGATATAAATCGTTTAATATTTTCTTACCTGAATGTCAAATTCTCCAAGTAAAACCTATATACGCGAGCTACGCCGCGGGCACAGCTAGTTGAGAATAAATGTAGATATCTATGGGCCACAGCATCCACTTACGATCAGATGGACTGTGCTCGTTTGTCACCCTTATCTAACATATCAAATTAAGGTTTATTTGTTCGTATTTATTTCCAAATTTAAAACTATAGGCGTTTCCACAATCATTTCTTTGTTGTTTTCACATACATGTGTATTTTACACGTGGTAGAGCCATGCTACAGCTATTTTATGATTGTAGCAAGAATGGGTTGGCTTGACCGGGGATGGACCACGCTCTCACAGAATACGTGCGTGAAATAGCAGCTTAATGATGCTGTGTTTTGTATGGTGAGTGTAGAATATTGAAGAACTTTTTTACAGGCAATGAGGCATTCCATCTTACTCCTCAGAGGTGACAACGCATCTGCAATTTGATAACACCTAAGACTAGGATAGATGAAGATATCATCTATGGGCCATAGTACCCACTTACCTTCATGTGGACTGTGAGTTTGTTTGTCACACGAATCCTTAAAAAAAATAAAGCTATGAGCAACGCCGCGTCAGGATCAATCGGTACTATAATCACGTCATGCCTGTGTTGAGTTGAGTGTAATGTACTCAGTCGATACATGTACGCAAGGAACTTACTGTTAGCTGTTCTCATTCAAGAGATAAACCCTGACCCTTGTTCGAAACATAGTTTTCAGTTTTGAAGAAATGCATACGTAAGAATAGAATAGATTAATTTTACTTTAACACAGAGTAAAGGGAATACTTATTGAAATATATTTATGTTTTTGCTACTGCTTAAAACATCATCCCAGGGGTTATTATTACTTATTAATTCTTTAGTAGTAATTTTTAAACTTTATAGAACCTGTATGTTCCATGAGTGTTACTGACACATTGAAGTCGATTAACTGGTTTTACTAGCTCGTGATTGTTCCTAGTGATCACAGAATAAACCTTATTTAGTAAATATACTAAGAGGTAAAAAAAATAATGTCTTTAATTTTTTTATTTAAGAGACCAAAAATTGTTTTGTGGTTAAGACAATCATAGTTTTTGTAAATTCTGTGTTAGTGATGCTGACCTCTATAGGAAACTATGCGTCAAAAGGAGATGCAATGAAAGACATTAATAAATTACTTAATCTATTTATTTAACAGGCGATGATCATCTTCTGTTTACTAAATAAAAATAAATTATCAGTCTTATGTAATCAATATCACAACATAATGCTTATATACAAATATTTACAATTTACAAATTAAACTGGAATGCTCGACTAGACAATAATTAATCCACTTCTTCCACCGTAGGACCATCGCGCTGGCCGCCAGGCATACCTCCGGGCATACCACCAGGCATACCACCAGGCATACCACCAGGCATTCCTCCTGGCATGCCACCACCCGCACCCGCACCGTGCATCTTGCTCATGATGGGCGAGCACACTCGCTGCAGCTCCTTCAGCCTGTGTTCGTACTCCTCCTGGTCTGCGAGGGTGTTGTTGTCCAGCCACTTGAGTGCATCGTCACACTCCCGGCGCGCCGTGCTCTTGTCAGATTCGCTCAGCTTGTCTTCCGCGTCGTCTAGCGCCTGCTTCACGCTGAACACGTACGTCTCCAACTGGTTGCGGGCGGCGACCCTCTGCCGCTGCTTCTCGTCCTCTTCTTTGTAGCGCTCGGCTTCGGACAACATGCGGTCGATTTCGGCCTGTGATAATCGTCCCTTGTCGTTCTTGATCACGATGTTCTTGCTGCGACCCGTGCTGTTTTCTTTGGCCGAGACGTTCAGGATACCATTAGCGTCCATGTCGAAGGTGACGTCGATCTTGGGGACGCCGCGCGGCGCTGGAGGGATGCCGGTCAAGTCGAACGTGCCCAGCAAGTTGTTGTCCTTGGTCATCGCACGCTCGCCTTCATAGACTTGAATCGTAACTGCTGGCTGGTTGTCAGAGTACGTGGTGAAGGTCTTTGACTGTTTGCAAGGAATCTTGCAGTTTCTTTCGATGATTTTCGTCATCACCCCTCCGGCTGTCTCGATACCCAGTGATAATGGAGCCACGTCCACCAGCAATACGTCTTGAATCTTTGAATGGGACTCTCCACTGAGGATTGCCGCTTGAACGGCTGCACCATAGGCCACCGCTTCGTCAGGGTTGATGGATAGGTTCAGGTTCTTGCCGCAGAAGAAGTTCTGCAGCAAGCTCTGCACTTTCGGAATTCGCGTGGAACCTCCTACAAGCACGACGTCGTGGATCTGGCTCTTGTCCATCTTGGCGTCTTTGAGCGCCTTCTCGACTGGTTCCAGGGTGCCGCGGAACAGGTCTGCGTTGAGCTCCTCGAAGCGAGCGCGAGAGACGCGCGTGTAGAAGTCGATGCCTTCATAGAGCGCGTCGATCTCAATGGTGGCCTCGGTGCTAGACGACAGCGTGCGCTTGGCGCGCTCGGCGGCGGTGCGGAGGCGACGCATGGCGCGCGGGTTCGAACGCAGGTCCTTCTTGTACTTGCGCTTGAACTCGTCCGCGAGATGGTTCACGAGTCTGTTGTCGAAGTCCTCGCCTCCCAGGTGCGTGTCGCCGGCCGTCGACTTCACTTCGAACAGAGAGCCCTCGTCGATAGTCAGGATCGACACGTCGAAAGTACCACCGCCGAGATCGAAGATCAACACGTTGCGCTCCCCTTTCAAGTTCTTGTCCAAGCCGTAAGCCAGAGCAGCAGCCGTGGGCTCGTTGATGATGCGCAACACATTCAGCCCGGCGATGGCGCCCGCGTCCTTCGTGGCCTGACGCTGCGAGTCGTTGAAGTACGCCGGCACGGTGATGACGGCGTCCCGCACCGTGGTGCCGAGGTACGCCTCCGCCGTCTCCTTCATCTTCGTCAACACCATGCTGCTGATCTCCTCCGGCGCGAACGTCTTCGTCTCACCTTTGAACTCTACTTGAATTTTGGGCTTCCCACAGTCGTTGACCACTTTGAATGGCCAATGTTTCATGTCTTGTTGGATCTTTGGGTCGTCG
Organism: Parnassius mnemosyne; assembly: GCA_963668995.1. Classification (NCBI taxonomy): domain Eukaryota; kingdom Metazoa; phylum Arthropoda; class Insecta; order Lepidoptera; family Papilionidae; genus Parnassius; species Parnassius mnemosyne. The sequence goes on from CAVLGL010000092.1 coordinate 27,516,903, forward strand.
AATTTGCGCCCGATTAACCTTTTGGCATCGAACACTGTGTTACTGGGGTTTAGGGCCACCTGGTTCTTCGCCGCATCGCCGATGAGTCGCTCCGTGTCGGTGAACGCTACGTAGGATGGTGTAGTCCTGTTGCCTTGGTCGTTCGCGATGATCTCCACGTTGCCATGTTGCCACACTCCAACACATGAGTATGTCGTTCCTAGATCAATTCCAATAGCTGGCATTTTTTTTTCTCTTTTACTATTTAAACTTCCCACTAGTAAATACGTAAACAATATAGCGCTTGTAAATTAACTTCGGTAACCACCGAACTCTCTTCTTCGTCCTTCTTGTATCGTATTTCAAATTACACTGACTTCCCGCGGCGCTCGCCACGCTTTTATATTGAACGAATTGAAATCTAGAAAGGTCGAGTAGCTTCAAGAAACGTCCAATCATAACGTACGCGTTGTTTCAGGAACGATCTAGAAACAACGACGCCAGTCAATGAGAGGCGAGCGTTATTACCAATGAAATGAAATGCGTCAATAGTGATAACAGGCGCAGAAATTTCGCCTACTTTTAAGTACTTTTTTTATATTTTTGCTCGAGACAATTTTAAATAATCCACGCTATTCAAATACGATGTTTATTTCTTACATCTGTATAGGCACTGAGAAATATAAGATTTTTACTTTTTTCAAACGATATGAGGGACAAACTTGTTAATAGTTCACCTGTTGATAAGTCCCTAATACAATCAAAATTTTTAATCAAAAACTCGTACACTATAAGACTTGAAGGCTAAATTGTACGTAATACGTAACTCACTGTACGTAATTGTACTGATCCTCCTACCCTTCAAATGGAATAACAAGATAGAAGAACTCCCAAACGAAAAATGAGCTCTACATAAACAATAAAAATTGAAAAGTTTATTTATCAATCCTTTGTTAAAATGCTTACACTCTACCTTACAAAGTTAATATGGTCGCGGTATCTGAAAATGGAGAGATTTTATACGTGGTAGAGCCATCCTGCAGCTATACTGGTAGTATAGTTGTAGCACGAATGGGTCGGCTTGACCGGGGAAGGACCACGCTTATACGTGGTAGAGCCATGCTACAGCTATACTGGTAATATAGTTGTAGCACGAATGGGTCGGCTCGACCGGGGAAGGACCACGCTCTCACAGAATACCAACATAAAATAGTGGCTTAACACTGCTCTGTTTCGAATGGTGAGTGTAGAGAACCGGAGACCCTTTTTACTGGAAAAGAGGCATTCCATCTTAGTCCTCACGGGTGACAACGCATCTGCATTTTGATTCTTTATCCAGGATACATGTAGATGTCTATGGGTCACAGCAACCACTTACCATCAGGTGGACTGTGTGCTCGTTTGTCACCCTATCCTATTAAAAAAAAATGGTTTAGAAGGTACGAAAGACAAAAACGAGACCATTATTTGTATTTCTGTACAATAAAATCTACTTTATTTTCTATAAATATATTAATCAATAACAGTATTCATGATACACTTTTTAAATACATTATTATATATGCTTAATTTAAAATTACATAAAAATAAAAATAATTTGTGCTTCACTAGGCACATTCAATAAAATTTATGGCAATACATTAAAGATTGTACAGAAAAGAGATCGACGCCGGGATATGAAAGAGACAAAGCGACATATTATAATGATTGTTGACATCGTAATGGACGTAGTGTCGAGTCGTAGTAGAGTCGTAGATTACAATAAAAGCACATGCAAGCGAATGATTTCTAATTTTGCAAATAGATTCATGGTTGATGTATCCGCAGCTAATCTAGGTACTTTAAATTTGGCAAACACTAAATTGTCCCAGCGCCATCTACTGTAGAACTCGTGAATATTCTTTATTCTTGAATTACTTCAAACATTTATATTCATCAAAAATAGTCGACGCCTCACTGCAGGAGGTTTAAGCGAAAGTAGATTTTTATTAAAGCTTTAGTATAATATTTTAATAGTTATAATAATTTTTTAAATCTCCCATGAAAATGGCCATTATAATTTTTTTCATTTATAAATGGTATAAAACCAGGGTAACCCACACAGGGTAACACAGGCGAACGGATTAGTAAGCTGAAGTGACAATGGGCCAACCAGATAGCTCGAAGAACCGACCAGCGACGGGGAAGAAAGGTTCTCGAGTGGCAGCCTCGTACCGGTAGGCGAAGTGAAGTGCGCCTCCCACTGTACGAAGTGAGGACCTGGTAACACATGCGGGAAGCAGACTTAGGACCGTGCTTTGACATTCCTTGGGGGAGGCCTATGATCAGCAGTGGACTTGTGAAGGGCTGTAATGATGATGATGATATAATATAGAGTAAAAAGTAAAGGGTAACGTTTTCGTTGCAGTCATTTACTCCTAATAATAATAGATTATGTTATTTCGTATGTTAGTAAGTTTTTTTTTATAGGATATGTGTGACAAACGAGTACACAGTCCACCTGATGGTAAGTGGTTGCTGCCTGTTACGCATAGACTACACCCACATCTACATTTATCCTCAATCAAAATGCAGATACGTTGTCACCCGTGAGGACCAAGATGGAATGCCTCGTTTCCAGTACAATGGTGGTAGTAAGTACTATTTTTTACAAAATCGCACTAACAAAAATAAATATCTGTTGCTGGAAGTATCATTTATAATATTTCCCTTTGGGAATAGTCGATGTAAGTGAATGCTGACTACAAATGTTGAGGACAGGACACCTTATATGTACGGTAGTGGCATGGCGTAAGAGAGCCCATCTCTCTCGACATTGCGGCTCCCACATAGGGTTACCAGATGAAAAAATCAAAAGTCCGGAGAAAAGGCCTGATTTCCCGTGAAAAATCCTGAGATATTTTAGAGTTTGAGAAATTTCTCTCCAACGTACTTAAAAATTAAAAAAAAAGTCAACATTATAGGCAGGGGCATCGTTCTTATGACAGCAGTGTCGCACACTCACTCAGTTTCACCCCATTGCGAAGATTTGACTGTTTTAACCATACTCAAGTAAATCATCATCAATAAATCTCAATTTAAAATGAAATATATGCTTTAACCGTTTTCAAGACAATAATAGGTATTTCACGATTACCAGAGATGCCTATTTGTCAAGATATATTTGCAATTACAGCCCAAAATGTAAACGTAGAAAGATTTTTTCTATTATGGGGGCTCAATGGTCGAATGAAAGAAACCGACACACGGTGTCTTCAGTTCGAGCTATACTTTTAATTCAATATACATAATTTGAAGAGTTTAACATGTGGGCATTATATTATAAATCAATACTTAAAGAAAAAACCTTATTTAAAACGATATCTTCACATATTAAGTATGATAAAACTGTTTAGGTACCTACTTGGATAAATAAAATTTGATTTTTAATTGTGCAATTATTACCAAAGGAAGATTATTTTTAGTTTGTGTTGAAAATTCTAAAAATCTTGAGATTTCAGGAGATTTCCAAAATCCGGCCGCAATCCTGAGAAGAGTCCAAAAATCCTGAGATCTCAGGACAAATCCTGAGATATGGTAACCCTACTCCCACACGAATGTCACGGGGCCTCTAAGTTGGCTGGATCCTTAAGGCGCTCAAAATAATATTTACGGCTCTACCAGCAATTGTAATCATCGTGGAAAGACTGTCCTCACCATGCCATAAGCATCTCAGTTGAGCACTGTGTGGGCCACATACACGAGCAATTTTACACGACAGTAAAACATATTTTCTTCTGAAACAGTTTAAATATAAATAGGTAAATTATATTGTCAACATTTTTGAAAAAGGAGAAGAGATTTAACGAGAGATTTAAGATATTCAACAAAGTTTCTTAAAAATAATTAAATGTCGTATTAAACCATGAAATTTCTGCTCATCGATCACCGATAGTCAATAACGTTTTAACCTAAAACAGCGATTCAAAAAAGTGGTTTCACTATAACATAGAGCTCTTAAATATATACACATATGTAAGGATTTAAATATTATAGGTAGGAGTTTATTTAAAATTATAATGTACATTTCCAAAGTTCTACATATTTTAAAACAGCGCCATCTACTAAAAAATTAAACATTGATAAGTGCTTTCTCCAGGTCTAAGCCATAAATTAAATTATATATTATTTGTTGAATTATGTTATTTTGTTACTGTGCCGGACGGGCGTAACTCTCCGGAGTAAATGTTGTCGGAGATACCCCGCGAGTCGCTCACGTCCTACACCTGTAGGTTCCAGACTCCTCCAACTGCCGTCTTTCACTGCCGTCTCTTTGGTTGCTGCGGATAAACTGTGGACTGAGGTTCAAAATTAAAATGCACGATTTGTAAATTAAAATAGCAAGGGAGTGGCCAGCGGATCGACTAATTAATTTGTCGCGAGATTTTACACTGTTATTTATTTATCACTATTTTTCAACTATGATTGTTCACTATATATTTTAAAACACAGATTTAATTAAACACACAGTAATATTAAAATTTCTATTGGTTTTCTAAAATTTCTATTCGTATTTTTAAAATATCTGTTGGTAATATCAAATTTCTATTGGCAGTAACAAGTTTCTATTGGTATTCTCTACAATTTCTATTGGTAATTTTAAATATCTATAGAAAGTAACAAATTTCTATTGGTAGTATCCAAAATTTCTATTGGTAGCAGCTGGTTTTCTAACACTACTGACTAGCAGCTATTAATCAACTAAAATTAGTTGAATTTAAACACTTTTGTAACTGCGAATATCAGTTACCACTTTTTCCGTCTAGCTAACACTTTTCACGAAATGTAACGGCGAAATTTCCGTTACCACTTATTTCAGCTAGCCAACACTTTTTCACTATATGTAACTGCGAATATCAGTTACCACTATTTTTGGCTAGCTGACACTATTTTTCTATGTGCAACTGAGAATTTTCAGTTGCCACTTTTTCCGACTATGTGTAACTGCGATTTTTCAGTTACGACCTTTTTCGGCTAGCTAAACTTTTCTATTTCACTTTAACTTTTCACTGTGTTCTGCTACTAGTCACTTCAGCTACTACCGGATACTGCTGCTTGTTACTGGTAGTTCTTCCTACTACCATGTTACTGTGATTTGCCCCCATAAGGTAGACTTCGGCTATACTCTATAGAGAGCCGCTTGCCAATTCCCATTTGCCTCTTTATTTTCAATCATTTTTCTTTATGCAAATGGCACAAATTGCAACTTTTCTATATAATACAAATCTTAACTCTAACATGCTATACATCATTAAATAGACATTTTTGTTCTACATTAGTATGCGATAAAGGATAATTAATATATTTACATTTAACAAAGTTATTCATTGAAATGTCCTAAACTTTTACACTAATTGGTCATATTAATTCTTTAATTATCCTATAACTTTTAAATCGTGCTTAATTATACAAAATATTTCTTTATTATAACGATCTATACATCATATGCTAACTAAATACCATATTTACAACTCTTTTCAGACATAAAATTATTCTCATTAATTTTTGCTTAAAACTATTACGCAGTTAATTTAAATTTCCAGAAAGTTCTATAGCGCGGCGCGCTGTGATTGGTCGATATTTTCTTAAACAAAATAAAGTTGTTTATATTAACTATTGTCAAATCGACCTTCTATACAAACATATTGAGAGTTGTAAATACATGGTAAAACTATATTTAATACATTATTTAGTCAATTTTTCCGTATTTTCATTTTTTAAACAAATAAATATTCCTTAATCACTTTCTCGTTTAAAGTCATTTTTGCCGTTGTGAACAGTCATTTTGGCCGTCTCGAACAGTTACTTAATAATAGTAAGCGTTTTTCCTGAATTGTCTTCCATTTAAATAGTAGTAGTTAAAAGAAGTTTTACACAGGTACGTAAAATGTGTATTCAATATCTACGAAAGTAAACAATCAAAGGAAATGATGAAGCAAGTGCCCAGATTGCGATGAAAACCTCAAAATATTCTTTAATTGTTTTATGTCTTAAAATTGTCATTAACTGTATACTAATTTAAGCTGTCGTCAAAATATCACAGAAACTTGTCCTAACTTTTTACGCATCAAATACCTTGAGACTTATGAGGAATTTGTTAACTTTTTTACTTAAAGCGTATTGTCATGTTATTTTAAGCTAAAGGCTTTACAACCACACTATTATAATCACGGAATATAAAAAAATTATAATTATAATATTACGTATTACATATTTCCTTGAAACTACCGCCATCTATTAAAAATACGGAAGTGTAAACGGTTTGAGAGACTGTGTTGTAGGCTGATCAGGTATTCAAATACTTATGTATTAAAATGTCAATGTAAGTGATTTAAATGATATTTTTTATAAATTAGATTAAAAGTAAATACTTTAACCATTCTACGGATATTTTTAAATGTAGAAAATTTTAAAAAAGAGGAAAAATATTTAAAAAAATAAGGCGCAAACCAATGAGACATTGTTTTAAGTACCTATTAACGTAATACTCAATAAACCAAAAATAAAATGCAACTTTTCTACGTGGTAGAGCCATGCTGCAGCTATATTAGTAGTATAGTTGTAGTACGAATGTGTCGGCTCGACAGGGGAAGGACCACGCTCTCACAGAATACCAGCGTAAAATAGCAGCTTGACACTGCTGTGTTTCGTATGGTGAGTGTAGAGAATCGGAGACCTACATTCCAACTAGCGACATCTGATGAGCGAAAGATTAATTATGACACCTTATCCACCAACCGGCCTACTACAACAGATGGAATGCTTCGTTACCAATCAAAGGATCTCCAGGTCAGGTAGCACGAATAGGTCGGCTCGACGGGTAAAGGATCGTTCTTTCACAAAATAGCAGCGCAAAACAGTAGCTTAATACTACAGTGTTTCGTATAATGAGTGTATCGAACCCTTTTTACTGGAATCGGGACATGCCACCTATGTCTTCAACTGATAACGCATCTGTATTTTGATTACTAATCGATATGTAGATGTCTATGAGTCACAGCATCTACTTACCATTAGGTGGACTGCATGCTCGTTTCCTCTACATCGCCTAATATTAAAAAATGTGGTTTAAGTGAATTATGTCGGACCTCGTTTGTCCAGAGAAGTTGTCATCGATTGTCAGCGGGGTCACTGATATTATTATTATTTTGTCTAGCACCTAGTCGTTAGCACTCTCCCAAATAATGGTAGAGTGGTAAAGTCGATGCGAGTGACGTTTTAATACAACTTAGCATTGTTTAAAAAGTACTTGTTTAATAGTAACATTGTTTGTTTATTTGTTAAATAATTATAATTGTATTACGCTATCTATGTTTATTTTCAATGTTAAAAAAGGAAGCCTTTGATCATACGTAAATTAATGAAATTACCAGAACTGATTATTTGTTTGACAATTTTTAAATTTTAACTATTAAATTTATTGAATGAAACACACAACGTTATCTATGTTATTAATTTTGAGACATAATGATTTATACTCGTTTTGACATTACAATTTTAATTATTACTCTATTATATTTATTATATTATTATTTTGTGAATTATTAATATGTTAGTAGTGCAAATATACAAATAAGGTTATGTTAATGTAATTATCGGAATTTTCCATTTTAATTATTAAAAAATAAACGTGTATTTAAATAGTTTGCACACCGGAAGGTAGAATATGGCTGTTTTTTTTGTTAAATTATTAAGACCTATTGTAACCCATATATCGCAAATGAATAAAATGAATTTGAATTTGAATTAAGTATTGTGTGAGCTCAATATATCGACTCCCAAGTGTTTAGATTTATGCTGTTAGCACTTCACACCTATGTTGAATGAACATAGTCCGTAGGGTTGGAATTAACCATAGAGTAGACTAATATATACCGGAAGAATTAACTTTTAACAACTCCTCATAATATCTTAAACTCTACACTAAAACATAGCGTACTTTGTTTGTAACACCTTGTAGGACACTAAAGTTGTCGAATTGCGCTAGTATGAATAAAATTATTAAATTTCAATTTCTTAATCATTGTTAAAAACTTGTGATTACTGTTAGCTGTTCTCATTCAAGAGATAAACCCTGACCCTTGTTCGAAACATAGTTTTCAGTTTTGAAGAATTGCATACGTAAGAATAGAATAATTTTTCTTTAACACAGAGGGAAAGTAATGCTTATCCGATTCGTTGCGGCACCAATTTTTGACAACTTTTAGCTGTGGCGGCGAACAAATATTTCATGACACGCCAGGCGTGACACACAGAAGTTGATGACACGCCTTTTGTGCCATCAGCCATGTGTAAAAATAATTATCTTTTTTATGCGTTTTTCACTTGTTTCGACCTAATTAAGTTTAGTTGACATCAAACATCAGTTACAAACGGAAGGATACTTGTTTTTAGTGGGTAACTACGTGTTTTTCTACGTGTTTTCTTTGAAATTGAGAGTAAGCGACTTTTTTATGCAGATATTACAAATATTTTGTACTATTTTTTGTTTTATAAAAAAATCATTTATATAAGTAAGTACAGCTAAATCATCCTGGAAAACCTTGGTTTTTATTAAATTAAATTTTCACCTAATAATAATATTTGTAAATATCAAACAGTCAAGAACTTTTATTTATTAATTATTTAAAGTTATACAAATGTAAAAGTAAAGTCGATTTGAAAACGTCTAATTAGTAAGAATAGCAAAACAAGTGTTTTGAAAAGGAAACAAACGCCGGCGTTGTATGGCGGCGGATTGACAAAAGACTATTTATTAGCGAACTTTTTTATGCATGAACGGTTTCAAACTGTTTCAAGCAAAAATAAACCTTATACCATATCACAAAAGCACATGGTAGTTCGTAGGTCTATTCGGCCTTATGATAGTAATAAGACGGCAGTTCAACCATTTTAAAGCAAAATTAAACAATAAGACAAATGACTTGTTTTCCAGAAATTTATTTACAACTTGAATTTGTGAGCGATCGCAATGAGTGCTATTATTTGTTACTTATTAGACTATTTTTCCACAACATGATTCAAAACCCACAAAGTAAAAAGGGTACCATGTACAAGTTAAAAAAAATGTTGTCAACCCCTAAAAATTTCAAATTTTCAAAATATACAGAAATGAAGCCGCTGGCATGAACTACTTGCAAAATAATGACTATTTTGTTCTGGATAAATTTTCCAAAAACGCAATTTGAGCGAGTTATAACGATTTTTAAAAAGACACGACTCGTGTGTCATACGCCACACACAAAAGTAATTCAATGGCACGTGCCATACGCACTGAACCGGTTATTGAAATATATGTATTTATGTTTTTACTACTGCTTAAAACATCATCCCAGGGGTTATCATTACTTATTAATTCTTTAGTAGTAATTTTTAAACTTTAGTTTTATAAGCTTGTGGTTGTTCCTAGTGATCACAGAATGAACCTTACTATTTATTTAAAAAAAAAATGTTTAGTTTTGTGTGTACACATAAAAATTTAGTAAATATACTAAGAGGTAAAATAAAAAATGTCTTTAATTTTTTTTATTTAAGAGACAAAAACTTGTGTTGTGGTTAAGACAATCATTGTTTTTGTAAATTCTGTGTAAGTGATGCTGACCTCTATAGGAAACTATGCGTCTAAAGGAGATGCAATGAAAGACATTAATAAATTACTAAGTCAATTTATTTAACAGGCGATGATCATCTTCTGTTTACTAAATAAAAATAAATTATCAGTCTTATGCAATTAATGTCACAACATAATGCTCATATACAAATATTTACAATTTACAAATTAAACTGGAACGCTCGACTAGACAATAATTAATCCACTTCTTCCACCGTAGGACCATCGCGCTGGCCGCCAGGCATACCTCCGGGCATACCACCAGGCATACCTCCTGGCATGCCACCACCCGCACCCGCACCGTGCATCTTGCTCATGACGGGCGAGCACACTCGCTGCAGCTCCTTCAGCCTGTGTTCGTACTCCTCCTGGTCTGCGAGGGTGTTGTTGTCCAGCCACTTGAGTGCATCGTCACACTCCCGGCGCGCCGTGCTCTTGTCAGACTCGCTCAGCTTGTCTCCCGCGTCGTCTAGCGCCTGCTTCACGCTGAACACGTACGTCTCCAACTGGTTGCGGGCGGCGACCCTCTGCCGCTGCTTCTCGTCCTCTTCTTTGTAGCGCTCGGCTTCGGACAACATGTGGTCGATTTCGGCCTGCGACAACCGTCCCTTGTCGTTCTTGATCACGATGTTCTTGCTGCGACCCGTGCTGTTTTCTTTGGCCGAAACATTTAGGATACCGTTAGCGTCCATGTCGAAGGTGACATCGATCTTGGGGACGCCGCGCGGCGCTGGAGGGATGCCGGTCAAGTCGAACGTGCCCAGCAAGTTGTTGTCCTTGGTCATCGCACGCTCGCCTTCATAGACTTGAATCGTAACTGCTGGCTGGTTGTCAGAGTACGTGGTGAAGGTCTTTGACTGTTTGCAAGGAATCTTGCAGTTTCTTTCGATGATTTTCGTCATCACGCCTCCGGCTGTCTCGATACCCAGTGATAATGGAGCCACGTCCACCAGCAATACGTCTTGAATCTTTGAATGGGACTCTCCACTGAGGATTGCCGCTTGAACGGCTGCACCATAGGCGACCGCTTCGTCAGGGTTGATGGATAGGTTCAGGTTCTTGCCGCAGAAGAAGTTCTGCAGCAAGCTCTGCACTTTCGGAATTCGCGTAGAACCTCCTACAAGCACGACGTCGTGGATCTGGCTCTTGTCCATCTTGGCGTCTTTGAGCGCCTTCTCGACCGGCTCCAGGGTGCCGCGGAACAGGTCCGCGTTGAGCTCCTCGAAGCGAGCGCGAGAGACGCGCGTGTAGAAGTCGATGCCTTCATACAGCGCGTCGATCTCAATGGTGGCCTCGGTGCTAGACGACAGCGTGCGCTTGGCGCGCTCGGCGGCGGTGCGGAGGCGACGCATGGCGCGCGGGTTCGAACGCAGGTCCTTCTTGTACTTGCGCTTGAACTCGTCCGCGAGATGGTTCACGAGTCTGTTGTCGAAGTCCTCGCCTCCCAGGTGCGTGTCGCCGGCCGTCGCCTTCCTTTCGAACAGAGAGCCCTCGTCGATAGTCAGGATCGACACGTCGAAAGTACCACCGCCGAGATCGAAGATCAACACGTTCCGCTCCCCTTTCAAGTTCTTGTCCAAGCCGTAAGCCAGAGCAGCAGCCGTGGGCTCGTTGATGATGCGCAACACATTCAGCCCGGCGATGGCGCCCGCGTCCTTCGTGGCCTGACGCTGCGAGTCGTTGAAGTACGCCGGCACGGTGATGACGGCGTCACGCACCGTGGTGCCGAGGTACGCCTCCGCCGTCTCCTTCATCTTCGTCAACACCATGCTGCTGATCTCCTCCGGCGCGAACGTCTTCGTCTCACCTTTGAACTCTACTTGAATTTTGGGTTTCCCACAGTCGTTGACCACTTTGAATGGCCAATGTTTCATGTCTTGTTGGATCTTTGGGTCGTCGAATTTGCGCCCGATTAACCTTTTGGCGTCAAACACTGTGTTGCTGGGGTTGAGGGCCACCTGGTTCTTAGCCGCATCGCCGATGAGTCGCTCCGTGTCGGTGAACGCTACGTAGGATGGTGTAGTCCTGTTGCCTTGATCGTTCGCGATAATCTCCACATTGCCATGTTGCCACACTCCAACACACGAGTATGTCGTTCCTAAATCAATTCCAATAGCTGGCATTTTTTTCTCTTTTAATATTTAAAGTTCTCACTAATAAATACGTAAACAATATAGCGCTTGTAAATTAACTTCGGTAAACACCGAACTCTTCTCCTCGTCTTTCTTGTATCGTATTTCAAATTATACTGCCTTCCCGCTTTTTTTTTTTTTTTGCGCCCGAAGCAATTGGAAAAGGGCTACCCCGAAGGGAGGCAGAAAATGCATTACGCATACCATGATGGCCGGTCCATCGTGGTTATGAGGGACTCACTACCTACAAGGGGGAACCTAAGTGATACCCTCTAAAAACTGCCTTTGGGGACTGGCAACCAGCTGTTGAAAGCTTCACATGCCGTATCGTAAAGCGACCCTCTTTTGGGAAAAGAGGGCGCAGGCGGCTATAAGCCGCTGAGGGAGTGCCTGGGAAGGCAAATTAATTATGAATATCTTAATTAGAGTTGGCCTGAGCCGCCAGGAGGCAGTTCAGGTCGTTTGAAAGTTTATTAGGCGGGTCCGAGAGGGAGTTCCTCGGCCTGCGGACGCTATAGCGGGAGGGGAGTGGGGCTGCATAATTAGCAGCCTCACGAATAAAATGATTGGAATGCGACTCTGAGGCTTTGAAGAAGTTCTCAGAGAGTTTTTTAAGGAATTGTTGAATTGTAGGGAGCTCTAGGTCCCGATGAAGGTCGGCATTGCGGACGTACCAAGGTGCGTTCGCAGCTCGACGACAGAAAAGGTTTTGAACTACTTGGAGTTCATTAATAATTTTAGGGTTAGAGTGGGCGAAAATGGGGCCCGCGTAGGACATGACTGGTCGTATACAGACCTTATAAAGGGTACGCTTGTTTCTGAGGGACATTTTACTGTGTCGGCCCAACATACTGTTGAGCCTATTCAGGTAAAAACGTGCGTGACGGGTTACTCTTTTGACGTGGGGCCTGAAAGTTAGCCCTGTGTCTAGAGTGACACCTAAATATTTGGCAGACGTATGCCAGGGGACCAGGGTCCCTAGCATACGTATTGGTGGAGTGTTTTTGAGACGGCGTCGTTTATAATCGAAGTGAACGGCGGAGCTCTTCTCCGGGTTCACATCGATGCGCCATTTTTTGAACCAAGCTCCTAGGTCATCAACTGACTTTTGGACCTTGTTCCGTATGAAAGGTAGCGAGATACCTTTGCAGTAGAGAGCAGTGTCGTCTGCGAAGAGGGAGAGCTGAACACCTTTCGGCGAAATGGGAATGTCGTTGGTGAACAGTATGTACAGCAGAGGAGCAAGAACTGAGCCCTGAGGGACACCAGCTTTGATGGGGCGCTGTGAAGATAGCGTGCCTTCGTGTCTAAAACGAAAGGTACGATGATTAAGATAAGAGGCCACGAGACGTACTAGACGATCGGGGAGGCCTATTTTGTATAGTTTGTATATAAGGCCTGTATGCCAGACTCTATCGAAGGCTTTGGCGATGTCGAAAAAGACCGCGATAGTCTTATGACGACGGGGATAAAAACCGCTGAGGATATATTCCACAATACGGTGAACTTGTTGGGGGCAGGAGTGTTTCGCTCGGAAACCGAATTGATGGGGAATGATAAGAGGGTCACCGTCTGTGGGAAACAGATGGCGCCTCATGCGATTTTGAATGACTCTTTCAAAGAGCTTACCCATGGCCTTGAGGAGGCTAATGGGACGATGACTGGAGGGGAGATTAAGAGGCTTGCCTGGCTTGGGAATACCAATCACAGTTGCCTCTTTCCACGTAGTGGGAAAGTAACTAAGGTTGAAGCAGGCATTGAAGATAATAGATAAAAGGGTTAGCACCTGCTCAGGAAAGTTTTTTAGGGCTTGGTTGGAGATGCCATCCGCGCCCGGAGCCTTTTTAGGCTTAAGTCCTTTGATGAGGGATGAAAGCTCATCATTGGACACAGAGATAGGTTCGGAGGCTGTAGGGGGCGAGTTCCGGCGGCGGACCTCATCCTCCACTGCCTGGACGTGTGAGGGGTCTACGGGTTGAGAGCTAGGAGAGCATTGAGCGGCAATGCTGTCTGCAAAGCACTCAGCCTTTTCCTCGTCCTCGAAGGCTACCGTACCGTCGGGACGGGAGAGAGAGCCTTCCCGCGGCGCCCGCCACGCTTATATATTCAACGAATTGAAATCTAGAAAGGTCGAGTAGCTTCAAGAAACATCCAATCATAACATTCAGGAACGTTCTAGAAAAGACGAAGCCAGCCAATGAGAGCCTAGCGTTTTAACAACGCAATAGAATGTGTCATGTTTAGTGATAACAGACGCAGAGTTTTTGCCAACTTTTAAGGACATTTTTAATGTATTTTTTCTAAAATGAATTTTAACTATAGTCATCGTATTTATATATTTAATATTAATATATAAATACGATGACTTTTTATTTCTGAATAGACACTGAGAAATATAAGATTTATTCTCTTTTCTTTTTAGTAAAAAATCATACGCTATTGGACCTGAAGGCTAAATTGGAATACCTTACTTGCTTACTGCCTGTAATTGTATAGATTCTCCTACAATTTAAAATAACAAGATTAAGGAACTCCTAAACGAAAAAGAACAATTAAAATGGAAAAGTTTAGACATCAGTCCTTTGTTGAAAGGCTTACGTTCTACATTACAAAAATGACATGGTCTCGGTGAAAAAAAATGGAGAGATGGGTTTAGCAAGTACGAAAGACAAAAACGAAACCTGTATTTGTATTTCTGTACAATTAAATCTACTTTGTTTTTTAAAAATATGTTTATCAATAACAGTATTCTTATATATATATATATATATATATATATATATATATATATATATATATATATATATATATATATATATATATGGTATTTAAATACATTGTTATGTATGCTTAATTTGAAATTACATAAAAATAATTTTTAGTTTCATGACGCACATTGTAATTAAATATATGGCAATACTTTTAAGATTCTACGGAAAAGAGATCGTTGCCAGGACATGAAAGAGACAAAGCGACATATTGTATTGATTGTTGACATCTTCCTGTATAGGACAATTACTATACTCTTTGTTGACATCATAATGGACGGAAAGAGTGTCAAGTCGTAGATCGTAGTAGAGTGATAGATTCGTAGATTGCATAAAAACACATGCCAGCGAATGATTTTTAATTTTGCAAATAGATTCATTATTGATGTATCCGCAGCTAATCTAGGTATTTTAAATTTGGCAAACACTAAATTGTCCCAGCGCCATCTACTGTAGAACTCGTGAATATTCTCGAATTGAAACATCTCACTCCCTTCTAATCTCCAATAATGAGAAAATAGTCGACGACTTACTGCGCGAAATTTTTTTTTATGTTTTAGTGTAATATTCTTATAATTTTAATAATGTTATAAATTTCATATGAAATATAGTCCTTACAAAATTTTTCATTTACATTAAATATGTATAGGGCATATTATGTTATATAGACTTATAAATGAGGATATCCGCAGTAGAACCAGGTTAACCGACATAGCCCAACGGATTAGGAAGCTCTATCACTTCGACAATAGGCCGGCCATAATATATCTCGAAGAACTGACAACCGACGGGAAAGAAACGTTCTCGAGTGGCAGCCTCGTACCGATAGGCGAAGTGAAGGGTGGCCCCCCCACTATACGAAATGAAGACCTGGTAAGACATGCGGGAAGCAGGCTTAGGACCGTGCTTTGTGCCAGTCCTTGGGGGAGGCCTATGTTCAGCAGTGGACTTGTGAAGGACTGTAATGATGATGATGGTGATGATATAATATAGAGTAAATGGTAACATTTTCGTTGCAATCATTTACTCCTAATAATAATTGATTATTTTATTTCGTATGTTTGTAAGTTTTTTTTTATAGGATAGGGGTGACAAACGAGCCTGATGGTAAGTGGTTGCTGTTACGCATAGACTACATCTACATCTACATTTATCCTCAATCAAAATGCAGATACGTCGTCACCCGTGAGGACCAATATGGAATGCCTCTTTTCCAGTACAATGGTGGTAGTAAGTATTATTTTTTACAAAATCGCACTAACAAAAATAAATATCTGTTGCTGGAAGTATCATTTATAATATTTTCCTTTGAGAATAGTCGATGTAAGTTAATGCTGACTACAAATGTTGAGGACAGGACACCTTATATGTACGGTAGTGGCATGGCGTAAGAGAGCCCATCTCTCTCGACATTGCGGCTCCCATACGAATGTCACGGGGCCTCTAAGTTGGCTGGATCCTTAAAGCGCTCAAAATAATATATACGGCTCTACCAGTAATTGTAATCACCGTGGAAAGCCCGTCCTCACCATGCCATAAGCATCTCAGTTGAGCACTGTGTGGGCCACATACAAGAGCAATTTTACACGACAGTAAAACATATTTTCTTCCGAAACAGTTTAAATATAAATAGGTAAATTATATTGTCAACATTTTTGAAAAAGGAGAGGAGATTCAACAAAGTTAGTTAAAAATAATTTAATTTCGTTTTAAACCATGAAATTTCTGCTCATCGACCACCGATAGTCAATAACGTTTTAACGTAATACAGCGATTCAAAAAGTGGTGTCACTATAACATAGAGCTCTTAAATATATCCTACACATATGGAAGGATTTAAATATTATAAGTAGGAGTTTATTTAAAATTATAATGTACATTTTCAAAGTTCTACATATTTTAAAACAGCGCCATCTATTAAAAAATTAAACATTGATAAGTGCTTTTTCCAGGTCTAAGCCATAAATTAAATTATATATTATTTGTTGAATTATGTTATTTTGTTACTTAACAATAGTAAGCGTTTTTCCTGAATTGTCTTCCAATTAAATAGTAGTAGTTAAAAGAAGTTTTACACAGGTACGTAAAATGTGTATTCAATAACTACGAAAGTAAACAATCAAAGGAAATGATGAAGCAAGTGCCCAGATTGCGATGACAACCTCAAAATATTCTTTGATTGTTTTCTGTCTTAAAATTGTCATTAACTGTATACTAATTTAAGCTGTCGTCAAAATTTCGCAGAAACTTGTCCTAACTTTTTACGCATCAAATACCTCGAGACTTATGAGGAATTTGTTAACTTTTTTTACTTAAAGCGTATTATCATGTTCTTTTTAGCTAAAGGCTTTACAACCACACTATTATAATTATAATATTACGTATTACATATTTCCTTGAAACTAACGCCAACTATTAAAAATACGGAAGTGTAAACGGTTTGAGAGACTAGTTTGTGTTGTAGGCTGATCAGGTATTCAAATACTTATGTATTAAAATGTCAATGTAAGTGATTTAAGTGATATTTTTTTATAAATTAGATTAAAAGTAAATATTTTAACCATTCTACGGATATTTTTAAATGGAGAAAATTTTAAAAAAGAGGGAAAAATATTTAAAAAAATAAGGCGCAAACGAATGAGACATTGTTTTAAGTACCAATTAACGTAATACTCAATAAACCAAAAATAAAATGCAACTTTTCTACGTGGTAGAGCCATGCTGCAGTTATATTAGTAGTATAGTTGTAGTACGAATGGGTCGGCTCGACAGAGGAAGGACCACGCTCTCACAGAATACCAGCGTAAAATAGCAGCTTAACACTGCTGTGTTTCGTATGGTGAGTGTAGAGAATCGGAGACCTACATTCCAACTAGCGACATCTGATGAGCGAAAGATTAATTATGACACCTTATGCACCAACCGGCCTACTACAACAGATGGAATGCTTCGTTACCAATCAAAGGATCTCCAGGTCAGGTAGCACGAATAGGTCGGCTCGACGGGTAAAGGATCGTACTTTAAAACAAACTAAAACAGTAGCTTAATACTGCAGTGTTTCGTATAATGAGTGTATCGAACCCTTTTCACTGGAATCGGGACATGCCACCTATGTCTTCAACTGATAACGCATCTGTATTTTGATTACTAATCGATATGTAGATGTCTATGAGTCACAGCATCTACTTATCATTAGGTGGACTGCATGATCGTTTCCTCTACATCGCCCTAATACTTGAAAAAAAAACGTGGTGTAAATGAATCATGTCGGACCTCGTTTGTCCAGAGAAGTTGTCATCGATTGTCAGCGGGGTCACTAATATTATTTTTATTTTGTCTAGCACCTAGTCGTTAGCACTCTCCCAAATAATGGTAGAGTGGTAAAGTCGATGCGAGTGACGTTAATACAACTTAGCATTGTTTAAAAAGTACTTGTTTAATAGTAACATTGTTTGTTTAATTGTTAAATAATTATAATTGTATTACGCTATCTATGTTTATTTTCAATGTTAAAAAAGGAAGCCTTTGATCATACGTAAATTAATGAAATTACCAGAACTGATTATTTGTTTGACAATTTTTAAATTTTAACTATTAAATTTATTGAATGAAACAGACAACGTTATCTATGTTATTAATTTTGAGACATAATGATTTATACTCGTTTTGACATTACAATTTTAATTATTACTCTATTATATTTATTATATTACTATTTTGTCAATTATTAATATGTTAGTAGTGCAAATATACAAATAGGGTTATATTAGGTTAATGTAATTATCGGAATTTTCCATTTTAATTATTAAAAAATAAACGTGTATTTAAATAGTTTGCACAGAACATCGGAAGATAGAATATGGCTGTTTTTTTTTGTTAAATTATTAAGACCTATTGTAACCCATATATCGCAAATGAATAAAATGAATTTGAATTTGAATTTAGTATTTTGTGAGCTCAATATATCGACTCCCAAGTGTTTGCCTAGGTTTTGTCGTTATATAAATTCAGTTTTTATGCAATATAATGTTAACTTGGTGTTGTATACATACGTTCTCACATTAAAAATAGATTTAGGCTGTTATCACTTCACACCTATGTTGAATGAACATAGTCCATAGGGTTGGAATTAACTTTTAACAACTCCTCGTAATATCTTAAGCTCTACACTAAAACATAGCGTACGTTGTTTGTAACACCTTGTAGGACACTTAAAGTTTTCGAATTGCGCTAGTATGAATAAAATTATTAAATTTTGATTTCTTAATTATTGTTAAAAACTTGTGATTACTGTTAGCTGTTCTCATTCAAGATATAAACCCTGACCCTTGTTCGAAACATAATTTTCAGTTTTGAAGAAATGCATACGTAAGAATAGAATAGAATAATTTTTCTTTAACACAGAGGGAAAGTAATACTTATCCGATTCGTTGCGGCACCAATTCTTCGACAACTTTTAGCTGTGGCGGCGAACAACTATTTCATGACACGCCTATTGTGCCATCATCCATGTGTAAAAATAATTATCTTTTTTATGCGTTTTTCACTTGTTTAGACCTAATTAAGTTTAGTTGATATCAAACATCAGTTACAAACGGAAGAATACTTGTTTTTAGTAGGTAACTACGTGTTTTTCTACGTGTTTTCTTTGAAATTGAGATTAAGTGACTTTTTTATGCAGAGATTACAAACATTTTGAACTATTTTTTGTTTTATAAAAAAATTATTTATATAAGTAAGTACAGCTAAATCACCCTGGAAAACCTTGGTTTTTATTAAATTAAATTTTCACCTATTTATTATATTTGTAAATATCAAACAATCAAGAACTTTAATTTGGAAAAAAATAAGGTTTATGATTCATTAATATTTACAAATATTAAATATTATTTAATGTTATACAAATGTAAAAGTAAAGTCGATTTGAAAACGTCTAATACGTAAGAATAGCAAAACAAGTGTTTTCAAAAGGAAACAAACGTGGGCGCTATACGGCGGCGGATTGAAAAAAGACTAGATATTTATTAGCGAACTTTTTTTATGCATGAACTGTTTCAAGCAAAAATAAACCTTATACCATATCACAAGAGCACTTGGTACTTCGGAGATCTATTATGTCATATGATATTAATAAGACGGCAGTTAAACCATTTTAAGCAAAATTAAACAATAAGACAAACGACTTGTTTTCCAGAAATTTACTTACAACTTGAGTTTGAGAGCGATCGCAATGAGTGCTATTATTTGTTTCTTATTAGACTATTTTTCCACAACATGATTGAAAACCCACAAAGTAAAAAGAGTACCATGTACAAGTTAAAAAAAAAAGGTTGTCAACCCCTAAAAATTTCAAATTTCAAAATATCCAGAAACGAAGCCGCAGGCACGAACTACTTGCAAAATAATGAATATTTTGTTCTGGATAAATTTTCCAAAAACGCAATTTGAGCGAGTAACGATTTTTAAAAAGACACGACTCGTGTGCACATACGCCACACACAAAAGTAATCAATGGCACGTGCCATACGCACTGAACCGGTTATTGAAATATGTTTTTTACTACTGCTTAAAACATCATTCATCATCCCAGGGGTTATTATTACTTATTAATTCTTTAGTAGTAATTTTTAAACTTTAGTTTTATAAGCTTGTGGTTGTTCCTAGTGATCACAGAATGAACCTATTTATTTAAAAAAAAAAATGTTTAGTTTTGTGTGTACACATAAAAATTTAGTAAATATACTAAGAGGTAAAATAAAAAATGTCTTTATTTTTTTTATTTAAGAGACAAAAACTTGTGTTGTGGTTAAGACAATCATTGTTTTTGTAAATTCTGTGTTAGTGATGCTGACCTCTATAGGAAACTATGCGTCTAAAGGAGATGCAATGAAAGACATTAATAAATTACTTAATCTATTTATTTAACAGGCGATGATCATCTTCTGTTTACTAAATAAAAATAAATTATCAGTCTTATGTAATCAATATCACTACAGAATGCTTATATACAAATATTTACAATTTACAAATTAAACTGGAATGATGACTAGACAATAATTAATCCACTTCTTCCACCGTGGGACCATCGCGCTGGCCGCCAGGCATACCTCCGGGCATACCACCAGGCATACCACCAGGCATTCCTCCTGGCATGTCACCACCCGCACCCGCACCGTGCATCTTGCTCATGATGGGCGAGCACACTCGCTGCAGCTCCTTCAGCCTGTGTTCGTACTCCTCCTGGTCTGCGAGGTTGTTGTTGTCCAGCCACTTGAGTGCATCGTCACACTCCCGGCGCGCCGTGCTCTTGTCAGACTCGCTCAGCTTGTCTCCCGCGTCGTCTAGCGCCTGCTTCACGCTGAACACGTACGTCTCCAACTGGTTGCGGGCGGCGACCCTCTGCCGCTGCTTCTCGTCCTCTTCTTTGTAGCGCTCGGCTTCGGACAACATGCGGTCGATTTCGGCCTGCGACAACCGTCCCTTGTCGTTCTTGATCACGATGTTCTTGCTGCGACCCGTGCTGTTTTCTTTGGCCGAGACATTTAGGATACCATTAGCGTCCATGTCGAAGGTGACATCGATCTTGGGCACGCCGCGCGGCGCTGGAGGGATGCCGGTCAAGTCGAACGTGCCCAGCAAGTTGTTGTCCTTAGTCATCGCACGCTCGCCTTCATAGACTTGAATCGTAACTGCTGGCTGGTTGTCAGAGTACGTGGTGAAGGTCTTTGACTGTTTGCAAGGAATCTTGCAGTTTCTTTCGATGATTTTCGTCATCACCCCTCCGGCTGTCTCGATACCCAGTGATAATGGAGCCACGTCCACCAGCAATACGTCTTGAATCTTTGAATGGGACTCTCCACTGAGGATTGCCGCTTGAACGGCTGCACCATAGGCGACCGCTTCGTCAGGGTTGATGGATAGGTTCAGGTTCTTGCCGCAGAAGAAGTTCTGCAGCAAGCTCTGCACTTTCGGAATTCGCGTAGAACCTCCTACAAGCACGACGTCGTGGATCTGGCTCTTGTCCATCTTGGCGTCGTTGAGCGCCTTCTCGACCGGCTCCAGGGTGCCGCGGAACAGGTCCGCGTTGAGCTCCTCGAAGCGAGCGCGGGAGAGGCGCGTGTAGAAGTCAATGCCTTCATAGAGCGCGTCGATCTCAATGGTGGCCTCGGTGCTAGACGACAGCGTGCGCTTGGCGCGCTCGGCGGCGGTGCGGAGGCGACGCATGGCGCGCGGGTTCGAACGCAGGTCCTTCTTGTACTTGCGCTTGAACTCGTCCGCGAGATGGTTCACGAGTCTGTTGTCGAAGTCCTCGCCTCCCAGGTGCGTGTCGCCGGCCGTCGCCTTCACTTCGAACAGAGAGCCCTCGTCGATAGTCAGGATCGACACGTCGAAAGTACCACCGCCGAGATCGAAGATCAACACGTTCCGCTCCCCTTTCAAGTTCTTGTCCAAGCCGTAAGCAAGAGCAGCAGCCGTGGGCTCGTTGATGATGCGCAACACATTCAGCCCGGCGATGGCGCCCGCGTCCTTCGTGGCCTGACGCTGCGAGTCGTTGAAGTACGCCGGCACGGTGATGACGGCGTCACGCACCGTGGTGCCGAGGTACGCCTCCGCCGTCTCCTTCATCTTCGTCAACACCATGCTGCTGATCTCCTCCGGCGCGAACGTCTTCGTCTCACCTTTGAACTCTACTTGAATTTTGGGTTTCCCACAGTCGTTGACCACTTTGAATGGCCAATGTTTCATGTCTTGTTGGATCTTTGGGTCGTCGAATTTGCGCCCGATTAACCTTTTGGCATCGAACACTGTGTTACTGGGGTTGAGGGCCACCTGGTTCTTCGCCGCATCGCCGATGAGTCGCTCCGTGTCGGTGAACGCTACGTAGGATGGTGTAGTCCTGTTGCCTTGGTCGTTCGCAATGATCTCCACGTTGCCATGTTGCCACACTCCAACACACGAGTATGTCGTTCCTAGATCAATTCCAATAGCTGGCATTTTTTCTCTCTTTTACTATTTAAACTTCCCACTAGTAAATACGTAAACAATATAGCGCTTGCAAATTAACTTCGGTAACCACCGAGCTCTCTTCTTCGTCCTTCTTGTATCGTATTTCAAATTATACTGACTTCCCGCGGCGCTCGCCACGCTTTTATATTGAACGAATTGAAATCTAGAAAGGTCGAGTAGCTTCAAGAAACGTCCAATCATAACGTACGCGTCGTTTCAGGAACGATCTAGAAACAACGACGCCAGCCAATGAGAGGCGAGCGTTATTACCAACGAAATCAAATGCGTCAATAGTGATAACAGGCGCAGAAGTTTCGCCTACTTTTAAGGACTTTTTTGTATTTTTGCTCGAGACACATTTAAATAATCCACGCTATTCAAATACGATGTTTATATCTTATATCTGTATAGGCACTGAGAAATATAAGATTTTTACTTTTTTCAAACGATATGAGGGATAAACTTGTTAATAGTTCACCTGTGGATAAGTCCCTAATACAATCAAAATGTTTAATAAAAAACTCGTACACTATAAGACTTGAAGGCTAAATTGTACGTAATACGTAACTCACTGTACGTAATTGTACAGATTTTCCTACACTTCAAATGGAATAACAAGACAGAAAAACTGCCAAACGAAAAATGAGCTCTACTTAAACAATTAAAATTGAAAAGTTTATTTATCAATCCTTTGTTAAAAGGCTTACACTCTACTTTACAAAGTTAATATGGTCTCGGTATCTTAAAATAAAGAGATTTTATACGTGGTAGAGCCATCCTGCAGCTATACTGGTAGTATAGTTGTAGCACGAATGGGTCGGCTTGACTGGGGAAGGACCACGCTTATACGTGGTAGAGTCACGCTGCAGCTATACTGGTAGTATAGTTGTAGCACGAATGGGTCGGCTCGACCGGGGAAGGACCACGCTCTCACAGAATACCAGCATAAAATAATGACTTAACACACTGTTTCGTATGGTGATTGTAGAGAACCGGAGACCCTTTTTACTGGAAAAGAGGCATTCCATCGTAGTCTAGTAGGGTGACAAAGCATCTGCATTTTGATTCTTTATGGAGGATAGATGTAGATGTCTATGGGTCACAGCAACCACTTACCATCAGGTGGACTGTGTGCTCGTTTGTCACCCCATCCTATAAAAAAAATGGTTTAGCAAGAACGAAAGACAAAAACGAGACCATTATTTGTATTTCTGTGCAATAAAATCTACTTTATTTTCTAAAAATATATTAATCAATAACAGTATTCATGATACACTATTTAAATACATTATTATATATGCTTAATTAAAAATTACATAAAAATAAAAATAATTTGTGCTTCATTAGGCACATTCAATAAAATTTATGGCAATACATTAAAGATTGTACAGAAAAGAGATCGACGCCGGGATATGAAAGAGACAAAGCGACATATTATATTGATTGTTGACATCGTAATGGACTATATATTTATCTATGTAATGGACATAGTGTCGAGTCGTAGTAGAGTCGTAGATTACAATAAAAACACATGCAAGCGAATGATTTCTAATTTTGCAAATAGATTCATGGTTGATGTATCCGCAGCTAATCTAGGTATTTTAAATTTGGCACATACACTAAATTGTCCCAGCGCCATCTACTGTAGAATTTGTGAATATTCTTTATTCTTGAATTACTTCAACCTTTTACATTCATGAAAAATAGTCGACACCTCACTGCAGGAGGTTTAAGCGAAAATAGATTTTTATTAAAGCTTTAGTATAATATTTTAATAGTTATAAGAATTTTTTAAATTTCCCATGAAAATAGCCATTATAAATTTTTTCATTTATAAATGGTATAAAACCAGGGTAACCCACACAGGGTAACACAGGCGAACGGATTAGTAAGCTGAAGTGACAATGGGCCAGCCAGATAGCTCGAAGAACCGACCAGCGATGGGGAAGAAAGGTTCTCGAGTGGCAGCCTCGTACCGGTAGGCGAAGTGAAGTGTGCCCCCACTGTACGAAGTGAGGACCTGGTAACACATGCCGGAAGCAGACTTAGGACCGTGCTTTGACATTCCTTGGGGGAGGCCTATGATCAGCAGTGGACTTGAGAAGGCCTGTAATGATGATGATGGTGATGATATAATATAGAGTAAATAGTAAAGGGTAACATTTTCGTTGCAGTCATTTACTCCTAATAATAATAGATTATGTTATCTCGTATGTTAGTAAGTTTTTTTTATAGGATATGTGTGACAAACGAGCACACAGTCCACCTGATGGTAAGTGGTTGCTGCCTGTTACGCATAGACTACATCCACATCTACATTTATCCTCAATCAAAATGCAGATACGTTGTCACCCGTGAGGACCAAGATGGAATGCCTCTTTTCCAGTACAATGGTGGTAGTAAGTACAATTTTTTACAAAATCGCACTAACAAAAATAAATATCTGTTGCTGGAAGTATCATTTATAATATTTCCCTTTGAGAATAGTCGATGTAAGTTAATGCTGACTACAAATGTTGAGGACAGGACACCTTATATGTACGGTAGTGGTATGGCGTAAGAGAGCCCATCTCTCTCGACATTGCGGCTCCCATACGAATGTCATGGGGCCTCTAAGTTGGCTGGATCCTTAAGGCGCTCAAAATAATATTTACGGTTCTACCAGCAATTGTAATCATAGTGGAAAGCCCGTCCTCACCATGCCATAAGCATCTCAGTTGAGCACTGTGTGGGCCACATACACGAGCAATTTTACACGACAGTAAAACATATTTTCTTCTGAAACAGTTTAAATATAAATAGGTATATTATATTGTCAACATTTTTGAAAAAGGAGAGGAGATTGAACGAGAGATTTAAGAGATTCGACAAAGTTTGTTAAAAATAATTTAATTTCGTTTTAAACCATGAAATTTCTGCTCATCGATCACCGATAGTCAATAACGTTTTAACCTAATACAGCGATTCAAAAAAGTGGTGTCACTATAACATAGAGCTCTTAAATATATCCTACACATATGTAAGGATTTAAATATTATAGGTAGGAGTATATTTAAAATTATAATGTACATTTTCAAAGTTCTACATATTTTAAAACAGCGCCATCTATTAAAAAATTAAACATTGATAAGTGCTTTCTCCAGGTCTAAGGCATAAATTAAATTATATATTATTTGTTGAATTATGTTATTTTGTTACTTAATACTTAATAATAGTAAGCGTTTTTCCTGAATTGTCTTCCAATTAAATAGTAGTAGTTAAAAGAAGTTTTACACAGGTACGTAAAATGTGTCTTCAATATCTACGAAAGTAAACAATCAAAGGAAATGACGAAGCAAGTGCCCCGATTGCGATGAAAACCTCAAAATATTCTTTGATTGTTTTATGTCTTAAAATTGTCATTAACTGTATACTAATTTAAGCTGTCGTCAAAATTTCGCAGAAACTTGTCCTAACTTTTTACGCATCAAATACCTCGAGACTTATGAGGAATTTGTTAACTTTTTTTACTTAAAGCGTATTATCATGTTCTTTTTAGCTAAAGGCTTTACAACCACACTATTATAATTATAATATTACGTATTACATATTTCCTTGAAACTAACGCCATCTATTAAAAATAGGAAAGTGTAGACGGTTAGAGAGACTAGTTTGTGTTGTAGGCTGATCAGGTATTCAAATACTTATGTATTAAGATGTCAATGTAAGTGATTTAAGTGATATTTTTTATAAATTAGATTAATTTGATTTGACCTATAAAACATCTTTGGGGAAAAAAATTTAAAAAAATAAGGCGCAAACCAATGAGACATTGTTTTAAGTACCTATTAATGTAATGCTCAATAAACCAAAAAATAAAATGCAACTTTTCTACGTGGTAGAGCCATGCTGCAGCTATATTAGTAGTATAGTTGTAGTACGAATGGGTCGGCTCGACAGGGGAAGGACCACGCTCTCACAGAATACCCGCGTAAAATAGCAGCTTGACACTGCTGTGTTTCGTATGGTGAGTGTGGAGAATCGGAGACCTACATTCCAACTAGCGACATCTGATGAGCGAAAGATTAATTATGACACCTACAAACCTACAATTAATTATACCACACACAGATGGAATGTTTCGTTACCAATCAAAGGATCTCCAGGTCAGGTAGCACGAATAGGTCGGCTCGACGGGTAAAGAATCGTTCTTTCACAAAATAGCAGCGTAAAACAGTAGCTTAATACTGCAGTGTTTCGTATAATGAGTGTATCGAACGCTTTTTACTGGAATCGGGACATGCCACCTATGTCTTCAACTGATAACGCATCTGTATTTTGATTACTAATCGATATGTAGATGTCTATGAGTCACAGCATCTACTTACCATTAGGTGGACTGCATGCTCGTTTCCTCTACATCGCCCTAATACTTAAAAAACGTGGTTTAAGTGAATCATGTCGGACTTCGTTTGTCCAGAGAAGTTGTCATCGATTGTCAGCGGGGTCACTAATAATTTTTTTTATTTTGTCTAGCACCTAGTCGTTAGCACTCTCCCAAATAATGGTAGAGTGGTAAAGTCGATGCGAGTGACGTTTTAATACAACTTAGCATTGTTTAAAAAGTACTTGTTTAATAGTAACATTGTTTGTTTAATTGTTAAATAATTATAATTGTATTACGCTATCTATATTTATTTTCAATTATAAAAAAGGAAGCCTTTGATCATACGTAAATTAATGAAATTGCCAGAACTGATTATTTGTTTGACAATTTTTTAATTTTAACTATTAAATTTATTGAATGAAACACAACGTAATCTAATTTTGAGACATAATGATTTATACTCGTTTTGACATTACAATTTTAATTATTATTCTATTATATTTATTATATTATTATTTTGTGAATTATTAATATGTTAGTAGTGCAAATATACAAATAGGGTTATATTAGGTTAATGTAATTATCGGAATTTTCCATTTTAATTATTAAAAAATAAACGTGTATTTAAATAGTTTGCACACCGGAAGGTAGAATTATAGCTGTTTTTTTTTTGTTAAATTATTAAGACGTATTGTAACCCATATATCGCAAATGAATAAAATGAATTTGAATTTGAATTTAGTATTTTGTGAGCTCAATATATCGACTCCCAAGTGTTTGCCTAGGTTTTGTCGTTATATAAATTCAGTTTTTATGCAATAAGTATAATGTTAACTTGGTGTTGTATACATACGTTTTCATGTTAAAAATAAATATATTTATGTTTTTTACTACTGCTTAAAACATCATCCCAGGGGTTATTAACACTTATTTATTTTTTAGTAGTAATGTTTAAACTTTATAGAACCTGTGCGTTTCATGAGTGTTACTGACACATTGAAGTCGATTAACTGGTTTTACTAGCTTGTGATTATTCCTAGTGATCACAGAACAAACCTTATTTAGTAAATATACTAAGGGGTAAAATAAATAATGTCTTTAATTTTTTTTATTTAAGAGACAAAAACTTGTGTTGTGGTTAAGACAATCATTGTTTTTGTAAATTCTGTGTAAGTGATGCTGACCTCTATAGGAAACTATGCGTCTAAAGGAGATGCAATGAAAGACATAAATAAATTACTTAATCTATTTATTTAACAGGCGATGATCATCTTCTGTTTACTATATAAAAATAAATTATCAGTCCTATGCAATAAATATCACAACAGAATGCTTATATACAAATATTTACAATTTACAAATTAAACTGGAATGCTGACTAGACAATAATTAATCCACTTCTTCCACCGTAGGACCATCGCGCTGGCCGCCAGGCATACCTCCGGGCATACCACCAGGCATACCACCAGGCATTCCTCCTGGCATGCCACCACCCGCACCCGCACCGTGCATCTTGCTCATGATGGGCGAGCACACTCGCTGCAGCTCCTTCAGCCTGTGTTCGTACTCCTCCTGGTCTGCGAGGGTGTTGTTGTCCAGCCACTTGAGTGCATCGTCACACTCCCGGCGCGCCGTGCTCTTGTCAGACTCGCTCAGCTTTTCTCCCGCGTCGTCTAGCGCCTGCTTCACGCTGAACACGTACGTCTCCAACTGGTTGCGCGCGGCGACCCTCTGCCGCTGCTTCTCGTCCTCTTCTTTGTAGCGCTCGGCTTCGGACAACATGCGGTCGATTTCGGCCTGCGACAACCGTCCCTTGTCGTTCTTAATCACGATGTTCTTGCTGCGACCCGTGCTGTTTTCTTTGGCCGAGACATTTAGGATACCGTTAGCGTCCATGTCGAAGGTGACATCGATCTTGGGGACGCCGCGCGGCGCTGGAGGGATGCCGGTCAAGTCGAACGTGCCCAGCAAGTTGTTGTCCTTGGTCATCGCACGCTCGCCTTCATAGACTTGAATCGTAACTGCTGGCTGGTTGTCAGAGTACGTGGTGAAGGTCTTTGACTGTTTGCAAGGAATCTTGCAGTTTCTTTCGATGATTTTCGTCATCACGCCTCCGGCTGTCTCGATACCCAGTGATAATGGAGCCACGTCCACCAGCAATACGTCTTGAATCTTTGAATGGGACTCTCCACTGAGGATTGCCGCTTGAACGGCTGCACCATAGGCAACCGCTTCGTCAGGGTTGATGGATAGGTTCAGGTTCTTGCCGCAGAAGAAGTTCTGCAGCAAGCTCTGCACTTTCGGAATTCGCGTAGAACCTCCTACAAGCACGACGTCGTGGATCTGGCTCTTGTCCATCTTGGCATCCTTGAGCGCCTTCTCGACCGGCTCTAGGGTGCCACGGAACAAGTCCGCGTTGAGCTCCTCGAAGCGAGCGCGGGAGACGCGCGTGTAGAAGTCGATGCCTTCATAGAGCGCGTCGATCTCAATGGTGGCCTCGGTGCTAGACGACAGCGTGCGCTTGGCGCGCTCGGCGGCGGTGCGGAGGCGACGCATGGCGCGCGGGTTCGAACGCAGGTCCTTCTTGTACTTGCGCTTGAACTCGTCTGCGAGATGATTCACGAGTCTGTTGTCAAAGTCCTCGCCTCCCAGGTGCGTGTCACCGGCGGTTGCCTTCACTTCGAACAGAGAGCCTTCGTCGATAGTCAGGATTGACACGTCGAAAGTACCACCGCCGAGATCGAAGATCAACACGTTGCGCTCTCCTTTCAAGTTCTTGTCCAAGCCATAAGCCAGAGCAGCAGCCGTGGGCTCGTTGATGATGCGCAACACATTCAGCCCGGCGATGGCGCCCGCGTCCTTCGTGGCCTGACGCTGCGAGTCGTTGAAGTACGCCGGCACGGTGATGACGGCGTCCCGCACCGTGGTGCCGAGGTACGCCTCCGCCGTCTCCTTCATCTTCGTCAACACCATGCTGCTGATCTCCTCCGGCGCGAACGTCTTCGTCTCACCTTTGAACTCTACTTGAATTTTGGGCTTCCCGCAGTCGTTGACCACTTTGAACGGCCAATGTTTCATGTCTTGTTGGATCTTTGGGTCGTCGAATTTGCGCCCGATTAACCTTTTGGCGTCGAACACTGTGTTGCTGGGGTTGAGGGCCACCTGGTTCTTCGCCGCATCGCCGATGAGTCGCTCTGTGTCCGTGAACGCTACGTAGGATGGTGTAGTCCTGTTACCTTGGTCGTTAGCGATGATCTCCACGTTTCCATGTTGCCACACTCCAACACACGAGTATGTCGTTCCTAGATCAATTCCAATAGCTGGCATTTTTCTTTCTCTTTTAATATTTAAACTTCTCAATAGTAAATACGTAAACAATATAGCGCTTGTAAATTAACTTCGGTAAACACCGAACTCTTCTTCTCGTCTTTCTTGTATCGTATTTCAAATTATACTGCCTTCCCGCGGCGCCCGCCACGCTTATATATTCGACGAATTGAAATCTAGAAAGGTCGAGTTGCTTCAAGAAACATCCAATCATAACGTACGCTTTCAGGAATGTTCTAGAAACGACGAAGCCAGCCAATGAGAGCCTAGCGTTTAACAACGCAATAGAATGTGTCATGTGTAGTGATAACAGACGCAGATTTTTTGCCAACTTTTAAGGACATTTTTAATGTATTTTTTCTACAATGAATTTTAACTACTCCACGTTATATAAATGCGATGATTTTTTGTTTTTGTTATTTCTGTATAGACACTGAGAAATATAAGATTTTTTCTCTTTTCGTTTTAGTAAAAAAATCGTACGCTATTGGACCGGAAGGCTAAATTGGAATACCTTACTTGCTTACTGCTTATAATTGTATAGATTCTCCTACCCTTTAAAATAACAAGATTGAGGAACTCCTACCGAAAAATGCGCTCTACATAAACAATTAAAATGGAAAAGTTTATTCATCAGTCCTTTGTTGAAAGGCTTACGCTCTACATTACAAAGATGACATGGTCTCGGTGACTGAAAGTGGAGAGATGGGTTTAGGAAGTACGAAAGACAAAAACGAAACCTATATTTGTATTTCTGTACAATTAAATCTACTTTGTTTTCTAAAAATATGTTCATCAATAACAGTATTCATGATACAATATTTAAATACATTGTTATGTATGCCTAATTTAAAATTACGTAAAAATGATTTTTAGTTTCATGAGGCACATTGTAATAAAATATATGGCAATACTTTTAAGATCCTACGGAAAAGAGATCGACGCCGGGATATGAAAGAGACAAAGCAACATGCTGTATAGATTGTTGACATCGTAAAAACGTAGAGAGTGTCAAGTCGTAGTAGAGTGATAGAGTCGTAGATTGCAATAAAAACACATGCCAGCGAATGATTTTAAATTTTGCAAATAGATTCATTGTTAATGTATCCGCAGTTAATCTAGGTATTTTAAATTTGGCAAACACTAAATTGTCCCAGCGCCATCTACTGTAGAACTCGTGAATATTCTCGAATTACTTGAAAAATCTCACTCCCCTCTAATCTCCAATAATCAGAAAATTGTCGACGACTTACTGTGCGAAAAATTGATTTTTTTTTAAGTTTTAGTGTAATATTCTTATAGTTTTAAAAATGTCCTTACAAATAATCCTTACAAAATTTTTAATTTACACTAAAAATTGTATAGGGCATATTATGTTATATAGACTTAGAAATGAGGATATCCGCAGTAGAACTAGGTTAACCGACATAGCCCAACGGATTAGTAAGCTCTTAGCTCATGGTAAGCTCTATCACTTCGACAACTGGCCGGCCATAATATAGCTCGAAGACCTGACAACCGACGGGGAAGAAAGGTTCTCGAGTGGCAGCCTCGTACCCGTAGGCGAAGTGAAGCCCCCCCCCCCCCACTATACGAAATGAAGACCTGGTAAGACATGCGGGAAGCAGGCTTAGGACCGTGCTTTGTACCAGTCCTTGGGGGAGGCCTATGTTCAGCAGTGGACTTGTGAAGGGCTGTAATGATGATGATGGTGATGATATAATATAGAGTAAATGGTAACATTTTCGTTGCAATCATTTACTCCCATTTTACAAAAACGCACTAACAAAAATAAATATCTGTTGCTGGAAGTGTCATTCATAATATTTTCCTTTGAGAATAGTCGATGTAAGTTAATGCTGACTACAAATGTTGAGGACAGGACACCTTATATGTACGGTAGTGGCGTGGCGTAAGAGAGCCCATCTGTCTCGACATTGCGGCTCCCACACCAATGTCACGGGGCCTCTAAGTTGGCTGAACCCGCTCAAAATAATATTTACGGCTCTACCAGTAATTGTAATCAGAGTGGAAAGCCCGTCCTCACCATGCCATAAGCATCTCAGTTGAGCATTGTGTGGGCCACATACACGAGCAATTTCACACGACAGTAAAACATATTTTCTTCTGAAACAGTTTAAATATAAATAGGTAAATTATATTGTCAACATTTTTGAAAAAGGAGCAGAGATAAAGTTAAACAAAGTTTGTTAAAAATATTAAAAAATTGCGTTTAAACCATTGAGTTATATGTACATATAACTCAATGGTTTAAACCATGAAATTTCTTGCTCATCGATCAGCAATATGCAATAACTTTTTAACCTAATACAGTAATTTAAAAAAAAGGTTTCTTTACTTTGTATGTTTGTTTATTTTCATAACTGGTAATAATTTAATTGATCATGCGGAGGATAACGTAGATCTCTTAAATATATACATTATATTTATAAGTAAAGATTTAAATAATGTAGGTAGGAGGTAGGAGCAGTAGGAGTTTATTTATAATTATAATGATGTAATATACATTAACGTTCTACGTATTTCAAAAGTGCGCCATCTGTTAATAAATTTAAACATTGATAAGTGCCTTCTCCAGGTCTAAGCTATAAATTAAATCATATATTACATTTAAACAGATTTGTTACATTGTGTTGCTTTTTTTTTTAATAATAGTACGTATGTATTTTTCCTGAATAGTCTTTCAATTCAATAGTAGTAGTTAAAAGAAGTTTTACACAGGTAGGTAAAAGTGATTTTCTGTATTCAATATTTACGAAAGTAAACAATCAAAGGAAATGATGAAGCAAGTGCTCCGATTGCGATGAAAACCTCAAAATATTCTTTGCTTGTTTTAATGTCTTAAAATTGTCATTAACTTTATACCGATTTAAGCTGTCGTCAAAATTTCACAGAAACTTATCCTAACTTTTTGCATATCAAATACCTAGAGACTTGTGAGGAATTTGTTAGCTTTTTTTTACTTAAAGCGTATCATCATGTTCTTTTTAAAGGCTTTGCAACCACACTATTATAATATCAGGTATTACATATTTCTTACAAACTAACGCCATCTATTAAAATACGAAAGTATAGACGGTTTGAGTGACTCGTTTGTGTTGAACGCTAGGCTGATACAGGTATTCAAATACTTATGTATTAAAATGTCAATGTAGGTGATATAAGTGATATTTTATATAAATTAAATTAAAATAAAATACTTAAACGATTCTACGGATATTTTTAAATGTAGAAAAATTTAAAAATGAGGAGTGTTTAAAAAATAAAGAGTAAACCACTGAGACATTGTTTTATGTATTAACGTAATACTCAGGAAAACAAAAAAAAATGCTCAATTTTATGAAATTATTCAAAAAAAAAAACTTAATCCCAACTAGCGACATCTGATGAGCGAAAGATTAATTATAAGACCTTATTCAACAACCGGCCAATCACAACTGCTGCAGTCATGGTTTAAAAATCTAAAACTTCGTTTCCCGGGAGTTTCGTTCTAAATGTATCATTAACTATATATAAAACAGTTAATCACTAACCGTGGCAACATATGTATTCTAAATGAATTATACGTGGTAGAGGCACGCTGTAGCTATATAATGTTTCTAGCCCAAATAGGTCGGCTCAACCGGTAAAGGACCATTCTTTCACAAAATAGCAGCGTAAAACACTAGTTTAATGCTCCTGTGTTTCGTATAATGAGTATATCGAACCCTTTTTACTGGAATCGGGATATACCTACTATGTCTTCAATGGTGACAACTGATAACGCATCTGTGTTTTGATTATTAATCAGATGTCTATGGGTCACAGCATCTATTTACCATCAGGCGCACTGCGTGCTCTTTTCCGTTACATCGCCCTAATACTTAAAAAAAACGTGGTGTAAATGAATCATGTCGGACCTCGTTTGTCCAGAGAAGTTGTCATCGATTGTCAGCGGGGTCACTAATATTTTTTTTTATTTTGGCTAACACCTAATCGTTAGCTTGACGTTTTAATAAAAATTGGCATTGTTTAAAAATTACTTGTATTAAACAAGTAATTTTTAAACAATGCCAATTTTTATAGTTAGTAGTAGATTGTTTCTTTAATTAAAAATAGGAATTGTGATAAGTTACTTAAGTTTATATTCAATGTTAAAAAAGGAAGCCTTTGATCATACGTAAATTAATGAAATTAAGAGAACTGGTATTTTGTGAGCTTTGACTCAACATATCGACTCCCAAGTGTTTCCCTAGGTTTCTTCGTTATATAAATTTAGTTTGTAATAATAAAGCTGAAGAGTTTTTTGTTTTTTAGTTTGTTTAAACGCGCTAATCTTTGGAACTACCAGTCCGATTTGAAAAATTCTTTTTGAAAAATTGTATATTATAGCCAGATTCATGTGGCTATCTCATATGGAGTATAGGCTATCTAGCATTAAGCTATATTACTCAGCTAGCCTTAAATATGGATATTTGTTAAGCAAGTCAGAAGAAAAAGCACTCACGAAATGATTTATCCGCGTACGCTGGTGTTACCGTTAGGGATACGTAAATACAATGTTCTAGATAAATATAGACCTTTACTCCGTCTCAAAAAAAGTCCGCGATACCATATGTCTATTTCTTATACATAAACCATAATTAGATATTTTGTGACAAAAAAATATTGAAAATTTAAAAGTGATTTATGAGTGTTATTATTAGGCATGGCCTATTTATCCTTACGAACGAAAGTTACTTCATCATCCAGACAATTTTATGAAGATAAGCTTTGTTCCTTATACCATGTTATTTGGACGCATAGTTTAAGAGATAATGTAAAATTAAAATAATTCAATACTTGGCTGGGCGCGTGAACTACGCATAAACCCTAGCCGCCCTGTGAGAACTGCGAAAAGCCAGTATTGAAAGCTTCTATGAGCGAGGTTAGTTCAATCATTATAGCTAAAATAAATTAAAAATTAATTGAGTACTTTTATGACAATGATTAGTTACATCTTTATTTCTGAACTCTTTCATTTCACGTTGCTATGGTATTTTGCAAATTTAATTGATCAATATGTACAAGAGTTTGATAGCAAATTAATCAAGAATCATTTCATGCCTACACACTTTTCATGTATCGTGTACGGTTTTCTTTAAAACTGGAAAAAACCGCGCTTCGGGACATTTTCTGTGACTTGGGGTGTGGGGGGGGGGGGAGGACGCTCAACCGGGAGGGAGAGGGAAAGTGGATAAAACTTAACTTCGCTCTACATCATACGTAATACGCCGACAGATAAAAGTACCTATAATTATGCCACTTTTTCCATCCATTGCTATCAAATAAAACATTAAATTGCAATTATAAAATGCTTGAACTAGGTCATGTCGCGCACCTACGACACGTGATGACGCGGGTGAAACCGCGGGGCACAGCTAGTGCAATATAATATTAACTTGGTGTTGTATACGTTTTCATGTTAAAAATAGATTTATGCTGCTTCAAACCTATGTTGAGTGAAAATAGTCCATAGGTTTGGAATCAACTTTTAACTACTCGTATAGTCATAAAATCTTAACCCTTTCGCTGTCCCGTGCACTACATATAGGTCATTGCTATTGTCTTACTATTGTGTCTGAAAAACGGACAGTGAACGTGTTAAACTCTACAATAAAACATAGCGTAGTAATTAATGCTCTTTGTATACCTTGTAGGAAACTAAAGTTATCGAATTGTGGAAGTATGAATAAAATTATTAAATTACGATTTCTTAATTATTGTTAAAAACTCGTTAATGTGATTATAGTTTCTTTCTCATCCACCTATTTATTTATTATCACTAATTTAAATTGTCTTTTACCCTACCCTATCGCTTACCCTAAAGCGCAGACCGAACTGCAAAATGCTCGCGCATGCTCGAGCAAAATTTTGACTAATCGACCATGCAGGCGGCATCCGCGAGCAAGATCCATTGAGTGCTCTGGGTTGCTAGGGGGGCGTGCATAACCAATTTCATGCCAAAATCCGAGGTTGATAGCCGTGTTCAATATGATCGATTGGGACTTGGTGATTATCGCCCTTTTGGCAGAGGAAGAGGAACATGAAGAACATATTAATGAAATCAGACGTCGGAAAATTAGAACTGTATGGGTAGAAGAAACATGGCGGGAAAGATGTACCTCAGGCGAATATTACACATTGTGTAAGAATTTACCATTAAGAGGTGTTCATTTTTATGACTATTATAAGTTTACCAAGGAAATTTTAAATTTTAGTTAATTTAAAACTCATCAACTTTTCTTCGTGCATGATTCCGACTTATGTGACGCGCTTATAGGTATAAACTAAACACACGTCGAAACATTTTTTTCGCTGCGGCAATACTGAGCGCGGGCGGTGGCGCTGGCGGTGCGAGCGCACTCGCGGATGCTCGAACATGCATCCTGCAAGCTCGAGCATGGTCCAGCATCAAGTTTGAACGTGTATATAAATTTGCACTTTCTGTCAATAGTCATAGGATTAATATTTAAAGGCTCCAGTACAGAGCGCGCTCGGCAGGTTTTCGTGGTGCCGTTCACACGTTGGCGTGCTTCATTCTGCGTTGGTAGCTAGATGATGATGGACGTTAGGGTGATCGCGGCCGCTGTAATATACTTATACTTCACTTTCCTCAGAGTGAACGAAAAAGAAACTACCTACATATACAACAATAATCCAAGTTTGTCCTTTTTATGGTTCCGACCTCAAAATTTGAAAAGAAACCCTTATAGGATCTACTAGCTGACCCGTGCCCGCTTCGCTGGGGTTTTTTTCAAAATAAAAGATAACCTAAAAGAAGCCCCTAAGCTACATTGTCCCTGAGCAACATAAACTCAGAGATAATTTATAATAATATTTATCATTAGGTACTCTGAAAGCGCAACTATACGTGTATTATTTTGATGCAGTTAGGCAGGTTGTTACTCTGGTTTTATTTTTATGTTGCTCATGTTTGGGGTTCCATATAATTGATTCACTGTGACAAGAATCAATGAACCTAAATGTTTCCTCATTAGTCCATGTCGCCATGTTCGTGAAATAATTTTATTAAGTCAACACTACAGCCTACTCCGACGCGTAACTATGAACTGAACACTCGGCCAACGTGTGATCGCTATTTACGGCTTGCGCCAAATTTCTTTGATTTGTGCACGGAAAACCGTCTATACGGCTCGTCGGCGAGTGTTGGCCGCAAACGCCAAATATATACAAAACGGCCCAGTACACGTTGGCCGAGCGCATTCGGCCAACATGTACTGCAGCCATAACTGTTCTCAGAAAATTCTCTGCTCTGCTCTGCTCTTGGTGTACACTGACCCTTAGTCCTCAGATGAAAATCGTAGTAGTCTTTAGTCTTCAGGGGTGACAACACGCATCTGCATTTTAATTCATAATTGAAAATAAATGTAGATATCTATGGGCTACAGCTTCCACTTATGATCAGATGGACTGCTCTCGTTTGTCAACCTTATCTAACATATCAAATTAAGGTTTATTTGTTCGTATTTATGCGCAGCAGATTATTGTATAACTTTGTCAACTTATTGCTTGCACTTGTACGAAGGTTATAGGCGTAGTACAATCAACTTACAGCAGGTGGCGCGCGTATCGTACCAACAAATTTATTTGAAAGTTATATATCATGATCATTATCATTTCTAATTAACCAACATACATATTTTTAATTAAAACTAATTTTACGGATTTTTATATTCCCGACGTTTCGGGTGCTTTCCAGCACCCGTAGTCACGGGGGACATACATATTACAAATTTAAAACTATAGACGTTTCCACAATCATTTGTTTGTCGTTTTAACGTACATGTGTTATTTTACACGTGGTAGAGCCAAGCTACAGTTATATTATGGTTGTAGCACGAATGGGTCGGCTTGACCGGGGAAGCACAACGCTCTCACAGAATACCAGCGTGAAATAGCAGCTTCATGATGCTGTTTCGTATGGTGAGTGTAGAAAATTGGAGAACATTTTTACCGGCTATGAGGCATTCCATATTAGTCCTCAGGGGTGACAACGCATCTGAAATTTAATAACACTAGGATAGATGAAGATATCTATGGGCCATAATACCCACTTTCCTTCAGGTGGACTTTGAGCTGGTTTGACACACTAACCCTATTAAAAAAATAAAGCTTAGAGCAACGCCGCGTCAGGATCAATTGATACTATAATCACTTCATGTCTATGTTGAGTGGAATGTACTCAGTCGATATATGCGTGTATCTATATTAGTCCTCAGGGGTGACAACGCATCTGAAATTTAATAACACTAGGATAGATGAAGATATCTATGGGCCATAATACCCACTTTCCTTCAGGTGGACTTTGAGCTGGTTTGACACACTAACCCTATTAAAAAAATAAAGCTTAGAGCAACGCCGCGTCAGGATCAATTGATACTATAATCACTTCATGTCTATGTTGA
The DNA here is from genome assembly GCA_963668995.1 of Parnassius mnemosyne. Taxonomy (NCBI): domain Eukaryota; kingdom Metazoa; phylum Arthropoda; class Insecta; order Lepidoptera; family Papilionidae; genus Parnassius; species Parnassius mnemosyne. The sequence continues at coordinate 27,555,599 of CAVLGL010000092.1, forward strand.
GTGGAATGTACTCAGTCGATATATGCGTGTATCTTCCTGTTAGCTGTTGTCATTCAAGAGATAAGCCCTGCCCTTGTTCGAAACACAGTTTTGAGTTTTCAAGAAATGCGATCGTAAGAATAGAATAGAATAGTTTTTTTTTTTTCTAAATGAGTTAATTTTAAATAACTTTAAACAAAAAACATGTTTAGTTTTGTGTTACATTAAATTTTACAGCTCTCTTCAACAAAACGGTAGTTTCTACGACACGTCAAATTACCCCATAGAATATCTCTAAAATATCTTGTGGTCATAATTTTTGTAATATAATCATGATTTCGGCCTGCGACAACCGCCCATTGTCGTTCTTGATCACGATGTTCTTGCTGCGACCCGTGCTGTTTTCTTTGGCCGAGACGTTCAGGATACCGTTAGCGTCCATGTCGAAGGTGACGTCGATCTTGGGGACGCCACGCAGTGCTGGCGGGATGCCGGTCAAGTCGAACGTGATCAGCAGGTTGGTCATCGCACGCTCGCCTTCAAAGACTTGAATCGTAACTGCTGGCTGGTTGTTAGAGTACGTGGTGAATGTCTTTGACTGTTTGCAAGGAATCTTGCAGTTTCTTTCGTTTATTTTCGTTATCACACCTCCAGCTGTCTCAATACCCAGAGGAAATGGTGCCATGTCCAACAGCAATACGTCTTGAATCTTTGAATGAGACTCCACTGAGGATTGCGCCTTGAACGGCAGTTCGCCTTCGTGACAGCCTCGAACTGGATTTTGTAGGCCGACCAAGAAGAAGTCCCGTCGAACGGTGGCAATTTGAATCCACGTAGCGAAGGTGTTGTAGCTACCACGGGAGCTGTAATTCCATCCCCAAGTTTGAGGTCGTCCAGCGTTTTCTTTACGTCAGCCACTACGTTATCAACCCGTATGTTCACTTGGTTGATTCGGGTTTCAGCTTCCGACAGTCGGTTGTCATTTTAAACAACCCTATCCTTCACCTCCATTATCTCTTCCCCGAAGGTAGCCTGAAGGTCCTTCATGAGGAGCATCTGCTCTTCCTTATCGCGTTTGAGTTGCTCTTCCAAATGACGGGCCTGTTCCTCCTGTCCCCGCTGCAGCTGCTCTTCCAAACGACGGGCCTATTCCTCCTGTCGGTGGGCCAGTTCCTCCTGTCGGTGAGCCGACAAGCGGCGAATTTTACTCTTTTAATATTTAAACTTTCCACTAGTAAATACGTAAACAATATAGCGCTTTAAAATTAACTTCTGTAAACACCGAACTCTCTTCTTCGTCCTTCTTGTATCGTATTTCAAATTATACTGATTTCCATTTCCAGCAACAGCCGCCGCGCTTTTATACTGTACGAATCAAAAGCTAGAAAGGTCGAGGAGCTTCAAGGAACATCCAATCATAACGTACGTTTTTAGGAACGTTCTAGAAACGACAACGCCAGCCAATGAGAGCCGATCGTTTTATACTTAAATGCAATAAAGTTTATCAGCAGAAATGCCAGACGCACAAATTTTGCTGATTTATAAGGACAATTTTTGTTATTTTTTTTACTGGGTTCAATATTAGCTACTTCGCGCTATTCAAATACAATTTATTTAGGATAAATAAATAATAAAATAAATAAATATAGGATATTTCTTTTTTCAAATTATTCACATCATCTGATGATCTGAATAATTCACTACTATAATCAATTTTACAAAAAACATTAAAAAGAAAATGGAAATACAAACATTTGCACTGTATATAAAAAATTGTAAAATAATCAAAACCATGTATTTTATTCACTTATTAAGGTTAATTTTAGCATGTAATTATTGTCATTTCAGTTTAATTAATTTTTACGTATATTCTAATAAATACGTGATCTAATAAAATTTCAAAATTAATTTTGTTTATTGACTGGTATAATATGTAATTTTTACCTTTGTGGAAATGTATTAAAATTTAATTTGCTGTGCTGTGTTTTTATATTTTTATATTTTTTTCACATTAAGAGCTTACTATAAAAATTAGATACAAATATATTTTTTAGCTTTACCCCACATTTAAATACAGTTTATGGCAATACTTTAAAGATTCTACAGAAAAGAGATAGATGCTGAGATATGAAAGACAAAACGACATATTGTATTGATTGTTGACATCGTAACGTTAATAAAGGATTGAAAGATACTAATACTATTCCAAAGATTGAAGATACTAAGTCTATGCATCGCAATGAACGTAGAGAATGTAGACTCATAGTAGAGTTAATATACTAGACTACACAAAAAACGTCACATAATGAACGTAACGTAGCGTAGAAATGTGCTACGACTATTATAAATTATTGAAATGTAGAATGTCGAGTCATAGTAGTCATGGATTACGTTATAATAAACAATGGTACTTTATTATTTTTAATTTTGCAAATTAATTCATATTTTTTTTATTAAGATCTAAATTTAAATAAAATTATTCCTAGACTGTGTTGATGAGTACGGCTCTTATTGATATATATTATATATATATATATATATATTTTATGTCGTTCTAATATCTAATACCTAATCTATTCACATATCTACGCACGTAAACAATAAATGGAATATAGGAATATTTTAAAAAAAAACTGATATTAATTTTAAAACAAGACCAAAATCCCTCGTATTATTAAAAATTTACTTTATTTACGTGCACAATTTAAAGGACCTCCATTTAATGCTATAAAGATACGATGACTGTAAGACTCCCTGTATTTATTTATTTTTCTATCTCCACACTAATTTTCAGATCACTTACTGTTTCGTTTCTTTTCGTTGATGGTGTGGTTAAATCTCTTGTTGTCTTCAATTAAATTCAAATGTTTAATTTATTTTATTAAGATTAGATGATATACTTCATGTTGTTGAGCTGTTGAGCACTTTATCATGTTTATCATGTAAATGTGTATGGATGTATAGATATATGGGTACATATGTAAGTGTATGTTTATAATTGCTTAAACAATGCATTATTATTTCCAAATAACAACTCTTATTATGCTGATTCTGTCCCCCACTGAATGTTTTTCTTTAAGTTTTAGCTTTAGGTAATGTATGGCTGTCCGTGAAGCCAATATTAGGCTCTAATTAAAAATCAGCGCTGCTGTCATTTAGTTCAGCAGCTGTTAGCTGAAATTGGGACCTAATTTGACTTTACACAAATCCTGTTTTTTTATATCTCGTGTTATTCTTTTTTGTGATGTCAAATACAGTTTTCTTTCTTTCTTTCTTCTTTCAGTTTTTTATTGTGTAAATTATTTTTTTTCACTTAATGTTATGCAATTTGAATTTATCGGTTTTATAGGTTTTCAGGTACATGTATATTTTACACGTGGTAGAGCCATGCTACAGCTATATTATGGATGTAGTACGAATGGCCCGGCTTGACCGGAGAAGGACCACGCTCTCACAGAATACCAGCGTGAAATAGCAGCTTAATGTTGCTGTTTCGTATGGCGAGTGTAGAAAACCGGAGACCCTTTTTACTGGATATAAGGCATTCCATCTTAGTCCTCAGGGATGACAACGTATCTGTATTTTGATTGTCATCTTAGGATAAATGTAGATGCATATGGGCCTTACTACCATCAGGTGGACTGTTTTTGTTTGTGAGTCATATTTAAAAAAAAAAATCTATGAGCGCCGCGTCAGGATCAATTAATACTATAGTCACTTCACGTCTATGTTGAGGATAATGTACTTAGTCGATATATGCGTGGATCTTCCTATTAGACATTTTCATTCAAGAGGTAAAACTCTACATTTGTTCGAAGCTCAGTTCTCAGTTTTTAAGAACGAAGTCGCACGTAGTAGAATAGAATCATTTTTGTTCAACATGATGAAATGAAAAAATGAAAGTAATACTTATTGAAAGTTTGTACTACTGGTTCGAGAAAACCTCTGTCCTCGAAAGAACCAGCATAAAAACCCCGCGACAAACTCATAATTTGTAATAACTTAGAACAAAGTACATCCCAGGAATTATTGTAAATGCTTCATTTCAAAATACATAAAAATAATTTTTATCTTCATGAGGCAGATTGGAATAAAATTAATGGCAATACTTGAACAGAAAAGAGATCGACGCTGGTGTATGAAAGAGACAAACCAACATATTGTATTGATTGTTTACATCGTAATGTACGTAGATAGGTATACCACGATTATTATGCAGTCATAGTAGAGTCGTAGATCACAATATAGACATACCAACGAAATTAATTTTGCAAATACATTAATTGTTGCTGTATCTACAGCTAATCTAGGTATTTTAAATTTGTCAAACACGAAATTGTTACAGCGCCATCTACTGTAGAACTCGTGAATGTTTTTGAATTACTTCAAACATTTAACTTCATCAATGAAAGAATAGTCAACGCCTCGTAGCAGGAGGCTTTAGCGAAAAATTTATTTTTTAAAGCTTTTGTAGAATATTTCTATTGCATTTAATAGTAATTGACAGTTTTTGCGCTTACTGACTTTTCAATCGCTTTCGACACAGAGATAAATATATATCTTTTCTACCCTTAAACACCTTAAGTTTTCATCCCCAGCGTTGGAGTGGTTCTCTTCTTGTGTTCGCGGCAGCCAGCAAACGGTTCGCTCAGGTCAGCGTTTTTCTGCATGGGCTGAAAGAGAATCCTGGTGTAACGCAAGGCGGAATACTTTCTGCTAGTATGTTTTCCTTATTTATAAATTCTATCTCCTCACTTTTGGATTGTTCGTACCATTTGTATGCGGATGATCTTCAGCTCTATGTGTAGTCCGGCGTAAATAATCTTAATTTTGTTACACAAATAAATAATAGCCTAGTAGCCATAAGAGAATGGTCGTACAAATACGTCATTTTTAGTTAAACCAGACGAATGCAAAGTGATAATCATCGAAAGTTCGCAATTATTAGCTAAGGTTAATTATGGAAATCTCCCTCCTGTATTTTATAATGGAACTTTGATTCCATATTGTAATTCCATAAAAATCTTGGCCTATGCATATATTGGACGGACTTAATGCCATATGGCAAGCCTGGGTGCCAAAGACAATTGATGGCAGGTACGAAACATAATAAATAAATAAAGTGTAAGTACATACATACACAACACATATTTAATATATATATAATGTCTTTGAGTGAATTACATCTAGTAATGAAAGAAATTTTACAAGTTCTATAGCAGAAGGCGAAGTATACACTTCATGTATAGTATACCTAACTTAAAATACCAATATTGGCTTAGACTGATGTACGACTCTTTAAATTACTACAGTCTGTGGACTCTACATTTCATTCTATGGGGTAATGCGACTGATATTGAATCTTTGTTTACTTGATTCTCTTCTGATTAATGGCTTCTTTTTTTATAGGATAAGGATGACAAACGAGCACACAGTTCAAAATGCAAAAGTCAAAATGCAGATGCGTTGTCACCCGTGAGGACTAAGACGGAATGCATCTTTTCCAGTAAAATGAGTCGCCAGTTCTCTACACTCACTTTACGAAACACAGCAGCGTTATGCTGCTATTTTACGCTGGTACTCTGTGAGAGCGTGGTCCTTCTCCGGTCGAGCCGACCCATTCGTGCTACAACTATACTATTAATATAGCTGCAGCATGTCTCTACCACGTAAAAAACTTATAACGTTTCTTACTCTTGAAAGCGACTCTAGCGCCAAATTAGTTTAAAATTGTGTGTGAAGTGTGAACTAATTGAAATGGTCCAATACCGATTGTAGGAAAAAAACTAAGGAAAAAACGGCACTCTCGACGCAGTTTTGAATGTAATGTGTTTAGTTGACAGCTTCGTATTGTTTTTGATATTGCGTTGGAATTGTAACTTCAATTTTAGACAATAGCAAAACAACGTTTTTTAGGAATTGTGATCATATTAATCGCTCGTTTTTTTGCAATTATCTTATTCCTTGCGATTAAATAAAGGCACCTTGAGCTCTTGCGTTATATAGACTACGTTTTTTTATGAGTGAGTGAGTTTTATGAGTTTAGAAGATATATTGCGAATGAAGTATTGTTAATCAATTTTGGCCCAAAAAAATTAACAGTAAGTTTGCTATAGCTTTTATACGTCCTACTTGTGGACAGAGGTCTCTTCTCGTTTCTGAGATGTTTATTGGCGGATTTCACATGTACAGGAAATATGAATATAATGTTAAGTTTACTAAATGTATGCTTTAAAAGAATTGAAAATAAAATAATAAATACATAACTAATTTTAATAAGGATTTATTAATAAAATTATGATACAAAGTCTAACCATTTATTTAATACAAAAATATTTTAATTAACTTATCACCATTGGTATCTATTCTTACCTATTCAGATTTAAAACTTAATATATTATTAAGTTTTAAATATCAATCAATAACTTAGCTTAGCTTTAGCTTAACATAATCAAAAACATATTGAATTTTATATCAAATGATAAGTCTATGAAATTAAAAATTAAAAATAATTATATTTAAAAATCTGTTTCTTTTACAATGGAAATAAAAGAAAACGAATTAATTTAAAATAACATGATACTATACTAACTAACTATTGTTGTTGTATTCTGTTTGCAAAATTAAAAACGACATTGGATTGAAATTGACACTGGATCTAAATTGTTATTTGAATCTATTGTTATTGGATTCAAGAGGAAGCTTGCAGTTGCAGCGCTGCAGTACCAACTCCCTGGTATATAATGTATTATCTATGGTACCAACGCCGCATCATGTCGAGTCGGTTGCCTATGGCGTTTCGTTGTTTCATTTCAATATTTATATTATATAACTAGCTGTTCCCCTTGGAATTTATTACGATTGTACTTCATGGGTTTTAATTTTTTTTTGCGTCTATTATGTCCCGGGAGGGATAAATAACTTTAAATAAAACTAATTTTACTGATTTTATCGCGTATATTAACCTATTTTATATTCCCGACGTTTCAAGCACTTTACAGCACCCATGGTCACGGAAGGGACTGATGGCGGCTGTACACGCTCGTCTCGTCAGTTGTGTATCGCTAGCAACGCAAAGTCGGGAATTTGCATTTGGAAAAATCCCAAATTAGTTGCTTTTTAGGTGCTAATTAGGTGCCGAGTTTAAAAATTAGGTGCTCTAAAATTTTCACCGCAACGAACTGTTGAAATTTGCGTTGCCAGCAAAACGTCTCGCTAGCAACGCAATGAAGTTATTAGATATACGATAAATATTAATAGCAAGGAATTAGGTGCTAATTAGGTGCTGCAAGTATACGCAGTAACAAGGCGCCCCTAATAAAAATAAAGTCGTTATTCAGAACATAGCAGATGCAAAATTCAGATTTCCTGAAAATCAAAATAGAGTCAAAATAGCTTTCAGAAAAAGTCCAAATTAGGGGCTTTTTAGGTGCTAATTAAGTACCAAGTTTAAAAATTAGGTGCTCTAAAATTTTCACCGCAACGACCTGTTGAAATTTGCGTTGCTAGCAAAACGTATCGCTCGCTAGCAACGCAATGAAGTTATTAGATATACGATAAATATTAATAGCAAGGAATTAGGTGCTAATTAGGTGCTGCAAGTATACGCAGTAACAAGGCGCCCCTAATAAAAATAAAGTCGTTATTCAGAACATAGCAGATGCAAAATTCAGATTTCCTGAAAATCAAAATAGAATCAAAATAGCTTTCAGAAAAAGTCCAAATTAGGGGCTTTTTAGGTGCTAATTAAGTACCAAGTTTAAAAATTAGGTGCTCTAAAATTTTCACCGCAACGACCTGTTGAAATTTGCGTTGCTAGCAAAACGTATCGCTCGCTAGCAACGCAATGAAGTTATTAGATATACGATAAATATTAATAGCAAGGAATTAAGTGCTAATTAGGTGCTGCAAGTATACGCAGTAACAAGGCGCCCCTAATAAAAATAAAGTCGTTATTCCGAAAATTATTCAGCAAGGCAAATTTTTTTTTATAGGATAAGGGTGACAAACGAGCACACAGTCCACCGGATGGTAAATGGTTGCTGTGGCCCATAGACATCTACATCTATCTTCGATTAAGAACCAAAATGCAGATGCGTTGTCACCCGTAAGGACTAAGATGGAATGTCTCGTTTCCAGTAAAAAGGGTCTCCGGTTCTCTACACTCACCATATGAAACACAGCAGCATTTAGCTGCTATTTTGCGCTGGTATTCTGCGAAAGCGTGGTTCTTCCCCGGTCGAGCTGACCCATTCGTGCTACAACCATAATATAGCTGCAGCATGGCTCTACCACGTAAAAAATTAGGTCTTTGTGTTTGTGCCATCTAGCGTCTATAGTACTTACCACCTTGAGAGTCCATCGATTTTGATTTTTGATTTGATAAAATGACTAGAACTATAGAACGTTGTAGATGGCGCTATTTATTACAAAGCAATTTACTGGAAAGAAAATATCCTTTCGAGTACACTAAAGTTTAGGCTTCAGATGTCTAAAAATAAGAATTGTAACATTTATTTGGTTAAAAATTATATTAAATAATATTATAATTTAATATAATTTTCAACCAATTTTCAACCATTTTCAAATATAATCATATTAAATCTGAAAAACAAAAAATGCCGTTCATACCTTATAGTAAGGTAATGGTGGTTTATAAATCCGTTAATTTCCAGAATATTACCGTCATCTAAATGCGACCTCAATAATCTTTCAGCACCTAATTAGCACTTAATTCCTTGCTATTAATATTTATCGTATATCTAATAACTTCATTGCGTTGCTAGCGAGCGATACGTTTTGCTAGCAACGCAAATTTCAACAGGTCGTTGCGGTGAAAATTTTAGAGCACCTAATTTTTAAACTTGGTACTTAATTAGCACCTAAAAAGCCCCTAATTTGGACTTTTTCTGAAAGCTATTTTGATTCTATTTTGATTTTCAGGAAATCTGAATTTTGCATCTGCTATGTTCTGAATAACGACTTTATTTTTATTAGGGGCGCCTTGTTACTGCGTATACTTGCAGCACCTAATTAGCACCTAATTCCTTGCTATTAATATTTATCGTATATCTAATAACTTCATTGCGTTGCTAGCGAGCGATACGTTTTGCTAGCAACGCAAATTTCAACAGGTCGTTGCGGTGAAAATTTTAGAGCACCTAATTTTTAAACTTGGTACTTAATTAGCACCTAAAAAGCCCCTAATTTGGACTTTTTCTGAAAGCTATTTTGATTCTATTTTGATTTTCAGGAAATCTGAATTTTGCATCTGCTATGTTCTGAATAACGACTTTATTTTTATTAGGGGCGCCTTGTTACTGCGTATACTTGCAGCACCTAATTAGCACCTAATTCCTTGCTATTAATATTTATCGTATATCTAATAACTTCATTGCGTTGCTAGCGAGACGTTTTGCTGGCAACGCAAATTTCAACAGTTCGTTGCGGTGAAAATTTTAGAGCACCTAATTTTTAAACTCGGCACCTAATTAGCACCTAAAAAGCCCCTAATTTGGGATTTTTCCAAATGCAAATTCCCGACTTTGCGTTGCTAGCGATACACAACTCGTCTCGTCGCCTCGCGTGCCTCTCGTCGCGTAGAGGTTCGACACGAGAGCACACCATGTACACACTCGTTGTATCACTTGGACTCCGGATGCCCACTGCGATGGACGTAGAAGAAACTGTTGCTGTGTTTTGCCTTTGCTATTTTTTATTATAATTTTTTACATATTTCCAATAAAAAGAAAATTAATAAGCCATGGTTGATGGTTTCTATTCACTGCAATAGAACCATGTAAGTTCCTATATTGTATTTGACAATATTGAACCAGTTTTTTTGGATAATTTTTATAATTATCTGAAAACGAACGAGTGTGTACAGGCGCGCTCTCGTTTTCATCGCGAGACTCACGAGACCCTTTGAGTTTGACTCGAGCGCAAAAAACCGACATGCTTCCGAGAGCGAACGATGACCGCGAGACGCGACGCGACGCGACGAGGGCACCATGTACACACTCGTACTCGGCCTGTCTCGTGGTGTCTCGACGAGCGTGTACAGCCGCCATGAGGTGTATGACGTCCCAATGACATAGTTAACCACGGCTACCTCCAGATTAAAAATTATTAATTTTTGTTCCGATCTACGCAGTATGAACTTACAGTATCTTGAAGTCTTGCAGTTGTATGCTTGAATTGGGATTTAACTTTATTAATTATGGGATCCCAAGCAGATGGTAGCACCCAGCCATCTTCTCTATTGAAATTAGGATGTTTTTTGATTTCAATAGCCTCGCGAATCATCCTTGGAAGGAATCGGCGGGGAAAAGCTGTCCCCCATGCTATACGCATCACAATCGAGCATTGCGTTTGCCGCTAAAAACTCACTGCACATTAAATAACTGAATTTATTTATAACAGGAATGTGCTACTAATCCTACATCTGGGACAAACTAAAGAGCTTTACTGAATCGTTGCGACACCAATTTTCGACAACTTTTAGCTGTGGCGACGTATATTTCATGACACGCGTGTCGCCTTTTTTATGCTTTTTTTCAATATAAAAGTTACAGCTTTATATTGTTTATAAATACTCTTAAAGTTACAGCCCGAATTCGCGGCTTGGTCAGTGCTCACATATATAAGTTTGTGTTATATACTACATATTAACTGATATTGTTATCACACTTCGCACCTGTGTTGTGTGTACATAGTACATACGGTTGGAATTAACTTCTATGACATAAAGACTAAAAAAAGTTATTAAGAACTTGTAAATATGATTACAGTTCTTCTAAATTAAATGTTAGGCATCCACTCATTTATATTGTCTTAGTCCTCAGACGTGAACCACTTACAATTAGGTGGTCTGTTTGCTCATTTGTCACCCTTATTCTATAAAATAAACATACGTTACTGCCTGGAAATGTGACGCCATTTGCAATACCCACAGATATAAGCCCTAAGAAGTATTAATGAGAAGGAAGGGCAATGAAAGACAGTAGTAAATTACTTAATTTATTTATTTATTTAATTAGCAGGAGATGATCATCAACTGTTTACAGTTTTAAATTATCAGTCTTATATTTTTAATACGAAAGTACCTATGCCTATATATACACAAATATTTACATTTTACAATTTAAATAGGAATCTTTGACTACACAATTAATCCATTTCCTCCACCGTAGGGCCATTACGCTGGCTACCAGGCATACCTCCAGGCATACCAAAAGGCATACCACCAGGCATACCAAAAGGCATACCTCCGGGCATACCTCCGGGCATACCTCCGGGCATACCTCCGGGCATACCTCCGGGCATACCTCCGGGCATACCTCCGGGCATACCTCCGGGCATACCTCCGGGCATACCCCCGGGCATACCTCTAGGCATACCTCCGGGCATTCCCCCGGGCATACCTCCGGGCATACCTCCGGGCATACCTCCGGGCATACCTCCGGGCATGCCTCCGGGCATGCCTCCGGGCATGCCTCCGGGCATGCCTCCGGGCATGCCTCCGGGCATGCCTCCGGGCATGCCTCCGGGCATGCCTCCGGGCATGCCTCCGGGCATGCCTCCGGGCATGCCTCCGGGCATTCCACCAGGCATATCACCACCCGCACCTGCACCGTGCATCTTGCTCATGATGGGCGAGCACACTCGCTGCAGCTCCTTCAGCCTGTGTTCGTACTCCTCCCGGTCTGCGAGGGTGTTGTTGTCCAGCCACTTGAGTGCATCGTCACACTCCCGGCGCGCCGTGCTCTTGTCAGACTCGCTCAGCTTGTCTCCCGCGTCGTCTAGCGCCTGCTTCACGCTGAATACGTACGTCTCCAACTGGTTGCGGGCGGCGACCCTCTGCCGCTGCTTCTCGTCCTCTTCTTTGTAGCGCTCGGCTTCCGACAACATGCGGTCGATTTCGCCCTGCGACAGCCGTCCCTTGTCGTTCTTGATCACGATGTTCTTGCTGCGACCCGTGCTGTTTTCTTTAGCAGAGACGTTCAGGATACCGTTAGCGTCCATATCGAAAGTGACGTCGATCTTGGGGACGCCGCGCGGTGCTGGCGGAATGCCGGTCAAGTCGAACGTACCCAGCAGGTTGTTGTCCTTGGTCATCGCACGTTCGCCTTCATAGACTTGGATAGTAACTGCTGGCTGGTTGTCTGAATATGTGGTGAAGGTTTGCGACTGTTTGCAAGGAATCTTGCAGTTTCTTTCAATGATTTTTGTCATTACGCCTCCAGCCGTCTCGATACCGAGAGACAAAGGAGCTACGTCCACCAGCAATACATCCTGAATCTTCGAATGAGACTCTCCACTGAGGATTGCAGCTTGCACGGCGGCACCATACGCAACTGCTTCGTCTGGATTGATAGATAAGTTCAGTTTCTTACCACAGAAGAAGTTCTGAAGCAAACTTTGCACTTTCGGAATGCGAGTGGAACCGCCTACAAGCACGACATCATGGATCTGGCTCTTGTCCAATTTTGCGTCCTTAAGCGCCTTTTCCACTGGCGCCAAGGTGTTTCTGAACAAATCTGCGTTGAGCTCCTCGAAGCGAGCGCGGGAGACGCGCGTATAGAAGTCGATGCCTTCATAGAGCGCGTCGATCTCAATGGTGGCCTCGGTGCTAGACGACAGCGTGCGCTTGGCGCGCTCGGCGGCGGTGCGGAGGCGACGCATGGCGCGCGGGTTCGAACGCAGGTCCTTCTTGTACTTGCGCTTGAACTCTTCCGCGAGATGGTTCACGAGTCTGTTGTCGAAGTCCTCGCCTCCCAGGTGCGTGTCGCCGGCCGTCGCCTTCACTTCGAACAGAGAGCCCTCGTCGATAGTCAGGATCGACACGTCGAAAGTACCACCGCCGAGATCGAAGATCAACACGTTGCGCTCCCCTTTCAAGTTCTTGTCCAAGCCGTAAGCCAGAGCAGCAGCCGTGGGCTCGTTGATGATGCGCAACACATTCAGCCCGGCGATGGCGCCCGCGTCCTTCGTGGCCTGACGCTGAGAGTCATTGAAGTACGCCGGCACGGTGATGACGGCGTCCCGCACCGTGGTGCCGAGGTACGCCTCCGCCGTCTCCTTCATCTTCGTCAACACCATGCTGCTGATCTCCTCCGGCGCAAACGTCTTCGTTTCACCTTTGAACTCTACTTGAATTTTGGGCTTCCCGCAGTCGTTGACTACTTTGAATGGCCAATGTTTCATGTCTTGTTGGATCTTTGGATCGTCGAATTTGCGCCCGATTAACCTTTTGGCGTCGAACACTGTGTTGCTGGGGTTGAGGGCCACCTGGTTCTTCGCCGCATCGCCGATGAGTCGCTCTGTGTCAGTGAACGCTACGTAGGATGGTGTGGTTCTGTTGCCTTGGTCGTTCGCGATGATCTCCACATTGCCGTGTTGCCACACTCCAACACACGAATATGTCGTTCCTAGATCAATTCCAATGGCTGGCATTTTTTTCTCCTTTTAAATTTAAACTTTTCACTAGTAAATACGTAAACAATATAGTGCTTGTAAATTAACTTCGGTAAACACCAAACTCTTCTCTTCGTCCGTCTTGTATCGTATTTCAAATTATACTGAGTTCCCGCGGCGGCCACCGCACTTTTATATTGTACAAATCACAATCTAGAAAAGTTGAGGAGCTTCAAGAAACATCCAATGAAAACGTTCGCTTTCACGAACGTTCTAGAAACGACGACGACAGCCAATGAAAACCGAGCGTTAAATCAATGTAATGAAATAAGTTAGCTGTGATACCAGACGCAAAAATTTCGCCAACTTTTAAGGACATTATTTTTGTTAGAGACAATTTTAAATACACCGTGCTATTGAAATACGAAGATTCTTTGTTATTTCTGCACTTAAATTAAATCAAGTGAAATATATCTAAGATTTTTTTCCTTTTTACAAACGATATGAGAGACAAATGAGTTAATATTCCAACATGTGGTAAGTCTCTGCTACAGTCGACTCCTTAATTAAAAATTGTAAGCTACATATTACACCTGAGGGCTAAGGTAGTCAAAATCATATATTTTATTCACTCATTACGGTTTATTTTAGTATACAATTATGGTCATTTCAGTTTATTGCAATTAATACGTGCATGCAACTATCTAATAATAAAACTACAAAATAGTTTGATTTGGAAATGGTATAATAAGCAATTTCTAATATTGTGGAAAAGGTATTTGAATTAAATATTCTTTGGTCATTTTATATATTGTTAAATTTTTTTCATAATAATAGCTTATTATAAAAATTACATACAAATCATATAACTTTTTAGCTTTATAGGGTATATTTAAATATAACTTTATGGCAATACTTTAAAATGCTACAAAAAAGAGATCGATGCCAGATATGAAAGAGACAAAACGATTAACGACGTAGTGTACCGTTTGACACAATATAATAAACGTAGCGTAAGTAGGTAGGTACCACGAGTAATATGAATGAGGGCTGTATATCTTCCGCTCACCAGATGTCGCTAGTTGACAATGAAGTAAAGTTGTTTGTTACAGAATGTCATTTAATTGCAAAGTTAATTTTAAATAAAAGTTTAGCAGTTTCTAGAGTAATATATTAATACACAAAGCATTGCGTCAGTGGTTTGCTCTTTAATTTTTTGCACATTTTTAACTCTTTTTTTTTATTTTGTTTACTTTTATGAATATCTGTTGTTAGGCTTATTTATTTTTAATCTAATATTAATCTAATTAATATAAATTACAACAAATAGTAAAGAAAGAAAAATTAACTTCCACGCTATGAAATCTGACAAATATACCTCACATTTAAGTGACGCCGCCCTAGTGGCAAAACAGTAGTTGTATGTTGGTCGAAAATGTAGAGTCATAGCACAGATTACTAAATAGTTTACTAAAGTAAAGTCATAGTCTGTATGACAGCTGCATTATGGCGTTATTTCGCGCTGATATTCAGGGCAAACGTGATCCTTTCTCGGTCAAGCTGATCCATTTTGCTGCAACTATATTACAGTTCCAATGATGCCCTCAACATATACATAACATAATATAAAAAAAAAAAACTTAAACTCCTTGGAGAGTTATTCAAAATGGGTCGTTGACAATATCTCTTTTGTCTTCGACATAATATCTGTAGGGTTGTGGGGTAAGTCCATTCCTCACCTTCTCACGGACCTCATGGATCTAAGTCGGTTGTCACGGAGTCACGCCCTTCAGCAGATGTCACTGTCAGGAATATTTTTACAGGGGGTAGAAAACATACTTTGAGTATAGCTGATTGTAATTGTACTTGCGACTATTCAAATTTATGTTTAGGCACAGAATAAATAAAAGTACCTTCGTAGTTTAGTTTTGAAAGACGTTTTAATACGTATTAGTGAAATTATTTTGTTAATTTCTTTAATTCTGCATATCGACTCCATTTTGTAAAGTTTACTTTGGTTTTATTTTTTAAAGTAGTTGTTATGCTACCACTATGTTTTAATGCGTTTTGATGTATGTAAATAAAACTATGAGCAGCACCGAGTCACTCAGGATCAATGAGGGCATCCACGACTTTTCTGCCACCAGGGCGGCGCCACTAGAAAGTAAGGTATAATATTTGACAGATTTCATAGCGGGAAAGTTAATTTGTTCGGAAAATGTAAAAGTTATTGTTTCTTTCTGTACTTTTAGCTATATTTTATATTAATAACATTAAGAGTAAATAAACCAAACCACAAATATAAATAAAAGTAGAAAAATTTAAAAAAAAATTAAAAATGTGCAAAAAATTAAATAGCAAAACACTGACGCTTTGTTTTGTGTATTAATATCTCTCCCTAGAATCTGATAAACTTTTATTAAAAAGCAACTTCTCAATTAAATTATATTGTGTAACAAAAAAGTTTACCTCAGTGTCAACTAGCGACATCTGGTGACCAGAGAATTATTAGTCCTCATTGATGCTAGAATCAGTTCACGCCTGTGTTGGGTGTAATGTACTTTGTCGACATGTGTGTGGATCTTCCTATTAGCCATTAACAATAAAGAAATAAACTTTATACAAAGAAAAGAATATAATATATTTTCTTCAACATAGATTGAAAGTAATACGAGTCATTTACATTCTACTACTGGTTCGAGAAAACCTCTTTCCAAGGAAGAACCAAAAAACCAGGCACATAATTTATAAAAGTTTATAATGAAGTACAATGAATAATATATTAGACTCAACATTTTTTTATAGGATAGGGTGACAAACGAGCACACAGTCCACCTGATGGTAAGTGGTTGCTGTGACCCATAGACATCTACATCTATCCTCAATAAAGAATCAAAATGCAGATGCGTCGTCACCCGTGAGGACTAAGATGAAATGCCTCTTTTCCAGTAAAATGGGTCTCCGGTTCTCTACACTCACCATACGAAACACAGCAGTGTCAAGCTGCCATTTTACGCTGGTATTCTGTGAGAGCGTGATTCCTTTCCGGTCGATTCGACCCATTCGTGCTACAACTATACTACCTACTAATATAGCGTTCATCTCATTCCCAGGAGTTGTCAGACATGTATTCTTTAATAATAATTAATGAACTTTTTGATAGACAACACCTGCGTACTTTCCGGGACATGAGAGTTCTTTAAAAATTTTGTCTAAGATACTCCGTCGGATTTAGATTACAAATATCTTCTTATAACAAAGATAGTTTAGAGACACCTACTTCAAAACAAAGAGAGTTTCAGTGTCATTCGAAAGTTCGTGGCTAAGATTATAGGTAATTGTTATAGTAAAATATAATACCTTACATATGAAATTGGCGTTTTGTACGAGAGGAATATAATTAAATAAATATTTAATTAATCAAAGTATGCACCGTTGTTATCTATACACTTTTGCCATCTCATAGGTAGTTCATTGATCCCTTTACTAAAAAAACCATGGGGGCGAGAATCAATAAACTCTTTGAAGGCGGTTTGGACTGCCGCATCTGAGTAAATTTTTCTTCCATGTAAGTTGTCGAAATTCCGGAAAAAATGGTAATCTGTTGGAGCAAGGTCCAGGGAGTACGATGGATGTCGCAGACATTCCAATTGTAGCTCATCTTAGTGGTTGTTTGTTGTGCAGTGTGTGGTCTTGCGTTGTCGTGAAGTAGCAGTGGCCCAGTGCGATTGACCAGTCTCGGTTGTTTAGTAGCTAGTTCTTCCTTCATGGTCTGCAGTTGCTGACAATAGATATCTGCCGTAATCGTTTGGCCAGATTTTAGAAAGCTGTAGGGAACGACACCGGCGCTAGTCCATCAAACACTCACAAGTAACTTTTTCTGAGTCAATTTTCGTTTAGGGCAGGATTTGGCTGGGTCTCCAGGGTTCAGCCATTGCGACGAGCGCTTCCGATTATCGCACAGTATCCACTTTTCATCACAAGTAATGATTCGATTTAAAATTCCTTCATTATTGTGTCGGTTGAGCAAAGTAACACAGCAGTCGATGCGTGTTTGCAAGTTCGATTCACTCAATTCATGAGGTACCCATCGTTTAAGTTTTTTTTACTTTCCCGATTTGCTTCAAGCGGATTAATACAATTTTATCACTTACCCCGAAGCCTGCAACTATCTCTGAAGTGCTTTGTCATGGAGCCTTTAATTCTTCATTTTCCACTTTGGTCTCCGGCCGTCCACTGGGTTGGTTGTGAAGGTCGAAATTTCCAGAACGAAAACGTTAAAACCAAAAACGTACCGTGCTCTCTTTGCGACACCAACGCCGTACACATCATTAATCCTTCGATCTGTATCTGCAGCACTGGTGCCACGGTAGAACTCGCACTCGTAAATATACCGATATTTCATGTTTTCCATTGTACGGTAATAAGCAACGCCAAAGAAAAAGATAATGAGGAAAAAACAAATGAATGACTGTTTTCAAAACTCAGATGTACCAGCTAAATGAATTTATAAATTTGAATTTGGAATTCTTAACCAAAGAGAAGATATTTCAGATCAAAGTGGTCAGTACGACAAAAAGCTACTTTCATATGTAATAAGGACCTGATATATTAGGTATCCATTAATATATAAATTATATGAACACGTCAACTCGGTATAGGGATATTTTATCATCACACAAATTTCTAAGAGCATGTCAATATTTTTTTAGGACATGGTATATATAAAAAATCTTTTGTTTAATAATCTATTTTATTATATAAAGATTGACAAAAAAAAACATTTCAAATTGTTATGCAGAGAAAAACGCCTGCGTGAAAACTGTACATCATTAAAGTTAAAATTTTTAATTAATAATAAAGTAAAATCCTTAAAAATCTTTTATTAATTATTATTGAGAGTTGACAATCAGTAAAAGCACCCATGATATTAATAACGCATCTGCATAAGTTGGGAACAGAATGGGTTCAGAATGATGTCGTCAATATCCTGTAGAGGAATATTGCCCCAGGTCCTAGTGAGATGCATAAAAATTTGTTCTTCTGTAATTCTGTGGTCAGATTTTCAAGACTTATAGATACGTTAATGTGTTTATTTAAAAAAAAAAACTCATTTGCTTAATTATTTTTATATAAGACCATACCACTCCCCCACGTGAGATCGGATGAGATTAGCATCTACCCACTACATAAATAGGGTAATATGAGTAAAAGTGAACGAATGAAAGACAGGAATAAATTACTTAATATATTTATTTAACAACCAACGATCATCTGTTTACTACATAAAAATAAATTATCAGTCTTAATATGCAATTAATATTACTACAGAATGCCTATTTACAAAAATTTACATTTTACTAATTTAACTGTAATGTTCGACTAGACAATAATTAATCCACTTCCTCCACCGTGGGACCATCGCGCTGGCCTCCAGGCATTCCTCCGGGCATACCTCCTGGCATACCACCAGGCATCCCACCTGGCATACCACCACCCGCACCAGCACCCGCACCGTGCATCTTGCTCATGATGGGCGAGCACACTCGCTGCAGCTCCTTCAGCCTGTGTTCGTACTCCTCCTGGTCTGCGAGGGTGTTGTTGTCCAGCCACTTGAGTGCATCGTCACACTCCCGGCGCGCCGTGCTCTTGTCAGACTCGCTCAGCTTGTCTCCCGCGTCGTCTAGCGCCTGCTTCACGCTGAACACGTACGTCTCCAACTGGTTGCGGGCGGCGACCCTCTGCCGCTGCTTCTCGTCCTCTTCTTTGTAGCGCTCGGCTTCGGACAACATGCGGTCGATTTCGGCCTGCGACAATCGTCCCTTGTCGTTCTTGATCACGATGTTCTTGCTGCGACCCGTGCTGTTTTCCTTGGCCGAGACGTTCAGAATACCGTTAGCGTCCATGTCGAAGGTGACGTCGATCTTGGGGACGCCGCGCGGCGCTGGCGGGATGCCGGTCAAGTCGAACGTGCCCAGTAGGTTGTTGTCCTTGGTCATCGCACGCTCGCCTTCATAGACTTGAATCGTAACTGCTGGCTGGTTGTCAGAGTACGTGGTGAAGGTCTTTGACTGTTTGCAAGGAATCTTGCAGTTTCTTTCGATGATTTTCGTCATCACGCCTCCGGCTGTCTCGATACCCAGAGATAATGGAGCCACGTCCACTAGCAATACGTCTTGAATCTTTGAATGAGACTCTCCACTGAGGATTGCCGCTTGAACGGCAGCACCATAGGCGACCGCTTCGTCAGGGTTGATGGATAGGTTCAGGTTCTTGCCGCAGAAGAAGTTCTGCAGCAAGCTCTGCACTTTCGGAATTCGCGTAGAACCGCCTACAAGCACAACGTCGTGGATCTGGCTCTTGTCCATCTTGGCGTCGTTGAGCGCCTTCTCGACCGGTTCCAGGGTGCCGCGGAACAGGTCCGCGTTGAGCTCCTCGAAACGAGCGCGGGAGACGCGCG
Source organism: Parnassius mnemosyne (assembly GCA_963668995.1). Classification (NCBI taxonomy): domain Eukaryota; kingdom Metazoa; phylum Arthropoda; class Insecta; order Lepidoptera; family Papilionidae; genus Parnassius; species Parnassius mnemosyne. The sequence goes on from CAVLGL010000092.1 coordinate 27,575,454, forward strand.
TATAGAAGTCGATACCTTCATAGAGCGCGTCGATCTCAATGGTGGCCTCGGTGCTAGACGACAGCGTGCGCTTGGCGCGCTCGGCGGCGGTGCGGAGGCGACGCATGGCGCGCGGGTTCGAACGCAGGTCCTTCTTGTACTTGCGCTTGAACTCGTCTGCGAGATGGTTCACGAGTCTGTTGTCGAAGTCCTCGCCTCCCAGGTGCGTGTCGCCAGCCGTAGCCTTCACTTCGAACAGAGAGCCCTCGTCGATAGTCAGGATCGACACGTCGAAAGTACCACCTCCGAGATCGAAGATCAACACGTTGCGCTCCCCTTTCAAGTTCTTGTCCAAGCCATAAGCCAGAGCAGCAGCCGTGGGCTCGTTGATGATGCGCAACACGTTCAGCCCGGCGATGGCGCCCGCGTCCTTCGTGGCCTGACGCTGCGAGTCGTTGAAGTATGCCGGCACGGTGATGACGGCGTCCCGCACCGTGGTGCCGAGGTACGCCTCCGCCGTCTCCTTCATCTTCGTCAACACCATGCTACTGATCTCCTCCGGCGCAAACGTCTTCGTCTCACCTTTGAACTCTACTTGAATTTTGGGCTTCCCGCAGTCGTTGACTACTTTGAATGGCCAATGTTTCATGTCTTGTTGGATCTTTGGGTCGTCGAATTTGCGCCCGATTAACCTTTTGGCGTCGAACACTGTGTTGCTGGGGTTGAGGGCCACCTGGTTCTTCGCCGCATCGCCGATGAGTCGCTCTGTGTCAGTGAACGCTACGTAGGATGGTGTGGTTCTGTTGCCTTGGTCGTTCGCGATGATCTCCACATTGCCATGTTGCCACACTCCAACACACGAGTATGTCGTTCCTAGATCAATTCCAATGGCTGGCATTTTTTTCTCTTTTAATATTTAAACTTCTCACTAGTAAATACGTAAACAATATAGCGCTTGTAAATTAACTTCGATAAACTCCGAACTCTCTTCTTCGTCCTTCTTGTATCGTATTTCAAATTATACTGACTTCCCGCGGCCTCCAGCGCGCTTTTATATTAAACGAATCCAAATCTAGAAAGATTGAGTAGCTTCAAGAAAGGTCCAATCAGAACGCACGGTTCCGAGAACATTCTAGATATGGAAAACTGGCAACCAATAGGAGCCAAGTGTTCTCGTTAATGCCTTGAAATACGTCAGTGGTGATAACAGGCGCAGACATTTTGCCACAGTTTATGGACAAATTTATATTTTGTATTTTTCCTACAAAAAAATTGACAACTAGTGTGATATCTTCAATTTGTCTCATCTTTAATATGCCACGAAAGCTTTAAATTATTTAATTATATATTTTTTGTTACAGAGCATACAGTAGCAAAAGCATCATAGAATGTTGTCATCTAGTTTCCGAGATATAATCTCAAATCAATAATTATATCTTAGAAACTGGATTATATGACATTATCTTCACAACTTTTAAAATTTAAAATAATGTTTTGGTATTTTACTGTCGTTGCATTTCTAAACATAAAACAGAAATATTTAATATGTGATTTATTAAACGCATGGACACGGTGAACTGATTTTATGAAAACTTTAATTTTATTTAGTTTTATATTATTTTAAGCATTGTAGTATCTCATAATACTAATACAGACTAGAATGATTAGATTTCTTAATTTTTTGGTAGTTATAAACTAATTAATACATTTTAATGCTTATTCTACAGCGTTTATTGTATTTTAAAAAAAAACTGATAACAAAAATAAATTCATTTTTAGTTTTTAGTTTAATGAGGTAAATTTAAATAAAAATATATGGCAACATCAGACTATACAGAAAAGAGAGCGACGCCGCGGTGTGATAGAAACAAAACATGTCTCTATTATTTGCACAATGCATGAATGCACATTCTTTAGGCATTGTAGAGTCGTGGTAGAGCTATACAGTTATTATTATTTCATCCTTTTATCATATCCGTTATTTTTTGTCCCTTTTTTTACTGGGCCCCTGCGCCGAACTCGTAAACTTTCTAGAATAACCTGGAATAAAGAAAAGAGAGCGACGCCGCGGTGTGATAGAAACAAAACATGTCGCTATTATGTGCACACTGCACATATACTTTATGCATTGTAGAGTCATTGTAGAGCTATACAGTTTATTATTATTACATTCTTTTATCATATCCGTTATTTTTTGTCCCTTTTTTACTGGGCCCCTGCGCCGAACTCTTAAAATTTCTAGAATAACCTGGAAATATTATACCTACTATCTGTATTTGAGAGTTGAGAGAAAAAACCTAAATAAACACTGTGTTTGTGTTGGACGGTGCGACGAGGCTTACGTTCGAGGACGTTTTTTTAAATCTTAATAATATATTCATACTAATTCGGAAAAAAATATTAATTCTCTAATGATGTAGATTCATTGCTTAATTGTAACCAACATTACTGTCGCTGCAATAAAGAATTGTGTGTAAGGGCGTTTTAGACGCGACATATTAATAGGATAGTAGAAACATTTTTCCACACACAAACTTATAGAAATTGTATGGTATATATAGTTACCGTTACAACCTGTTGAAGTCCACTGCGGAACATAGGTCTCCCCCATAAATTGCCTCATAGGGAGATACTTGCCATAGTTCCCACGCTTAGCAAGCGGGTTGGCGACCGCAGTTTTTCATTTTTAGTCGTTATTAAGAAGACATTGTTCCTCAAGCCCATCTACTGACTCGTTTCGCTCTGTCACCTCTTACGATATATAATTGTATTTGTATGTTATAAAGGTAATACCAGTACAATACCAGTATAGTACAAAATTTTTAATTTTACCACTTGTTTGTAATAAAATTTCAGAATGTATCGAATTTCTTCGTTAGTATTCGTATTCACTCATTTTGGCGGACAGAAAACCAATTGAAAAATGGCGGGAAAGTGCTTTTTACTTTTTATTTTTCTTTTTCTTAATCATCATTCATCATTACAGCCCTTCACAAGTCCACTGCTGAACATGAGGCCGTCGGCAATAGAACAGTTTGACAAGTGAGCTGTTGACGGCTCAAAGGATTAGTGGAGGCGGCCGTGGTGGGAGCTAGGGCGGCAGCTACCTAGCTGGGGCTGCCTGCATCAAAGGGGGGACGGTGGTACCTCAGTCGCGGCCACTCAGCTGACGGGGGTGAGAAGGGTCTAGCTGACCGCTGAGTGGCTGTGAAGTCCCTCTCAACACATTGAGGGGGGGGCGACGACCACCCCGCCCCTGGGAAAGCGACCCCCTGACTGGTTCGGGGAGGGACCCCTTTCAAACCCAGGGGCACGGTGGCCGGCGGGCGAGCGCCGAGCGTCGTCCGACAGGGGGCGCGGCTGAGCGCCCCCGTCCTTGGGAGTCTAGGGCCCGGCAGAGCCCTGAGAGGAAACGCCGTTCGCACCCAGACACAAAAGGGTATGGTGATTGCCCTGGCAGCGCGATGGCATCACTTCTAAATACAAATTACTACGCGGCTCAAACACAAATAAATTAACAAATAACAAATACAGTTCCTATCAAATCAAGTTAAATGCAAATTCATCATTACATCATTAAGCACGGTCCTGAGCCACCTGCATCCATCGACTTCCTGCATGTCTTTCCAGGTCGTCACTCCATCTCGTGGGGGGTCGTCCTACACTTCGCCTACCAGTACGAGGCTGCCACTCAAGAACCTTTCTTCCCCATTGGTTGTCGGTTCTTCGAGCTATATGGCCGGCCCACTGCCACTTCAGCTTACTAATCCGTTGGGCTATGTCAGTTACTGTTAATACCGTATCCTTTCCAATCCAGAAGCTTGAAAACGTCTTCCAATACAGCGGTGAAGAGTTTCGGGGATATAACGTCACCCTGTCTTACACCTCTCTGCAATTGGATAGGTTTCGTACTCTGGTTCTGCACTCGGATAGCCATCGTAGCCCTACTATACAAGCACTTCACCACTTCGATATACCGACAGTCAACTTGGCATCGCTGAAGGGACTGCAGCACCACCCAAATTTCGACGCAATCAAAGGCTTTCTCATTGTCCACATACGCCAGACATAGTGGCAAATTGTACTCCTAGGACTTCTGTACAATTTGCCGATGGGTATGTATGTGGTCTATGGTGCTAAAGCCTTTTCGGAAATCGGGTTGTTCGGGAGGCTGGAAGTCGTCAAGCCTGCGCGCGAGGCGATTCGTAATGTCTCTCGAAAACAGCACGTAGACGCGGCTAAGAAGTAATCAGGGGTAGTGAGTATTCTTACCCGCCACTACACGGGGCCTATATGTATTTATATTAAAACCAGTTTACAAACAGTACAAACAAAGAGCTTTTTCTTCAATTAAATATAAACAAAAATACGAAGAAACTTTTTCCCCGACGATTAATGTTGTTTCTATAATCTGTGGTAGAATTGATAAATACATATTTGTAATCAGCAAATTCTTCTGCTTCTATAACGCCGGACTGAATTCATACTTTTTAGCGCTTAAACTATTCAACGTTTCTGGTTAGTTTTAAAAAACAAAGTAATTCAATGAGACAATTTTTATGAAAATTGACAAATTGATTGAAACTAGACTAAAGTTGAAATATATGTATTCTCATCGCTACATTTTATTTGCAATGCCCTTCAAAATATTTTCTTGTATGCAAAAGTACAATAGAAACGTCCCTTGATCTTAAACAAACAAAGCGTGTTTAATACACCTTTTCATTTTTGCCTGCTGCCTTCTGTTTTTTACAACGATAATATAGTTGCAGCATGGCTCTACCACGTAAAGAAGTTATTATCGTTAAAGTAATGATTTGAAGTCGTAAATTAAGTAACATCATAGAAATCTAATGTTTCGCACACTCATCCCACCGCTAAACTCAATCCGTATTTCTTCCATTTACTAGTACTATTATTTATTCTGTGGATTTACGATATTAAAATTTCGTTGGTAAAACCTCATTTTTTCTACTAATACAGTTTTAAAATAAGGTTTTTCAGCTCGGAGACAGACTTCATATGTTCTCAAATTATTATTTTTCAGCCATGTAATTCTTACGTTCTCCTACCGCCATGCTTTGGGTGTACAAATAAACAAAGCGCGAAGCACGTAACATACCTTAATTTATACCATATACCTTGTTGTATATACCTTGACTAAGAACATAAAACTGCAGAGCATGACTTCGTATGACCCAAGTGGCAAAATTAAAAATTTTGTGCAACCAACTTCAATATAAATTGTTAAGGATAACTCAAAAACTACTCATTAGACCTAGATCAATTCCAAATCTTTGCATTTAAGCCAAAGTTTTTTCATAGTATTTACAAATTATTATCACCATTCAAGAGATTGCACTGTATCCTGTGTTTGTATTTTAAACCAGGTGTATCTACACTGTACAGTCGATGGAGAAAATCGAAAGAAAAATATAATTAATAGAATCAGGCGGTAAAGAAATCCATTTTAATATAACGGAAAGAAAAATAGGTAATATTCAATACACACGTTTCCAAGTAGCGTGTGACTTCAAAGGCGTGTCATTACAATTTATAAGGTTATAATGATATTAAAAGAATAAATAAATCTATCAGTCTATCCTGTACTTTGTTATCAGAAACAAAGAACTACGAACCCTGTGCATTCATTGATGAACACGCTATTTTACGATAAATTGATAAAATAATATGCGAATCCATGATGCACTACCTTGACGGCTAACTGGGGAGCACATAGCATCAACTTGAATATGGTTACCAGAGTATACATAGGTTGTTAGCTTGCTTATGTACCTGTAGTGTATACTGTATGGTTTACTTTTACTATACTGTACAGTGTATACTGTATGGTTTACTATACTGTACACAGAGCAATTCGGTTTATACAAAGGTACTCTGTGACACAGAGGATGTCCGCGTATCTGTATCTGACCCAGGAACACGTGTTGAGGAATAAGTAATGAAAATATATTCCTTCAATAAAACAAAAATATCAATGATACGGTAACTCAAAAAGTATTTTATGATTTATACATATATTGTATGATTTATACATATATTGTATGATTTATACAGTAAATATCTGTTATCAACCAAGTAAAATAATTTATACACACTTTCGTTAGTTGTTTAAAAGAAATGTAAATAAAACCACATTTTAATAATTAGGAATCTATATTTACTTATTCAATTAAAAAAAATCAGTCTTTAACTAATACGAAATTTGTAAAGATAATATTAAAAGAAAACACACAAATTAACGCCTTCTTTTCTTCTGCGGTGACTTCACCTCTTCTTCAACATCACCATTTGGTTCTTCGTCCTGTGGTTTCCTTCTTACTGGTCCCGTGTGAGAAATTGGTACCGCTCTTTCGCCCTTCGAACCAGATTCTTTTGGAGCGATGACAGTGAGGACGCCGTCAGAAGACAATTTGGACTCTACCGTATCAGGGTTGCAGTCTTCTGGTAAAGCATAACGCCGCTTAAACTGCCGCGATATAAAACCGTGTTCATCTTTTTTCTCTTCGTGTTTGCCTTCTATAACAACGTATCCATCAACTGTCTTTACACTTATTTCATCCGGAGCGAAATGCTGCACGTCCAAATTGACTTGAAATTTGTCCTTATCCGTTTTTATGGTAGATCCAATGTCGCGACTCAAAGCCGTGAGATTTCTCCATGGACGCATGTACTGTCGCATACTACGTACTAACGGACGCTCTAACACATCGGTTAGCAAGTCATCTGGAGCGAAATCCAAACCAAAAAGTTGGTTGCGAATACTTCTCGGGCTTAATTCGTCAAAGTAATAAGGTAAAAGCGCCATTTTCTATTATTAAAAAGGAATCACGAATCAACGAATATACTGCAATTAGTTCACAATCGTATAAACTCCGAAGCTCCGAACTCACTTTCCGTTTTCTCGTTTATCTTTATTCCAAGTACCTGCGATCAACCATACTACGTCGCTTTTATACCCGAAACCCGAAGCTCGTGTATTTCACTAGAGCATTCTCGTATCAAGTAGAATTTTCTGGAATTCCAAAACGCGCCATCTACCGACGAAAAGTAACGTATAATCATGTAATGTAATCTTGTAAATTCACTTTAATTTTTGAATATGTACCTTATAGAATAAAACAATTTTTTGAAACGAAAGTAGTCTTACCACGTTAATTATTAACCTAATTTTTTTTAATTATTATTTTACTTATTTCAGGTAAAACAATGTCTAACTTCACTCCATAATTCATTCCGATACTTTTTGTCACAAGATGGGTCTGTAACAAAGTTTATTATAATTAAAAAAACTGCGTTTCTCAATGGCAATAGAGTAAAATATGTGGTTGTTTATATATTGTAATAAAAATCTGAAGTATTATAAACGATATAAGTACAACGTTTTTATTTATAATGGCTGTATCTATTCTTTCTATCTAGAACTTCGTCTGGGCGCTATTATTTATTATTTGGTCTGTGTATATAATGTACTACCTTTTTACTACCTATTTCTGTCGTCAGATGGCAGTGCTTGCATTGCTGTATTCCAGTCTGAAGGGTGCAGATAAATACAGGCTATGAAACATTCCATTAGTCTTCAGAATTATTGACAGTATCGGTAGCCATTTTTGTTTGAACTTTGTTGCAGGCATTTAATCTGTGCTGCAGGTGTGCAGGACTGCAGTAGCCATACTTACCATCAGGTGGAATGTTAGTCCGTATGTCAATTCAGTTTTATAGAAAAAAAATATGCAATATAACTATGAACTTACTTTAAATTTAAAAGAAACACAATTTTATATATAAAACCAGTTATTTTAAATAAATATAATTCTGTCGGAATGGAGTCTGTTTTAGCAACATTCCTTAGCAATGTCATGAGATGGCTCTGTAATAAAAAATACATTAACCTAAATTTTTATCTTTTTTATTGATTTCTTACTATTGTAGACTCACACCTTTTCCTATTACAATTATAAAAAAATTCCCGTAATTGCCGTTTGTCAAGTTGGTAACAACCGGTTCTTGCATCTACGCCGCACAACATATTTCATTCAAATATGAATAAATAATAAGTACTATGTTTATGCAGTCTTTGATGGTGACAGTGAAAGCCTTTACTCTTGTCTCGTAAATATTTGAATATATTTATCTATCTATATCTTTATTTGAATATCTAAATTTTGACTTAAAGCCTGTACTTCCTTCATGACATTTTGTAGATATAGTGGTTCATAAGGATTCCAATAGATGGCAGTATAAACATTCACATGCTAGCAGGTAATGGGAAAGTGATAGAGAAAACCACGGAATATAAAAAAACAAGTTGTTTTTTTTATTCTGTGGACAAAACCGATAAACTGTTAACATTCCTTTATATTGTAGGCATCAACGTATTTCTGGTATTTTCCTTTTTAAAGACGACCCCAGGACTATATAATGTACTCTGTGCCCAGGACGCACGGGCTTGAAAAGATCAAATCAAACCATAAGTAAATGAAATTATGTATTTTCACAGCAATATGCCTATGTATCTAGTATAAAACTAATCGGGAAAAAGTTTCAATAATATGCGAAAGATGGCAATTTTCTTTATTCTGAAATTATCTAAAAAATTGTATCTGTGCGTAACAATGATAACTATTTCTATTTTTTAAGAATTTATTTAATTAATCGTAACTTTATATTTTATACAATAAAATTACATAACAAAACACTAAGCAAGTTGCAATAGATACATATGTACATAATATATTTATGAGAAAAATATGAAACTATAATTGGAAAAATATAGATATGTATAGGTAGGTACCTACCTAAGAATAATTTTAAGTATACTCATGCATTGATAGAAAGTAATATTATGCCAATGAACTCATCATGAATGAGACATGGTATAGGTAGGTACCTATACCTTTAATCGGATACATGATTAACAATTTAATTTATACTAACTAATAGGTAGGCAAAGGTTTCTTATTTATTCATCCATATACCTATTTACATTACAGTCTATATAAGTCCAAGTGCTGAACATAGATTTCATATTAAAATTAATTTAATACCTAACTAATTTTAAGGGTTTAAAATAATTAAAGTTTTAATATTAGAATACTTATTGTGTTTTCAATAACCTCGAATTATAAAACAATAGGAATTGGTAACCCTTTCAGATATAGAATTATTAGTCTAATTAGGACTCTATGCTTTCAGAAATTAAAGATGATAGGTTTAATATTAGAATACTTATTATCCATACGTGGTAGAGCTATGCTGCAGCTATATTAGTAGCATAGTTGTAGCACGAATGGGTCGACTTGACCGGGGAAGGACCACGCTCTCACGAATACCAGCGTAAAATAGCAGCTTAACACTGCTGTTTCGTATGGTGAGTGTAGAGAACCGGAGACCCTTTTTACTGGAAAAGAGGCATTCCATCTTAGTCCTCACGAGTGACAACGCATCTGCATTTTGATTCGCAAACGAGGATAGATGTAGGTAGATGTCTATGGGCCACAGCAACCACTTACCATCAGGTGGACTGTGCGCTCGTTTGTCACTCGATCCTATAAAAAAAAATGTTATCAATAACCTCGAATTATAAAACAATAGGAACGGGTAACCCTTTCAGACATAGAATTATTAGTCTAATTCATTATAATTCAATATAATTATTGGTCTAATTACTCTATGCTTTCAGAAATGAAAGATTTGTGTCCAGCTGTAGGGCGTACCTAGGTACAATTGGCTACCTAATTTTAATTTCTAAAATTAATGTGCAAGGTTAAGGTAAGATTAGTACCTAGAGTCATTGATTTATAATAACTCAATGCCTAGAGTATTCTAACCTATTCGAAGTTCAAACCTAAGCACGTGTTAGTACTGGTTAGTAGGTACTTAGTACCAAATTGTAGTTATTCCACAAGGGATATTCATACAAACATGACATTTTGCATACTCTACCAATATAAAACAAAATATTATAATATGCATTCTAAGTTACTATCATGCATAAAATCAATACATACGTTTTAAGATAGATCTAGAAACCGGGGTTGTTACAACTACCGGTTGATAATCCCGGATGATTTCAGCGCTCTTAGCGGCGGAAAGTTAAACTAGTAACCGGAAACAGATCGAACATTCTGGGCAAATTTACAGAAATACTATTAAATCATAATTTAAAAGGTAAATAGGTGGGTAATTTGAGAAGACTTAACATTTTAATACTTAATACTAGCATTTATACTCTAAATGTAACAATGTTCCATTCATTATTAATGTATTTAGAGTGGAAATGTAGTAGAGTCTAGAACATTCCAGATTGTTCTACAATGTTAAACTACGGAACATAACCCGCCGCTATGCGGCGAGTAGACGAACTATAATTTATTAATCTGATATTACCAACCTTTTACAAATGGGCATAACTTTAAAATAAGGCATCATTTAAAATGTTCTGCTTTTATGATTATTATTTATTGACATTTATTATTATTATTAGATTTTTGACACAGAAACACCATATGATCGTGGCAGTTTATAAATATTTTAGTAATTAATATATTTAATAAGTTTCATTTAGTTATAATGGAAGAACCTTCTTTACGCTGTTGTACTATAAAGCTTCTATTAGTTTGTATTACCAATTAGAAATATTATGTGGACAAACTTTCATTTTACTGGGATTACCGCTCATTGCCAGTTTATCTTAAGGCAGTTTCATACCGAATCAAGGCAAAAAAAAAATTAGTAAAAATTATTTTAAATTTATGTTTATTTATTTATCAGCCTGGAAATTACGTTTAAATTATTATTTATTTATTATTATATAATAATTATTATTTAATACGTGGTAGAGCCATGCTGCAGCTATATTTCTGGTATAGTTGTAAAACAAATGGGTTCTCGACCGGTGAAGGACCACGCCCTCATAGAATACCAGCGTAAAATAGTAGCTTGATGCTGCTGTGTTTCGTATGGTGAGTGTAGAGAACCGGAGACCCATTTTACTGGAGATGAGGCATTCCATCTTGATCCTCACGGGTGACAGCGCATCTGCATTTTGATTCGTAATCGAGGATAAATGTAGATGTCTATGGGCCACAGCAACCACTTACCATCAGGTGGACTGTGTGCTCGTTTGTCCCCCTTATCCTTTAAAAAAAATCCACTACTCCACATGGGTCCTTGTCAGTCATAGGGACTATTGCCATAATCGCCACACTTGGCAAGTGGTTTGATGAACTGCATACCCAAACATCTTGGCCCTTTGATGTTTCTCCTCGTATAAATATTTATAGTTTCTATAGAGTTGTAATATAGATTAGGCAGTTAGGCCTCACATTTTATGCTCAGGGTTATGAGTATCCATGAACTGCAGTATCCTCATATTAGCTAAGCTATTCGCTCGTTCTTATAGTATTAAAAATAAAATAAAATGTGTATGTGGGCACTTTTAAATATAACACCCTCCCTCTTGTACATATCAAGTACCTACCTATGTATAATGTATGATCAGATCCTAAAACAAGTTTTAGAATTTTAACCTTCCTACTTATTGGTCTTACATTAAAACCTTCCTACTTATTGGTCTTACATTAACCTAAACTATAAATTACTTATTAAAATAAATATTATGAAAATATTCTCTACGTTTAAATACTTTTAAACGTTCACTGTTATACACGTTAAAATATATTCTCATCATCATAATCATTATTACGTTCTTCAATGAATGCCACGAAGAACGGTCCTAAGCCACCTGCATCCATCGTCTTCCTGCATCTCTTAACAAATGAATTCTCTTAAACTAAGTTTAAGTTCATAGACATAATGGATATTAAGCATTAAAACAATGCCCCAAAACGTACATTCATGTCATTGTCATGCGTGTCATAATATTATAAAAGTATTGATTTTTCTACCAACGCTTGGAGACCACTGGAAAGTTCCGCCTCAAATCTAGAATTTTCTATTCGTTCACAGATGTCGCTTTTTCCGAACGCTATATAAAGAACGTGTCTTGTTAGAACCGGCGTTATTTCTGATATACAAGTGAGTGATACGTACGTGCGATTCTCAGCGAAACACGTGCTCTTTATTAACCTGTATTACTAGTCAAGTATACTGTGAATTTAGTATTTTAATAATTAAGTGAATAAAAAATAATTCAAGATGCCGGAAGAAATGCAAGTTCAGTCGGGCGAGGTCGAGACTTTCGCCTTCCAAGCAGAGATTGCCCAGCTTATGTCTCTGATCATCAACACATTCTACTCCAACAAAGAAATCTTTCTTCGTGAGCTGATCTCAAACTCTTCAGATGCTTTGGACAAGATCCGATATGAATCACTCACCGACCCATCGAAGCTCGATAGCGGTAAGGAGCTTTACATCAAAATTATACCTAACAAGAGTGAAGGCACCCTCACAATCATCGACACTGGTATTGGTATGACAAAGGCTGACTTGGTTAACAATCTGGGTACGATTGCAAAGTCTGGAACGAAGGCTTTCATGGAGGCTTTGCAGGCGGGTGCCGACATCAGCATGATTGGTCAGTTCGGTGTAGGTTTCTACTCCTGCTACTTGGTCGCAGACCGTGTTACTGTTCACTCAAAACACAATGACGACGAGCAATACATGTGGGAGTCTGCAGCTGGTGGTTCATTCACTGTTCGGCCAGATCATGGTGAGCCTTTGGGTCGCGGTACAAAGATAGTCTTGTACATCAAAGAAGACCTGACAGAGTACTTAGAAGAACATAAAATCAAGGAAATCGTTAAGAAACACTCTCAGTTCATTGGTTACCCAATCAAACTAGTTGTGGAGAAGGAACGTGAAAAGGAATTATCGGATGATGAAGCCGAAGAGGAAAAGAAAGAAGAGACTGAAGATGACAAGCCCAAGGTTGAGGATGTAGGGGAGGATGAAGATGAAGACAAGAAAGATAAGAAAAAGAAGAAGACTATCAAAGAAAAGTACACAGAAGACGAAGAACTGAACAAAACTAAACCGATCTGGACTCGCAATGCTGATGACATCACACATGAAGAGTACGGAGACTTCTACAAATCGCTCACTAACGACTGGGAGGACCATTTGGCGGTAAAACACTTTTCTGTTGAAGGCCAGCTGGAGTTCCGCGCACTACTTTTCGTACCTCGTCGCGCGCCCTTCGATCTCTTCGAAAACAAGAAACGCAAGAACAACATTAAACTGTACGTCCGCAGGGTGTTTATCATGGACAACTGTGAAGACTTGATCCCCGAGTACCTCAACTTCATCAAGGGCGTGGTCGACAGTGAGGATTTGCCCCTCAACATTTCACGTGAAATGCTCCAACAAAACAAAATCCTTAAGGTAATTAGAAAGAACTTGGTTAAGAAATGCTTAGAACTCTTCGAGGAGTTGGCTGAGGACAAGGAGAACTATAAGAAATTCTACGAACAGTTCAGCAAGAATCTGAAGCTGGGTATCCACGAAGATTCCCAAAACAGATCTAAATTGGCAGACTTGCTTCGTTACCACACATCTGCCTCCGGCGATGAAGCGTGCTCTCTGAAAGAGTATGTATCACGCATGAAGGAAAACCAGAAACACATCTACTACATTACTGGCGAGAACAGAGATCAGGTAGCCAACTCCTCATTTGTGGAGAGGGTGAAGAAGCGTGGCTATGAAGTTGTTTACATGACTGAGCCGATCGATGAGTATGTAGTACAACAGCTCCGAGAATTCGACGGGAAGACTTTAGTGTCTGTCACAAAGGAAGGTCTGGAACTTCCCGAGGATGAGGAGGAAAAGAAGAAGAGGGAGGAGGACAAAGTCAAATTTGAAGGTCTCTGCAAAGTAATGAAGAACATCCTTGAAAACAAAGTTGAGAAGGTTGTTGTCTCCAACAGGCTTGTAGAGTCGCCCTGCTGCATTGTCACAGCGCAGTATGGTTGGTCAGCCAACATGGAACGTATCATGAAGGCCCAAGCTCTACGTGACACATCCACCATGGGTTACATGGCAGCAAAGAAACACCTCGAAATAAACCCTGACCATTCCATTATTGAAACTCTCCGACAGAAAGCGGAGGCCGACAAAAATGACAAAGCTGTCAAAGACCTTGTCATCCTGCTCTACGAGACTGCTCTTCTGTCATCTGGCTTCACCTTGGACGAGCCTCAGGTCCACGCTTCACGTATCTACCGTATGATCAAGCTTGGTCTTGGCATTGATGAAGACGAACCTATTCAAGTGGAAGAGACTGGTGCTGGTGAAGTTCCACCATTAGAGGGTGATGCTGATGATGCGTCCCGCATGGAGGAAGTAGATTAAATCTCTGTTAATTCATTATACCGCCTAATTTAGCCATGTTATAATGGTTTTGTGATCGTGTAATTGCAGTTTATTTTGTGCACTGGTGTACAGCCAAAGACTGATTTAGTTCAAAACAAATTCCATTTATTAATTGAAATTAATAAATAATAATTTAAATGTTACTTTGTGTTTTCTTTCTTTATGCCTTATTGTAAATTTAGTTAAAGATAGATCTTTCGATTGTTTGCAAATCCTTACAATTAATGCAATAAATAATATGTAACCAATAAACTTGTAGATTACCTAAATTTGCTGTTTATTTTAGTCCCTGAGATAAATTGTAATAAAACAATATCATACCGTAAAATGGGGTGAATAGAAAGGATTTCAACTTTTGAATCGAAATTTCAGTATGTTTTTAGCAAATTCCGAAGGTAGCAGTCATCATGTCTTGTGAGTTAAAGTGTCATAAACTGTTTTCAATGAAAGATTAACTTAATTTTCTCGTCATTTATTTAATAAATTACAATATCTGCGCGTTTTCTATTTACCCGCGATATGGGTGAATGGAGTCGAAAAGGGGGTCAATAGAAAAAAATGCTAGGGTTGTCAAAATTTATTTATGTATGTACCTAGAACATATACCTATAAATTATATATTGTATTGATAGAATCAGGCGTTACTTTGCGGAAATCCATTATCCGCTAAGCTTAGCGGTCAGCCGCCGTAGAGTCTATATTACCTGAGGATGCCTCGTGTAGAGGCGAAACACGTGTCGTATTATCGTCGATGGTGTGTCTTGCCTGGAATAGTGGTGTTGAGAGTAGTGGTGCTTGGTCTAGTGGTGACGGAGTTAGTGTATGCAATTGAGAGAGGGCGGGAGGTGCGCTTCAATCCAGGTAAGACACATCATTTTATATGTTTAGCGGAAAGTTGCAAAGAAATTTATATTTTTATTTTTTATTATATATTGTAGTACCATTAACTTTAAAAAAATAGAACAGGGATAGTAAATTATATTTTTATACAAACAATTAGGGCCAATCACCCACACAATTTTTTTTTTAATAAACATAACAGTGAATTTTACCAAAAAATTATGTTTAGTACGTCAGCTAGATTATCAAAACATATTGTAACAACGTGTTTTTATTTTGTCACTTAAATAAAAAATGAGGATGATACAACGCCTTTAAACTTCGGATGATGTCACAAGATAGTACAACAAAATCCCCACTCCAGAGCGCTTTAATGCGCTTTACGAATGTCAAGTTTTATTAATTTAAGGAAGCAAAAGATACGTGGCTAACG
Organism: Parnassius mnemosyne; assembly: GCA_963668995.1. NCBI lineage: Eukaryota > Metazoa > Arthropoda > Insecta > Lepidoptera > Papilionidae > Parnassius > Parnassius mnemosyne. The sequence goes on from CAVLGL010000092.1 coordinate 27,591,058, forward strand.
TTTTTTGATGATCTAACTGACGGGACTAAATATAAAGAACTTATAAAGTGAAAAATTCTTTCTATATACGTACTTGTGTAATGCAAAAGAATCTAAATAAAATCAACTAAAAACAAAACCTATGTGATTTAACATAATAATCATAAAATAAAGTTAATATTTTTATTAATCATATTACGTACGTAAGTAATTATTATAATATTATTTGGAGCATTCCGAATTTATATTTAAATATTATCATCTAGTAAGTCTCTTAGTATAGCCTCATCGTCTTTTTTTGTACTTTTGATCATACGTAATATTCTTGCGAGTTTCTAAAAAGTTTTTATTTTCTATTATCTTTATTTTTTCTCTTTTCATCTTCGGTAAAGTTTCAGTTATAACTTCTGCCACAGAATATTCTTCTTCGTTATTTCCTAACGAACAGTTTGATTCACCAGCATGATCAGACTGACTGACGTTGTTTAGACCGGTTTCTGTATTTTCAGCTTCTGCTGTAGAGTTTATTATTATTATATCACTTAGTGGACAGTTTTCAATAGTTAGTTCTCCTCCACATTCCAAGTCATTTTCAAAATATACAGGCATATCTAAAACACTGTCATTGAGGTCTATAATATCATTTCGTTTGTCTGTAAATGCATTGCCTGTGCCCATATTTTCCTCCATCAACATGCTTGCCTTCCTTTTTGTCTTTTTACCGATCCCTTTTCCTTTAATACTTTTGTTTAAGTTTGTTGTTTCTTTAGGCAATAGATTTTCTTTTTCCACTGAATTATCTGGCTTTTTTATTTTTCTTTGTGGTTTTGATGTACTCGGACCCGGTGTTACTTCGCGAGTCAACATAATCCTCAGTAGATTCGCTAACACTCTTTCCTGCCACCACGTCGAGTTTTCGCTTTCTTTTTAATTCTTTTACGCCCATAGTACCATATCGCATGTCATTTAGTAAAGTTAGTACAGACTCATCCACTGCTTCCCTATGTCTACTGCTATTGTTCGATTGTGTTGGTATTCGAGATAGCACTTGTGTAGGGTCTAAAGGATAGATACCAGTTTTTTTAAAACCAGCTTTTAAATTAGACTCAGCATTTTCTTGTATTGCCTCCATTAATTTCTTCAGTAATTTAGGGAAGCAACCTTTTGGCACACTTGTCTCATTGCTGCCATCTGTCTTTTTCCACTTAAGAAGTATTTGCCGCCAAGCTGCCTTCATGGGCCTAAAAAAGGCTACATCGAGAGGTTGAGTTATGTGTGTTGAATTACTTGGTAAAAATACAAAATCAATTTGCTGTTCTTTGCAAAGTTTTATCATATCGACCGACAAGTGTGAAGATAAATTATCACCTATTAGCAGCTTTTTTCCCGGCTTATCAGCAAAGAAGGGTATGACGATGGATTGCACCCAATCTTCAAAAATTGTACCATCGAACCATCCTGATGCCGAACGATTATACCTTGCACCTTTAGGCCCGTGAGAAATCCATGTATTATATAAATTTTGTGCTTTGTATACCACGTATGGTGGTAAAATCTGGCCCTCTGCTGACCCAGCTATCATTAAGGAAACACTGGCCTTTGTGTGGTTCATGACACGTTCTGGATACTTAGTGCCGCGTTTCATAATAATTTTTCTGCGCCCTGGATCGTCAACGAGATTTGTCTCGTCATAATTGACGATATTTGCCGCTGGAACATCGGCCAAAGATATTTGTAGTTCTTCAAAATATTTTGTTATGGTTTCTGCTGACACGGCAGCTCGAGATCTCTTAATATTTTGGCATATTCGTTGAGAAATTTTATCTTTATGTCTATTTAAAAAACATTGGATGAAATCAGGCCCAGGGAAATTATTTTTGAATCGCTTATGAGTAATCCCAAGCTTATCCAGATACATTTTAACAATATATCTTAAGTCTAGTGAGTCCAGTGGATAGCCCCATTCTGCGCAAACGTTTATGTATTTGATGATATATTCTTCAGTTGTCAACGAAAGTGCCCTTTGCCCACCTTGCGATTTTACTAGTCCTTTGCTGTGGCGATACAAAACTGATGGGTGTATATTGTGTTTGATAGCTACAGTTTTTATCGAATCATTACCCATTAAATAATCTTCTACCGCTTGCTTAAGAACATTTTCGTCATACCTTTTATAGCGCTTGCCTCCAGGTTCAGGTTTATAAATGCGCGGCATTGTCCAAAATAATCTGAACAAACAAAATAAACATTTATTTTCAATACGAATGAAAATATAAACATTAACTAACTATTTCATAAAACTACAGTCACTAGGTACCTACAATCTTCCATAAGTACAAAAAAGTATCAGGTATAATTTTGTGTAGCAGCCCTAGCAATGACAATTCTAATCACCCCAGTCGTATTGCTACTCACCCCTCGTGCACTTCTATTCAGACTTTACGCGCTTCTATTTACCCCATACCTCGATTCTATCCACCCCTCAGGCGTCTTCTATTCACCCCAAACTTATTCAATTTATAGGTAGCATAACTTTTGGACTTATTTAGAACAGAAATCATGCTCAATTTGACTTACCTTTGAGTTTTCTTAATAGTTAAGTAACTAACACTTTGCATAAATTCGTATTGATGTCTGAATTCAATCGTAGTAACGAACAGAAATAAAAGTTTTACGCTTCTCAAATTCACAACCGTTACTTGATCACTTTGAGACATTATTTTTCGCATTTATGAACAACTTCACTATCATGACGATGTTGCCATAACACAATCAATGTTGCCGTATATAAAAAAAATCAAATGTAGCTAATTTCATTGAGCACTGTGAGAGCAATAATGCAACGAACTAAGTTTCGCTTTTTGTTCTATTCCCCCCTTAAATTCTATTCACCCCATTTTACGGTAGTACATTACCTATGTAAGTACTGGTATATAATACCAGTTGTAGTATATTCATAGCTGCCTTTTCTACTTTTACCTTGATAGCCTCTTATTACCTAGTTGATGCTAAGCACTAAAGTATTGTAGGTAGGTATGCATCATATTATGGAAATGTATTACCTTTAGTAGGCAGGTTGGTAAATGGAATCCTTTATTTGCATTTCACAACTTTATTTTTCAATATTTTTAGAATATAGAGTAAAAAAAGTATTATAATGAAGAAAAATACCAAGGTAAAATAAATGGAACTATATTATCAAAAACTAATATTTACAGCAGGATTTTAGCATTGGTAAATATTTTTTCTGTGATATTGGGTATTTCTTTGCATTTCGAATATTGCATCCAAGTGTACCACCAATTCTTGGAAAGTGCTCATAGCCTAACGACCTTAGGGAGTTGAGGAACACTTGTTTTTTGTTTGCAGTACTTGCTCTAAGAAGCCAGCACTAGTACACTACACCCTTTTTTTAGTTGCTCTATTGCACAATGCACAGTACTAAAGCTAATCCACTTCTAAGCTGGAATAGACTTTTTTATTATATCACAAATGCATGATTTTTATGTAGAACTCTGAAAGTGATGACAACTAGGCTAGGTGAAATAAATGAAAAACAATCCATAAGTACTATTTGTTTGTACTACACCACATATTAGGTCTACATCCCTCAGGCATTTGATATACTTTTGAACAATGTACCTATGGGCATGTTATTTCATTTTATTTTACTTTGTCAAATTACCTATCCACCTTTGTTTCAGCTCTAAATAAAAAGTTTCAGTTCTGTGGATAAGAGGATTATCTTATTTTCTCTAAGCTACAAATATCCTGTTAGCCATAACTTTTTTATTATCAGCTGATCCACTGCTACGCTGGCCTTTCGTTAAATAGTCTTTTTTATTATATAACAAATGCATGATTTTTATGTAGAACTCTGGAAGTGATGACAACTAGGCTAGGTGAAATAAATGAAAAACAATCCATAAGTACTATTTGTTTGTACTACACCACATATTAGGTCTACATCCCTATCCTGTTAGCCATAATTTTTTTTAATTAAAAATAAAAATGTTACCACTACAATAGGTATTTCTCCTGTATCGTGGAGGCGGTTTACAAACATAAATTGCAAGAGGACAAACATCCAGAGCTATATGGCCGGCCCACTGCCACTTCAGCTTACTAATCCGTTGGGCTATGTCGGTTACTCTGGTTCTACTGCAGATATCCTCATTCCTAAGTTTATCACGCAGAGAAACTCCGAGCATAGCCCTTTCCATAGCTCGCTGAGCGACCTTGAGCTTCCTCATCCGGCCAGCAGTGAAGGACCACGTCTCAGTACCATAGGTCATCACTGGCAACACGCACTGTTTGTCTTGTTTTCAAGTTTTGAGGTATGAGAAGATGTGCCGTAATTTCCCGAACGCTGCCCAACCGAGTTGAATCCGTCGATTGACCCCGGCCATACAAATACTTGTTCTGTGCGGGATTCAAACCCATGGCCCCCAGCGCAACAACTCATTGCTAAGCCACAGAGCTGTCAAATGTTTGTTACATTTGAATGTGCCTACCCTTCCTCATAGTTACCCTATTTTTTTTAAGATACTTAGAAACACCTTATAATTGAAACTGATAAGGCGTTTCTAACAGTTCTACGTGAATGGTAGTAGCAAATTACTGCTCAGACAGGTAATTGTTTCTTCATCATACTCCATATTCTTCTTCCTGACTGCCTTGTTGGTATAGTATTCGTAAATGCGATTGCTGATCATAAGGTCCCAGGTAGGCCAAAAGCAGTTATAGTTTTTTTTTAAGTAGCAGCCTGAAGTCGGGTAGTTGGCGATGTTTCACACCCTGTGCCACGGAAAACATTTATAGCCATTGGTTGTGGCAGTCCTAACCCGATCTATCTCAGGACGTGTTAGACTAACACCCCATTGGACTATAAAAGTAAGGGTATAGAGTGCACCTATGCTTGCACATACATTTAGGCACTATAATGCTGTGCAGGTGGCTAGTTTCTGTTGAGACTGGCCGCCGTAACCAAAATTCGGTCTGGTAGATATTCTTTTCTCTAGCAACGTACTCTTGTCTAATAAATTGCTTGAAAAAGTCAGAAGCTCACGCACCTCTGCCATCTTTTGACAGGCAACAATTTCTGATATTTTAGCCGTCTCCCCATCCATCCGTTACAGCCTATAAAAGGTCCACTGCTGAACATAGGCCTTTCGCATAGATTGCCTCATAGCAAGAACTTTGCCATAGTGACCACGCTTGGCAAGCGGGTTGGCACCCACAGTTTTTAAATATTTCGAGTTGTTATCAGGAAGATCCTGCTGCCCATCTTGTTTTAGTTAACCTGCGTCACCTCTTACGAAATCCACGGGACGATGGACCAAGTCTCTATTTTCCTTTAATTCTTAAAAAACTAACATAACATTGAGATGTATACAACACAGATTTCGCTATACTTCACAAGAGAAGTTACTAAATGTATATCATACAGTTTTGTATGATTTAGGATAAGTGTCTCAATATTTTATACACAAAAAACAACAGAATATCTATATATATAATATACTTTTGTTGTCAAACTTTTCCAATAAAATAATTCGAAACCTCATAAACAATTCTTTCCCCGCCTAAAGGTACCTATTAGTGTTCTGTGATTCTTTTTACAAAGTACAATACAAACTGACAAATGTCAATGTCAATGTCATCTTCAAACTTGAACGTATCACGGTATCATAACCAAATAAGCGTTCTGTTTCACGCAGTAATTCTATAGAAAGTTGAAAGTAACAAAAAATATATAAAATCTACTTTGATTAACAATTATTTTTTCTCTTTTTTTGATCACTAACAGATGACACACAACACATAGATTAATTATAGCTCAACCTTGGACAAAGTATGATAGTTTGTCCATGAACTCAACTCTGCGAGGAGTGCTACAAGTTCATGTTCTTACAAGTAGCCACAACTTACTTTTAGAAGAAAATGATTCTTTATAAATAAATTACATTAGTTACAGTTTAATACAAATTATGACAATATATAGTTACATAATACCTACTATGTATTAATTTGAAAATAAAAACATCTTTTTTTAAAGTATAAGGGTAACAAACGAGCACACAGTCCACCTCGATTACGAATCAAAATGCAGATGCGTTGTCACCTGTGAGGACTAAGTGGGAATGCCTTGTTTCCAGTAAAATAGGTCTCCGGTGCTCTACACTCACCATACAAAACAGTAGCGTTGCGCTGCTATTCTGTGAGAGCATGGTCCTTACCCGGTCGAGCCGACCCATTCGTGCTATAACTATACTATACTATTAATATAGCTGCAGCATAGCTCTACCAAGTAAAAAAAAAATGTAATTACTACTAAAAGAGTTAAATAATAAATAATGATCGAATTGACGACGTCGATGCATAGTGTGGCTGGGCCGACGGCATAACTCGGTGGAAAAAACGAAACAGCAGCAGCATAATATCTGTAGGTATCTCGCCAACACAATACGCGTAAAGTTTAAAACTTTGATGTTGACTATTTAGTCCGAGTTTGGTGAGCAAATATGAAATGACAAAACTAAATTAATTAAATGTAGTAACAGCTTACAGATGTATTAATTTTTGCTATTATTATCGATTGAAGTAAAGACTAAGGAGGTTAGTAAAAAATTGGGACATTTGGCGTCCCGATCTAGGGTGAATCGGGACGTGTCACCAGACCACTGGAAAGCGGGACACCTTTCAACACTAATGTGTATAATCTATGCTAGTCATGCCTAGCATTTCGTATGAAGTACCCATTGGCCATTCTGTAATTTCCAGATGAGTTTATATTGCTCTTAAGTTCGATTATTGATTTGATTTTGTTAAGTTAATTTTGCTATTTGTTGAGATTCTTTATTTAAAATGGCAAAATGTACAAAAAAGTTGTAAGGGCTAGACAAGCGGGAGGCTAGTCATTCGCCTTCGAGATTACTTTAAGGCTTTAAGCGAGAACAACAAAATGGCGGAATAAATATAAAATTATTTAATTTATCTTTTCTTAATTTTACCACTTTCTCTATGTATTTATTTATTTATTTGTTTCTATAGCACATGAATCGTAAGCTACTTAATTTAAGTATACCTGTATATTACTGTATTGAACCACACATACCAAAAATAGAATTATCTTATTTATTTTTTGCGATTGTATTCGCTTGACAGTTTTTACGTCCGATTATGAGGCACATCTCTACTAATTATAAAAAATACCGCCTATAAGGTAATACGTAACTGCGCACGCAAGTGAAATAAATTCAACTTTTATAATTTTATTAATACAAAAACTGCATTAGATGAGATTTTTGAAGTTAATGTTAATTTAGTAAAAAAGGAAACAGATATCAGAATAGAGAAAATTAATGAAAAGAAATTCAGTTTTATTTTCTCATAGTTAAAAATTTCGTCGTATCTTGCAAACGTACGCAACGCTTTCTTGTGACCTGTCACCCGCACCAGGCTATAACGGAAAGGCTAAGATATTTAGCGAAGTGAATGAGCCTAACACGTATGTACTATAAAACTTTATTTTACGTACATCACACTAGTTTTTGTTTCACGTCAATACATGTACTAATACCGAAGTTATCTAAGCATGTAAGTTAGTTCAGGTAAGTTAATGATTAACTTGTTTGCTGCCATCGTCACCATTATTAATAAATATTGAGCTACATTAAAACCATTCAATTTAGGTGAATTGTCAGAGTGACCTTTTTTATATAGCCAACTTCCATATTAAATTGTTATAATTAACCCCCTACAACAGCTCTAACAAATTACATAGAATAAAATTGCGGAAAACAAGCGTGTTCAATCGTTGTGTACGTAGGTGAATGGCTGAGCACTGAGCAGTGAGAGACGCGAGAGATGACGTTCCAATACGACCGCGCGAAATTTCGGGAATTTGAAAAACCGCTCCAAACTTCTTGTAGTAATAACTTAGATTAGGCAGTAATATGCTTTATAAGTAGATATTTAAAGGAAAAAGGTAACAGCACGGCAAATATCTAAATAGAAGCTTGGATTTTCACAAGCTTACAGCTGTAGCATAAAATGATTAATTGAAGATGGATGATGAATGTATTGGAGTACGAAGGGAAAGATTGTTACAGCGGTTTTCACTTAGTGTAGTTATAAGCTAGCTTGCTTATTTATACCTTTAAGGGTTTTCACCATTCGACATGTCTTAGTCTAACTTGAAATGATCAGTATTACTCAGGAGTTTAAGAAAGTATTCATGTGATTGCTTGATCTCCGTAATAGGCGATTTCATAATAAGCGTGGGTCATGAGCTCATGAGTCATGATTCAGGTCTGTCTGGACGTTTCAACTTGAACGCAGAACAGAGAAGGTTCAGAATAAGAAATATATGCAAATGGTGAAGAAAACTTAATTAAAAAAAATCTCAAACATTTTGTCCTTTTTATCGTTAGTGATTCAGATACCATGTTGTACTTAGATGCTTTACTTTCCAAGTTGATCTAATTAGGTTTCATTCCTGAGAAAATTACTAGATAAGTCCAGGTATTGGTATTCTTTCACGAAGCAGCGGCGCTACGAATCGACATGATTTTATACAACCTGACAGTTTATGGGCCGGAGAGAAACAATGGATCGGCGCGTTATTCTGAACGAATCTGGATAAAATTAAGTGTGAAAATGTGTTAGGTTTTGTAATCACAGAATAGGTACTGTTTTGTCGAAAAATGCTACTACTGTTCCTAAAGGATAGACAGCATTTAGTATCACACTAAAATGGCAGAACGTATTTTGATGAAATTTGTTCAAAAATAAAACTATTTTTTTTGCCTTATTTTACCTAGGTACACCACTAGAAATTGTTGAATTCCATAGGTTTTTATTAATTATAGTATAAGTTAATTGAGCTGATAGATAAACAATATGACTGCTATTGCATGATTCTTTTATCTTGAACTATTTAGTGAAAATATTGCGAACAAATTAATTTTGACAATGTTTAAGCACCCGTGGTATAAAAACAAATGTAGGATTTAAAACATGAGTAACCAATTATTTTAAAATAATATTTATTATATAAAAATAATAAATATATATCATTGTATATAATGTAAATAGTGAATCATTTTCTATATATTTATACGTGAAGGAAAAACTCCTCCTACCTACCTACTCTTTTTAAGAATTGCGCGTACGGGGGAGTGTGAGATTTGGCAAAAAGGCGGAGACTACTTCCCACATAAAATTTAATCGCCTTTTACAGAAAGCTAAGACTTATATAATATAATATGAATTACACGGCACGGCAATCTAATATCCTATGCTGATGATACAGTTATATTAAATTCAGCTCTTACCTGGGAGAAGGTTTTTGATGCTGCGCAAGATGCCTTTGACGATGTTTCTAGACGGCTGGGTAATAATCTTTTGACACTTGATTCCAATAAATCAAAATAAATTCCTTTTTCTATAAGTAGCGGCATGAAAGTCTAGCCTTGACCGTGCTCATAAGTCGCGGTGATTGGCTCTCCAGCCGCATTCGTGCAATTCAACTCGTGCACGCCTCCTCCACGTTTCATTCAGCGCTAGACTTACGTGCCGCGACTTGTATCAGGAAATCGAAAGGACTCTCTGTGTGAGCGCGGTTCTCCCCAGTTGAGCCGAACCATTCATGCTACAATCATAACAAAGCTGCAGCGTGGCTCTACCACGTAAAAGATTAGAGAATTATAATCCAATACAGTGACAATTTGACTAATTCAAAATATTTCTGTCTTTTTGCAGACAAATTTAATCACAGCCTTCGATCAATTCCCGGTAAGAAGTTACAGCTGTTATTTGAGATCTGTCAAATGTGTTGCGTTCTTCAGTTACTTTCACAATATTCTCTGGCACTCCATGTGGAATATCACGGCAAGGGGCAGGAAGGGATTCTTCAGTTACTATCACAGTGTTTTCTGGCACTCTATGTGGGATGTCATGACTAGAGCCAGGAAGAGATTCTTCAACTATGGCACTTCATGTATATGACTTTCCTATTCCATAATGAGATCAATCTCTATTACATTTTACACAGCTAAGTCGTCTTAAAAATATCTTAAGTCCAGTTTTCTTTTGCTATCATGTAGTACTACAATTACTTGGTGAATCAAGTATTCTAGGCAAGTAATTTTCTAATACAGATGAAGATGAGTCTCAGTAAGATGACGAAATACAGCTTCAGACAGAACGAGATCGTCTGCTTAAGACCGGAAGAGAATGTATGCTTGAAACATTAGGAGAATTCATAATTGAAACTGGATCATTTTCAATGTCATTTGAAGGCGATGAATTATCACGCAAACTGGATAAAAATCTTACCCTGCATTTTTTATTTTTTCTAAAATTTATTTGTCTGTTTCGCCATTCTTTTCTCTTTTTTTTGTTTTCTTTCTGACATTTGATCAATAGGTATGATTTTCTTTTAGATTTCTATAATGTTCTCTTTCCGTATATGTAGACTGTTCGTACAACTGTGGATTGTACTTTATTTTTTTCGATGTCACCTCTTGCCTTCTTTTTCCTTGCGATTGATCTTTTTTTTTTATTGAAGAGGGGGCAAACGAGCATGCGGCTCACCTGATGGTAAGTGACTACCGCCGCCCGTGAACACCTACAACACCAGAAGAATTGCTAAGAAGATGCGTTGCCGGCCTTTTAGAAAGGTGTAAGCTCTTTTCTTGAAGGTTCCTAAGTCGTATCGGTCCGGAAAATTAGCTGGTGGTAATTGATTCCACAAGGAAGTTGTGCGTGGGAGAAAACTTCTTCTAAATCGCATAGTGGTGGACCGCCAATCATCCAGATGGTATGGATGGTAACGCGAGTTTTGTCGCGATGTGCGATGGTGAAATTGAGCGGCTGGAATTAGTCCGAACAATTCCTCAGATCACTCCCCGTGATAGATGCGATAAAATACGCAAAGAGATGCAACATCTCTACGCAGTGCCAGTATATCGAGCCGATCAGAAAGAATTCGGTCGTCGACGATTCGAACCGCTCTGCGCTGGATGCGGTCAAGTGGAAGGAACTGGCACTGGGGAGCCCCAGCCCAGAGATGGGCTGTGGGGCCGAACTTGCGCTTTGTAAAGTTGCAAGCGATGTGCCAGCATGAAATACTGTCTCGCTCTGCTGAACACGTCAAGCTTTTTAAGAGGCCAATTTGGCCTTCCCTTCCAAGTGACCACCAAACTGCACACTATTCGATATGTCGACACCAAGGATTCCGATACTAGCTGAGACAGCAAGGGGAGTGCCTTGAAACTGAGGAGATACGACAAAGGGGTTCTTTTTAGCGGTAAACACGCAAACATGTGTCTTCTGGGGACTGAACTGGACTAGATTTAGTCGCCCCCAATCCGAGACTTTGTTAAGCAAAGACTCGACTTCAGACACAAGTTTGTCCCGGTACTCCGCGACGTTTTCCCGAGAAATATTGGCACGGCCGGTATATAAGGCGTTACCAGTACTGTCGTCCGCATAGCAATGAATGCTACCAGTTAGCAACATATCATTGATATGCAGGAGAAACAGCGTTGGTGATAGCACGCAGCCTTGTGGAACACCAGCGTTGATAGGCTTGAAATCAGAGCATGCACCGTCTACTACGACCTTGATGCTTCGATCAGCAAGGAAACTCGTCGAGTCGTCCTCTCTGTGCAGAGATGGAAGAGATGGCTGACAGAAGTTCCCTTGGACAGCCTTGGCGAGAGACCAGAATGCACGGGTTCCCGAAGGAAGGCGAACTAGCTTCTCGCCAACTCTGCCGATGTGCTCAGACCTTGCCTTGGCAATGACGCTTTTGAAGGACCTGGAGGCGGAATTATACTTCTTTTTAAGGGCGCTGGTGTTTACATCCTGAGACGTTGATGCGTCAGCCCAGGCCCGGTAGCACTCCTGCTTATAGCGTGATGCTATTTTACAGGAGCGACCAAACCATGGCTAGGATCTGCCTCTGATGGGCACCACAGAGGATGGAATAAAAAGTTCCATACCCTGAAGTACCACATCAGCAACAGAATCAGCAACAACGCTGGTATCTTCCGGCGAGAAGCAAACCCGCCCCCAAGGGTAGGATGCAAAAAAGACCGCATCCCGTCCCAATCGGCTGACCTAGTGCCAGACACGGCGGCAAGCTGCAGATCGCAACTGCGATTGGTCTAACAGAAGGTCTAACAGGGAAGGTACATGGTCTTCTACATCTGGGATCCGCGTATCATATGATCTCTTCCTGATTTTTGGTACTACATATAATTACGCTGGATCAAGAAATATAGATATGTCGGAGCGTCTATAAAATACCCCGTTGGATCGAGGTAGAAATGAGGGTATATCGAGAAACCCCCACATGTTTGTGCAGTATAAAGTTCACTGTAGGTGCCGTGCGCGAGAGATTCCGCTCAAGTCATTTTACGAGTGTAGTCATTCTATTAGTGCTAAGTTAGTGTCGTGTTTCTGTTTGCTCTTGTAATTCTCCTAGTGCAGGCGAGGAGGATTGGTGTTGCTGAGAGGCTGCCCTGTGTTACATTGAGATAAGTAGTGTTGCTGTTGGTTTACATATTTTGGTGTTATCATGTAATTACGTACCTCACGTTATACTCGTGTGTGATTGTGGCGGAGACGTGTTACGGTGGTCGAACTATAATTGCTCTATACTTAATGAATAGTGCGTTTACGCTGTCATACTACTGATAATGATTAACTGCGTAAGCAAGAGAGCAAGTTGAACATCCGCTCTCACACTTTTACTATTTTTAACAATTAACGGTATCCTCATGTATTTCCGAGATCAAAATTGAATCCTCTGTTGAATTCTCCGACAGATATAATACCTAGTCAGGTCATAAGTATTGTCACACAGTAAAAACTTCTTTTAGAATACTGGCCACAAAAAAGTTTATTGAATTCGAATTTCGAATTGTTCATGAAAATAAAACTGTAAACTTTTTAGAATTTTACTCATTTTTAAATATGGAGTGGACGCTTAAAGAAGACCGTGTTGCAGTTATTGCGTTGCATCGTTTCGGTTACGCGCCAATTCAAATTTTTGACATACTGAAAAATTTGAATATAACCAAAAGATTCCTTTATCGTACCATCAAACGATACAATGAAGACTCTAGTGTAGATGACAGGTCAAGAAGTGGTCGCCCTCGGTCTGTTAGGACTCCAGCAGTGATAAAAGCTGTGAAGGCGCGAATTCAAAGAAATCCCAAACGTAAGCAGAAACTGTTGGCCCTTCAGATGGGGTTAAGCAGAACCACGGTGAAAAGGATGTTAAATGAAGACTTAGGGCTTCGGGCATATCGAAGAAAAACAGGACATCGTTTGAATGCTCGTCTAATGGACCTGAGACTGAAGAGATGCCGCGCTTTGTTGAAGCGGTACGCGGGAAAAAAATATCGAGAAATTCTTTTTTCGGATGAAAAAATTTTTACCGTAGAAGAGAGCTACAACAAATTAAAATGATAAGGTATACGCACACAGTAGTGAAGAAGCGAGCAACCGTATTCCGCGTGTCCAACGAGGTCATTTTCCATCCTCGCTCATGGTATGGTTGGGAGTTTCTAATTGGGGCTTAACAGAGGTACATTTTTGTGAGAAAGGTGTAAAAACGAATGCAGTTGTGTATCAAAATACAGTTCTGACGAACCTTGTGGAACCTGTTTCTCATACCATGTTCAATAACAGGCACTGGGTATTCCAACAAGATTCGGCGCCAGCTCATAAGACTGGCTGGCCGCGCGTGAAATCGACTTCATCCGGCACGAAGACTGGCCCTGCTCCAGTCTAGATTTGAATCCGTTAGATCACCGTGTAGTGGCGGTTAAGAATATCCACTACCCCATATCCTCCCGTGGGTGTCGTAAAAGGCGACAAAGGGAAACAAGCAGGAGATGGGCAGCAGCATCTTCCTGATAACAGCCAAAATAACAATAAAAAACTGCGGTTGCCAACCCGCTCGCCAAGCGTGGCAACTATGGCAATATACCCCAATGAGCAATGACAATAATAAACGGCCCCCAGTCCCCGGCGGCCCCGCTATTCCTGGCTACGGTGGCGACCATGGTAACGGCAGGGCAGGGGGTGCTAAGAATCTCCGGTGGAGGTTCGGTTGCCACCTACGACGACTCGACCTGGCAACATACAACGCACGCACCCTGAGGACTGACGAGAAGATTGTAGAGCTGGAAGAAGAGATAGACAAGTTACGCTGGCATATTATAGGATTATCCGAAGTCCGAAGAGAGGGGGAGGACACGGTAATCCTCGAATCCGGCAACTTGCTCTATTACCGGGAGGGCGACCATCTGTCCCAAGGAGGTGTCGGATTTATCGTCCACAAGTCTCTCGTTAACAACGTTGTAAAGATTGAGAGTGTGTCGACGAGGGTTGTGTACCTTATACTCAGAATCACCAAACGGTATTCGCTGAAGGTCATACAGGTTTACGCACCAACCTCGGCACACCCCGATCAGGAGGTGGAGGAAATGTATGAGGATATCTATAGAGCCATGCATTCCTCCAAAACCCAATATACGGTGTTAATGGGAGACTTCAATGCAAAACTAGGCACAAGAGAGAACGGTGAGCTGAAAGTAGGGAAATTTGGAATAGGGCAACGGAACCCAAGGGGCCAGCAGTTGGCTGACTTCATGGAGAAAGAGGGACTCTTTATGATGAACTCTTTCTTCCAGAAGCGGCCCCACAGGAAGTGGACCTGGTCGAGCCCCGACGGTTCGACAAAAAATGAGATTGACTTCATTATGACGACCAGACGACAACTGTTCAGTGATGTCTCCGTGATCGCGAGGGTGAAAACTGGTAGCGATCACCGAATGGTTAGAGGCACACTGAACCTAAACGTTAAGTTGGAGAGGTCTCGTCTAATGAAGTCAACGCTCCGTCCCCCTCGTGCTCTAATCCAAAGTCCCGAAACCTTTCAGCTCGAGTTACAAAACCGTTTTCAGTGCCTAGAAGACTGCAATGAAGTGGACGATTTGAATGACAAGCTCGTGGAAACTGTCCATGCGGTCGGAGCTAAGTTCTGCAAGACCCGCCGCAGAAGAACACAAAAACTCTCCGATCACACTCTTAATCTCATGGCTGTTAGACGGGAGATGAAGCTACATTCTTCAACAGATTTGACAGCATACAGGCAACTGAACAGACAGATCTCCAAATGCATGCGGCGTGACTTACGCAACTTCAATACAGCTCGTATTGAAGAAGCGATCGAGCGGAACCAAGGCTCCAAAGTCTTTGCCAGAGATCTGTCTGCCAGAAAGCGCCAACTGTCAAAGCTGAAGACAGAATGTGGCAGCATCGTTTCCGGGGCACCTGAGATTTTGAGTGAGATTGAGAGGTTCTATGGGCAGCTGTACACGTCATCGTTGGAGCCGCACGCAAGTGTGAGTAACGATCCAAGAGCGAGTCTTATCCGACATTATTCCGATGATATCCCGGACGTCAGTCTGAGCGAGATTAGAATGGCTCTCCAGCACCTTAAAAACGGCAAGGCTCCAGGCGAGGATGGAATTACAGCGGAGCTTCTGAAAGCGGGTGGAAAACCGGTACTTGAAGTCCTTCAGAAGCTCTTTAATTCCGTCCTCCATGGTGGCATTACACCGGAGGCGTGGAGCAGAAGTGCGGTGGTCTTGTTCTTCAAGAAAGGCGACAACGCTCTCTTGAAGAACTACAGACCGATTTCCCTTCTGAGCCGCGTCTACGTGCTGTTTTCGAGAGTCATTACGAATCGTCTCGCGCGCAGACTTGACGACTTCCAGCCTCCCGAACAAGCCGGTTTCCGAAAAGGCTTTAGCACCATAGACCACATACATACCCTTCGGCAAATTGTACAGAAGTCCGAGGAGTACAATTTGCCACTATGTCTGGCGTATGTGGACTATGAGAAAGCCTTTGATTCCGTCGAAATTTGGGCGGTGCTGCAGTCCCTTCAGCGATGCCAAGTTGACTGTCGGTATATCGAAGTGTTGAAGTGCTTGTACAGTACGGCTACGATGGCTATCCGAGTACAGAACCAGAGTACGAAACCTATCCAATTGCAGAGAGGTGTAAGACAGGTTGACGTCATATCCCCGAAACTCTTTACCGCTGCATTGGAAGATGTTTTCAAGCTTCTGGACAGGAAAGGATACGGTATCAACATCAATGGCGAGTACATCACTCACCTTCGATTTGCCGACGATATAGTCCTTATGGCAGAATCGCTGGAGGACCTAAGCACTATGCTCAATGACCTCAATAGTGTTTCCCAACGGATAGGTCTAAAGATGAACATGGACAAAACAAAGATCATGTTTAATGTCCATGTCACACCTATGCCGGTAGTTGTTGGGAACACTAAGCTCGAAGTTGTTGACGAGTATGTTTACCTGGGACAAATAGTCCGACTAGGTAAGTCCAACTTCGACCGAGAGGTCAATCGACGGATTCAACTCGGTTGGGCAGCGTTCGGGAAATTACGGCACATCTTCTCGTCAGGTATACCTCAAAACTTGAAAACGAGACTGTACACCCAGTGCGTGTTGCCAGTGATGACATACGGAACTGAGACGTGGTCCTTCACTGCTGGCCGGATGAGGAAGCTCAAGGTCGCTCAGCGAGCTATGGAGAGGGCTATGCTCGGAGTTTCACTGCGTGATAAACTCAGAAATGAGGATATCCGCAGTAGAACTAGAGTGATCGACATAGCCCAACGGATTAGTAAGCTGAAGTGGCAATGGGCCGGCCATATAGCTCGAAGAACCAACAACCGATGGGGAAGAAAGGTTCTCGAGTGGCAGCCTCGTACCGGCAGGCGAAGTGTAGGGCGTCCCCCCACTAGATGGAGTGACGACCTGGTAAGATATGCAGGAAGTCGATGGATGCAGGTGGCTCAGGACCGTGCTTTGTGGCATTCTTTGGGGGAGGCCTATGTTCAGCAGTGGACTTGTGAAGGGCTGTAATGATGATGATGATGAGATTACAAGCAATGGCAACATTTGGAGGAAAAGGCGTGCTCAAAGCCTCATCCCAATTTGGAGTCACTCAAGACATCCTTGATTAAGGCAGCCGTCGATATTGACATGGACTTCGTTCGTGCTGCGATAGACGACTGGCCGCGCAGATTGAAGGCCTGTATTCAAAATCACGGAGGTCATTTTGAATAAACTTTAGTGTCATAAGAATCTATGTTTTGTTAAGTTCATTTTGGTATATAAATGGTTACATAATGAATAAACTTGTTTCAATTATTTTATATTAAACATGTGACACAATTTATGACCTGACTAGGTATATACTATATCTATATCTCTTGATCCAGATATATTACTAGAGCGATCACAGTATTGTCACATCCATGGACATTAAGTCACATCCGTGAATAACCATAATCTACGTGGGTTACATCCTTGGAAGTGAGATTTTAAACTTAGATACTGTTTTTTCGTAAACTCAAATGCTGATTACTAAAACTTACAAAATAGCAAGATAACGGCTACAGTGGCCCATTATTTTAAGATATCCGATAGACCTTAATTAAATTAATACTTTGTGATAAGTAATCCACAAAAGTGACCGAAATAGCATGGTAATTTAAAAAAAAATCTTACCTTATAGGTCTTTACCCCAAAATTATCATCCCAGCAATGACCATAGATAAATATATATGTAGCAAGCTAGCAATGACAAACTGTCAAAAATATTTAAGATAGCATTGTATTTGTTGTCTGTATTCGTTCAGGAACTCTGTTTACTCATTTATTGGATTGCGGCTGCGTTCAGTAAGTTTATCCATGGAGGTGATAATGTGTTTTTTAGAAAGCTTTTTCCATGTTTTATCGTATAAAATATGAATTAATGAATTTATTATTGATATATATATATACAAATATACATATATATATATATATATATATATATATATATATATATATATATATATATATATATATATATATATATATAAGTTGGACCAAAATGCACACAGAATGCAAAATTTCATTGAAATCAGTTCAGTAGTTTAGGAGTCCATCGCGGACAAACAACGTGACACGTAATTTTTATATATATATATATATATATATATATATATATATATAAAATAATTGTATAGACGTTGAATTATTCTTTTATATATTATTGTTAAACTAGATTATATGTTAGATTGCCCTTGCATTACATATATATATATATATATATATATATATATATATATCTTTATATATAAAAATTACGTGTCAATTGTTTGTCCGCGATGGACTCCTCCTTTATATAAAACAATAATTCAACTTCTATACAATTATTTTCTACACAATTCTTAATGTATGCAGTAAGATATTAAGAAATTCATTTTATTGTTATGAATGTAACACAAAACTTATGAACTATTTTGAAATACCCATTTTCTACAGAATAATTATGTTACCGTGTCAGATGATTTGAATTATCATACTGCCTTATATAGACCGCTCTCATTGGTATACCATTTAAACACCTTATATTATAAAAATCGTATGAAATCCATTTTACTAAATCGTTGTCATCCAACTCCAAACAATTGTTGCTCTTATAACCACTCTTACGAGTACAAACACGTTTTAAATACCCTTTTTATTACAATTTTGACAAAAATTACTGGCATATCGACATTTTTATCTTTAGTATGGTTCTTATATCCACAAACCAAGCAAAATATGTGTTTTTCTGTAAACTGTTGACGAACAGAATTTTCTTGTACTCTTTATAATATGGCTAGTTTATTAACTCTAAAAGTCCACTGCTCAACATGGCCTGACCCCGTAAAGGAAGCCATGCACAGATTAGTGATCGATGTCCTATAGCTTTATTATTTTTATTATATACCTTAAACGCGGCCACCTTTGAAATCTCATAAGATGAGATCATTTAGGCATTTCCCATAGTCGAGTGTCACACCCTCTAGACTTCACATTTCGACTTTAGATAGATTTATACAACACTACATTGACGCCGCAACGACAATTTTCTTTCTGATGCTGAATGACTACGTCTTCGACGACGAAGGACGTTAAGTATTTAAAAAATGAAATATGTCGAATTTATCTGAAGCCCCGCAAACCTATAATGATGCAACGTGATGTGAGGCATTGACAATAAGCTGGCTAACTGCACTAGTACCTACTTCGTATGTTGTGGCCCACCATAGACTGCAGCCCGTAGATCGTAGACCGTAGCCCATCAGTTCAAACATATATCATAGATGGTTTGTGTCGTACAATAATAATAAGCAAATATTTTATCCTTCATGGTATCACAACAAATGTTAAAATTAAAAAATTTTACAACCGACGTCAATGTAAATAAAATGAGAACATCGTCAATATAGTCGAAGTCAATTAAATACGCATTTTAAGGATAACTCAAAAACTACTAGTCAGATCTTGTGTTAGGTACCTCATAACTTTTTAGTCGGTGAATCGCTTACATTTATTCTTTTTAGGGTTCCGTGCCTCAAAAGGAAAAACGGAACCCTTATAGGATCACTTTGTTGTCCGTCTGTCTGTCTGTCTGTCTGTCTGTCAAGATCCTTTTTTCAGGAACGCGTGGAGGTATCAAGCTGAAATTCATATGAAATACTCAAGTCTACTGTCCCTTGGAGCTGTGAAAAAATCAAACTTCTGAGCCAACGCAATCAAAAGATACAGCCATTTATGCCGCAAATTTTCGACATTCGCAAGGGAATCAAAACCTACAGGGTACTTCCCGTGAACTCAGAATCTTAAAATTTGGTACGAAACAACGTATTATAGCACAGATAAAGGAAAAATTGCGAAAAGCATAAATTTTTAGTTACATCATATAATAAAAATATTTTTAAATACCTACGAATTTGTTCGGAACTCTCGGTGCGCGACTCCAACTCGCACTTTGCCGGTTTTTTTTTTAAATTGAAAACTGGTGGTTTCGTATGTGGTCTCATATAAATTTCATTAAGGTTTGACAATTAGTTTTTGAGTTATTCTTAATAATTTATATTGAAGTCGGTTATACAATTTTTTTTTTAATTTTACCTCTTGTGTTATTATATAATTTTGGGTTGTTATCAGGTAAACTGCTGCCCAAATCCTGCTGCACTTTCCCTCTGTCGCCTCTTATGACACCCACAGGATGATATGTACGAGTACACTAAGGCTCAATTTACATTGCCGCGGAACGGAATGGAAACGAATTTTTGCAACGAAATTGTACATAGTAAAATAAATTTTATGTTAATAATTGTGGAACGTGCAAACTAGATATGAGCCAAAAGAGAAGTCGCGCGTCTTCCGTGGAATTCTCGCGCATTCTCGAGAATTCCCGTAGCTACTGTCGGCGCGGTCTGTGAAATCCGCGGGAAGTTGCGCGAAGGGTGATGTTTTCATTAGGGTGAGTGGGGGGGAAGATCGAACGGTTTTTTGATGAGATGAGCAGTGTTGTGTTTGACGTCTTGTAGAACAGTACATATTAACTAAAATTATATCTATAGTGAATAAAATACAAAGATCATATTTTTATATCATATCGATAAATCCCTGTTATATTTATTCGAAAGCAAAAAAAAAAATAATTAATTACAATATTTTTATCGAAAGAAAACAACAGGGGGAAAGATGAAAGGGTAGTGAGGAAAGATCGAAGTAGTTTCTAAAATCGTTCAAATTAATGTCAGACGATATTGACGGTCAGTAGGCTACAATTTTAACTGTCCTGACAGACAGACAGACAGACAGACAGACTGAAGAGAGATAACATAACTTATTTGTTTTTTATATTTCAATCTTGTCCCGCCGGGGAAAGATTGAACTAGAGGTTCCCAAACTTTCCACTTTACTTGGATAAGATTATACAGAAAATGAAAGATATCAATCATATAAATTTTTTATTGTTAATGCCAAGATAATTTTAAACACAATTACGTACATGTACCTTTTACCATTTTCGTCAACAAAATATGTAGCACAAAACGTAAAAAATTAAATATTTCAAATTTACACAGCTAACCAATTAATAAGATCTTAAAAAAATGCCACAACTAAAAACATAGAAAAACTTCTAAAAAATTTTAATCTAAACATTAATAAAAAAAATTGGTAGTAGATCCACGTCTACAGTTCACTGTAACACATAAATGAGCACGGTCGACCGGTGCGATACTACCCTCTCACAGAAAATCAGCGTGAAGTGATTAGTTTCTTAGTGGCTACCATGTTTCGTCTGTTAAGTGAGAGCTCCGGATGCCCGTTCCTTTTCCCCTGTTCTTAAGGCCACCCGAATGTTGATGTTTGCTAGATAAACCGATGTGACGTTGCATTGTTCTAGGAGCTGTGATGTTGCATTTACTAACGAGTGTCTGGTGGTCTTTCCCCTTTCTTTAAGCTCCTACTCCCATTCCTACGAATCCTGTTCCTATACCTTATGAGAAGGCAACGCACAAGTAACACTCCTGTTGTTTCTTGTGTCTATGGGCAGCGATGAAATCACTTAGCCATCAGGTAAAATTTAGCAATCAGTAAATTAAAATAAATACCTTTAGATAATATTTGCTGAAATTGTGCCGCTGACAATTTATAAAATGGCTGTAACAAAACAAAACATTTTTTCAGGTACAGTTTGAGAACATGAGACCATTTGTATGACTTTTGAAAACGGGGGCAAGATAGAAACTTTTATATGTTTATCTTACCCCGTCAAATATTGGCGGGTAAAGACGGAATGTTACAATAAATCCTAAAATCCAAAAGTAGCGATATTTAGACATAGCAACATAACTATCAATTAAAAATAATAAATACATATTATATACAATACAAATAAAAAACTCGTACCTACCTCGTAAATCAAGTTACACGACACGGGGTAAGATTAAAACACCCGACTTGCTCGCGTAAAATTCACAGCGTAAATATTCCCTTATAACACACAACCGATCCCTCAAAACGACAAGTGCCGACTTTGGTGTGGTACATAACAAAATGGCGGTCTTATGAATGTTGTCTACATTGGATAAATTACACAAGATCTGTCTTTACTGATGCCTTTTTGTGTTAACCCGTTTTTCATCTTCCCCCCCACTCACCCTACTTCCATAAATCATGAACCCAAATATTTCATTTCCTTTTTCTGATATTCTTCCCTTTTTCATCATTTTCTTATTCAACCTCACAAATAAGCAATATGAAAATAATATCCGATACAACCATTCTTGTCAAAAAAACATATACTAAAATAACTGAACGGTGAATACAAGTTGAAGGCGCAGTCGAGCATTCCCGCGAATTCGCGCGTCTTCCCGCGCGACGAGCCGAAATTGACGCTTCCGTTCCATTCCATTCCGCCGCAATGTAAATTGAGTCTTATAGACCATTTAACGCAACCACTACAATTAAAGGCTAATACAATTACAATATAATTTGCAACAAATAACTTTTCATCCTTAAAATTCCATCTTTCATTATTGATAAGAGCGCGAGATGACTTATTAATAATCTAAGTTTTTATCTAGAAATATTCCGACATTTTTGATCATTACATGTTTACATCGGCGTAGAAATAATATATAATTATTATAAAATTATTATTACTTACCTAATTTACCATGTAGTGGCGGTGTAGGAACAAAATCCACTACCCTATATCATTATGTAGGAGATGTCGCAAGAAGCAACAGAAGGAAGCTGAATCAGGAGAAGGGCAGCAGCATCCTTCTGATAACAGCTAAATAGAAATATCGCGCCCATGAAGAAACTTTAAGAGGCTGTAACTACAGAAATCGTAATAATAACGTTAATGGATTTTTTTTTGGAAAAAAAAACGTTACCCACACTAGGATTTCCTCCTGTATCGTGGAGACAGTTTACAAACACAAATTGCAAAAGGACAAACATCCAGACCCGGAACATTATTTGTAGGCCATACAAATATTTGTTCCGTGTGAGATTAGAACCCGCGGCCCCCAGTGCAGTAAGACGCCCATTACACGCCTAGGCAAGCGCCAATCAGTTCGATCAATCATGACTGAGGTTTGAATGATGGAATAATTTGGACATTACACGCTCATGCTGACTGATCGTCAGTCAAACCCAAATTTTCGGGGTGAAAGGACGTACCTATAAACTAAGTTCATTTTCGATTCACCATTTAATTATAATTTTATATCTTGAAAAGAAAAAGAAAAAAACGAATAGGAAAAATTGTAATATTTAATATCATTTTACCCATTTTAATTTAACGCGCGCAAATGTTAGACCTCTTGGAGTGCATAATCGATACGCGGCTTTATTTGAAACGCATTTATGGACGAAAAATAAGCTTAACTTTTACATTTATTCGTATAGGGTGGATGCCCCTATTACCAGCCTTTTAGTGACAATTTCAATTTCATTTTGTGTACCTAATGCCAGCATAGCAAAGGGCTATGCCTTTTGAGTTTTTGGTAGGTACCTATTGTAGGTAAATTTTAGGGGCATTGAAATAAATTCATAACAACTTTTAATTTTAAATCATGCATGTCACAAGTATGGAATATGTATTAAGATAGACGACAACAATTATTTTATTTTAATGTTTTACTTCTTACCTTACTGTGGTTTAGCTTTAAGCAGTTACATTTTATCTTTTAACACTAAACAATTAATTAACATAATATTATAATAAAAATTATGTATTATAGTACACCGATTTATTATAATTTAATCATCCAAGTTTTTGAATCTTTATCATCATTTCAGCCCTTCACAAGTCGACTACAGAACATCATCCTCCATAGACTGCCGCAAAGCATGGTCCTGAACCACTTTCCTTTTTATCACTTTTTCATTTATGTTCTTAAGTTATAATAAAATTAGTATTACTAAGTTGTAGTTAATTACATTTATTGTTTGTTTTTGTCTTTCCCAAAAAATAATTAAATATTGTATGGTGTTCTTAACATATACCAAATGTCTGAAAAGCAAGTACGTATCATTTGTTAAACTTTTAAATCAAACACCAATTTTAAAATATAGAAGAATTGACCATAACTTACTTAACTATAAAATAAGTTATGTTTTTTTTATATAGGATAGGGTGACAAACGAGCACACAGTCCACCTGATGGTAAGTGGCTACTATGACCCATAGACATCTACATCTATCCTCAATATAGACTCAAGATGCAGATGCGTTGTCACCCGTGAGGACTAAGATGAAATGCCTCTTTGCCAGTAAAAAGGGTCTCCGGTTCTTTACACTCACCATACGAAACACAGCAGCGTTAAGCTGCTATTCTACGTTGGTTTTCTGTGTGAGTTCAAATTAATGGTATTTATTCTAGTTTATGACAGCCCTGATTTACATTACGTGGTTGAAATAAGGTACTTCTTATTATTTACGTCAAACCAAATAACAGTCGGGCGACTGACGTTATGCACTCCATAAATTTCGTATAAATTACAGCCCCATTAATTTCCACTAAAAGAAAATAAAAAACTTATAAATTTAAACAAAAACAGCTGCATTACTATGTCTATAGTCACATTCATACAAATCAAAAAGCCTAAAGATGAGCTAATGTAAAATTGCTTATGTTATTTTGAGCGGGTTCAACCAACTTAGAGGCCCCGTGACATTGGTGTGGGAGCCGCAATGTCGAGAGAGATGGGCTCTCTTACGCCACGCCACTAACGTACATATAAGGTGTGCTGTCCTCTACATTTGTAGTCAGCATTAACTTACATCGACTATTATCAAAGGAAAATATTATATATGATACTTCCAGCAACAGATATTTATTTTTGTTAGTGCGATTTTGTAAAAAATAGTACTTACTACCACCATTGTACCGGAAAGGAGGCATTCTATCGTGGTCCTCACGGGTGACGACGTATCTGAATTTTGATTGAGGATAAATGTAGATGTGGATGTAGTCTATGCGTAACAGGTAGCAACCACTTACCATCAGTCCTGAGCCACCTGCATCCATCGACTTCCTGCATGTCTTACCAGGTCGTCACTCCATCTCGTGGGGGGACGCCCTACACTTCGCCTACCGGTACGAGGCTGCCATTCGAGAACCTTTCTTCCCCATCGGTTGTCGGTTCTTCGAGCTATATGGCCGGCCCACTGCCACTTCAGCTTACTAATCCGTTGGGCTATGTCGGTTATTCTGGTTCTACTGCGGATATCCTCATTCCTAAGTTTATCACGCAGAGAAACTCCGAGCATAGCCCTCTCCATAGCTCGCTGAGCGACCTTGAGCTTCCTCATACGGCCAGCAGTGAAGGACCACGTCTCAGTTCCATAAGTCATCACTGGCAACACGCACTGGTTGTACAATTTCGTTTTAAGGTTTTGAGGTATGTCTGACGAGAAGATGTGTCGTAGCTTCCCGAACGCTGCCCAGCCGAGTTGAATCCGTCGATTGACCTCTCGGTCGAAGTTGGACTTACCTAGTCGGACTATTTGTCCAAGGTAAACATACTCGTCAACAACTTCGAGCTTAGTGCTCCCAACAACTACCGGCATAGGTGTGACATGGACATTAAACATGATCTTTGTTTTGTCCATGTTCATCTTAAGACCTATCTGTTGGGAAACACTATTGAGGTCATTGACCATAGTGTTTAGGCCCTCCAGCGATTCTGCCATAAGGACTATATCGTCGGCAAATCGAAGGTGAGTGATGTACTCGCCATTGATGTTGATACCGTATCCTCTCCAGTCCCGAAGCTTGAAAATGTCTTCCAATGCAGCGGTGAAGAGTTTCGGGGATATGACGTCACCCTGTCTTACACCTCTCTGCAATTGGGTAGGTTTCGTACTCTGGTTCTGTACTCGAATAGCCATCGTAGCCCTACTGTACAAGTACTTCAACACTTCGATATACCGACAGTCAACTTGGCACCGCTGAAGGGACTGCAGCACCGCCCAAATTTCGACGGAATCAAAGGCTTTCTCATAGTCCACATACGCCAGACATATCCTATCACTAATCACTCCTATCCTATAAAAATATGTATATCAGATACTTGCGACCCGTCATCGTTTTGCGTAGGCAGTATCTATAACCATTTGACGGCTCCGTGGCGCAGTGGCTTAGCAATGAGTTAGACGCCCATTACACGGTAGGTCTTGCTGTCAGTTTTACAACAATCACGGTTGTGATTGTTGTAAATTTGAAATATACTTTCTTCTAATTACGAAGAATTTTTAGCCGATCATAGTTGTAGTTAAGACTACTAGAAATCTTATTTACGAAGTAAAAAGGCGGAAAGGCTGGAATTAGGGGCGTGGCTGATATTAGGGTCATCCAACCAACCCGGGGTTTTTTGTGTCCCACAACTCGGGGAGAGACTGAAAATTTAAAATAAAATCTTTTTCTGGCTGAAACACATTTGGTGGGAGTGGCGACGGGCTGCGCGAGCGCGTAGAACCAGCCTCTTCAAAATATTCTGCGTCCGCCTCCATTGCTGTCTAAGCGTTGACTGACGCGTGATTGACGAAATGCCATTACACGTTCAATCAAAATTCATGACTGATAGTTGATTGACGTAAAAATCAAAATATCAAGATATTTGTCAATCAATTTCATGCAACCGTCAATCACCGCATTACACGATAGGTTATTCGTCAATCACAACCGTGATTGTTGTAAAACTGACAGCAAAACCTACCGTGTAATGGGCGTCTAACTCATTGCTAAGCCACTGCGCCACGGAGCCGTCAAATGGTTATAGATACTGCCTACGCAAAACGAAACGGTCACAAGTATCTGATATACATATTTTTATAGGATAGGAGTGACAAGGAGCACACAGTCCACCCGATGGTAAGTAGTTGCTGTGGTCCATAGAAATATAAAATTTATTTGCGTTTTGTTGTCAGCCGTGACTAAGATAGAATGCTTCTTTTTCAGTAATAATTTAATATTAAAAATTTTGTACAGCCGACTATTATTTACGTTATTAAGAATAACTCAAAAACTATTGGTCTTACATTGATCAAATTAATATGGGACCACACGAGAAGTACCAGCTTTCAAATAAAAAAAGAATCACCAAAATCGGTTCACCCAGTAAAAAGTTATAAGGTAACACACATATAAAAAAAAACATACAGTGGAATTGAGTACCGTCTCCTTTTTGGAAGTCGGCAGAAAAGGGTCTCCGGTTCTCTACACTCACCATACGAAAGCAGCACAGCAGTCTTAGATTATTTACTCTCAGCAGTATTATGCTTGTATTTAACACTGCTATTTTGTGAAAGCGTGCATTTGTGCTACAACTATACAAATAATATAGCTGCAGCGTGGTTCTGCCACTTAAAATGTATTTCCATTTTAATTAAATACGTAAATAACAACAATGGAAAATCATAAATATTCTTAATCGAAAATAAATAAATACGAAATGATTAATCGCACTTCAAACATGTTATTCTAGTAAATTCTGTGCGCTATTTTTAGACTCCGCACCTGACCTAGTTGCTTGAAGTTAGCTGGATCAATACAACAACGCGCAACGCTTCGAAGCGCCTCCGCCAACGCACCGCCCTTCGCCGTGCCTGCAAAGTTCTAGTGCATTCTGGCACTTTCCATGTTGATGTATTATAGCGTTGAATATAAAACATCCTTTATATTTTATACTTACATGTATATTAAAGATCTATATGAATGCATTTTTATAATTATGCATTTTTGACTTTAAAATTACAATAGTTTTTTGCCATTGATTTATATGTTACACTCTTGTATAACTCAATGTTTTTTGCCTTCCACAGTAAAGTGCCTGTGGCGGCGCTGTCGTCGCGCCACAAGCGAAACACATCGATGCCTAATTCGCACTAACAAAGTTCCGAAGTTAAAGCAGCATAATATATAGAATAGTTCCGAACTACCAACCGGAGCGTTGGCCGCTCCCGGGCAGCACACCTTGCCCGGCGGGAGATCTCCCCTTTTCCTTCCACCGGCCACAGTGGTGACCCCGACGTGATATCAACACGCAACCAACAACCTTCGGAAACTAAAACTTCAAAACCTTCGTCATCATCCTCAAGTACCCCATTCATTGGCTCCCGAGCAGATATTGTCTGCAGTCTTAACATTCTGCAAGCCATCTAGCTTTACAAAGGTTCATCGCAGCACTAGAATAACAATGCTTCCTGTTCCTTCAAGCTACTCTCTGCGCTACAGTGTTCGGCACGGCTCTGAGCCTTACTGCTCGCCTCTGCTTCACGGCACTCTCGCAGATTACTTGCCTTCTTCTCGACTCACAGCAGACTACAAGGCAATTCCGCCGGCAGATAGCACAGGAACAAGACGCGCACGCTACTCACCTCAGTTAACTTATCTTGTACGCGAAGTTAATTTCACTCTTGTAAAATTGTTGCCAGTAAAAATTATTTTTACATCGAATAATATTACTTCATTCGGAGTCACATAATTCTTTATCCTATCCTATATTAGTATTCTGTTATTTAAATATAAACGTACGAATACTTGAATACTACGATTGGGTTTGGTGGCAAGGTGTTAACATATACAACTCTCGCCGAACCACCATACTGGTAACCCATATTGGTGACCCCGACGTGATTATTACGGCATGCATTACACACCGGCACATTGTTCGCACCGGCGTCACTTGCCCTTACGCACACAGCATGCATTCCCTGGCACTTGCAAATTCGTCAACATCTAGACTGCACTATCGACCTCCAGTCTGAGCAGGGTGGTGATATGGCGGCGCTGTCATCGCGCCACAAGCGAAACACATCGAAGCCTAAATCGCACTAACAAAGTTCCGAAGTTAAAACAGCATATATAGAATAGCTCCGAACTACCAATCGGAGCGTTGGCCGTTCCCCGGGCAGCACACCTTGCCCGGCGTGAGATCTCCCCTTTTCCTCGAGGCATATTTAGCTCAGTGTTAAAAAGCATAGCTTGCTTATAAATACTCTAACCTATAATCTCTCTCATCTGTACTACTACGGACATGCCGAAAATGTCAATATCGTTTTCTTCTTTTTCATTTACACTAATGTTGACTTGTTTCATCTCTGTCACAACAGATGCCATCTGTGATAATTTACTCTTCTTTGATCGTACTATGCGGGGATTTCGCGACGGTAGTTCATTTTTCCGGCTGTGAATTTTCATTTTACGGCGGCGATAGTTAATTTTCTGTAGGTACCAAAGTTGGTTCAACCGGCTCTGCGTTCGACTGCTGATCGTCATCAGCATTTTCATTAGTGTAGTTATCCTGTTAGGAAAAAAATTGTATTCAATAAAGTTTAATTTTTTAGGTGTGCAGCACAGAATAAGAATGGAAAACAATTGAAGCAGGGTTCAAAATAAAATGGAATTTCCCTTTATGTTATCGCGCCATTGATGGAAAACATATTGAATTAAAAGCGCCAATGAATAGTGGCAGTGAGTTTTTTAATTACAAGAAAACAAACAGCATAGTACAGTTGGCCATTGCTGACGACAATTACTGTTTTTCATACATTGATGTAGGTGCGAATAGTTGTACGTTCGATGGCGGTGGAAGCCATGGAAAATGGAACGGTCCTCCTTCACCACGACAATCCCTCGTCGTACACCGCCAAGCAAACAATCGATTATTTGGCGACGTCAGACGTGGAATTACTGGGTCACCCGCCCTATAGCCCCGACCGAGCTTGCGATTTTTATTTATTTCCGAAAATAAAAGAAAAACTTCGAGGAAAATCTTTTTTGGGCGACTGTGCAAAGTGCTTTCTCAGTGGTTCCATCCGATGCAGCGATGTATTGATGTAAATGGACACTATTTTGAAAAGATATAATAAAACTAATAACTTGCTAGTTTGTTCAGTTTTTTTTTCTATGAATTTTCAGTGTTACCCTCGTAATGCCTGTTTTAACCACCATGCTTGTTAAATAATATTATTGATAGGCTTATATTATATATTCAACATCTAGTCGTTTTTTTAAATTAATTTCCATGGAAACTTTACATAACGATAAACATTAGACCTATCACGTTTTACTATGTTTATCGTAATTTCGTATAATTTTATTTATATTTTCTATTTTTTTTAAAGTTACCTCCATGTCATAAATTATTTTCCATTTTATTAATAATTATGATTTTTTTATAGAAGAGGGGGCAAACGAGCATGCGACTCACCTGATGGTAAGTGACTACCGCCGCCCATGAACAACCGCAACACCAGGGGAATTGCAGATGCGTTGCCGGCTTTTTAGAAAGGTGTAGGTGGTAGGTGCTCTTTTCTTGAAGGTTCCTAAGTCGTATCGGTCCGGAATATTAGCTGGTGGTAATTGATTCCACAAGGAAGTTGTGCGAGGGAGAAAACTTCTTCTGAATCGCACAGTGATGGACCGCCAATCATCCAGATGGTATGGATGGTAACGCGAGTTTTGTCGCGATGTGCGATGGTGAAATTGAGCGGCTGGAATTAGTCCGAACAATTCCTCAGAGCACTCCCCGTGATAGATGCGATAAAATACGCAAAGAGATGCAACATCTCTACGCAGTGCCAGTGTATCGAGCCGATCAGAAAGAACTCGGTCGTCGACGATTCGAACCGCTCTGCGCTGGATGCGATCAAGTGGAAGGAGCTGGCACTGGGGTGCTCCGGCCCAGAGATGAGAACAGTATTTCATGTGAGGCCGAACTTGCGCTTTGTAAAGTTGCAAGCGATGTGCCGGCATGAAATACTGTCTCGCTCTGCTGAGCACGCCAAGCTTTTTAGAGGCCAATTTGGCCTTCCCTTTCAAGTGACCACGAAACTGCACACTATTCGATATGTCGACGCCAAGGATTTCGATACTAGCTGAGGCAGCAAGGGGAGTGCCTTGAAACTGAGGAGATACGACAAAGGGGTTCTTTTTAGCGGTAAACACGCAAACTTGTGTCTTCTGGGGATTGAACTGGACTAGATTTAGTCGGCCCCAATCCGAGACTTTGTTAAGTAAAGACTCGACTTCAGACACAAGTTTGTCCCGGTACTCAGCGACGTTTTCCCGAGAAATATTGGCACAGCCGGTATATAAGGCATCACCAGTGCTGTCGTCTGCATAGAAATGAATGCTACCAGTTAGCAACATATCATTGATATGCAGGAGAAACAGCATTCGTGATAGCACGCAGCCTTGTGGAACACCAGCGTTGATAGGCTTGAAATCAGAGCATGCACCGTCTACTACGACCTTGATGCTCCGATCAGCAAGGAAACTGGTGATCCATTTGCACAATTTCTCGGGAAGCCCATAGGAAGGAAGCTTCGAAAGAAGCGCTTTGTGCCAGACCCGATCGAAGGCCTTCGCTATGTCCAAACTAACGGCCAATGCCTCCCCCTTTGACTCTACTGCCTCCGCCCATCTATGAGTCAGATAGAGTAGAAGATCACCAGCTGATCGACCTCGACGAAAACCGTACTGGCGGTCACTAATCAGCTGGTGATCCTCAAGGTACCTCATGAGCTGGCAGTTTATAATGGATTCCATTATTTTAGAGAACAAGGAGGTGATGGCAATAGGCCTGTAGTTGGACGGGTCTGAGCGGTCACCTTTTTTAGGGATCGGGTGGACCAAAGCTGTCTTCCATGAATTCGGGACTACGCCTTGGGAGTAGGAGTACCGGAAAAGACGCGTTAAAACCAGTGCCAACTCCGGAGCACACATCTTCAGCACAATGGGAGGGACTCCATCGGGCCCACTCGACTTGCTGACGTCCAGGGATAAGAGTGCTTTGCGAACCGAGCGCTGTGTAAACCGCACATCCGGCATGGAGCACTCGCATCGCGGGATGGTCGGCGGTATGTTCCCCCCGTCATCTAGAGTCGAGTTGGACGCAAAAAGAGAGCTCAACAGATCGGCTTTCTCCCTTGCGGCATGGGCCAGTGAGTCGTCCTCTCTGTGCAGAGATGGAAGAGATGGCTGACAGAAGTTCCCTTGGACAGCCTTGGCGAGAGACCAGAATGCACGGGTTCTCGAAGGAAGGCGAACTAGCTTCTCGCCAATTCTGCCGATGTGCTCAGACCTTGCCTTGGCAATGACGCTTTTGAAGGACCTGGAGGGGGATGATTTATAAATAATAGTAATTATTTATTTATAATTAATTAATTCACAGACAGTCATTCGTTAGCTAAATCTTTATAAATAAAAATTACGTGCCACATTGTTTGTACGCGATGAACTTCTAAACTACAGAACTTTTTGAAATTTAAAAATAGAAAAAAAATAGAAATTTTTGAAACTGTGTGCAGTTTGGTCCAACTTGAGAGATAGGATAGGT
Source organism: Parnassius mnemosyne (assembly GCA_963668995.1). Lineage (NCBI taxonomy): Eukaryota > Metazoa > Arthropoda > Insecta > Lepidoptera > Papilionidae > Parnassius > Parnassius mnemosyne. Next base: position 27,623,352 of record CAVLGL010000092.1, read on the forward strand.
TTTATCCCGATAAGTGACCCTCAATATTTTTTTTTATTGCGAATTTAAGAATTTTTTATAGGAAGGGTCTTCGGAAAGGGCAGTACAACGTCTGCCTGGCGAGCTAGTAGATATATAAGTACCTAATCATTGCCAAATGATTTCGAGCTGCAAGAGTGTTGTAGTGGCAGCAAGAGTGGTCTTCACCGGATAAGGGGAAGGCTCGCCGCTATCACAGAATACCAGTATGAAATAGCAGTATATTGCTGTCGTGTTTCGTATGGTGAGTGTAGAAAACCGAAAACACTTTTTAATTTGTAATGAGGCATGACATTTAGTTCTTGACAATGACAACGCTTTTGCATTTTGATCCTTAATCGATAATGGATAATGGATGTAGGTATCCATGGGCTACAGCATCTACTCTCCAATACGTGAAATGTGCTCTTAAAAAAACTTTTGAAACTTTTTATCATATTATGACTGATTGACTTCGGATCTAGTGGTAATTCATCATCATCATTATCATTAGTCCTTTACAAATCCACTGCTACTTAACACAGGCCTAATGCTAATTAGTCATCATCACCATCATCATTACAGCCCTTCACATGTCCACTTTAGCAGTAGGCCTCCCCCGAGGAACGCCACAAGGCACGGTTCCGAGCCACCTGCATCCATTGACCTCCTGCATGTCTTACCAGGTCGTCACTCCATTTAGTGGGCGGACGCCCTACACTTCGCCTGCCGGTACGAGCACAGAATAAAGTACGAGGCTGCCACTCGAGAACCTTGCTTCCTCATCGGTCCTCGGTTCTTGCAGCTATATAAGTCTATCATACAGAAAAACCTCGAGTAAAGCCCTCTCCATAGATCGTTGGGAGACTTCCTCAAACGGCCAGCAGTGAAGGACCACGACTCAGATCCATAGGTCATCACTGGCAACACACACTGGTTGTACAGTCTCGTTTTTATCTAGTTTTGAGTTTTTGAGGTATGCCTGACAAGAAATGTGTCGTAATTTCCCGAACGTTGCGCAGCCGAGTTGAATCCGTGGATTGACCTTGAGTAAGTAATAATTAGTACTTAGCAATAATTAGAGGATTTGAAGAACTATCAACACCTAGTCAGTCGGGACCGGTATGTACTCGAACATTCTAGATGTTTCTACAGTAGAAGGTTCTGGGATTATCTGAGGTCCTATAAAAGGCCGTTATGGACCGCGACCCGAGTCCTGCGCCCCCTATAAAATATATAAACTATAAAATATAAACCCTTCGCCACACTATCGGTTCACTGTCTATTTGATTCGGGTTTAATAGAGTTAAACAGGAAAAAAATATAGAAAACAAGAGTTGCAATAGTTACATTTATATGTACTTATTGAAAATAGGTTAAATGAAATTCAAATAATGATAATAATCATATTTTTTAATAAAAGTATTTGAATAAAGTTATACGAGTTGAATACGAGTTATCTATACAAATAAATAAAATTGAAGTGTCTGTTTGTAATGTCAAAATAACAGCTTTTTACTAAATGCATATGAAAGTAAATACGGTACTTATAACTAAAATACAATTTTTTAAAATTTTGTCTGTCTGTCCGTCTGTCTGTCTGTCTGTCTGTTTGTTCCGGCTAATCTCCGAAACGGCTGGATCGATTTTGACGGGACTTTCACTGGCAGATAGCTGATGTCATAAGGAGATAACTTAGGCTACTTTTATTTTTGAAAAATAATTAGGGTTCCGCGCAAAAAAATAAAAACTCTAACACGCGAGCGAAGTCGCGGGGAACAGCTAGTTAGTATATAAAACAAAAACTTTAGTTTGTAACAAATTCTTTAAATTTAAAATTGGTCACACTTCATATCTATGTTTAGATAATATGAAGTTTTGATGATTGCAGCCACTGTTATTGGCAGTAATCGATTTCTTTCTTTTGACATCTGTGAATTTATGAGAGAAAAGACTCACTCGACATTAATTACTCACTCGTTATGACTTTTAGACCGCTTTATAAAACCAGGGTCTTAGTCCGAGCGCTTTAAAAACCAGGACGCTGTTTAAAAACCCCCGGATAGTTTTTAAGCAGCGTCCTGGGTGCATCATTATCCACTACAAAAACTAAGACATATTCTTGGAAAATAGGACGGTTGGCAACCCTAACTACATCTAACATAGTTATGTAAAAATAATGTGTTCGCGTTTATGAAATTGTTTCATCAGATTTTTTTTTTAACTTTGATTTGTTGACATAGTCTAAATTTAAATCATTACGTTTGTTGCATGGACGCGTCCATGGTTTGTTGACAAACGGAAAGTTCTCGACTCGTTCTGAATCGTCGAAATGCAACGTTACTGCGTCATTCTGTTGACGTTAAATTGAACAGTACCTACCTAACTAATAAAAAACAACGTCTACGCATTTTCTAGAGATTGCTTCCGCCCTTTTTCGATATCTTTTACGCCAATGAGACCAAAGTGTTTACGTTCTTTAAAATCGGGTAGGGATAATGTACCTACCTACCTACCTGTATGAACTGAACAAACGTTAGTCGATTGTCTTGTAATAATTGTTTTTAATGACGAGTTTCTTTGTTGTCTTACAAAGTGTATTTAGTCATTCATATGTTTACAGAAAAAAATGCGTGAGTGTGTAGTGTAGAACACTCGGTTGGAACAAAGTTCCTTGCGTAGTAGGTATATTAAGTATTATTGATAAACCTAGGTACCTATTATATTATTGATTAACAAATACAAATAAATGAATTACTAGCGTCTATTAAAATGAAGCGTCGTTTGAAATAAAATAATATTTCTTTCATGGCAAGATAACAAAAAGTGCGAGGGAGATGGATATTATTCCATCTCACTTCCTTATTTCGCCGCCAATGCCGTCTACACTATGACACAAGGGGTAGTGACGAAAAAATCTTACACTTTTTGTCGCCTAGCTCCCATCCGCCAAACCCGTACCGTCCGATAAGGAACTTCGTTCCAATAACTTTTTTTAAAGAATAAGGGTGACAAACGCGCACACAGTTCACCTGATGGTAAATGGATGCTGTGGCCCATATACATCTACATTTATCCTCGATAAAGAATTAAAATAATCGTGGTTCTTTACCGGTCGAGGCGACCCACTCCTGCTACAACAATTATATGATAGCTGTTTGTTACTACAATATAATTAAGTATAATAAGTATGTAATTTGGTTGAAATCACCACAAGAAAATATTCTAGATATTTCTGCCTTTTTAACATAATACTTATAATAAGTAAAAATAATAGATGTTAAGAAAGGATAAAATGGAATTCTAATTTTCTGGCCAACATTTATAATTAATAGGTAAAGCTACCGTAGGTACCTACTAAAAATAGAAGAAAATAATTTCCACATAATTTAATAGCTGCTGATATCAAGGATAAAACTCATCGACACACTTTGTCTTAGCAGTGACTTTAGAAGCTATTAAATGATGTGAAAAATATTTTATCAATTAAAGTTTTTGTATTTGGTACCTACCTATTTTTTTTTTTATAGGATAGGGGTGACAAACGAGCACACAGTCCACCTGATGATAAGTGGTTGCTGCGGCCCATAGACATCTACATCTATCCTCTGTTACAAATCAAAATGTAGATGCGTGGTCACCCGTGAGGACTAAGATGGAATGCCTCATTTCCAGTAAAAAGGGCCTCCGGCCACCTGCACTCACCAAGCGAAACGCAGAGGTAAACCTCTACTTCACGCTGATTTTCTGTGAGGTCGTGGTACTACCCCGGTTCGAGCCGGCCCATCCGTGCGACAGCAAAAGCTGCCGCGTGGCTCTACCACGATATTGCAGGATCGTCACGTCATTTTGTCTTCACCTTGGATAAAGTAAGCAAACTATAGTTATAAATACTTTAAGCTTTAAGGTTATACGATCTCAGGACCAACAAACGGATTACATTAATTAATGATCAAAGTATAAATCAATAACAATATTTAATTAAAAAAAAATTGAAGCAAAAATATTTAATATAAAATGATAAAATAAAATTGAGAACAGAATTTTTGTGACATAAAATTTTTCAACATAATCATAATAATGAAGAATTTTAAAACATTTTCAAACAAATGAAAGGCAAAATTTGTAGTTATTTATTCATTTCATTGAAACACAGGCTCATTGAACTCGAATTACATTCTCCGTTCCGTTCTACCTGTATTCATCGTACGGTTTATAGTAGTAAATAGTAAAATATCTATCTCTCTCTACCAGAGAGGGAGCGATGTAAACATTCGGAAGATTTCTAGAATATGGCCATACACAATCTTTATTTTGTCAATAAAGTATGAAAAATATTACATTTTATTATTTATATTTATTTTACAGATCATAATATATTATTTGTTGTCGATCTAATAGAATCAAACATAATACGTGTTGCACCTATCTAAGATATTCATATAATATATTAAAAAATAATTTTAAAAGACCGGCTATTGCATGTCTACAAAATATTGCCAATACATTTAAAAATATTCTGATTTTATTTTTACAATTGTTAAGCGAAAATATATGTTTAATTTTTGATTCATAGACTTCTGAAAAGATATTAATTGTTTGGAAATTTAGTGCATTATTAAAATATTAAAATTTATTGTTTAATTATATACAATATTAAAAACTATAATATTAAAAAAAACGAAAAGTAGAAATAAACAATTAAATAATAAAAAACTAAAACTATTATTAAAATGAAGGGAAATTTGTTCTTAAACAAGAAAAGAATGTTAACATTTAGCGATAAGCGATATTTGAAGGAAAACAACATTTTTCTTCAAATATCGCTTATCGCTAAATGTTAGTAATAAAAGAAAAGAAATTTTTATTTTGAACTGAACACTCATAAACATTTCCCAAAATTATGGAAAAATTCATTCCTGTTACATCCCTATTACATACGTCTTCACCTACTGGGCTCTCATTGGTTGCCTATGCATTTTTCCAGAATGTTCAATGAACACAGTTTGTTGATTGGTTTATTCTTGAATCAAGTCGACGTTTCCGGAATTTCATTCGTTTGTATAAAAGAGCAGCGGCCGATTCGGGAATTCAAAATAAATATAAAACGCGATAAAAGAAGACAAGAACTGTAAAGAGGAGTTTTCGGTGTTAACCGGAGTTACAACATTTACAAGCGATACTTAGATAGAAATAAATCTGTGTGATAAGCTATTCGAAGTCATTTTACGTTTACGTATTTATTAGTGGTCTGAAAAGAGAAAAAATGCCAGCAGTTGGAATTGATCTTGGAACAACTTATTCCTGCGTTGGAGTGTGGCAACATGGCAACGTGGAGATCATCGCGAACGACCAAGGCAACAGGACTACACCATCCTACGTAGCGTTCACCGACACGGAGCGACTCATCGGCGATGCGGCGAAGAACCAGGTGGCCCTCAACCCCAGCAACACAGTGTTTGACGCCAAAAGGTTAATTGGCCGCAAATTCGACGATCCGAAAATTCAGCAAGACATGAAACATTGGCCATTCAAAGTGGTCAATGACTGCGGAAAGCCAAAAATAGAGGTGGAGTTTAAAGGTGAGAGAAAGAGGTTCGCGCCGGAGGAGATCAGCAGCATGGTGCTGACAAAGATGAAGGAGACGGCGGAGACGTATCTCGGCACCACGGTGCGGGACGCCGTCATCACCGTGCCGGCGTATTTCAACGACTCGCAGCGTCAGGCCACGAAGGACGCGGGTGCCATCGCTGGGCTGAATGTGTTGCGCATCATCAACGAGCCCACGGCTGCTGCTCTGGCTTACGGCTTGGACAAGAACTTGAAAGGGGAGCGCAACGTGTTGATCTTCGATCTCGGCGGTGGTACTTTCGACGTGTCGATCCTGACTATCGACGAAGGCTCTTTGTTCGAAGTGAAGGCGACGGCCGGCGACACGCACCTGGGAGGCGAGGACTTCGACAACAGACTCGTGAACCATCTCGCGGACGAGTTCAAGCGCAAGTACAAGAAGGACCTGCGTTCGAACCCGCGCGCCATGCGTCGCCTCCGCACCGCCGCCGAGCGCGCCAAGCGCACGCTGTCGTCTAGCACCGAGGCCACCCTTGAGATCGACGCGCTCTATGAAGGCATCGACTACTACACGCGCGTCTCCCGCGCTCGCTTCGAGGAGCTCAACGCAGATTTGTTCAGGAACACCTTGGAGCCAGTGGAAAAGGCGCTTAAGGACGCAAAATTGGACAAGAGCCAGATCCATGATGTCGTGCTTGTAGGCGGTTCCACTCGTATTCCGAAAGTGCAAAGTTTGCTTCAGAACTTCTTTTGTGGAAAGCAATTGAACTTATCTATCAACCCAGACGAAGCAGTTGCGTATGGCGCCGCCGTGCAAGCCGCAATCCTCAGTGGAGATTCTCATTCAAAGATTCAGGATGTCTTGCTGGTGGACGTAGCTCCTTTGTCTCTCGGTATCGAGACGGCCGGAGGCGTAATGACTAAAATCATCGAGCGCAACTCGAAGATTCCTTGCAAACAGTCTCAAACCTTCACCACATATTCTGACAACCAGCCAGCAGTTACTATCCAAGTCTATGAAGGCGAGCGTGCGATGACCAAGGATAACAACCTGCTGGGCACGTTCGACTTGACCGGCATCCCGCCAGCACCACGCGGCATCCCCAAGATCGACGTCACTTTCGACATGGACGCTAACGGTATCCTGAACGTCTCGGCCAAAGAAAACAGCACGGGTCGATGCAAGAACATCGTGATCAAGAACGACAAGGGACGGTTGTCGCAGGCCGAAATCGACCGCATGTTGTCCGAAGCCGAGCGCTACAAAGAAGAGGACGAGAAGCAGCGGCAGAGGGTCGCCGCCCGCAACCAGTTGGAGACGTACGTGTTCAGCGTGAAGCAGGCGCTAGACGACGCGGGAGACAAGCTGAGCGAGTCTGACAAGAGCACGGCGCGCCGGGAGTGTGACGATGCACTCAAGTGGCTGGACAACAACACCCTCGCAGACCAGGAGGAGTACGAACACAGGCTGAAGGAGCTGCAGCGAGTGTGCTCGCCCATCATGAGCAAGATACACGGTGCGGGTGGTGGCATGCCGGGAGGTATGCCTGGTGGTATGCCAGGAGGTATGCCTGGCGCCCAGCGCGATGGTCCCACAGTGGAGGAAGTGGATTAAATCGAACAAATTAGTGATAATTTTTGTACAATGTAAATCTTTGTATGTGATTTAATTATATAAGGTCATTAACTGTTAAGACTGATAATTTAAATGCCTTATATTAAGACAGATTGATCATCTTCTGTTATTACAAATAAAAAAAAATTAACAATTTGTTTTTTTTTTATCTTCAGGGTGGTGTTAAAACAAAGTATATGCCGTACACGAATTTCTACGTTGTAGGTAGCACAGAATAAATAATAATACAAGAATGGTGTAGGCTTGTTTGCTTGTTCGCTTGTAAAAGCTACACACACTACACAGGGCAGTAGCGACCACGATACCAGTACCAGAGTCTATAACCGAGTAACTTTATGTACATTACAATATCGAGTGCCTAGGTCTAGGAAATATCTTTTATTATTTAGGAAACGATAATTATTTTACAGAAGCTGGGCTCTGAGTGGAACAGTACATCCGCTCAGTAATAAAATAAAAAAAAACCGACCCAAACAGTCAGGCCTCGCTTTGGTTGTTTCGATAGGGAAATGTGGCAATTTACAGCAGCCTTAGGGCATGTTTATATGACCCGCGCCGACCACGCATAGGACCTGCACACGCGTTGTGCCCGCCTTACACCCACGCTCACCACGCGCAGTTAGCGCATTCCTCGCGTCCGCTTATGCAATTATAAAAAAATATTATTTAATATTATTGTTACGGACGGCGAGGGGAGCCGCCGCCCCGTCGCGCCTTTACACCCCGTTGCGCCCCGCGCACCCCGCGCACCCCGCACGCCAGCAGATCACGCGATGTCGCCGACTAATCAGCGGGCGGCATCGCCTCACGACGCTACTCACATACTGAGACGCTCTCTTGCGAGATATAAGAAGGGCGTTTTGGTCTATGAGCTGTTCATTTCGGAAGCGACACTCGAAGACAACAGCAAGAGAAATCAATAGATACTCCATCGAAGATTGAAGAGTGAAGACTCCCCTCTGTATATATAGTTATATAGTTTATTAGTGCCGCTTTTGTAAATATTTGAAACAGTATAGTCGACAGTACCATCTTTCCTTTAAGAAGTCCCTAGCATAGTATACCTCATTAGTCAGTCAACCAGGTTTAATATATTAAATTCATACAGTCCACTATAGTCCCTAACATTCTTGGTCCTTCGCCACCGGATAAGAAGCCAGAAGCACTTCTGTACCTAATATTCTTGGTCCATCGCCGCCGGATAGAAGCCAGAAGAAAGAAGATAATCATAGAAGAAAGAAGATTATTACAGAAGATCTTCAAGGAAGAAAGAAGTTCGTTGACGAAGAGAAGGTCGTCGGTACTAATTTCTTCCCCGTTTCTTATTACGTCATATACGTCTATTGTCTGTTTCCAGATAATTTCTTGTTTCTTAACCGCGTTTACGCGGCCAGGTGGTTGCTCCCTAACGGTGCCAAACTGACCATCTGGTAACGCCCTTGCGGCGGGAACGGCGACCAATACGTGCGTCTTTTTGAACTAGTTTTTGACTAGTTCGATAGTGCGTACCGTCGCGTCTGTAGCAGACGTTGTACATAGGCCCGCGCCCCGCGCCCCGTCGGTCCGTTCAGTTCGTTCAGCCCGGTCGACAGGTAGCGCGATAGCAAAATTAAAACAAATCGAGTATAATACCGCGGAGGAACTAGCTGCAATTAGAAGGAAGCAATTGCAAATCGGAGAAGATCTCATCAAAAACAAAATACGCTAGGGACGTCGCTCAACTGCAAGAAGAAACGGATAGGGATAGCTTAAAGGATTTTTTTAAGATTTAGTGATCTACATCTATCCTCTATTCCAAATCAAAATGTAGATGCGTTGTCACCCGTGAGGACTAAGATGGAATGCCTCATTTCCAGTAAAAAGGGCCTCCGGCCACCTGCACTCACCAAGCGAAACGCAGAGGTAAACCTTTACTTCACGCTGGTTTTCTGTGAGGTCGTGGTACCACCCCGGTTCGAACCGGCCCATCCGCGTGACAGCAAAAGCTGCCGCGTGGCTCTACCACTGTTAGTGATGGCTTACAGAAATTCCCTTGGACAGCCTTGGCGATAGACCAGAATGCACGGGTTCCCGAAGGAAGGCGAACTAGTTTCTCGCCAATTCTGCCTATGTGCTCTGACTTTGCCTTGGCAATAACTCATTTGAAGGACCTGGAGGCGAAGTTATACTTCTTTTTAAGTGTGCTGGTGTTAACATCCCGAGTCGCCGAAGCCGCAGCCCAGGCTTGATAACACTCCTGCTTACTGCGTAATCCAGTCTTACAGGAGCGACCAAACCAAGGCTGAGATCTGCCTCCGATGGCTACCACAGATGATGGAATAAATAGTTCCATTCCCTGTAGCACCACATCAGTGACAGAGTCAGCAACAGCGCTGGGATCATCCGGCGAGAAGCAAACCCTCCCCCATGGGTAGGAAGCAAAGAAAGACCGCATTCCGTCCCAATCCGCCGAACTGTAATGCCAAACACGCCGGCAACCTGCAGAACGCAACCGCTAGGGGAGCGTGAGTGGCACCACACTCCGGATCAGACAATGATCCGAAGAGCCAAGAGGGGCATCGACGGAAACCTGATATCCGTCCGGATGAGAGGTCACCAGAAGGTCCAACAGGGAAGGCGTATGATCCTAAACATCTGGAATCCGCGTAGGCGATGTAAGCAGTTGTGTCAGACCATATGCCAATGCCAAGGCAAAGTCATAAACAGATCTCCCCGCATGATCGGTTAAACGTGAACCGAGCCATTCGGCATGGTGGGCGTTAAAATCGCCACGGATTACGATCTCTGCGGATGGGCCCTGTCATAGCAAGGAATCTGTAGCCATTTGGACGTGGTCGATGAGTCGGTCTGTTTCGGCATTACCGCTATGGGACCTATAGAGGCACCCGTAGACGCGCGGATGGTTATCGTTGTCTACACGTAGCCAAAGGATGGACAGGTCCGAACCTTCAAGACTGCCGAGGCGTCGAGAACAGATGTCTTCTCTGACATACACGCAAACTCCAGCCCGAGGCACAAAGGAATGCTCCAATTTATACCCCGGGTAGGAGATCTCTCCTACCCGGGGTACAAATTGGAGCATTCCGGCTGATATTTCGTATCTACGAAATATCAGCCGGAGAGGAAACCTGCGTCTCGGTCAGAAAGAGCAAGGCCGGCTTCGCCGTCTCGAGATGGTAGTGGACGGCGTTTAGGTTAGAGTGAAGTCCCCTGATGTTGCAGAAATTCACGGATAGCGTGGCAGGGGTCGCCTTGGTGTTCTTGCTCAGTTTGCCCCGGGCAGTTATGTTTTTGAGCGGAATTTTGCCCCCAGAATACGCGGGGCGGCCTGAGCACCCACGCTCAGGATCGGAATAACATGGTCGTGGATGCTTAACGAGGGATTCTCCAGGGGTACTGGTACCCTCCTGGGGTAGTCTATCGTGTAATTCCGCTACCATGTTGAGGGGGGGGGGGGAATTGGGGGCCTCCGGCCACCTGCACTCACCAGACGAAACGCAGAAGCAGAGCTTCTACTTCACGCCGGTATTCTGTGAGGTCGTGGTACCAACCCGAGCCGGCCCGTACGTGCAACAGCAAAAACTGCTGCGTGGCTCTACCACCGTTAAAAGGAAACCGCTAAAAGGCTAGAGGGAAATAGGGATAGAGATAGGTCGCTCACCCCGCGAGGGAAAGATAGGGGTATAAAACGATTAGTGGAAGCGAAGTCTTCTCCTTAGAAGGCATGATAAGACTTAGACCAGCCGACGTGAAGCAGACACAGGAGTTGCCTATTTTTAACGGCTCAGCCGCGGAATGGTTATCGTTTAAAGCCGCGATGAGGGAGTCCACGCATCTGTATGGATTCACCAACACGGAAAATATGGCAAGGTTAAGAAACTGTTTACGTGGAGAGGCTAGGGAGGTAGTAACGGCGCTGCTGTTTACCGCGAAGGATCCAGCAGACATTATGCGGACACTGGAGCAGTGTTTCGGCCGCCCGGAAGTGATTATTGATCGTACGTTAGATGATTTAAAACGCCTTCCGCGCCCGGGTCAAACCGCCCAGGAGTTAAATTCGTTCGCTATTAAGTTGCAAAATATAGTATGTGTTTAGGCCAATATTAAATATTTTGAGAATTGTGTTATAATCACTCGCTAATAGCTTCGCACAGTATCGAGGTCACATCCCTCCGCGCCGACATTCCTTTCGGGCTGGTCGACTGGACACGTCTCGGCGTGGAGTGTAAAACTTCTGCGATCGGAACGGATGTTTTTTGTTTCTTACTTAATTTTTGTCACGTCACGAACGGAGTCGAGCTAGTACCTCTGTCGTCGGCGGAACCACATGTTGTTCTTTACGGATTTATTAACTTCGTTTAAAGTAATTGTGCAAATTATAAAGTGATTTCGTTTGAAGTTCTTGTTTTGCCTGTACCATTACGTGAAGAGACTGAACTAGTGCTTTCAAGAAGGGAATTGTTCCGGGGGCTCCACAGGAGAATACCTCCTCCAGGACAGCATCGTGTCATCTATCCCAGGCCACCTACACCCAGACACACACAAATACCACCTACACTCACTACACTTTCATCAGCCGGGCAGATCCTGGTGAACAGTCTCTGCTCCCGAAGCGGGTAAGTACCTTCCCGTTAACTAGCCTTCCCCTTTATTGTGATAGGATTTTTCCACGTGGCCACTTTGGAGGCCCGACCTGCGTCTGCCCGTAGAATTCCTACTTGGGCCCCGGGATAGCCTACTTTTGCAGGAGCAGCCGTAGGCCGTAACAAATTGGTAGCAGAAGCGCGGCTGATTGATTTTAAATCACGCCACGGCCGTAATATTAATAATATAACATAGTAGTACGTAATAATAAAATTCTTTCATTTGTTGCTTGTTTTTCTTTTGTTGCTCGCTCGCTCGTTGCTCGGGTAGGATCGAATCGGAATCGGGAAAACGCCAGTACGTTGAACAAGCGGGAGTTTGTTAAGGCCCTCGCCTTGACAAACTACGGTAAGTACTTAGCGTTACCTTAGAGGTACCTTGACTAGGTGGACAAGGTTGTCACGTAATCGGATAATTTGTTGATCGTACTAGAGTTTGTTACTTGTTAATTTGATTTGTTTTTTGTGCGAACTTGTATTTAATTTAATAAATAGTAATCGTATTTGTGTTATTTCTATTTAACTTGATTTGATAGGAACTGTATTTGTTATTTGTTAATTTGATTTATATTTGAGCCTTGTATTAATTGTATTTAGTAGTGATGTCATCGCACAAGCTACTGATTCGTTGCTTGCGGACTGAGCTGAGCTGACTGACTGAGCACATGATTTTATAGGTCGACCGGATAGGGTCTATAATATGAGGAAGAGGCTCGAGCAGGTCGATGCTCGAAGAGCCGCCGTGGAGGAGGCTTACGCTGAGCTCAAGGACTCGGAAATGGAAAAGGGAGTCCTGGACTCCTGCCGCGAGGACTACGAGCAGTTCCTTGCGCTCACGGACGATTTGATCGAGGCGGGGGCCAAGGACGCGGAGGAGGCGCGTGAACCTCGGCTGAGTGGCCTGCTCGAGTCCCCTCGGAAGCCGCTTACTCAGCCGGAGCTGTTGGGATGACTCCCAACGCTGGACCTGCCGAGGTTCTCCGGGGTCCTCTCGGAATGTCTGACTTTCGTCGGCCTGTTTGACAGCCTGGTGGACGCCCGGAGGGACTTGACCCCCAGCCAAAAAATGGGGTACCTCCTGGCATCACTGGAGGGGGAGGCCCTGAGCGTCGTCGGCCACCTTAAATTGTCGGACGACGCCTACCAAAACGCCAGGGACCTCCTCGCTGGAAGGTACGCCAACGTCCGGCGGATTGCGGACGATTACGTTCGAAAGCTGCTGAACCTCCCGCTGCCGAAGGACCGGACCAGACTACGTGAAGACATCGTGAATCCAGTCGTGGTGGCTTGCAACTCGTTGCGGCGGCTGGATTTACCGGTGGACGAGTGGTCCTTTTTGTTACTCCACATCGTGCTGTCCCGGCTGCCCCTCGACCTTTGGCTCCATTTTGAGGAATGGTACGGCGGGGACGGCGCCTCGTATATTCTCCTTTAGGGACCTGCTGCGGTTCCTGGAGGAGCAGTGTAGGCAGTTGGAGAACGCAGCAGGTGCCGTCGAGGGCCCCCCGGCTGTCGCCCGAGCGGTGCCCTGGGAGAGGCGGAATCCGAAGGCCAAGGCATCGCCAACCCCCCTGAGGCCGAGCGGAGCCCCCCCTACCCGCTTATAGTGGCCTAGCGGCCAGGGAGGCGCCCCCTTGCTCCTATTGTCGAGCATCCGACCACCGGGCAACGTCGTGCCCTAAGTTGTTGCGCAAGCCGGCTCCGGCGAGGCAAACCATCGCCAGGGAGCGCCGCTAGTGCTACTCGTGCCTGGAGAGGCACTTACAACGAGACTGTCCGCACCAGCGGCCCTGCTCGCACTGTCAGGGCAACCACCATATCATTTTGTGCCTGGGTGCGAGCCGCGCGTCCTCTCGGGGCCCTGCCAGCCCCCCGACTCCCACGGGCGGGGGCGCTCAGCCACGCCCCGTCGGGCTACGCTCGGCGCTCGCCGGCTGACCAACGCGCCCCTCGTTCTGAGGGGAGTCCCTCCTCTGACTGGTCGGGGAGTCGTTTCCCCAGGGGCGGGGGGTCGTCACCCCCCCTCAGCGTGATGAGCGGGGCTTCGCGGCCACTCAGCGGTCAGCTAGACCGTTCTCACCCCCGTTTGCTGAGTGGCCGCGACTGGAACGCCGCCCTCCCCCCTTTGGTCGGTGCCGGTATTATCGGGTTCCGGAGACCTCGCCTCGGTTCCGGGCCTCGGGGCCGAGGATCCCCGAATTTCCCCAGGTCGGCCCGTTCGGCGAATTCCAGCTGAGGGTCAGCGAGATGCCGTCGGAGTGCCGTTCTCGGGGCCCCCGGTTCGGGTACCGGTCCGACAGAGGCAGCTCCAGATAGGAGGCTGCCACCCTAGCTCCCGCCACGGCCGCCTCCACTGAGCCTTTGAGCCGTCAGCAGTCCACCTGTCAAACTGTTCTATTGCCGACGGCCTCAGTGAAGTTGTACAACCCGAGCGGCGACCGCTTAACGGTTCGAGCTCTATTAGATTCGGGTTCACTACGTAGTGTGGCCTCCACTTGGTTGGTGGGAAGACTGGGGCTCCCCTGGAGCTCTGAATCACGTTCAATGGCAGGTACCGGAGGCGCCGAGCGTCCTGCTCCTAGGGGACAAGCGGAGTTGGTGTTCAGCCCTGCCAGCGAACACCTTCACATTTTAGTCAAGGTAAATGTCTTCGATGATATTGTAGGGTTCCTCCCTAACGTTCGTATAAACGACGGTGCGGTTCGCTGTGCGTCGGGTTTGAGACCGGCAGACCCTCGATGGTCCCATCTTGGGTTTATAGATTTGTTACTGGGGGCCGACGCGCTGGGCTTCATCTAATTAGGTGAGATACGAGCTCTCCAGCCCGATGGCTTGTCAGCCATGTCCACGATATTTGGGCACAGCTTCTTTGGACCGGTTATATGGTATCCTCCCCTCCGACCGCCGACCCGCTCTCCGTTGTGGGCGTGTCCCTTTCGGACGCCGTCCAGCAGTTCTGGGAAATTGAGGAACCACCACATGCAGCTCGAGTCAACCCTCTGGACCGTGAGTGCGAGTTGTTCTACCAGAACAATACCGGCCGTCGTGTCGACGGTCGTTTCGTCACTCGCGTACCCTTTCTGGACTCACTGGTCAAGTCCCTCTTTGGGTCAATCTCGTGCTCTGGCCGAGAATAGGATGCTTTCCATGGAGCGCCGCATGCGGCGCGACCTAGCCTTTCGCGACAAATATGTCGAGTTCATGCGCGAGTATCAAGAGCTGGGTCACATGTCACCGTGCAACTTCGAATGGCGTTCACAGGAGCACTACTTCCTCCCTCACCATGCGGTCTTGAGGACCCCTGAGAGTAAGATCTGGGTAGTTTTTGACGGCTCCGCCCCCACGTCAAATGGTGTGTCCCTGAACCAGTGTCTTCACTCTGGTCCTAAACTGATCAAGGACATATCCGACATTTTGACCCAATTCCGTCGACACCAAGTGGTTTTTGTAGCCGACATTCGGATGATGTTTCGACAATCAGTGGTCCATCGTGATGACCGTCGATATCAGCTGATATTGTGGCGCGAGAAGCCCAGCGATCCTATACAGGTGTTTGAGTTGAACACCACCACCTATGGACTCCGATCCAGCCCGTATATCGCCATGCGAACACTCCTTGAACTCGCTGAGAGAGAGCGCCTAAGATACGCTCGGGGAGCTTCTATTTTGGAGACTTCGGTCTACATGGACGACATTTGTACGGGCGCCTGCACCGTCGAGGAGGCTCTTGTCTTGCGAGACGAATTAATTGCCATCCTGAAGTCCGGATGTTATGAGTTGCGCAAGTGGTTGTCGAACTCCCCTCATATTTTGAAGGACCTCCCAGGAGAGGATCAACAAGACCCTCATCTGTTCGAGCACCCTGAAAATCCTAATTTGTTCACTGTGCTGGGCATTCAATATCAGCCTTTTCAGGACACCTTCACGTATCGAGTAAAACTTGATCCCCCTCCCAAAGCATGGACCAAGCGCTCCGTGCTGTCTACCGTAGCTCGCACCTTCGATCCTAATGGATGGATCACCCCGGTCATCTTTTCGGCTAAATGCTTTCTTCAGAAGCTCTGGATGTCCGGGTTGGGTTGGGACGAGCCTATTAGCGGAGCCCTCTTGCGAGAGTGGCTCTCCATGGTCTCCTCCCTTCCTGACATCAACCGGGTCTCCATGCCAAGGTGCTTCCTCCCTCCAGGGAAATGCAAGGCTACCGTACATGGGTTTTGCGACGCCTCTGAGAAAGGCTATGCGGCTGTCGTATATCTGCGGACTGTGAGTTCTTCTGGTCATACTACAGTCCATCTCGTACTCGCTAAAAGCAAGGTTGCTCCCATTAGGTCCCGCTTAACTATCCCTAAATTGGAACTGTCCGGAGCCGCTCTTCTCACGCGACTCCTCAACCACGTTCACTCGTCCTTTAAGCCTGTAATCGACATTACGGACGTCTACGCATGGTCGGACAGTAAGTAGTACTTTGTTGGCTCAGAACTGCACCTCACAATCTTGAGGTCTTTGTGGCGAACCGCGTGTCTCAAATCCAGAGTTCTAAGACTTCTCTAAACTGGAGACATGTCCCGGGGGAGTTGAATTCCGCAGACTGCGCTTCCCGCGGCTGTGAGGCCCCCTTGCTGGTTGACCACCCACTGTGGTGGGGTCTCGGTTGTTTATTTGAGTCTCAGTCATTCTGGCCCCAGGGTAATTACTCCGAACCCACCGAATTGCCGGGCCTACGAGCCCGAGTAGGAGTGGGCAAGGATAAGCCCACTCGCGATCTCTCTCTTCGGGAACGGTACAGCTCTCTCGATAAGCTCTTAGGAGTGACTGCTTGGTTGCGCCGCTTTGTCGCTAGCAAGCGTCGTGAAGCTTTGATGCATTGGACCCGTATGGTCCAAACGGGGCATTTTGAGCCCGTGATTGAAAACTTGAAGCGTGGCTTCGTTGTCAAGGGCGCTCTGGCCCGTCTGAACCTCTTTCTGGACGACGCTAGGATGCTTCGCGTTGGTGGACGTTTGAGAAATTCGCAACTGCCGTACAGGTCTCGACACCCGTTACTGCTCCCCAAGAACGGCGCCTTTATCCGGTTGCTGGTAATCCACCATCATATTAAGAACGCCCACGCTGGGTGTAACGCTCTTTCAGCTATTCTGCAGCGGGAGTTTTGGATTTTGGCTGGCCGACGCACCATTCGGAGCGTCATCTTTAAGTGCATATCTTGTTATAAACTGAAGGCCACCATATCGCAGCCTATGATGGGTGACTTGCCATCCGACCGCGTCAGGGCCATCCGACCATTCGCTGGAGTCGGAACAGACTTTGCTGGCCCCTTCCTCGTCAAGTCCTCTAACCTTCGTAACGCGCGTTCACATAAGGCCTATCTTTGCGTCTTCGTGTGCCTCTCCACTAAGGCCGTTCACTTGGAACTTGTAAGTGCTATCAGCACGGAAGCCTTCTTGGCCACGCTGGGCCGTTTCGTATCACGGCGCGGTTTGCCGGACTTGATCCGGTCTGATTGCGGAACGAATTATAAGGGCACGGATAGGTATCTGAAAGAGGTCGTCGAATTTCTGTCCAGCCACCGGACTTATTTAGGCAATGCGATGTCAAAAAGAGGCAGCCAGTGGAAATTCGACCCTCCGGCGTGTCCCCACTGGGGGCGGTATTTTTGAGGTGGCGCTTAAAGTTGCAAAAACGCATCTCCGTCGCGTTATTGGTGAAACTATTTTAACATTTGAGGAGCTCGCCACTGTATTCTGTAAAATTGAGGCGGTACTCAACTCTCGGCCCCTCTATCCCCTCTCGTCCGATCCGAATGATTTGGAGATTCTAACCCCGGGACACTTCCTGATTGGCCAGCCGCTTAACGTTCTGCCCAAGTACCCCTTCAGGGAAACGAACACTTCGCGGTTGAGCAGGTTTGACCTGCTGCAACAGATGACTCAGAGCTTTTGGCACCGATGGTCTCTGGAGTACCTACATCTTTTGCAGCAGCGCATTAAGTGGTCTGACAAGACGGATCCTCCTCGGGTGGGAGACCTCGTGTTGGTTAAAGAACCCAACGCCCTGCCTTTGTATTGGCGCCGTGGGCGCATTGTTAAGTTGTCGTATGGATCGGATGGGGTGCCTAGGGTGGCCGAGGTTTTGGTCGGAGATTCGGTCTTGCAACGTGCCGTCGCGACTTTGTCCTGTTTGCCAATCTACTCGCGGACATAATTCCTTACGTCTGGGGCAGGGGTTTGTTTAGGCCAATATTAAATATTTTGAGAATTGTGTTATAATCACTCGCTAATAGCTTCGCACAGTATCGAGGTCACATCCCTCCGCGCCGACATTCCTTTCGGGCCGGTCGACTGGACACGTCTCGGCGTGGAGTGTAAAATTTTTGCGATCGGAACGGAATTTTTTTGTTTCTTACTTAATTTTTGTCACGTCACGAACGGAGTCGAGCTAGTACCTCTGTCGTCGGCGGAACCACGTGTTGTTCTTTACGGATTTATTAACTTCGTTTAAGGTAATTGTGCAAATTATATACTGATTTCGTTTGAAGTTCTTTTTTTGACTGTACCATTACGTAAAGAGACTGAACTAGTGCTTTCAAGAAGGGAATTGTTCCGGGGGCTCCACAGGAGAATACCTCCTCCAGGACAGCATCGTGTCATCTAGCCTAGGCCACCTACACCCAGACACACACAAATACCACCTAAACTCACTACACTTTCATCAGCCGGGCAGATCCTGGTGAACAGTCTCCGCTTCCGAAGCGGGTAAGTACCTTCCCGTTAACTAGCCTTCCCCTTTATTGTGATAGGATTTTCCACGTGGCCACTTTGGAGGCCCGACCTGCGTCTGCCTGTAGAATTCCTACTTGGGCCCCGGGATAGCCTACTTTTGCAGGGGCAGCCGCAGGTCGTAACAGTATGTATTATGCAGAACGTCGACGGCAAACGATATTTACAAAATCTGATGCTAACTAGGGAGGTTACGAGTAAGCTTAGCCCTCACTTACGGTCGCATTGGTGCGATTATGCGGAGCACTACGGAAGTGCGGACGAACCCGACATTGTCACACTATCCCGGTTTATGATGAGAGAGGCTGACCGTGGGTTAAGTCACGCCTATACGTCCGTAACGCCGACTAAGGAATCGCCCCTAAAACGAGAAGCACCGCCGTCGAAAAAGATAGTGTTGACACGCCGCGTAGAGGATAGGGCCCGCGACGTAAAGACGTTCACCGCCCAGGAGGACACCGGTAGTGCCTCGTGTATATGTTGTGAAGGTGAACACCCAATTGCCAAATGTAGGAAGCTGGCGCAAATGGGTTTGGACGACCCGTGGAAGTGAGTAAAGGAAGATGGGGTGTGCTTTAGGTGTTTAAGCAGCAAACACTGACGCCTACGTTGTAAGGCTAGGAAGTGCGGCTTCGACGGCTGCAACGCCCCCACCACGCCCTCCTTCACGCCCGCAAGGCCCGCACGCCTGAAGCGTCGGTAAAACCGGATGAAACCGTGCTCGTCGCGTCGAATGTTGATAGTAGTGCGTCTGTATTATTGAAAGTGCGCCCCATTACCGTGCGCGGACCGCGTGGTAAGGAAGTTGATACGTATGCGCTACTTGACGAAGGCTCTACCATATCGTTGATCGACGACGACTTAGCTCGCGAGTTAGGAGCGGAAGGACCGGTAAAGCCGCTCAATATTAGAGGCGTAAATAATAGTCAACGCGAGGTCAATAGTAGGTTAGTTAATATAGGAATACGTGGTAAGACGCGCAGTGAGATGTATAATGTAAGCGCGCGAACAATAGCAGATTTAAAGATAGGCTCGCAGTCTGTGAGTAGGGAGTGCTTACGGTTGAAGCACTTACGCGACTTACCGAGTTCGGTATGTTACGATGACGCGAAGCCGAGATTATTGTTAGGCGTCGACAACAGGCACTTAATAATCACCCGTAATTTGAGAATAGGACGTCGAAGGCAGCCCATAGCTGCACGTACGTTACTAGGGTGGGTAATTCAGGGAACCGTGCCGCGGTTAACGTGTAGGGAAGACGGCGAGACCGTACTCGTATTACACGTAGCAAGCACTAGCGGACGGCCAGATAGGGACATCCGAACGTTTGCCAGTCAGGACGAGGAGCTAACAGAACTCCTCAAACGGCAGTATGAGATAGACTCTATAGGTATCTCGCTAAAGAGTAGGCGGCGACGGGAAGAGGAGCGCGCTGTCGACATATTCCAGCGTACCGTCAAGAAGGTCGGCGAGCAATACCAAGTTGGACTGCCATGAAAGGACGACAACGTGCGGATGCCACCCAGCTATGAAATGGCAGCTCGAAGACTACGGACGATTGAAAGGAAGATGGACCAGTCGCCGGAGTTTCGTGACGCCTACACAGCCCAGATAGACAACCTCCTGGCGAAATGATACGCAAGGGAAGCCGAGGGGACGGAGAGAGAGGATGCCAAGAGCTGGTACCTGCCACACTTCGCAGTGTGGAACCTGAATAAGCCGGGGAAAACGAGAGTAGTGTTCGACGCGGCAGCGCGCGCATCCGGTAGATGTCTTAATGACTATTTACTCGACGGCCCCGACTTATTACGGAACTTACCGGGCATACTGTTTAGGTTTAGAGAAAACGAGATAGCCGTGTCCGTGGATATTAGGGAAATACTCTTACGTGTGAAAATCTACCGTCGCGACCAACCCGCGCAATTGTTTCTCTGGCGAGGAAACGAGCGACACAGCCCACCGCGGGAGTACGTTATGACATCAATGATTTTCGGCGTAAGAAGCTCGCCGTTTCTCGCACATAGTGTTAGGGATCATAACGCGCGCGCACACGCAGTGACACACCCGTTGGCGCTTAACGCTATCGTACATAGCCATTATATGGACGACTATTTAGACAGTTATGCAACGGTAGAGGAAGCGGTAAACACGGCAAGGCAGGTTATGGAAGTGCACCAGAAGGCCGGTTTCACCTTGGCAGGCTGGAATTCTAATCACGCAGCCCTATTGGAAGACAAGCCAGAGGAACTACTGGCGAGCAAGCCTAAGGAAGTAGGCTTAAGGCAAGACAGCCCGGGCAGAACCCTAGGGTTGTTATGGATGGCCGACGAAGACGCCTTAACCTTCAACACATCGATGAATAGGGTGCCGCAGGAAGTAAAGGCGCTACAGCGACCACCAACCAAGAGGGAAGCATTAAGCGCAGTCATGTCTGTGTTTGACCCACTCGGAATACTTAGCTACCTCACCATCACCGCCAAGATCCTGCTTCAAGACCTATGGCGTAAGAAGAAGGTCGGATGGGATGACGAACTACCCGAGGAGGCAGCGGATGAATTCCAGAGGTGGCTGCGAGTCGTGGAGGAGGTGTCACGACTGCGACTGCCAAGGTGCTATGCTCCTACGGGGGGAGTGGTAGAGCGTCAACTTCACATATTTAACGACGCAAGCGAACGTGCGTACGCATCCACGGCATTTTGGCGAATACGATACAGCGACGGAACGGTTAGGGTACGATTAGTGGCGGCCACGGCGAAAGTCGCTCCGATCAAGGCGCAAAGTATACCGCGATTAGAGTTGCAGGCGAATTTAATAGGCGCGCGACTCGCGGAATTCGTACAAGGCAAACACAGAGTGGTAGCAGATAAGGTCGTATATTGGACAGACTCTACTACGGCGCTCCACTGGATACAGAACGATACGGCGCGTTACACTCCATACGTGTTAGGGTAGGGTAGATAGCTGAAAAGACATCATCCGAGCAATGAAGGTGGATACCGACTGCGGAGAACATAGCAGATCAGGCAACGCGCATGAACTTCGTGACCAAAGAAGAAAGCGACCAATGGTTCACAGGACCGTCATTCCTTTACGAGGACGAAGACAGATGGTCTCACCGACAGTAAGAGAAGGCAGGGGATGAAGAAGAGTTGGAGTAAATTGTGGCGCAGCAGAGCGACACCAAGGACGCTCCACACCTGCCCGACATAGAACGATTCTCTTCTTACGAGAGACTGATCAGGGCCACAGCACGAATACTGCAGTTCGTCGATGCCATACGAGGAAGGGCACAATGACTGACATTGCAGCACATCCAGAGGGCAGAGCGGATGTGGATAGAACACAGCCAACTCGAAAGCTTCGCTGAAGACATCAGCCGTCTTCAGCGGGGAAAGAACCTCGCCAGCGGCAGCGCACTGAGAAAGCTCGACCCCATACTGGAAGATGGAATACTACGAGCCAGGGAAAGAATCGACGCAGCCTACGTGGACGGCGAGATGAAGAGACCCATCATATTGAATGGACGCCACCAATTCGTGAAGCTGCTTGTAGAGAAGGCGCATCAGGAAGCAAGCCACGCCAACAGAGAGAGGGTGGTCAACGACCTACGCACCAGGTTTCATATCCTCAGATTACGACCTACCGTACGAGAAGCGGAGCTGAGATGTCTGCGATGCAGGGTACGCAAGGCGACACCACGGCCTGCGGTTACAGGAGACCTACCACCCGAACGGTTAGGGGCGTTTGCGCGACCATTTACGTACACCAGAGTCGACTATTTCGGGCCTCTGATAGTTACGATAGCACGACGGCACGAAAAACGGTGGGTAGCAGTATTCACGTGCTTAACGACGCGCGCGGTTCATTTGGAACTAGTTTACTCCCTGACAAGGGACTCGGCGATATCGGCATTGCGGCGCATGGCGGCTAGGCGTGGGTGGCCACGGGTCATATACTCCGACAATGGCACAAATTTTTATGGGGCATATACTGAACTGCAACGGGCGATGGAAGAGTGGCACTGCAGGTGAAGGACTACGCGCTGACTCGGCGAACAGAATGCATATTCATCGCACCGGTCGCGCTTAAGCAGGGAGGCGCATGGGAGCGTCTCGTGCGCTCAGTGAAGACCGCACTCGAAGCCACTCTAAATCAGAAGAGCCCACGGGAGGAGACGTTAGCGACGCTCCTGACAGAAGCAGAAAATACAGTTAATTCTCGACCGTTGACGCACGTACCGGTCGACATCAACGACGAAGAGGCGTTGACACCCAACCACTTCATCCTGTTCGGACCATCGGGCCTACCAGTCACCGCGCCGTGCACACCCACCGATCGTCGGGCGTGGAGAGCGACGCAGGGGCTCGCCGACGAGTACTGGAGGCGCTGGGTGAAAGAGTAACTGCCGACGCTGGTTGCGCGCGGGGACTATCGAGACGCTCAGCAGCGCCAAATTCAAGAAGAGGACCTCGTCGTGGTTGCGGACGGCAACCTACCAAGAAACGTGTGGCCGCGGGGGGTCGTCACGAAGACATTTCCTGGACCGGACGGCGTGGTGCGCAACGTCGAGGTCAGGACCAGGGCCCAGTGCTGCGGCGACCCTCCACCTCCCATGGCCCCACCGACCCTCCGGTCATACGGGCCGAATCTCGGGAGATGCGCGCGGTACTTGCACGTGGCTCTTTCCCGCGCACACTTTCTTGTCTCCCTACAAATATTTAATCTATTCCTTGTCCCAGTTTAACGTCATTCTCCCCCTTCTGGGGCTGACGACACATTGACGCCTACGTCGTCGGGCGCTCCTACCAGCCTTCCATCCTGCCTTGTCCTGCGATCGTGCCACCTATGCGCAAACTCGCGTAACAGTCCGTAGTTTACCACATCGCTGACGAGATCCGAGTAGCAAACTGGTCCCTGAACCGAACGAACTAGTCCATCCATCATTTTCACTCTTAGGTCATCATACAGAGGATATTCCCATAGAACATGGTGAACATACATACTAATTTCACACAGTTTCATGTCGCTCAGTCTCTTCCGAAAGCATCCATGTCCGGTGAGAATATGAGAGGTAGTCCGGTGAGACCCAGGTATAACTGAGTCTCAACGCCACGTCCGGGAAAAATCGATGTAGCTCACGTCCTTTTGTATCACACGTCCATCTATCCTGCCAGGCGCCTATCACCTCAGTCCAGATATCGCGATTCCGTCTGCTCAACTCCTCTTTGGGCGCGGTCAAACGTGCTATACCCATCCTACCACCACGGATGACCTCTAGGTCAGCAGGGAGAACGCCAGCCAGCACCGGTAAGGCCGCCGTGCTAGTGGATCGGTACGCCTTGGTTAACAATACAAGAGCGGATCGCTGCGATCTCAGTAGTACGCTACGAACTGTGTACATGTTTGCACGCTCGTACCAGCCACTCTGCCGCATACGTAAGCGTGGACACAAACACTCCTCTATAAATTAATTTTAAACTCAGATATCGTACACCCCATGATGATGTAGATACGCGAGACATCTTGCCGAATTCCTTGGTCGCTCTTTCAGAGATATCGGATGCATGTTGCACAAACGATAGTCCCGAGTCTAAAACCACGCGTAATACCTTAACGTTGGTCACAGTCTTAATAGATTCCCCACCAAGTTTAATAACGGGGGGGCGCTGAAGTTTCCCTCTAACAGTCATGGTGGTCGACTTTGAGGAGGAAAACTCCAGTCGATTCCTTAGCCCCCACTCCCGTACAAGGACTCTGGCCCTGGATTCGATACCCGTTCTCGTTCCCGATTCAATCAAGATTGTAACATTATCGGCATAGGCAGTCATGGCTACTCCCTCGGGCAGAGGGAGTCGGAGCAGGTCGTCCATCAGCACATTCCACAGTGTTGGGCCCAGCACGGAGCCTTGAGGACATCCCATGGTCGACGTCTTCCACTCTACCCGGTCTCCGATGTAGAGGCCCACACGCCTGGAGGTGAAGTAGTCCACCAACATTCTATAAATGTTGGGTGGACATCCACCCCTTTTGGCCTTGACCATCATCTTCGGCCACCAGGCATTGTCGAAGGCGCCGGAGATATCTAAGAATATTGCTTGCACGTAGCATGCCTGAGAATACCTTGCCGTGCTGAGCAGTACACGCAGCGCTGTTACTGTAGACCGCCCCGGAGAAAATCCGTGCTGGTACTCGGATATCCCGCGGCTAATCGCGGGAGCACATCTTAAAATTACTCATTCCAATAAATTTCCCAAAACAGGGAGGAGCGTTATTGGACGGTATGCCTTGACGTCAGTGAGCGGCTTGTCATTACCCTTGGGAATGACAATCAGTCTTCCGTCCTTCCATACATTGGGGAAAACCCCCTCTTCCACACACTTGGCATACACCGAGTGAAATTCCCTCGGTGCCGCAATCCACACATTCCTCACGATTCTCGCACTCACTCCATCGAGTCCCGGAGCCGTGTTGGGCAAGGCCTTAACTATACCACCCAGTTCCTCAACCTTAAGTGGAGGCGCAGCTCCACCCGACGGCATGAAAGCCGCCAGCAGACGAACCTGCCGGTGATAAGGCGAGTTGCAGTCATTGCTGTCATCCGGACAGAGCGCAGACATTAATTTATGCATCGCTGCTTCCACACCGTCCGGGTGTACACCCGCAAAGGCGATCCCATTGATCACATTTGCAGGCGGACGTACCCTGCCGCTGGAGAGCCTGTATGCAAAGCCCCATGGGTCCTCATTGCCAGAGTTGGCAATCTTCCTGTGCTGCGACTGCTGCACCTCCACCATCATCTTCCTATATCTCGCACGCACACTATGGAAAGCCATCCTGGCTATCTTCTCTGACCTACCTCCTAGACGCCTTTTACTCTGCCATGCATGCCTGAGTTTACATTGTAATCTTCTAGTCTTATCGAGTTCAGTCGTCCACTATTCGTACCCCCCCCCCCGACCCCCTGGGGCGACGCTCCCCTAGGCCCTCCTCCGCGGAGCGGACGATGACCCCTGAGAACTCCTCCGCCAGGAGGGCTGCGGGTTTTTCCACATGCAGCCATCCCATTCGCAGTTTGATTATCACCCGGAACCTGTCCCAATCCACCCCTTGGTCGCGAAAACGAGGGGGCTCCCTAACGGGTGCTGCGCGGGTGGTCGGCCTGTTGATAGTGGCCGTGAAAGTGATCAGGTTGTGGTCGCTGGCGCAGATCCCCCCGTTGCGCCCCGCGCACCCCGCATACCGCCAGCAGATCACGCGATGTCGCCGACCAATCAGCGCGCGGCATCGCCTCACGACGCTACTCACAGCGAGGAGGCCGCCGCCCCGTCGCCCCTTCACACCCCGGTGCGCCCCGCGCACCCCGCACACCGGCAGCAGATCTCGCGATGTCGTCGACCAATCAGCGCGCGGCATCGCCTTACGACGCTACTCACGAACCAAGACGCTCTCTTGAGGCGTATAAGAAGGGCGTTTTGGTCTGTGAGTCGTTCATTTCGGAAGCGGCACTCGAAGAGAAGAAACAGCAAGAGAAATCAAGAAGAATCAAGACTCCATAGAAATTAAGAAGACTCCCCTCTGTATATAGTGTAGTTAATAGTGCCACATTGTAAATAGTTTGAATACAGTATAGTTCGACAGTACCATCTTTTCTTTAAGCAGTTCCCTAGCGTAGTCAGTAATACAGTCCACTCGCTATAAGTAAAACCATACAGTCCACTGCGATCCACAATAAGTTCTTGGTCCATCGTCGCCGGATTCAAGCCAGAAGAGAGAAGAAAGAACATAATTATAGAAGAAAGAACATAATTATAGGAGAAAGAACATAATTATAGAAGAAAGAACATAATTATAGAAGAAAAAACATAATTATAGAAGAGAGAACATAATTACAGAAGAAAGAAGATCATTACAGAAGATCTTCGAGGAAGAAAGAAGTACGTCGACGAAGAGAGAAGATCGTCGGTGCTAACTCCTTCATCGTTTCTTGCTTACATCTACGTCATATATATTGTCTGTTTCCAGACAATTCTTGTTTCTTAAACCGCGTTTACGCGGCCGGGTGGTTGCTCCCTAACGGTGCCAAACTGTGACCATCTGGTAACGCCCTTGAGGCGGGAACGGCGTCCAATACGTGCGTCTTTTTGAAGACGATCGGAGGTCGCAATGAGGGACACCATCATGCGGAAGACAAGAAGCCAGAAGACACGGAACGACGACGAAACGCTAGTAGGAATGCGGATATTCGAGGAAGCTGCGTCCCCGTCCGATTATCTCGCGTTGGCACAAGCGCCCTCCGCCGCGCCGCAACCCCCGCTCGCGCCCGCACCTATGCCCGCGCCCGCGCCCGCGCCGCCGCGCCCCGCTATGTCCGTGTCTACAACCGATCGCTTGGGAGAAGTTAGCACATCCGCGCCGCGCACAGAAACGCTCGCCGCGATAATAGAAGATCTTCCGACTACAGAAACTAGTTCGATAGTGCGTACCGTCGCGCCTGTAGCAGACGTTGTACATAGGCCCGCGTCCCGCGCCCCGTCGGTCCGTTCAGTCCGTTCAGCCCGGTCGACAGCTAGCGCAGTAGGAACTAGCTGCAATTAGGAGGAAGCAATTGCAAGTCGAGGAAGATCTCATCAAGAAGAAGTATGCTAGGGATATCGCTCAACTGCAAGAAGAAACAGATAGGGAAAGTCTAAACGAGGACGAATTAGTCGAAAATAGGGTACGCGTTGATAGGTGGTTAGAAAACGTAGACACTGTGCGGGGGAGCCGCCCTACCGCCCGTCTCAGCCCGCGCCCCGCATCGAGATAGAGCAGGCCCCGCCGAGTAGGGGAACCGGTTACGACCACGCTGAAGATGCCCAGGGGAGGTTGGTTGCGAATGACGTTCAAGCACGCCGCGTAAATGCGATACAGAGGGACAATGGAGTCGCCGTAGAAATGAACCAGGTGGATCGTCGTGTACGGGTTACGTCGCCGTCGCGTGTCCAACGCCGCACTCTATCGCCTACACATAGATCGCCACATCGCCACGCGGATCGTAGATTACCGTCGCCGTGTCATAAGGATGTAGGTGCACGTAGATCGCCATCGCCACATTACCACGCGGATCGTAGATCACCGTCGCCGTGTAATGATGTAGGCAGAGATAAATCGCCACATCGCCTTGCGGATCGTAGATTACCGTCGCCGTGTTATAGGGATGTAGGTGTACATAGGTCGTCGGCGCCACAGCGTAGGCTAGAAGGAAATAGGGATAGAGATAGGTCGCTCATCCCGCGAGGGAAAGATAGGGGTATAGAACGGCTAGTGGAGGCTTTAGAACGCATGGTTAGGGTTAGACCAGCCGCCGCGAAGCAGACGTAGGACTTGCCTATTTTTAACGGTTCGGCCGCGGAATGGTTAGTGTTTAAAGCCGCGATGAATGAATCCACGCGTTTATATGGATTCACAAATACGGAAAATATGGCAAGGTTAAGGAACTGTTTACGCGGTGAGGCTAGAGAGGTAGTATCGGCTCTGCTGTTTACCGCGAAGGATCCGGCAGACATTATGCGGACACTGGAGCAGTGTTTCGGCCGCCCGGAAGTAATTATAAATCGTGCGTTAGAAGAATTAAAACGCCTTCCGCGCCCGGGTCAAACCGCCCAGGAATTAAACTCGTTCGCGATTAAATTACAAAATATAGTGTGCATTATGCGGAACGTCGATGGCAAGGGATATTTGCGTAATCCGATGCTGACTAGGGAGGTTACTAGCAAACTTAGCCCTCACTTACGGTTGCGGTGGTGCGATTATGCGGAGCACTACGGAAGTGCGCACGAACCGGACATCGTTACGTTATCCCGGTTCATGATGAGAGAGGCTGACCGTGCGTTAAGTCATGCCTATACGTCCGTAACGTCGACTAAGGAATCGCCCGTAAGACGAGAGGCGCCGCCGTCGAAAAGAATAGTGTTAACACGCCGCGTAGAAGATAGGGCCCGCGACGTAAAGACGTTCACCGCCCAGGAGGACACCGATAGTGCCTCATGTATGTGTTGCGGGGGTGGACACCCTATCGTCAAGTGTAAGAAGTTAGAGCAAATGGGCTCGGACGACCGGTGGAAGTGGGTTAGGGAAGTTGGGGTATGTTTCAAGTGCTTGAGCAGTAAGCACCGACGCACACACTGCAAAGCTAGGAAGTGCGGCGTCGACGGCTGCAACGCCCCCCACCACGCTCTCCTTCACACCCGCATGGCCCGCACGTCTGCAGCGTCGGTTAAACCGGACGAAACCGTGCTCGTCGCGTCGGTGTTAGCAGTAGTGCGTCCGTACTGTTAAAAGTGTGCCCGATAACCGTGCGCGGACCGCGCGGAAAGAAAGTAGATACGTACGCGCTACTTGACGAAGGCTCTACGATATCGCTATTCGACGACGACTTAGCTCGCGAGTTAGGAGCGGATGGACCGGTAAAGCCGCTCAATATTAAAGGCGTAGGTAAGAGTCAACGCGAGGCTAATAGTAGATTAGTCAATATAGGGATACGTGGCAAGACGCGCAGCGAGATGTTTAACATAAACGCGCGAACAATAACCGACTTAAAGATAGGCTCACAGTCTGTGAGTAGGGAGTGCTAACGGTTAAAGCACTTACGTGACTTACCGAGTTCGGTGTGTTACGACGACGCGAAGCCGAGATTGTTATTAGGCGCCGACAATTGGCATTTGATAATTACCCGTAATTTGAGGATAGGACGTCGAAGTCAACCCATAGCTGCACGTACGTTATTAGGATGGGTAATCCAGGGAACCGTGCCGCGGTTAACGTGTAGGGAAGACGGCGAGACCGTATTACACGTAGAGAGCACTAGCGGACGGTCAGATAGGGACATCCGAACGTTTGCTAGTCAGGACGAGGAGCTAACGGAACTCCTCAAACGGCAGTACGAGATAGACTCTATAGGTAAAGAGTAGGCCGCGACGGGATGAGGAGCGCGCTGTCAACATATTCCAGCGCACCGTCAAAAATGTCAGCGAGCAATACCAAGTTGGACTGCCATTGAAGGACGACAACGTGCGGATGCCACCCAGCTACGAGATGGCAGCTCGAAGACTACGGACGATTGAAAGGAAGATGGACCAGTCGCCGGAGTTTCGTGACGCCTACACAGCCCAGATAGATAACCTCCTGGCGAAGGGATACGCAAGGGAAGCCGAGGGGACGGAACGAGAGGATCCCAAGAGCTGGTACCTGCCACACTTCGCAGTACGGAATGCGAACAAGCCGGGGAAAACGAGAGTAGTGTTCGACGCGGCAGCGCGCGCACCCGGCAGATGCCTTAATGTTTATTTACTCGACGGCCCCGACTTATTACGGAACTTACCGGGCATACTGTTTCGATTTAGGGAGAACGAGATAGCGGTGTCCGCGGATATTAGGGAAATGTTCTTGCGTGTGAAAATCGACCGTCGCGATCAGCCCGCGCAGTTGTTTCTTTGGCGAGGAAACGAGCGACACAGCCCACCGCGGGAGTACGTTATGACATCTATGATTTTCGGCGCAAGAAGCTCGCCGTTTCTCGCACATAGTGTTAGGGATCATAACGCGCGCGCACACGCAGAGACACACCCGTTGGCACTTAACGCTATCGTACGTAGCCATTATATGGATGACTATTTAGACAGTTATGCCACGGTAGAGGAAGCGGTAAATACGGCGAAGCAGGTTTCGGAAGTGCACCAGCAGGCCGGTTTCACCTTGGCAGGATGGAACTCTAATCACGCAGCCCTGTTGGAAGACAAGCCGGAGGACTTACTGGCGCGTAAGCCTAAGGAAGTAGGCTTAAGGCAAGACAGCCCAGGCAGAACCTTAGGGTTATTATGGATGGCCGATGAAGACGCCACATTCAACACGTCGATGAATAGGGTGCCGCAGGAAGTAAAGGCGCTACAGCGACCACCAACCAAGAGGGAAGCATTAAGCGCAGTCATGTCTGTGTTTGACCCACTCGGAATACTTAGCTACCTCACCATCACCGCCAAGATCCTGCTACAAGACCTATGGCGTATGAAGAAGGTCGGATAGGATGACGAACTACTCGAGGAGGCAGCAGAAGAATTTCAGAGGTGGCTGCGAGTCGTCGAGGAAGTATCACGACTACGACTGCCAAGGTGCTATGCTCCTACGGGGGGAGTGGTAGAGCGTCAACTTCACGTGTTCAATGATGCAAGCGAACGTGCGTACGCATCCGCGGCATATTGGCGTATACGATATCGCGACGGAACGATTAGAGTACGATTAGTGGCGGCTAAGGCGAAAGTCGCTCCAATTAAAGCGCAAAGTATACCGCGATTAGAGTTGCAGGCGAACTTAATAGGCGCGCGACTCGCGGAATTCGTACAGGGCGAACACAGAGTGGTAGCAGATAGGGTCATATACTGGACGGACTCTACTACAGCGCTCCACTGGATACAGAATGATACGGCGCGTTATACTCCATACGTGGCTCACAGGTTAGGGGAGATAGCTGAGAAGACATCACCCGAGCAATGGAGGTGGATACCGACTGCGGAAAACGTAGCGGATCAAGCAACGCGTATGAATTTCACAAACAAGGAAGAGAGCGATAAGTGGTTTACAGGACCACCCTTCCTCTACGAGAATGAAGACAGATGGCGTCACCGACAGGAAGAGAAGGCGGGGGATGATGAAGAGTTGGAGGAAATCGTGGCGCACCAGAGCGACACCCAGGAAGCTCCACACCTGCCAGACATAGGGAGATTCTCTGCCTACGAGAGGTTAATCAGGGCCACAACGAGAGTACTACAGTTCATCGATGCGGCACGAGGAAGAGCACGAGGACTGACAATACAGCACATCCAGAGAGCAGAACGGATGTGGATACAACATAGCCAGCGGGAAAGCTTCGCTGAAGACATCAGCCGCCTTCAGCGGGGAAGGAATTTGGCCACCGGCAGCGCACTAAGGAAGCTCGATCCCATATTGGAGGATGGAGTGCTACGAGCCAGGGGAAGGATCGACGCAGCCGACGTGGACGGTCAAATGAAGAGACCCATTATACTGAACGGACGTCACCAATTTGTAAAGCTACTTGTGGAGAAGGCGCAAAAGAGAGAGAGAGAGTGGTGAACGACCTGCGCACTAGGTATCATATCCTCCGATTACGACCCACAGTACGAGAAGCGGAGCGGAGATGCCTACGATGCAGAGTACGGAAGGCGACACCACGACCTGCGGTTACAGGGGACCTACCACCTGAACGGTTAGGGGAGTTTGCGCGACCATTTACGTACACCGGGATTGATTACTTCGGGCCTCTGACGGTTACGATAGGACGACGGCACGAAAAACGGTGGGTGGCACTGTTCACATGCCTAACGACGCGCGCAGTACAGCTAGAAATAGTCTACTCTCTGACCGCGGACTCGGCGATATCGGCATTGCGGCGCATGGCGGCTAGGCGTGGGTGGCCACGGGTTATTTATTCTGATAATGGGACTAACTTTCATGGGGCGAATACAGAACTACGACGGGCAATGGAAAAGTGGGCGCCACAGTTGAAGGATTACGCGCTGACTCGGCGCGTCGATTGGAAGTTCATCGCACCGGGTGCACCTAACCAGGGAGGCGCATGGGAGCGTCTCATGCGCTCAGTGAAAACCGCACTCGAAGCCACTCTCCATCAGAAGAGCCCACGAGAAGAGACGTTGGCAACGTTTCTGACTGAAGCCGAAAATACTGTGAATTCTCGACCGTCGACGCACGTACCGGTCGACATCAACGATGAAGAGGCGCTGACACCCAACCACTTCCTGCTGTTGGGACCATCGGGCCTGCCAGTCACCGCGCCGTGCACACCCATGGATCGGTGGGCGTGGAGAGAGGCGCAGGGGCTCGCCGACGAGTACTGGAGGCGCTGGGTAAAGGAATACCTGCCGACGCTGGTTGCGCGCGGGGACTCCCGAGATGCTCAGCAGCGCCAAATACAGGAAGAGGAGCTCGTCGTGGTTGCGGACGGCAACCTACCAAGGAATGTGTGGCCGCGGGGTATCGTAACGAAGACGTTTCCTGGACCAGACGGCGTGGTGCGCAACGTCGAGGTCCGGACCAAGGGAGGAGTGCTGCGGCGGCCCGTCCGGAAGATCGCCGTCCTCCCGAGAGAAGCTTAGGCTCGCAGGCTACGCCGGGGGGAGGATGTAGCAGACAGCGAAGAGGCCGCCGCCCCGTCGCCCCTTCACACCCCGGTGCGCCCCGCGCACCCCGCACACCGGCAGCAGATCACGCGATGTCGCCGACCAATCAGCGCGCGGCATCGCCTTACGACGCTACTCACGAACCAAGACGCTCTCTTGAGGCATATAAGAAGGGCGTTTTGGTCTGTGAGTCGTTCATTTCGGAAGCGGCACTCGAAGAGAAGAAACAGCAAGAGAAATCAAGAAGAATCAAGACTCCAAAGAAATTAAGAAGACTCCCCTCTGTATATAGTGTAGTTAATAGTGCCACATTGTAAATAGTTTGAATATAGTACAGTTCGACAGTACCATCTTTTCTTTAAGCAGTTCCCTAGCGTAGTCAGTAATACAGTCCACTCGCCATAAGTAAAACCATACAGTCCACTGCGATCCACAACACATACTGAGACGCTCTCTTGGGAGATATAAGAAGGGCGTTTTGGTCTGTGAGCTGTTCATTTCGGAAGCGGCACTCGAAGACAACAGCAAGAGAAATCAATAGATACTCCATCGAAGATTGAAGAGTGAAGACTCCCCTCTGTATATATAGTTATATAGTTTATTAGTGCCGCATTTGTAAATATTTGAATACAGTATAGTCTACACAGTATCTTTCCTTTAAGCAGTCCCTAGCATAGTATACCTCATTAGTCAGTCAACCAGTTTTTATACATTAAATTCATACAGTCCACTATAGTCCCTAACAATTATAATGCAGTGAACTATAGTGGCTTCCAGATGTCACGACGTCAGCACGTGTGCAACAAAATGGATTCGACTAAGTTAAAAAAAAGTTATAATTGCATATTATATTTTTACAACTTTCAAGGGTTTTGTCCCACAGCACGCCTTTTCTCCACCAAAGAAATAAATGTTTCTTTATCGATGCCATCCATTATTATTTAATTAAAAAACCTACTACTAAACTTGATCACAGTCAATACGATACTAGCAGAAGCGTGGGTAGTGTGACCATCTTTCAAATACAGATCCTGCCTTACTTTGGTTAAAATCCTCCCAAAGTCTGTAGTGAAAAATGCCTAAATACTTACTTACTTATCTTCACGCACAATCCCTGACGGGGTAGCCAGAGAGAACAGATCGCCAAGTGTCACGATCCTTACATACCTCTTTCGCTTCTTTCAGATTCATTATATTCTTCATACATGCACGTCTAGGTATCCGAGTACTCTTGACCCTCCCCTCTTCGAGCAATTTGCTCACATGGTCTTCGAAAGTTAGCCTTGGTCTACCTCGACACCTTTTAATATTTACTTTCGCGCTATATATTTTCTTCACTAATTCGCTCAACGTGCCCAAACCATCGAAGCACGCCCTTATCAATTTTTGTGATAAGGTCATCTTTCAAACCTGCCATATTGCGAATCTCTTCGTTTCGCTTTCGGTCGGCCATGGTAACGCCGCACATTTTACGAAGAGATCGCATCTCCACTACATTCAACTTGCTTTTATGCTTCTTCTGGCATACCCAGGTTTTGCTGCCATATAACAAAGTCGGTACCAATACTGCGTTATGTATTGCAAGGCGTGCACTCTTCGCTACGCCTTGCCTTTTGACTAACGCAGTCAGGGCACCATTGACTTTGCTCCCGGCAGCGACACGCCTGTCCACATCTAAATCACATCTTCCATCTCCCGGCTAAAAGCACTCCCCAAGTATACAATTTCATTTACCTGTTCTAGACATTCCTGATTTACGCATATTTCACACTTCGTTCTCTCTTCGTCCCTTTCACATACCAGAACCTTAGTTTTATTAGCATTCAAACGGAGACCTTTAATTTCACATTCCTCTTTCATACATGTGACTAATGCCTGCAGTTCTGCCTCTGATGGTGCAATAAGCACTGCATCATCAGCATACAGCAGACAATTTACTTTTATGCCACCCAATTTCACACCCAAACAGCTATCTTTCAGCTTCTGTAAACAGCTGTCGAGATACAGTATGAACAGCCAGGAAGACATGACACAACCCTGTTTTACGCCTGTTTGGATGCTAAACATGGGTGACAGGTCATGCCCTTCCCGCACACAGGCTTTACAGTCACAGTAAAGTGACTGCACAGCCCTTAGCAATCGACCATCCACACCATACCCCGGCAACAGTTCCCACATTTTCTTCCTTACAACCTTATCAAATGCTTTCTCAAGATCCACATAAGCACAGAAAATCTTCTGGTTAACAGCCAGAAGCTTTTCTGTGATCATGCGGAGAGAAAACATTTGATCCGTGCATCCTCTTCCAGGTCTAAATCCGCATTGTGCCTGCCATAGAAATCTTTCCGATTTCTCTTGCATCCTACGTGTCAAAACTTTCGAGTAAACTTTACTTGCTAAACTGGTCAAGCTGATCGCCCGATAGCACCCGCAGTCAAAATGTGAACCTTTACATTTATATAAAGGCACAATGACTGCGGATCGCCAATCATCCGGGACATCCCCCGTCCGCCAGCACAAATTGCACAGCAGATGAAAGCTGTCCCAGATGCGAGGCCCACCATACTTGACCATTTCAGCAGTAATTCTGTCTAGTCCCGCAGCCTTACCACATTTCAAACTTCGTATCGCACGTTCAATCTCCTTCATACTGATGACCTCCGGATCCCTCACTAAGATCATCACACGCATACATTTCTCTATAAAATTCACTCCATCGCTGCCTAAATACTGCCAACTTTATTTACCATTGTATAATGAGGGCTAATAATTTTCTACTCACCATATTATGTCGCTAGTCGACACTGAGGTAAAGTTTTTTGTTACACAGTGTAATTTAATTGCGAAGTTGGTTTTTAACAAAAGTTTATCAGTATCTACAGTATTAAATTAATACACAAAACAATGCGTCAGTTGTTTGCTCTTTTTTAGGGTTCCGTACCTCAAAAGGAAAAAAACGGAACCCTTATAGGATCACTTTGTTGTCCGTCTGTCTGTCTGTCTGTCTGTCTGTCAAGACCCTTTTTCTCAGGAACGCGTGGAGGTATCAAGCTGAAATTCATATCAAATACTCAAGTCTACTGTCCCTTGGAGCTGTGAAAAAATCAAACTTCTAAGCAAACGCAATCAAAAGATACAGCCGTTTATGCCGCAAATTTTCGACATTCGCAAGGGAATCAAAACCTACAGGGTACTTCCCGTGAACTCAGGATCTTGAAATTTGGTACGAAGCAATGTTTCATAGCACAGATAAAGAAAAAATTCCAAAAAGCATAAATTTTTAGTTACATCATATAATAAAAATATTTTTAATAATTTTAAACTTATATACCTACGGATTTGTTCGGAACCCTCGGTGCGCGAGTCCGACTCGCACTTGACCGGTTTTTTTTAAATTGTCTACTTTTATGAATATTTGTAGTTTAGTTAATCTTATTAATATAAAATATAGCTAATAGTACAGAAAGAAACAATAACCTTTACATTTTCCGAACAAATTAACTTCCCCGCTATGAAATCTGTCAAATATTATACCTCAATTTCTAGTGGCGCCGTAAAATACAAATTTAGATGCTATATTTTTATTACATTAAAATTAAACATATCTTTCGCTGATTTGAATGCAATGCAATCGTCATGCTCACCAACGCCTTGTTTATCGTGCAAGATAGATGCCTACATCTTTGTTTATATCTAATTATGTTTCGTGTCTTTGTCTCAATTAAATTTATTTGAGAGAATGTTCTGTCGCCTGCTGAATCCAGTCATATTTTTTTTAATGTTTACTAGTATCGGCATGCTCTTTTAAAGCGGACAGCCGGGATGCCAGCTCGCAGTTATTTTTTTTATAGAAAAAGGGTGACACACAGTCCACCTGATGGTAAATGAATGCGGTCCATAAACATCTACATTTATCTTTAATTAAGAATCAAAATGTAGATGTGTTGTCACCCCTGAGGACTAAGATGGAATGCCTCATTTCCAGTAAAAAGGGACTCCGTTCTCTAAACTCACCATACGAAACACAGCAACATTAAGCTGCTATTTCACGTTGGTATTCTGTGAAAGCGTGGTCCTATCCCGGTCGAGCCGACCCATTCGTGCTACAACCATAATACCAAACTAAAGTACATCTCTTCTTTGACTGATTGGAATATTAACCATAAACTCGTGTTTATGAATACTCGTTTAAAGATTATCAACTTTACATCCAAACTTTTAAAGTTGTTATGTGGAAAGCACAAAAAACCTTTAGTCCTGCATTTGATCTCAACCCGATCGTGTCTGATATCCGTCCCATCGTACTATGAGAATGAAGGAATAGAGAGTGCACCAGTGATTGCGCACACACTCGTGCATTATAATCCTGTCATATGCAGATGGCTAGTCTCTGTTGAGTGTCGAGACTCGTGACTGAAATTTGAACCCCCCCCCCTCCCCCCCCCCCCCCCCCGAGTGGCGGAGGGCGACCTGGTACGAGATGCAGCAAGTCTATGGATGCAGGTGGTTCAGGACCAGGACAGGATAAGAGGTTAGGTTTAGCAATGAACTTGTAAGAGGCTATAGTCATTATGATGATGGTTTTATTCTCAGATTATTGTTTTATATAATCTGAGGCTTTATTTTATTTCATTTCAATAATAAAGTTTTCTCACAGAAATATAACACAATAATCTCCTCTCTTGTGTTATCTTCTAGGCGTTTTACATACTAATCTAAAATGCATATGGACATGCTGGCTACTACCGGTGATCCTGTTTCGTGTTAGTTACCGCGCCATCTATGAGCAACGGAATATACTTAACTGAGTAACAGACTCTTCAATACGTTAGCACTATTATTTATTATGTGCTTCAATCTTCATCGTTTTACGAACCGGCAACAAGACGAGTATGTACCCAATAGCAAAAATGTTTGTTACTTTTAATACCATACTTGTACATATAGGTAAATAATAATAGAATTAAACATATTATATTCTTCTTCACCTGTTGAAGGTATCCACGACTTTTTCTGCCACCAGGGCGGCGCCACTTTACAGTGAGGTAAAATATTTGACAGATTTCATAGCGGGGACGATAATTTCTTAGGAAAATGTAATCTTTAAAGTTTCTTTCAGTAGTATTAGTTATATTTTATATTAATTACATCATAATAAATGAATAAACCAAACTATAAATATAACTAAAAGCCGATCTAAAAGAAAAGAGTTATAAAGTGCAAAAAATTACAAATCAAACCACTCACGCATTGTGTTGTGTATTAATATAATACTTTAGATAATGATAAACTATTATTTAAAACTAATTTCTCAATTAACTGACGCAACTAGCGACATCTGGTGAGTGGAAGATTATTAGCCCTCATTCCGACTACTAAATTATATAATCAATAACGTCTGTCAGCCTGACAATCCGAACGTCGAGTTTTTACACAAATATTTAATAAATTGCCTAATAAAATAAACTAGTAGTTTTACAGACTAAAATAAATGCTAAACTTAGTGATAAGATACAATCTGTGTGGCTTTGGACTGCTGCTGCTTACCTGCGTAGCTTATATTATTGCTTAGAATAAGATTTAGTCCTCAGAATGGTATTACCTGTTACCACAGGTAATACCATACTGAGGACTGGTATGGTATGGTACTTAGTCCTCAGTATAGTATTACTACAGGGTACGTAGAGTACGAGTGATCAAATGGTCAGTAAAACACAGTAAAACATACACCATTATTTATACTATCAACGCCATCTATTTGAATTTATTATTATTGGCGAAGAAGGTTTTGAAGATGCATCCTTTAAGTAAAATTCCTATCTCTACAAACAAATAAAATTGAAGTGTCTGTTTGTA
The DNA here is from genome assembly GCA_963668995.1 of Parnassius mnemosyne. NCBI lineage: Eukaryota > Metazoa > Arthropoda > Insecta > Lepidoptera > Papilionidae > Parnassius > Parnassius mnemosyne. The sequence goes on from CAVLGL010000092.1 coordinate 27,662,020, forward strand.
ATCTCAAAATTACAGCTTTTTACTAAATGCATATGAAAGTATATACGGTACTAATAACAAAAATATTTTTTTTAAAGTTTTTGTCTGTCTGTCTGTCTGTCTGTTTGTTCCGGCTAATCTCCGAAACGGCTGGACCCATTTTAACTGGATTTTCACTGGCAGATAGCTGATGTCACAAGGAGTAACTTAGGCTACTTTTATTTTAGAAATAAATTAGGGTTCCGCGCAAAAAAATTAAAACCCCAAATAACACGCGGGCGAAGTCGCGGGGAACAGCTAGTAATAAATATAATATAGAGACTTATTGTACCTAAAAAAATAGTGCACAGAATAAATAATAGTAAAACGTACCTAGTGTAGGTAAATTATATGTACAACATATTTTTTTTTTGAATGATGACAATCTTAATATGTATAGGATATATTATATTAAGTGAGCATTTCTTGTAAGTTTATAATATATGTTTGGCATCATCATCGTCGTCGTCATCTGTTGAACATAGCCTCACCCAAGGAATGCCACAAAGCACAGTCCAGAGCTCCAGAACCAGAGCCACCTGGATCCATTGATTTCCTGGATCTCCACTATATCTAGTGGAAGGCCGCGTTACACTTCGCTTACCAGTCAGTACGAGGCTGCCACTCGAGAACCTTTCTTCCCCATCGGTTTTCGCTTCTTCGAAACGCGGTGTCTCTGAAACGTCTCTAACAATTTGGATAAAATTTTGTATTTCTCTGGGATAAAATCTTCCCTCAGAAAATATTTATTTTATTTTCCATGTCCATGAACACCTACGATTACAACAAAGTCCCAGAAAATATACAAGGTATCTCTATTACCGTACCAAATTTAAATATTTTACTAAACAAACACTGCACAAAAAAGGGTTATTAAAATATAAATGAATACGTGGTTGATAACCCCAGGGGATGAGGTGGTCACTTCCAAGCTGTTTTTAAAATAAATTATTTAAATAGCCTGTAACCTTTCGGTTCCGTGGCGCAGTGGATTAGCAATTGAGTTTCAGCGCTAAAGCCGCGTATCCACCAAAAATGTTGACAACATTTATGTTTCCAACTGTTTACAACTCAACAAAAGTTACCACCATTTGTTTCCGATGTTGCCGACAAATGTTTCCAACAAGCGTCTCCACTGAGGTACAAATGTTTGCAACAAGCGTATTCTTTTGATGTTGCCGCCGAAAATGGAAACATGGTTCTCGACATTGTTTCTAGTTTTGTTTCCAACACTTTTTAAATTTTTTAAAATTAAACTGTATGCCAATTGATTTCTCCTTAAATGCTCCAGCAGAATCCGAAATTGCTTTACCTCTATTGCTATTAATTAATTTATAAATAATTTTTAAAACGTAAATATCGAAAATTTAATTTTGCTATAAAACATAAAATATCTACTTTTTTAAATAAAACTGCGTGCCAATTAATTGGTCCTTAAATGCTCCAGTAGAATTCGATATTGCTCCACCTATGTTGCTATTAGTTAATTTATAATTAATTTAAAAAAAATAATTGTCGGAAATTTAATTTTGCTATAAAACATAAAATATGTAAGCATTTAAGGAGCAATTAATTGTCATACAGTTTAATTTTATAAAGTATATATTTTATGTTTTATAGCAAAATTAAATTTTCGACAATTAATTTTTTTTTAAATTAATTATAAATTAACTAATAGCAACATAGGTGGAGCAATTTCGAATTCTACTGGAGCATTTAAGGACCAATTAATTGGCACGCAGTTTAATTTTAAATAGTAGATATTTTATGTTTTATAGAAAAATTAAATTTTCGATACTTACATGTTTTAAAAATTATTTATAAATTAATTAATAGCAATAGAGGTAAAGCAATTTCGGATTCTGCTGGAGCATTTAAGGAGAAATCAATTGGCATACAGTTTAATTTTAAATAATTGATATTTTATGTTTTATAGCAAAATTAAATTTTTGATACTTTTATTTTTAAAAATTAATTATAAATTAACTAATAACAATAGAGGTGGAGCAATTTCGGATTCTGCTGGAGCATTTATGGAGAAATTAATTGGCATACAGTTTAGTTAAAAAAAAGAATGTTCTACGCTAACTTCCATCTGGTTCGTTTAGCAGTTCTAAAAACTTTCAGTGTCGCCATCGTAGGTACAAAAACTAAAACGGAAACGTCGGGAATTAAAAATAGGAGGTTCTTAATCCCACTTCGACTATATTTTTTATATGTGTTACCCCAGAACTTTTTTATAGGTGAACCTATTTTATTTACCTATTTAACCTTTTCTTTATTTGAAAGCTGGTGATTCTCATCATCATCAGCATCATTACAGCCCTTCATAAGTCCACTGCTGAACATAGGCCTCCCCCAAGGAATGCCACAAAGCACGGTCCTGAGCCACCTGCCACCTAACGACATTTAGTCGTCAGTCGTCACTCCATCTAGCGGGGGCCCCACACTTCGTGCTTCTCATGCGATCCCATATAAATTTTTTCCATAAAAAAATTGATCAAGATCTGACCAGTAGTTTTTGACTTATCCTTAATAATGCGTATTAAATTGACTTACTTGTTGTTCTCATTACATAATGTTCTTATTTTATTTATAATGAAGTCGGTTGCACAAAATTTTTAATTTTACCACTTTGAGTCCTTTTATGCCGGCTTTTACTTTTATTTACCTAAGTCATATTTTATCTTTGAGCTTTGAGGGAATATCAAATTTCAATGTCATAAAAATAGTTACAATAAAAACTTCACCCTATGACTTCACCCCTATTTTGCCACCCTATAAGTAAGGTTACAAAAAATTCTCCAAATTTATATGGGACCAACCCAGAAGTAAAACCTAGATATTTAATAAAAAAGTCATCAAAATACATAAAAAAAAAAACATTCAGTCGAAATGTAAACACCGGCTAAAACAAGTTAAATTAAATGCTATAAATTCCGTAAAATTCCATTTATTCAATAAACGAATTTGTCCCTTTATTATATTATTACTTTGAGAAGACCACTAACATAATACGGCTTAGAAATAACGGTAAACAACATTGATTTATATGTTATAACTCAATGGTAAACAACATTTCGTGACAAGGTGCAATACGCTGCTAAACTAAAACAAAATTGGGTTGGGGCATTGAGTTATATAAGACAATAACATATAAATCAATGGATTGGGGCATCATAACAATAATCAATAACAATACATACAGTATACAACCAAAGTCAAAAAGGGTAGAACATTCTAGACGCAAAGGGTAGAAATTTCAATAAATAATGGTACTACGACCTACGTACGTACTACGGTAATAGTAAAAGGTATCTTGTAAATTGTGTTCGTTTTCTCTTTCCCACACTAGAAGGTCTCTTTCTACGGCGCAAGGCGTAGTTATTTCTGGAGAATTCGAATGTTGCTATACTCTAATATATATTTTCCAATATTAAGAATATTGGAAAAAATGTGATGGAATTTCGTTTTTATCAGCCGGTTTATTTATGTGAAATCTAACTAGTAGGGCTCTTTTTATGGTTTGGTGTCCGTCTGTTCATCTCTTACCTTGCTTTATTTTCAATCATAAGAGTAACTGCTTTTTAATAAATACCTAGTAATTAACATAATGTTGCAGATATAGTAGTACTAATATATAGTATATTTAGTAGTATAGTATATATAGCGGAAATCATACGAGGAGATGAGCAGTACCGTCTAAATAACAATAAGAAAACTGCGGTTACCAATGGTAAATAGCTGACGCAGCCTATATTCAGTGGATATCAAACTCTGAATCGGCTTTGAATTTGAATTGAATGGCTTTAATAACGGTGTTAATGATGTTGAATTATTATATAAATATGCCGTGTAATAGCGCCGTTACATAATCCACTATCCTAATCTCTGTAGGTGTCGTAAGAGGTGACAAAGGAAAACTGAAACAGGTGATATCAATCAAATAATAACAATAAAAGGAGGCAATCTATCGAAAAGGCTTTCGTTAACCAGAGAACTTTATAAATATAGGCTGATTTAAAGAAATAATAAAAATAAACCATGTTCGGCGGTCATAGTTTGAGCCGAAGACAATAACTGGAATATTAAAAGTTTATGACACATTCCATCACAATTCTGCTGCTGAGTAAAGGCCTCCCCCATACACCACAAAGCACGGTCCTAATTCACCTGCATCCATTCACTCCCTGCATCACTTACCAGCTCGTTACTCTAATATGGGGGGCCAAACTACACTTCGCTTACCGGTATGAGACTGCCACGCTAGACGCTAGACGCCATCAGTTGTCGATTATTCGTGCTATATGCTGGCCCATTGAAACTTCAGCTTTCTGGTCCGTAGTATTACTCGTTCTAAGCACTGAATTTTATTAAAAAACATTTTTATCTCAATGATTTTTATTACCTTAGATGGACGGATAACTAAAAATGTTAAGACCTTTGATAATAACTCATATTGTAATTTTAATGTCCTCCAGACCGGACATCCGTCACGGTGCTGCGGCCAGTATCAAAGAAAACTAGCCATCTGCCAGCAGAACAGGATTATGTTGTACAGGAGTGTCTGTGCAAGAATAGGGACACTCTCTATTTCCTCACTCTCATCGTCTAATGGGATGGTAGGATCAGAGGACCTGAGGTGAGAGCTCAGACGCAGTTCCATCGGCTTTACGTGCTTTCCGAGACACGGGAGTGAAACACCGCTAAATTCCTAGGTTTTATGTGTAAGCTTTGTACATAATTTTAAACAATTGTTTAATGTAACTTGTATCCGATTTCGTGCAGATCTTTATAAAGAACTGCCAGATGTGTCAAAACTGCAAAAATGCCGGTGCCATGTAGCGGTGAATATATTTTTGAATTCTTATTTAGTTATTATAAAAAAACTCTTGAGTAAGATTTATATTATAATTTGTAGCCAAGAATTCCAATTTGGTACCAGCAATAATGTAACTGTGTTTCATATGATGAGTTGACACTTTGACAACGTATCTGTAAGTTTATAAGCTTATGGGATTAGTGTCCACCACTTAACATCGGGTGAACAATGTGCTCGCTTGTCACATAGTATTTTGTAAATAAATAATTTTTGCATATTACTGTACTAAACAGTTTGAAATTATTAATTATTTTGTTTTTATATTAAGTTTAAAGTAAATTTTCTTATTGGGTTAAACTATATTTTGTGACATGGTTCAATGCGCTGCTAAAACACAATTGGGTTGGGATATCATAACAATACATACAGTATAAACAGCCAAAGTCAACACAGCTAAAAATTCTAGGCGCAAAGGGTAGAAATTTCTAAAGCGTGAGCACAGAATAGTACTACGTAGTACGTACTACGATAAAAGTAAAAGATATCTTGTAAATTGTGTTCGTTTTCTCTTTCTCACACTCAAAGTTCTCTTTCTATGTCGCAAGGCTTAGTTAATTAAATACTTTGACTTTGATAATATAAAAAGGTTGATAAATAACATTCTCCCAAGTAAATGGGAAAAATCTTGAATTGGTAATCCCTTTGACCTACTTTACTGCAGTTTTGTTTCTATCTCTTTCCACTGCAACTCTGCCATTGGTTCACAACGTAGTTTCTAGAGTGTTCTCTCAGTGACGCATTTTGATTGGTCGAATCTCGAATCTGCTTCACTGTTCTAGAATTGCATTCGTTTAATATAAAAGAGTGGTGTTCGGCGCGGAAATTCAGTATATTTTGAAACACGATAAAGCAAGTGCGAAGAAGAGTTTTCGGTGTTAACCGAAGTATTGTAAAAGCGATTGTTATTAACTAATATTTTTAACTAAGAGGAGTATTAAAGTGACAAAATGCCAGCTGTTGGAATTGATCTTGGAACAACTTATTCATGCGTTGGAGTGTGGCAACATGGCAACGTGGAGATCATCGCGAACGACCAAGGCAACAGGACTACACCATCCTACGTAGCGTTCACAGACACGGAGCGACTCATCGGCGATGCGGCGAAGAACCAGGTGGCCCTCAACCCCAGCAACACAGTGTTTGACGCCAAAAGGTTAATTGGCCGCAAATTCGATGATCCGAAGATTCAGCAAGATATGAAACATTGGCCATTCAAAGTAGTCAATGACTGCGGAAAGCCCAAAATCGAGGTAGAGTTTAAAGGCGAGAGAAAGAGGTTCGCGCCGGAGGAGATCAGCAGTATGGTGCTGACGAAGATGAAGGAGACGGCGGAGGCGTATCTCGGCACCACGGTGCGGGACGCCGTCATCACCGTGCCGGCGTACTTCAACGACTCGCAGCGTCAGGCCACGAAGGACGCGGGTGCCATCGCCGGGTTAAATGTGTTGCGCATCATCAACGAGCCCACGGCTGCTGCTCTGGCTTACGGCTTGGACAAGAACTTGAAAGGGGAGCGCAACGTATTAATCTTCGATCTCGGCGGTGGTACTTTCGACGTGTCGATCCTGACTATCGATGAAGGCTCTTTGTTCGAAGTGAAGGCGACGGCCGGTGATACACACCTGGGAGGCGAGGACTTCGACAACAGACTCGTGAACCATCTCGCGGACGAGTTCAAGCGCAAGTACAAGAAGGACCTGCGTTCGAACCCGCGCGCCATGCGTCGCCTCCGCACCGCCGCCGAGCGCGCCAAGCGCACGCTGTCGTCTAGCACCGAGGCCACCATTGAGATCGACGCGCTTTATGAAGGCATCGACTACTATACGCGCGTCTCCCGCGCTCGCTTCGAGGAGCTCAACGCAGATTTGTTCAGAAACACCTTGGAGCCAGTCGAAAAGGCGCTAAAGGACGCAAAATTGGACAAGAGTCAGATTCATGATGTCGTACTTGTAGGCGGTTCCACTCGCATTCCGAAGGTGCAAAGTTTGCTTCAGAACTTCTTTTGTGGAAAGCAACTGAACTTATCTATCAACCCAGACGAAGCAGTTGCGTATGGCGCCGCCGTGCAAGCCGCAATTCTCAGCGGAGATTCTCATTCTAAGATTCAGGATGTATTGCTGGTGGACGTAGCTCCTTTGTCTCTCGGTATCGAGACGGCCGGAGGCGTAATGACTAAAATCATCGAGCGCAACTCGAAGATTCCTTGCAAACAGTCTCAAACCTTCACCACATATTCTGACAATCAGCCAGCAGTTACTATCCAAGTCTATGAAGGTGAGCGTGCGATGACCAAGGATAACAACCTACTGGGCACGTTCGACTTGACCGGCATCCCGCCAGCGCCGCGCGGCGTCCCCAAGATCGACGTCACCTTCGACATGGACGCTAACGGTATCCTTAATGTCTCGGCCAAGGAAAACAGCACTGGTCGCAGCAAGAACATCGTGATCAAGAACGACAAGGGACGGTTGTCGCAGGCTGAAATCGATCGCATGTTGTCCGAAGCCGAGCGCTACAAAGAAGAGGACGAGAAGCAGCGGCAGAGGGTCGCCGCCCGCAACCAGTTGGAGACGTACGTGTTCAGCGTGAAGCAGGCGCTAGACGACGCGGGAGACAAGCTGAGCGAGTCTGACAAGAGCACGGCGCGCCGGGAGTGTGACGATGCACTCAAGTGGCTGGACAACAACACCCTCGCAGACCAGGAGGAGTACGAACACAGGCTGAAGGAGCTGCAGCGAGTGTGCTCACCCATCATGAGCAAGATGCACGGTGCGGGTGCGGGTGGTAGCATGCCAGGTGGGATGCCTGGTGGTATGCCAGGAGGTATGCCAGGAGGTATGCCTGGTGGTATGCCAGGAGGTAGGCCTGGTGGTATGCCAGGAGGTATGCCCGGCGGCCAAAACGATGGCCCTACGATAGAGGAAGTGGATTAAATCTCTGCCAAAAATCTGAAGTTCCTTTCTTATTTTTAAGTTATGTTATTTATTAGATGCTTTGTTAATAATTATTTTAAGAATGTATGTACACATAAGACTGATTTAAGTGGGTAGCAGTTGATGATCATCTCCTGTTAAAAATTAATAAACAGTTTAAATTTCCTTATATTTACGTGTTTTATTACGTAATCTTTGACCACCAGTTTTATTAGCCTATATTTTTTTTACAATTCTTTCCTAGTGTGACATAAAATTTTGTACAACCGACTGCAATATAAATTATTAAGAATAACAAACTATTGGTCAGGACCTTGATCAAATTTATATTAAGAATCCTCGAAATCAGTTCGCCCAGAAAAAATTGGAAGTCTGTGGAAAAGCACCATTACTACGTAGTACGTATTTGTACGTATTATTATTTATTCCGTGGCATTACATAACATGTGGAAAAATACTCTAATAAAAAAACAATTAATAGCACTCATTACGATCGCTTACAAACTCTAGTTGTAAACAAGTTTCTGGAAAACAAGTTCAAAAAAACAATGCGTTTGTCTTATTTTTTAAAGGCTGCAACTTAGTAGTCTGTAACATCCATTGAGTTATACTTATATGTACTACGTACTAGAGAAGCCATTCCGAACATTGACAATGTTCAACTGAACTGTAGTGCAATCCATACAAAGTAAATATTGCGTAAATTGAAGATTTGTGAATTCCATAAAATAATTATTATTACATTTTATTTAGAAATGTGTTTGTTTAGATTAAGATATTTTATATTAATATCTTATTTTATATCAAATTAAAGTCTGCGCAAGCGCGACTACTACTCCGTACTCCCGCGCATGCGCGAAGACAGAGTAGGACACAATTTTTGTTTGGAATGGCTTCTCTAGTACGTAGTATATATAACTCAATGGTTATATCTGGTTATATCTAAACAATTTACTTGCGCCTTAGCAATAGCAAATGATAATCATTAGTGTTGAAGGATGTTGAAATACTGTCCGTGTATCTGACAAGTGTATAGATAATAATAAAAAATGATTGAGTTAAACAATTGTTATTTTCAAAAATTATCGTGTTCACCCCTCCTCTTTCTCTATTTATCCGACTATAAATCTACATCATAAGCCACTAAAACATGTAAATAGCAACAAAGCAATTAAAAAAAAAACTTAACAGTCATTTATCTTTCTGACAATGTGCTTTTTATATCATTTATATGTTCAATATGATTGTAATGGTCCCCACTCACGGTCAGTTAAACTGACATCAGTTCAACTGATGACTTCAAACAGATTTAATCCAAAAGAATTTCGACACACACGATCAGTTCAACTGATCATTCCAACTGATCAGTTCAAACTAGGGCTGTTTATATTTTTAAAATATCGGATTTCCTATATATCGAAAAAAATATCGACATATCGACTTTGTTTAAAAAAAAACAATCGTAAGTCATTTACTTTAGTTCGTTTATTATATTTATTAAGCAAATTAAATTATAACTGTATTAAAATGTTAGATTATAGTTCTTAGTTAAAGTTACAGCCTACATAAGACCCATTGCTGGGCACAGGCCTCCCCTCATTTCTAAGAGGGTTTTAGGGCAAGGAAGTGTCCACCACGCTGCCCCGATGCGTGTTGGCGACCTTCACATGTCTTCGAAATATTTTTTTCTTATTTCTCAGCTATGCAGGTTTCCTCACGATGTTTTTCTTCACCCCTGAGTACGCGGTAAATCAGCACTTAAAATTGCAATTCATTGGTTCCGGCGAGGATCGAACTCGGGTTGCTCACGTACTGTCAAATTTACAGCGGGCGCCATCTGAGTTACACGGCTCAAAGTTCTTAGTAACTAGTTCTTAGTAATTATTGTTTAATTTAAATAAGACAATTATGTTTACCAATATTTTTCAGTAAGAGTTTTCAAAAATAATCGTTGTTTTATATGTTCAGCTGTTTCAATACTGCGGTTATTAGGCACTAAAAGATTGATTATACAAATAATTCATTCAGATGCTACGGATGCAGCTGGAGAAATAAAATATTTAACAGCTATTTCTGATAGCACGGAAGTAAATCATAAGACGCCTAAGCGATTAAAATAACTTGAGGCTTATACCAACATCGAAGCACTTATTTCGTCGTTTTCTCTAATAGCTTACATGCGCAGACACTTAATACACATAATCGCATCACTTTGATAAAAATCCACTTCAAACGATTATTTAAACGATAAAACAGGAGCAACTATCCGTCGATGATCAAGCTCCTGCCAAAACTCACAGTAAGTAAAGTAGTACTAAGTTTAATAGATTATAGTGAATTTAATATCACAGAGATATACTATACAAGATTACATTTCTTTTCTGCCGACTTCCAAAAAGGAGCCGGTACTCAATTCGACTGTATGTTTTTTTTTTTTTCGTTTTTTTTTTTTTTTTTTTTTTTATGTGTGTTACCTCAGAACTTTTTTCTGGGTGAACCGATTTCGATGATTCTTTTTTTATTTGAAAGCTGGTACTTCTCGTGTGGTCCCATATGAATTTGATCAAGGTCAGACCAATAGTTTTTAAGTTATTCTTAAATAACTTATATTGAAGTCGGCTGTACAAAATTTTTAATTTTAAATTATTAAGATAATAAGCAAATAAAAAACTGGGGAAAATGAAAAACATAATATAGTGTAAATAAAGTATAGTAGATTGGGTCCATCAAGGATTAGGATTTAAGTTTACGATGGTGTTGTAGATTAAATTATTTACGTGAAAAAATAAAATATTAAATTATTTTAAAAAATATATCGACTGTCTTATATGTATATTTCAATATCAAACTTATATTACAATATATGTCGTCCAAAAATATTAGAAATAAATATCGATTTTTCTAAATAATAAAATAGATTTTTCGATATATCGATATTTTGTCAACAGCCCTAGTTCAAACGTGGGGCGTGGCCGTGGGCGTTTGGTTTGCGTGACTTCTATAAAATATCATATATATAGATAAATTAAATGATATTTAATAATATCTAAATCTTATTTTAAATCATTTCCTGTATATTAATATATATCTATACAAATAAATAGAATTGAAGTGTCTGTTTGTATTGTCAAAATAACAGTTTTTACTAAATACATATGAAAGTATATAAGGTACTTATAACAAAAACACAATTTTTAAAATTTTTGTCTGTCTTTCTGTCTGTCTGTCTATATATCCCGGCTAAACTCCGAATCGGCTGAACCAATTTTGACGAGACGTTCAGTGGCAGATAGCTGATATTATAAGGAGGAACGTAGGCTACTTTTAATTTAGAAAAAGAATTAGGGTTCCGCGCAAAAACATTAAAACCCATGAAATCCAATCGTAATAAATTACACGCGGGCGAAGTTGCGGGAAACAGCTAGTTAATAGATAGGAAATGATATTTTTAATTTATAGGAGTCACGCCAACTAAACGCGCACGGCAGCGGCCCCGTCGATCGAGAAATGAAATCCGTTCCGTATATATATATATATATATATATATATATATATATATATATATATATATATATATATATATATTAACACTTCAAAAGATATTTTTATTCATGATAAGGTCAGTATTAAGACACTTTTAAGAAATGGGTCAGATATTATGATAATTTTATTCATTATGGTAAATTTTATTTTTTTTAATAAATGTTTATTTATTTTTATCTTTTGCCCCACCTTCTTAGTTCACCATCATGAAGGTATTAGAATCACATTGAACTAGGTCTTTATAAACCCTTTTCAAATGAGTTCATACACGATCTTTCTACTTAGTGCCGTCCACCTTCGGATTGCACCATCAAAGAGGTGAGGTTATAAAAGTCACCTAGGTCTTTATAAGCCCTTTCAAATGTGTTCAAACACGATCGTTCATCTAGTGCCGTCACTGAGATCCTATACCCACCTTCGGATTGCACCATCAGAGAGGTGAGGTTATAAAAGTCACCTAGGTCTTTATGAGCTCATTCAAATGAGTTCAAACGCGGTCATTCTATCTAGTGTCATCACTGAGATCCTATACCACCTTCGGATTGCACCAACATAAAGATGATATCATCACAATCATCTAGGTCTCCGTTTACCTATTTGAAAATGAGTCCCAACACGATAGTTCTACGTAGTAGCATCACTGAGATCCTTTACCCACCTTCTGAGTCCACCATAAGGAAGGCGACATCATTACAATCTCCTTGATCTCCATTATCCGTCAAAACAACTTCTCTAAATATGTAAAATAATATAAAATCTAAACAGCATACAAATAATGTTATAAAAAATTATTATTATTATATATATATATATATATATATATATATATATATATATATATATATATATATATATATATATATATATATATTTATAAAAGCTACTAAGAAAGTATGTACTTACCAATAATGGAAACAAACTGAAGCCAGCGGATTACGGTGCGCCCGGAAAAATACGTGGGTTGCCGTCAGTTAAAAATTTTAACTTAAGATTTCACATTCACGATCAGTTTTTGGATGTACGTCAGTTCGACTGAGCAGTTTAACTGACAGCACGCCCGAAAAAATCCGTGTGTTGCCTTCAGTTAAAAATTTCAACTTAAGATTTCGCATTCACGGTCAGTTTTTGGATGTACATCAGTTAAACTGTTCAGTTTAACTGACCGTGAGTGGCCACCATTAGATACTATTTCATGCGACAAAACGGAATCTTAATTATTAGGCGCTAGTAGAACATACCGCAACCTACGCGCTTTGCAAAATGTTAAATAAAATGTTCAATTACAGAAAGCAAGTTGATTCATGTAGTAAGTAATACATATTATATAGTTGTAATACAATTTGCTTGGATCAATAGCACGTTATAAACGTAGTAGGTGGTTGTAATGTGGGTGCAGCATGAATCGAGGGAAAAATCATGCCTGTCTACCGTGTTCAAGAACATGACACTAGTAAAATCACGAGGTATTCTATCAAAGTCTTCAGTGAACACACATGAGTATTTGGTTTCTAATCGGTGAAAGACAAAAAGAGGCATCTATTTAGGACATCGTTTATTGAATATGTTTTGTAACAATGACCATAAATGCAATAAAAAAAGTTTCTTCGTTAAGTAGGTAACCACCTAATAAAATTACCTTATGATAAAATAAACAAAACCAAAAAAAAAAACAATAGAAAAGCAATGAGTAGATTGTCTATGGGCTACAGCTACAGCCACAATGCTCGTAATCCCATTTCTTTGAAAAATAACTTCTACCTGAACTGAACATTGATGAGTAAACTGACCATTTATTTTTTTAACTCAAAACGGGACCTGGGTTTATTTATACCCGCCAGTTAGCAGGTTAACAATAAAAATAAAACACGTTTTTAATGTTATTTATTTAGAAAAATTGTAACTTTATGCAATTAGTGTTCACTATAATTGTATTCACATTAACTATAATTATTTTTATTGTAACAAATTGCAAAAATAAAAATCAATCACCAGTTCACCAGCTTCATTAAAGCATTATTTAATTTATTGTTATTTATTTTAATTCATTTTTTTTATTTATTGCAGCACAGTTGCCTCAGAGAAAGTTTTAATTATTGATCTCGTCTCCAGACTGATAAATGTGTGTAATTCTGTTATTTATTTATTAATTTTAATTTTATGTTATTTTATTTCATTATTTTATTTATATACTGACATTACTGCCTATTTACATTGACTGGATTTATTATTTTAAAATTGTTATTTTGTATTGAAATTGATTTAATTATTGCTAAAATTTAGGAGACTGATTTTAAATTTATTGATTTTACTGGATATGGGTGTAATTTGCCTGAATAAAGATGATTATTATTATTATTAAAGCAAAGTTCCTTAGACAGTAATTATTAAATGCAACATATTTTTTTAATTATCTTTATGTGGAACAAATTTACTTTAATAATGTTTGTGATGATTTTAAATGAGAGTTAAATTCTGGGCATGGTTTTTTTGTATTGACCTTTATTATCAACATCGCCTTTAGAACTGGAACCTGTAAGTGATTTTTTTCAGACCTGCACAGTTTATTAATTATAGAAAATACTCTTGTTTTTCTTTTTGAATATCTTCCCATGCAGGTATTTTTCTTAAATGTGCCCAATAAAATATATCCATTTCTTTGGTAAGAAAGCAAGTCTACTGTTGCAGATTTTCTCGACTTGTTTTATAAAATTCTGTAGCTGCACTTTTCACCAACTCTTCATCAATATTATTTGGTTTCGGAAAACGGGACTATTTTGCGACCCGGAGCTTTGTTTGGGGGACAACAGAAAAGGGACAGTCCCGTTTAAAACGGGACGTATGGTCACTTTATTGACGAGGGATAATAATGCGATGATGTGATGTTCTGAATATTTTGTACTAAGATTATAACTTTTATTTTTACTATTATATTCCAGTCCCTCACATTGAGGTAATATGTTACGTATAGACATGCGCGCCGAGCAAGAATTTGGCGGCGGCGGCGCGCCGACCCATTGTGGTCGGCGTGGCGACGCCGCGCCGGCGTGGCCGTATTTTATTTTAATTTTTATAAACATTTGTTTAAAATAAGGTAGTAACAAGTGAAACATTGACCTAGATAGGAATTCAAATTTAATTTCTCAAAATAAAAAGAAACCAAACAAGTTCTAATTAATTATACCTTATAATTTGTGCAAAAACGAAAAAGCACATTTTTTTCGTTTTTTGCACAAATTATAGGAAATTAAAATTGTGTTTTTTGCACAATGTATAATTATCATGAATAAAAATAATTTTATTAACGCGTACTGGGCTTAGTCTAGATCTTTTAGCAGCCACAGTTAGTCCCACTATAGAAAAAACGCGCTCACTTGGCGTGCTAGTAGCAAATGTTCTGATCACAGAGTACTTTTTATATATGACGGCACCTGTACCGTTGTAGATGCGGTGGCGTCAGTCTAGCTAGACAGAATTCTTGTAAACGACACGTGTACCGCACATCTGCGGCATTGCACCTGCGTTGCCGCCCGTCCTGCTTGTATAAAACGGACTGAGCGGCCGCCGTTAAGACAGTCTTGGCTCTGACGTGGAACGGTACGCTTGTCGTATTGCGTTACTAGTTTATCCTCGACTCGTTGGATAATTAATTCGTGTAAACGAATTAATTATTATTCCTAACTACAAAATTAGTCTCTGTACTATACTCACTTACCCTTCCTACATCAGAAGTGGGATAAAGTCCCCCTTATTGCCCATATATAATCTTCGAATAGTATGAGAATTATTACATTTGTAAAGGCTATAATGCATTTCGCATTGATGGATCTCTTTTTATGTTAAATACCGTAATGAAATTTGCTGTCCTACTTACGATATTGTCGTATCATTAAAGTGTA
The DNA here is from genome assembly GCA_963668995.1 of Parnassius mnemosyne. Lineage (NCBI taxonomy): Eukaryota > Metazoa > Arthropoda > Insecta > Lepidoptera > Papilionidae > Parnassius > Parnassius mnemosyne. The sequence goes on from CAVLGL010000092.1 coordinate 27,677,292, forward strand.
GAGAAAAGATAAAGTGAAATTATTTAAGCAACATTTTTTTAATTTGTTCCATTTGTATTAAAAGTACCGGCAAGTATTTTCATTATTTCTGATGTATCTAAATATGTTAACACATGAAAGAAATGTCGGAGGCTTTCTAAACGAGTCATCGTTTGCATTGAATTAAAAATTAACTTGTTCAAGTTTTGTTGTAATTTGATAGTTTATGCGAAACATGATTATCGTCAGTTATATTTTGAAATTCAAAACGTTTAAGCGATGTACCAAAATAAAGGATTAACTTAAACATGCTAGGAATTGAAAATAATAAGTGACATTTTTGTGTTTTAATGTGTTGATCAGTGTTGCTGTTTGCTCCGAATACTGTGTGGTCGACAAGATTGGGGTTTGATGTCGAGAGATTCGTAGAAGTCTCTACAACAATGATCAATGAGGAAGATGTTGTGACGGCTAATCGAAAATGATCAGGTATCGCCGAGCGCTAGTAAGATTGAGCTTACACCGCTACACTCTGTAACTTATCGGCAGATCTTACGGCAAGGCAATTCAAGCGGCCGCCGAACAAATGGTCCTTTGGTGCTGTAAATGAACGTCTGAGGCTTGGTCGGCTTTCGTAGATTTTGCGCAGTTGCCTCCTTCCCTTTGAAATATGTGATTGTATCAGTCTCTACACATAGTTACCGTTTTTTTACAATGTTTTCAAATGTCATACAGTTGCCGTTTCTTAAGAGAATATGTGATGAATTTTGGAAGCTCGGAATTCCATGGTTCGCAATACATTTATCTCGATTTCTTTCAATTTTGCAAAGCATTGCGACGATTTACTAGCGCTAGTACGGCGCGACGGCTTGCTGGCGCGAATGTGGCACGAACGCAGCAGAACGAAAAGCTGTAGTGCGTTTGCCTGGAGGTAACGATATCGGCGCGTTCCAGACTTAAATGAAGTCTGGGATGGTCGACCGTTGTAATATTTAACAAGAGTTAATATCTGTTAGCAGGTGGTGATAACTGATAGACCGTATGCTGTTCACTGTCAACCGCACGAGGACGTGCGACAGTCAGAGGTAGCCGTGTCTGTGCATCTAGAAAATACTAGAGACATTGCAACACTCTAACGAAGTAATTATTCTAGTGCAGGAAAGGAACATGAAGTTGCAGGGAGGCTGGTCTGTGCTGCACTGGGATATGTGTAGAGTTGCTGTTGGTTTACATACTTAGGTGTTATCGTGTCACTATGTCCCTCACGATACACTTTCGTCTGATTGTGACGGCGACATGTTTGCGGTATGGTTGGTCTGTAACTGTTCTATACTGAATTGAAAAAAAAAGAGAGTAAGAAAAAAAATGTGGTTCTTGCTATAATTGCAGGGCGTTTGCCGGTCCAATGATATAGCTACAGGGAATAGTGATTCCGGACTAGCATAAATAGTACTGAAAAAAAAGAGGTTAAGAAAAAAGAATAGTTCTTACAATCATTGCAGGGCTTTGTGCCGGTCCAGTGATATAGCTATAGGGAATAGTGATTCCGGACTAGCGAAAACAGTACTTGAAAAAAAAAAGAGAAAATAGAAAAAGCTACAGACTAATCATTCCGATCTAGCATAAAGGTGATAAAAGTTTTGTAGGGCTTACTGCCGGAACAAAACTGATTATCACCGGAGTCTGAAGGGTCAGTATAGACCGGACCAGACGCTGTTTTGTCAGGATAATCGAACGATGTTTTACAGATTACAATTGTTACAGATAACTAAAATTGTGATGGAGCGCGTGCGAGGACGCACGCATGTCAGTATGGCCGTGACGGCACCTGCACCGTTGTAGATGCGGTGGCGTCAGTCTAGCTAGACAGAATTCTTGTAAACGACACGTGTAACGCACATCTGCGGCATTGCACCTGCGTTGCCGCCCGTCCTGCTTGTATAAAACGGACTGAGCGGCCGCCGCTAAGACAGTCTTGGCTCTGACGTGGAACGGTACGCTTGTCGTATTGCGTTACTAGTTTATCCTCGACTTGTTGGATAATTAATTCGTGTAAACGAATTAATTATTATTCCTAACTACAAAGTCTCTGTACTATACTCACTTACCCTTCCTACATATACATAAAGTTCTGATACGCGCTCCAGAGATTGTAAAAATTTAATTTGTTCTATTTCCGCCGCTCGCTTCAATTCCGATAAGCGATACCGAACGATTTTTACGATCTTTTTACATTTTTTTATTGATTTTTGAATTTTTAAATAATAGCATGGTTTTATTGGGCCCGCGTCCGCGCGCCCGTCCCGCGTTGGATTACGGCGCGCCGATCGGATTTGTCGGCGCGGCGCAGCGTGGGCAGGGCGCGGCGTGGCGCGGCGGCGCCGGCGCGGCGCGCATGTATAGTTACGTAACATATTATAATAAGAGCCGTGGGATACTCATCCCAATTCACCTGTCCGGTCGTTGTGGTATAGTATACGGGTATGCGACCCCGGCTTCTCTAGCTATTACTGTCCTATCCCTTGCCCTCCTGGACGGTAATATCCTACATTTCCTATTTCCTACCCTAACTTACCTTACTCTTCTTTTTCACACCACCTATCCTTCCCCTTTTCCTAATCCTACCCTTCCCGCCAATCCAACGTCTGCCGCGCGGATGGACGCATGGCTAGGGCAAGCCTAGTCGTTAGCGTGTCATACTGCCCTGGGACCGGGCGACCCCAGAATTAGGCTAGCCTTACCCTGGCATGCGGGGCTCTGCTGGGGGGGACAAACCTTTCCCTCGCTATTTGTGGGAACGCAATGGACAATAATGAAAATAATTTAATTAACCAAAATGGCGGCGATGTGGTTCGCCACCCATCACGTCTCGTTTCTCGCGGGGGCGAAAAGCGGCCCACGGAGAGTCGCTTCGCTACGTTGAATGTAAGAGGAGGAATGGATGGTAAGATAGATGAAGTAAGTCAGATGATGGATGAACGATGCATTGACATTCTGTGCGTGAACGAAACCAAGAGGCAAGGATATGACACCACGGTTCATGGCCCCTACGCGGCATACTGGTCGGGAGTCCCCCAAACCAGCCGAGGCTGTCAGGGAGTTGGTGTGATTCTTTCATCTCGAATGGTTGAATGTGTGATGGAGCATGAATGTGTAAGCCCAAGACTCCTCTGGATTAGGTTAAAAGTTGGACTCACTCGCTTGTTTATCCTTGGGGTCTATGCACCGACGGATCTGCGTGGAGGTGGGTCATTAAAATCCCAAAAAGAGAGAAAGGAGTTTTGGGATAGCATGAGAGAGGTCTTGAATAAATGCGGAGAAAATGAACGGATCGTGATGTTAGGGGACTTTAATGGATGAGTTGGAGTAAAGCGTGATGGGTATGAAGGAGTTCTGGGTACGTTTGGGGACGAGAGAGTGGCAATGACAATGGGAGAAACCTGCTCGGAATGGAATTTGAGTGTGGCCAACACAATGTTTGACCACAAAAAGATCCATTTGTATACAAGAGATGAGGGTGAGTCTAGAAGTATGATTGATTTTGTAATTGTGGATGAAAGACTGAGGAAGAAAGTGCTAGACACTCGGGCATACAGAGGTGTAGGCCTCGACACAGACTACTTACTGGTCATAGCCCAAATGCGTGGTCTTTAAACGGTGACGACACCGACAGACCGAGCCTACGAGTGTTCTGGACAGAGTAAAAGTGGAAAATCTACAAGAAAAAGAAAATAAAGATGAGTATGTAGAGAAACTGAAAGAAAGTTTTAAAGGCATAGAAGAGATAGGTGTGATTGAAGATTTGTGGGAGACATTTAAGAAAGGGGTCGTGAATGTTGCTATTGAGGTATGCGGGGTAGCTAAAAGAAAGAAAGGAAGAAAGAACTATAACGTGTGGATGGATAAAGATGTACAAAGGGTTGTGCAAGAAAAGAAGAAAGCGTGGTTGGATTGGTTAGCAACAAAAGCTAATCAAGAGGAAGTGCAGGTACAGCATCCGGCACCTTCCATAGAAACTAATATAAATGTTGATTAAAGTAAGATAAGCATGGATGAAATAGTGAAAGCGTTGAAAAGTATGAGAGTAGGTAAGGCTGCAGGGTATGACAGGATTACCGTCGAGATGCTGAGGGCTGGACAGGGCATAGTGGCTAGTCAGCTGTACCGCCTTTTCAATTTGTGCTGGCGAAATGGGCAAGTACAAGGAGACTGGTGCAAAGCCGTAATCGTGCCTTTGTATAGGGGAAAAGGGTCACGGCAGGACTGCATAAATTACCGCGGTATAAGCCTTCTCAGCGTCGTCGGTAAATTGTATGCGAAAGTGTTGATTGAAAGAGTTGTGAATGAAACAGACCAAAAAGTATGGGATGCACAAGCGGGATTTAGAAAGAGAATGGGATATGCGGATCAGGTCTTTTCCTTGCGGTGCATAGCCAAAAAGTGTTTGGCTAAAAACAAGAAGGTTTATTGCGCGTTCATCGACCTAGAAAAGGCCTATGATAGAGTGGTGAGGAATGAATTGTGGTCTGCACTGTCCGTGAACGGTGTGAGCAGTATCTTCGTACGAGCATTGCAATCTCTTTATAGGGATTCTAGTGCTTGTGTAAGGATAAACGGGGGCATAAACTGAATGGTTTAATATCGAAAAAGGTGTTAGACAGGGATGTGTAGCATCACCGTGGCTGTTTAATCTGTTCATGGACAATTGCTTGACAGATTTAAAAGAGAATGAAAACGGGTTGAGAATGAATGAGTTACTCGTCAAATGTTTTCTCTATGCTGATGACCAAGTATTACTTGCGTCTTCGGCCGAGTAGTTGCAAGAGATGGTAACTACTATGAGTGGAGCTTTTGTTAGGAAGGGAATGAAGATGAATGTAAGGAAGACGAAAGCGATGGTGTTTGAAAGAGATGAGGCAGTGACAGACTGCAATATCGTGATTGGAGATGAATAAATTGAACAGGTGAAAGAGTTTGTGTATCTGGGTTCAAAGTTTACAAGAGATGGAAAGTGTGAGAGTGATAACGAAAGAAGAGTGAATGCAGGGAACATGGTGAATGGAGCTTTGCACTCCTTTATGAGCAGTCGGAAGGTGTCTAACAAGGCTCGTTCGGCTATGCATGAGGGGGTGTTGGTTCCGACACTCATGTACGGAAGTGAAAGTTGGGTATGGCAGAAGAAACACGAAAGCAGAATAAATACAGTTGAGATGAGAGCGTTAAGAAGTATGATAGGAGTTAAACTGAGTGACAGGATAAGAAATAGTGAGGTAAGGAAACGTCGTGGTCTGAAAGAAGATGTAGTGACAAAAATTGAGAAAGGTATGTTGAGATGGTTTGGCCATGTCGAGAGAATGAATGAAGAACGATTGACGAAAAAAGTCAAGCAACGTGGACGAAGTCGCGGTTATCAGCTAGTACCTTATAAATTTGTCTTGTACTTTCTCCTGCATCAGATTGTACATCTTCTCAAATTATTAAATTACACTCCAAATGACTCCGAACTGGTGTATTGTACAAAGCTATACAGTTATAGCCTATATACGTCCCACAGCTGGGCACAGGTCTCCTCTCATTTCTGAGACGGTTTTAGGGCAAGGAAATGTCCGCCGCGCTGCGCTGCCCCAATGCGTGTTGGCGAACTTCACATGTTTTCGAAAATATATTTTTTTATTTCTCAAACATACAGGTTTCCTTCACTACCAAAAACGTGGTAAATCAGCACTTAAAATTGCAATGAACAATTTCATTGGTGCCGGCTGGGACCGAACCCAGGTTGTCCGCGTACTGTGAAATTTACAGCGAGCGCTTAGTTCCTAAGTTCACGCTTGACCTGTAAGTAGATATAAAATTTAGCAATTCGATTTATAAGTTTGTTTGAAATATTATATAATTAATTTCGTGTTTTGTTTCGGATACTTCCGAACTAATGTGATATGAAATTATGTAGACATAGAGTATGTACCGATGACAATGTAAATAATTTTATAACTGATTATTAGCACAGACTAAGAGGATTGTGAAGCTGTAAATTTTTTAAAAAAAAAGCGATAACGTTATTCTCCCCGTAAATATACTTAGTCTAATTTTCATAATATTTGGAAATGTTGTAGGTACGAGTATAATGAAAAACGAGGTCCGTACGTTTTTATTTTAAATAAATATTCCGTTATAAGTTATTAGCATATAAATATCTATTCTTTTGACTTAAAAACTTCCTCGAGCGTATTTGTTTTTAAATTACGAACTCAACTGATATACGAAAAAAGAAAAACGTACAGACCTAGATTAAGGTGTACTAACACTAAGGAGACCAAAATTGTCTCATTTCGCAAAGCTTTAAAAGGGGGGGGGGGGGGGGGATGTGAAAAACGTTATCGGCCGAAACAATATTTTAAAAAGGAAATATAGACATTATTAGCATCTGAATATCAATTCTTTTGATTTAAAAACTTCCTCGAGCGTATTTTTTTAAATTACGAATTCAACTGATATACGAAAAAAGAAAAACGCACAGACCTAGGTGTATTAACACTAAGGAGACCAAAATTGTCTCATTTCGTAAAGTTTTAGGATGGGGGGGGGGGGGGAGGTGAAAACGTTATCGGCCGAAACAATATTTCAAAAATAAAATCTAGGCAATTGCCTCCTTGAAACTATCCCACGAGGAGGTCAGAGCGAGCGGTATGAAATAAAAGCGAGCGGTATAAAATACCCTGAACTAATAGCTATTATTTATTCTGTGATAATAGTTACTACATTCTCAATTTATCCCCAGGATGATCCCAACTCATGATCAATACGTGAGGTTTTTTTTAATCTCTTTATTTTATTTTAGAGCAAACGAGGAATTAGTTGTCGAGACCTGCGTCAATGATTGACGTTATCTTTGCAATGATCAGCAACGAACAAATAACAATTAATCTAATCTTAACACTTGCCACTATCGTTCGGATATCGTCCACGTTGATGAGATATGCCACTCCTCTCAAGGTGATGAAGCCAGTAGGTTCGTTTGTCCGGTGACGCTTATTTCAGAATAATAAAAAAATATAAAAATAATATGTTATAGCAGTTAAAAAATAAAAAGTAAAATGAGCAAGAGCGAGAAAAAATACATGCCGTTTATGCGCCAGGTGAGTTTCTGTCTCTTTTTTATTTTATAATTATTATATTGATCTTTATTTAGACCATCACTGACCAGATTCAGACCTAGATTTTTAATTTATTTATTCGGTCATTCCGTCGTTTGGAGTCATTATATATAGGTATATAATATATTTTACGCAACATAAGTAAATGGTAAATTATTAAAATGCTAAAGCCACTTATAAATAGAATAGAATCGTTATTATTCAAAGAACGTGTACGTTGTAGCACGAATGGATCAGCTGGACCGAGGAAGGACCACGCTACCACAGAATACCAGCGTAAAAGGGCAGCTCAGTGTTGCTGTGAGAGTAAAGAACAGGAGACCCTTTTTACTGGAAACGGGGCATTCCATTTTCGCATTTTGATTCTTAATCGAGGATTGATGTAGATGTCTATGGTACGCTTGTCACCCTTATTTTATAAAACAAAAATGTAAATATTCTGAGAGGCCAAGGTTCATACATGTATTTATTTCTTTAGTTTTTTTTCTAAGATATTAGAATAGAATAATTTTTATTCAATATTGTTTATTACATAATACTTTTGTTCGGAAAATATGAACCTCTGTCCTACCTTTAAAATAATTTTGTACTTTTATATGAATATCAATTGAACCAGCATGGTGGCAATCACCTCATTCCCAGGGCTTATTTTTGTTCGTAATAGGTATGTTCCTTGATATTATAATAACCCTTTTTGTACAATTTTTCTTAAGTAAAACTTTTAAACTTGTATATTGACAAACTAGATTCCTTCGGACCTAGGTGATAAATTGCTCTTCTGCAAACCAAAGATGGTTTCAACATCAGTCGCATTCAGGGTTACCAGATCCCACAATGAGTTCTCCTGGCAATATACCTGATTTTTCAATAAATTTCCTGACATTGACGCAGAGGCAGCAAATAGTCCGAGACCTGGTAGACATTTTTGGGTAGGTATTTGACAAGTTTTTAGCGCTCCTCAAATACCAACCCAAAATGTCTTTTTTTATAGGATAGGCTGACAACCGAGCACACAGTCCACCTGATGGTAAGTGGTTGCTGTGACCCATAGACATTTACATCTATACTCAATAAAGAATCAAAATGCAGATGTGTTGTCCTCCTTGACAACTAAGATGGAATGCCTCTTTACCAGTATAAAAGGATCTCTGGTTCTCTACACTCACCATACAAAACACAGCAGTGTTAAGCTGCTATTTTGCAAAAGTGTGGTTCTTCCCCGGTCGAGCCAACCCATTCGTGCTACAACTATATTACTAATATAGCTGCAGCATGCAGCTCTACTACGTGTATATATATATATATATATATATATATATATATATATATATATACATACATATATATGCGCGAGAGTAAAATCTCGCGCATGTGCTTGACATAATATGCGCAATAAAAAATGCGAGCCAGATCAGATGAATGGATTAATTTGACTTCGAGATTGATTCATATATTATTATTTTTTGTATGTAAACTGTTTAGTAAATATATTAATTTGTACTTCGAATATTTTGCTCTTACTATTTAAAAATTCCTGATAATTTCAAAATTTTCCTGTTTCCTTGACAGAGAGCTAAAATTCTGGACATGTCAGGAAAAATCCTGTCGTCTGGTAACCCTAGTCGCATTAAACCATAGCAAGATTCCATAGTATGTTATTATGCTATGGCAATAATTTAAATAAACTAATCTAGCTGTTTAAACACGTGTAAGGCCTCTAATCTTTTTACAGCATATGCTGCAAAACAACAACATGCTTTTAAACTAATATTAGGCTACAAAACGTAAGGTTAGATACAATTATAGATAGTCGTAAATATTTTAAAACCACAGAATTTAAAACGATATCTTTTAATTCGTTTTAAATCGTAGTGTATAGTCAATGATAGTAGTATAGATACTATTATAGATACCACTATACATTACGGTGTACTTTTTTTTTTACATGAAAACTTCTTTAGAATCGTTGTGATTTGTAACTTTATAAAACGAAAAAGCGACACTGAAAAGATAAACATAACCATCTATAGAATTTAGCCTGCTAGAGAATGAAATAGAATACAGTATACAGTGTTTCCTATTATCTCGGTCTTCTTTTCTGAAGGTTTCACTTTCTACCGCGTGTGGACTGCACACGTTTTTTTCTCTAGAGTTTTTTTGGCTTGGATGCTTGTCATTTAAGCCATGTCTTCATTTTATTCGGGATCTTCGTTTTTATAGATTTTCAGTATCAAGTGATAATAATCCCTTCACAATATGGTGTGGCGTCACATTGCGTAGCCTTTGGGTGATGTTGTTTTCCATTCCTCTTTGACGGCAACTTGAGCCAGCAGACAGTTGGCGATAGCATTTCAAGGCATCTAAGCAAACAGACACCTTATTTATGTTATAGAATCTTGAGATTCACATGACCATCGGAGCACGTGTTTCATTGTTTCCTAATAGTTCATATGTGCAGACACTTAATACAAAAAAAATCACACCACTTTAACATATCAACATCTACTTCAAACCATTATTTAAAGAATGATATACAGGAGCAGCAATCCGCCGCCGCGGCGGTAAAAATCCCGCCTAAACCCGCGTACTTTTTAAATCGATGTCTACTACAGAATAAATAATTGTAACCTCTACACACTTCAAGTTTTTTTTAATTGTATTCTTTCATATATATCTTATTACAAAACTTCGCAAAATTCGAAATTTTGTCTGAGATTCAATACTATACTTTACATTTTACCTACTCCGTATATTTTCTTTTGGGTTTATTTATTTAATAAACCTAGCAAGCTAACAGCATAGCAAAGTGGCGAAGCAATCAGCTTTGTAGCGGTTTCTAACGGTTGCCGTTGAGCAGTCAGTTTCAAAATAGGAGGTTCAGATGCCTGGGTGATCAGTAATCGATTGCTGAAAACAGAATTTGAAAATTCGAAACCGTTCTCGAGATTATCGTGGGACAGACGGACAGACGGACAGACATCGTGAAATCAATAAGTGACTTCGCAAGCTTCGCCACTTAATAAGCCTCAGACAATAAAGATAGACGGAGCTTTTCGAAAGTTTAAAGTGACGCAGAAACCAAGCTCAACTACTTGACACTCATTCACGCAAATCTTTCTTCTTTAAAGTTTACGCACCTAAAACCATATTCTTGATTGCAAATAATTTTGAATTTATGAGTGTGCGTGAGTGTGCGTCCTTACAGTAAGTTGAGTATTTTGCGTCACTTGTACGCAGCTGTCTCTTGGTTTGAGATTGAAATTAACTATTTCCTGGGAATAATTATAATGTACCGTACATATGTGTATATGTACTATATGTACCGTGTAGGGGCGATGTAAAAATATCCACTACCTCATATCATCCCGTGGGTGTCGTAAGAAGCGACAAAGAGAAACGAATCAAGAGATGGACAGCAGCGTCTTATTAAGCCTCCTCTCATTTCTGAGAGGGTTTAGTTATGTGTAAGGATTCAAATAAGAGTTTAAATAAACTGGTCCCCAGTTTATTTGAAAATTTTCTAATTCTCAGTTCAGACAAAGTGAGACGGAGCGCTGTGATGTGTAAGTACATTTCAAATGAAGTCGAAATCATGCTTAACTTCTTGTCACGCACTCACGCACACATCTTTCTACTTTCTTTATTTATCAGCACGTAAATATTTACTGCTGGACGCACACATATGCAGCCAAAACCATGTTCTTAGTGGTAAAAGATTTTGGACGCATAATTATGTACCTATATGCGAGCGATTGTTTTTACAAGTTAATTACGGTTTTGGCTTGGTTTTTGCATCACTTGAAATGTACGCAGTGCTCCATCTTTCTTTCTTTGTTGTTCTGCTTTCATAACTAACAAATTACAAATTGATTTCTTCAACATGGTGTATCATCATTACAGCCCTTTACAATTTCACTAGTGAACATAGACTTCGTCAAGGAACTACACACAAAACAGGGTCCTGAACTACTTACACCTATCGACTTTCTGCATGTGTTACCAGGTCAACACTCCATATAGTGGTGGCCGCTCTGTATTTCACTTAACGGTACGAAACTGTGACCTGAGAACCTTTCTTACACATCGGTTTTCCATTTTTCGAAGTATATTGCCGGCCCATTGCCACTTTAACCTAGTAATGCGTTGAGTTATGTCGTAATACAATATTACTGATTCTACTGGTGATATCCTCATTGCGGAGTCTATTACGCAGAGAAAATTGGAGCATAACCCATTCCATAGCTCATTGTCTCCGATGCAAATGTCAGCTCTGGCAACACGTAATGGGTGGGTAGGTACACTCTTGTTTTCAAGTTTTGAGGGTTACGTGAAATTTAATAGACCCTATCAAATTATGCCATCCCTTAATCACATCACACATCAGTTTAAATAACAAATTTTATTCTGTGCTAAAACGCTTATTTAGTATTTATAATGATTAATATATTATTATCTAGTAAATTATTGCCATTAAGTAGGTACCTACATATTTTTTTCGGGATTTTTGTCGAAAACACATCCAAGCCAATTCCATTATTGCTAATACGTAGGTACTTAATATTTGGTACAAATGCCACATCGTTGTGTGAAATGTTCCGAGCATATATTTATGTCATCTCTCAATAATCACGGGACGATATGAGACGAAGTATTCTCTTATGCTACTGCGAAATAACGATACCACTATCGTAAGACAATCTTTGACAAATTATTATTGTTTGCAGTTGGAAAAGTAACAGATATTATAACTTTTCAGGTTACTAATCTAATGTTGTTTTGAATATTATTTATGCTTAAATTGATAACTTTGACAATTAATTCTCAAAATCTTCCAACCATCGCAGATAAATGTTCACTGATTAGATTTAAATGTATATTTTGAATTCAATAAGTATTTTGTAAAATTACTTTAATTAAAGCTTGTTAAAGTCTACTGATGAGCATACACCTGCCCTTAGTTTACCTACAAACATTTTATAATAGCCTATAAAAGCCCACTGCTGAACATAGGCTTCTCCCATAGATTGCCCTATAGGGAGGATATTTGTCGTAGTTGTAATGTTACTGTTGATTTGAAAATTTCACCTCTCAGTGGGTTATGTGCTGCTGGTAGAATATCTTCTATACATCCATTCATTACAGCCTATTAAAGTGTACTTTCTGACGATAGGCCTACACCATAGATTGCCTCATAGGGAGGATATTTGTCGTAGTTGTAATGTTACTGTTGATTTGAAAATTTCACCTTTCAGTGGGTTATGTGTGCCTGGTAGAATATATTCTATACATCCATTCATTACAGCCTATTAAAGTGCACGTTCTGACGATAGGCCTGCACCATAGATTGTCTCATAGGGAGGATATTTGTCATAGTTGTAATTAATGTTACTGTTGATTTGAAAATTTCACCTTTCAGTGGGTTATGTGCGCCTGGTAGAATATATTCTATACATCCATTCATTACAGCCTATTAAAGTGCACTTTCTGACGATAGGCCTGCACCATAGATTGTCTCATAGGGAGGATATTTGTCATAGTTGTAATTAATGTTACTGTTGATTTGAAAATTTCACTTCTCAGTGGGTTATGTGCTCCTGGTAGAATATCTTCTATACATCTATTCATTACAGCCTATTAAAGTGCACACTTTATGACGATAGGCCTACACCATAGATTGCCTCATAGGGAGGATATTTGTCGTAGTTGTAATGTTACTGTTGATTTGAAAATTTCACCTCTCAGTGAGTTATGTGCGCCTGGTAGAATATATTCTATACATCCATTCATTACAGCCTATTAAGGCTTTAACTCGCCTGAATGACCTTGACGGAACGGCGATCGCAGAGATTTTAGCCGACGTCAACACCGTCTAGCAACTACGTTCTGTATTACTTATAAAAGTGCAAAGATTAATAGACTGCAGAGATGACAATTATATAAGTGACATACTGCCTGTTATGCTTGCGCATCACTGAGAATTATGTCGCGTTTACGCATCTTCAATTACATTATGCTGTAGCTTTGTCCGGTAGGCGTCACGAGCTATCAAGTGTTCAAGTTTCAAGTACGTAAGAGTTTTTATTATATATGTTAAATCGTATTTATTTGTGTCGTATTAGTAGATCTGGGTTAAAGCGTTCGCTGTAAATTTTTCCCGGGTTTGATCCCCCACAGCACGAATGAAATTTGTAATTGCAATTTTCGTCAACACGCATTGGGACATTTCCTTGCCCTAAAACCCTCTCAGTAATAAAAAGAGTCCTGTGCCCAGTAGAGGGACTTGTATAGCCTATTACTTTACTTTGTAGCAATATTCTTATTCGTTTCAGATACAGAAGGGTACCTTATGCTGACAAAATATCATGTGGAGGCGGCGAAAACGTAAAACATCTCTGTATCTAGATAAAACGTTCGAGAGATTGTCAGTCATGTCATACGCCACATTTTCTATAGAGCGTAGAACATTGCAGATAGGGCAAAATAAAAAATAATACAAAATATTATGGGAACTATTATTATATATATATTAATAATATATACATTTATAGGTACTTATAATAAAAATAATGAACAAGCTGCAAGGTTCAACTAATAATGTTTCTTGTAAACACGATTGTAAAATTTCTGTTTTAATTTTTACCAATGGTTAATTGACGAAACGTAGTCAAGATCACTTCATATAAAATATATTTAATTAAAATTGACACATGACCTATATGGCCTTCTACTTACAGCTAGGCGGAAATTTGAAAAGAAAATTTTGTCTTTTCACACAAGTATTGTTTACAACTGGCGTGGTTTCGAAAAGCGTGATTAAGTGTCAGCGGTATATAATCAATTAAATACTGAACTTTTTTGAATTTTTTTTTTGTTTATTTTTGTTATATCTTCTTAAAAACTGACGCCATCTCACTATTTTATTATTTGTTGTTTTTTTGTAACGCATAAGGATAAGTTACACTAAGTTAGATTAACTTGGATAACTTTGTAATTTTTTTTTTCACAAAATTTCCGCAATAAATTATTACCTTTTCTACAGTGATTCTCTCCTCTTAGTTTCGGCGTGACTGTAGGATGTTATACTGAGTCACCGTCAATTACTAAGCGGCCATAAATCATTATATGTATGTATAGATATACGTATATAAATTTTTGATTTTGATATTTACGTTTTTTGAATTTTGATTGATTTTTTGAAACCTGGTAAATTATTTTTTTCCATACCAATTCATGGGCCTGAGTATAATGCCAATTATGCTCTTTGGATGAAGTTATTTTTTAGTTTATGCTCAATTGCAGACAAAACAATATTGATTGCGCATTTCTAAAATAAAATTTTACCTCTTCTCCTTCTAATAATAGCTCCTGCACACACAGTTGCCACACGGCGGAATAGTTATTATTATCTATAAGACCATTTGCAGAAACAGTTTTTGTTAACAGATATGAGTGTAACATTTTTATCAGCTGCTTTGTGCAACACTTTGGCGGTTTCTGTACAGAAAATGATGCTGGCTTTGCAAATATAGATGGCCGCTACCATTGAATATAATACCTGCTATGTTACACTTATTTACATAGAAACCTTAATTATCATTTGCATAAAATTCTAAATAGCACTTTTTACACAAGAAAGTAAACTTTTAGATCAGTCCATCTTGTTTTTCACTAATTAAATGAAAAATAAAACAAACCAATAGGTCCGCGATTTAAAATTTCTTGCAACTTTTTATAGAAAAGCATGACCTTATCATAATATAATAGTTAATCATTTAGCCATGGGATAAAACTTTTAAGTGTGCCAGTCAAACATTAATGATAATATTCGGGTCATTATACTGGAAATAGTCTTTTAAATATTTTGTATTACAATTGGCAATCTTCAGTATGATTGACCGTGTATATGACTTTTATAAGTCTATGTTATTTTTGATGAAAATTATTATTGCAGATAAAAGCCCTTTCACATTTATTTTAGTCTCGAATTAAATTAATCCAAATAAAAATAAGAACTTTGGCACTTTATAACTGATCTTTAAATGTAAAACATTGACTTGAAATTATATAATTATCAGCAGTTTTTAATTCATTGAACTTTTTTAAGATTATATTTGAAACTCTACTGGTAAAAAAAAACAAATATATATATATTATAGTTCTTGATGAAAATAAAGTATGCGCGTTACATCGTATCTCATCAAGAATTTCTAATGTAATTCTTAGTGTAAAGCTAAGAAGTGATAATAACTGTAAACAATAGAATAACAAAATAATGTAAACATTTGTAAATACTTGCTTTACAACCTAATAAATATTATTTGACCGTAATAAAATAAAACAAGGTAGTCTTCGGCATGAAAGTAAAAATAAATATTTTCGATTATTTTTGCAATATCTAACAGCCGGATCAGCGCGCGATTCTGATCCATCTAAAGATGCTAAATTACAGCAAGCACTGTCAAATTCAATAGGAGTGACAGAAAAAAACGGTTCTTGATATAGAAGGGTAAATAAATTATTTAACCTATAAAGTAAAATCACTTTATTAAAAATCAAAATAGCCCAATAGTTTTATTAACATGAGACACATAATTTTACGAGTGCTTACAATACTTAACATTATTTTACTGAAATCTCAGAAATTTTTTTTTAATAGAATAAGGGTGACAAACGAGCACACAGTCCACCTGATGGTAAGTGTTTGCTACGGCCCATAGACATCTACATCTATTCTCGATTACGTATCAAAATGTAGATGCGTTGTCACCCGTGAGGACTAAGATGTAATGCTTCGTTTCCAATAAAAAGGTTTTCCGGTTCTCTACACTCACCATACGAAACACAGCAGGGTTAAACTGCTATTTTACATGGTATTCTGTGAGAGTGTGGCCCTTCCCCGGTCGAGCCGACCCATTCGTGCTACAACTATACCTATTACTAATATAGCTGCAGCATGGTTCTACCACGTAAGAAAAAATTGACATTGAAAATTTAAGTATTTTCAGAAACAACTTTGCAATTATTTTCTATTGAGTGAATTTTTGTGGAATCGTGTTTTACAAACCGCCACCTGAAATACGTACAATTTTTTTTCGATAACGACGTGAAATTACAAAACGATCCCCATACATATCAATGTGGCTCTATTCAGCCTCTTAATATGCACATACCTCGGGATTGAGAGATTTTAAAAGTTTTCATGCGTAGATAATGGAAGATATAATATTATATTATTACTGTCCCGTGTGAGGAAAACTTTATACTTATATTAAAATTTATTACTTTATACTTATAGAAAAGTTATATCTAAATGCAAACTTTCACAGGGTATTTTTTTTAACTATTTTTACCCAGCAAGTAGTAAAGCAACTACAATCCCATCGCTGGTTATGTAGCCTAAGATGGTGAATTGCACTGACTTAACAAAAACCTATTCACTCTTGCCTAATAGTACTAGGTAAGTATTATTTTCTACCTATTTGCGTGTGTTTGTGTGTGTGTGTGTGTGTGTGTGTGTGTGTGAAGAAAAGCGTATAAGAATACGAGAAGAGGAATAAAGGTTGAGTACTACTTCGCTTACCTATACGAGGTTGCCACTCGAGAACCTTTCTTCCTATTTTTTATCTGTTTTCCAAGTTATATAATAGCCAGCCCATTGCCATTTCACTTTAATATTCCGTTGGGCTATGTCAGTTACTCTGTTTCTACCGCGAATATCTTCATTTCTAACTTTATTACGTAGAGAAACCCCTCTCCAATTTAAAATTTTTACATTTTTAGATGATAGTTTGTCTAACATAAAAAAAAGAAACTATAAACCCAAGAATGTCTTTATATAGTTATTTATACTTAGGGAAGCACCATTTTTATTATTTATTTAAATTTTTTGATTTAATTTGATAACAGTGTACTTAAATGTAAGTATCTGTATCTATATTTCCCTCCCCAATAATATTTTATAAAGTCATACTCATAAAAACAGCGTTTTATTGTAATACCTAATTATAAAATTCAGTATCAACTAATTAATAAAAATATGCAACAATAAAATTGCATAGGTATTAAAAACTATCGAAATCTAAGTAACGAGATCATGTTCGTCGTTCCACATCTAAATTATATAAAAATGCATTTTTCAATTTCACTAATCAACGTCACCGCGAAAATTTCTTCTTCTTTGGGCACTTTAAAAATTAATTTATTTAGAAAATAATATTTACAGTTACCAGTGTACAGATATTTACTAAATTAAGTATTTCTAGTCACAAAAATATTTATAATTGAGTATAAACTTTTAAAAAACTAATATATATTTGAACGAAGTCGCTCCAACACTGACGCGCGGTCCACCTTCGACGATGTCCGAAAACGGACTGACAGGGCGACGGAGCATGCGCGCTCGCGTAAATATAATCAATTTCAGGGAAAAATGATATATTCTCTTATAAAACGGGGAGTAAAAATAAAACTCTCAATTAAAAATATTAATATTTTTTAGAACTTTTTTTTAGTGTAAGAACTATTTAAAAAGATTGTGCCGTTTTGGAGAAATTTTGCAAAATATGACAAAGATAGGTACGCTTTGGGGATTTTTTTTCTAGTAAGGGGTTGATAAAAAATACAATTTTGTTGAATTAAAAACATTTACTAAATCCTGTTCTGTTACCCTGTATTTTTTCTTTGTGGTTTAAGTGAACAGTTATTGAGATTTTTTTACTTAAATATCCAAGATTTAGGCATTTCAACAACTGTTAAGGCCTTAAAGTGCATGTTCTGACGATAGGCCTGCACCATAGATTGTCTCATAGGGAGGATATTTGTCATAGTTGTAATTAATGTTACTGTTGATTTGAAAATTTCACCTCTCAGTGGGTTATGTGCTCCTGGTAGAATATCTTCTATACATCCATTCATTACAGCCTATTAAAGTGCACTTGCTGACCATAGGCCTGCATCATAGATTGCCTCATAGGGAGGATATTTGTCATAGTTGTAATGTTACTGTTGATTTGAAAATTTCGCCTCTCAGTGGGTCATGTGCTCCTGGTAGATCATCTTCTATACATTCATATTAAACTCCACTTGCTGTCATAGGCCTGCACCATAGATTGCCTTATGGGGAATTTGGTCATTGTTGTCACGCTTGACATGCGGGTTGGAAACCATAGTTTATTTTTTTTAAATAATTTTGAATTGTTATCAGGAAGATGCAATTACCCATCATCATGTATTATAGTACATATATAAACATATTGTATAGTACATATACATATACATCTTTATATATAAAAGTTACGTGTCACATTGTTTGTCCGCGAGGTACTCCTAAACTACTGAACTGATTTCAATTAAATGTTTCACAATGTGTGCAGTTTGGTCCAACTTGAGAGATAGGATAGTTTATATCCCAATAAGTGACCCCCAATTTTTTTATTGTGAATTTAATGATTTTTTTAGGACACACGGTCGTCGGAAAGGGCAGAACAACGTCTGCCTGGTCAACTAGTACTGTATAGATACCAACTTGTGACCAATGAAAACGTTAGTATATTATGGTTGTAGAACGAAATCTCCACTCGGACCACGCTCTCACATAAATACCTTTCTAGTAATATCATCTACCTTTCTATCCCGTATCTTTGTTGTTGTTTCCCATAATCTTCTTATAAAAGAGGCTCTCAGAAAGCGATTCATCTGATGGTGAGCGACTGCCACCACACACCTGCAACACCAGGGGAATTGCAGGTGCGTTTCCGGCTTGAATAAGTGTTGGCTCGTTTCTTGAAGGTCCCTCGTTGAGGTAATCTGAATCCAACCTATCATCATCATCATCATGATGATGAATCTGAATCCAACCTATGTAGACCTGGAATAGAAGGACTAAGTCACACAACGGCGAGGGAATATTGATTACTGATATCAAACATGTTCTGAAATTGGTTTATGAAAACTATTTGGAAGCCTTGTAGGTAGCGAACCTAATAAACGGACTGTAAAGCCGCGTCTCCACCAAAGTTTTGTTACCAACACAACGGTTGCCACCACGTCATCATTCATCATCATCATTACAGCCCTTCACAAGTCCACTGCTGAACATAGGCCTCCCCCAAAGAATGTCACAAAGCACGGTCCTGAGCCACCTGCATCCATCGACTTCCTGCATATCTTACCAGGTCGTCACTCCATCTAGTGGGGGGACGCCCTACACTTCGCCTGCCGGTACGTGTTCCCAACAAATGTTTCTGTCAACAAGCGTCTCCACCAAGGGAACAAATGTTAGCAACAAGCGTATTCCTTTGATGTTGCCGCCGAAAATGGAAACATGTTTTGTTGGCAACTGTTGTGTTGAAAACGAAACTTTGGTGGAGACGCGGCTTTAGGAAACGCTTTGCTGAAGCAAGCTGGCTTGAAGCCGTAGCGTCGTCCATCCGTTTGCAAGACAGACGTATGCGCTTCAAGGATCGTGTTGTCCGTTGTTTTTAATTTTACCCGACTGCGCAAAAAGAGTGTGTTGTTGTTGGAGGATTTCGATGGATTTTAACATATGAGGTGTCGTTAGGTTAGTCTTAATTGTAGAAGTGATATAGGATATATAATATTTATATATTGCATTTGCAAATAAAAAAAGGTGGGGAAGGTTTTTTTTCTGTAAAATTTTTAAGGCATTCTGTTTTTTTTTAATATTGTTCTAATTCTAACCATTATAAGGTTGTTAAAATTTTTGACACTAAGCATAGTTATAGAACTTATAAAATTCGTTTAAGCATACCCTAATGCAAATACAGACATAGATACAGGCTAAAAATTACAATTTACGACTTATTAGCATTGGCGTAAAAAAACATCAAACACAACAAACAAACAAAATATTTTGAGATCTTGATGGTGGGACAGAATATTTGTGTTTTTTGAAGTTATACTTCTTTTGGGTCATATGGGAATAATGATGAAATGAATTTTTTACGATGTGCGCGCACACCGACACCTAAAAACGACGCCATGAAGTTGTTACGATGCGCACGCACACTAACACCTAAGAGCGACAACTTCAGTGGCTAATTGTCTCAACTTTTATTGTTTTATTACGCTAAGGCCGGCTCCACACGTTGGTCCCAACGCTCGTACCAACGTTGGACTGCGAGTTCGGTGAGGCGTACACACGTTAATAAATTAATAAACTAGTTCTGTCCCGTCAGGGCCAATGTGAAGATGTCCGATACAGAAATCGAAACTGCTCTGAGCGCTTTTATAGTACTGAGTGCACATTTATATTTGTTACTGAGAAAAAATAAAAAGCCACGTCAAAGAAGATGGTGGATGACGACACATCATAAAACACGGAATCAGTGAGTAAAGATCTTGTTATACACTCCATTTTAAATATTCTAATAACATCAACAACAAACTATAATTATATCAGCAGTTGTTTACAGGAGCTGTAATATTAAATTTCTTTTTGATTCTATATTTACATTTTCTTTCTTTTTTAGGTATGATGGAACCCGATTATTGAGTAATTTGATTCAAGAGCCATCAGGACAGTTTGATAACTTTTGTCGTATGTCTTCGATAGATTTCGAATACCTTCTACAGTTGATTGGACCAAGAATAAAAAAGCAAGATACAGTATTCAGAGACTCAATACCAACCAAAGTACGCCTTGCTGTGACACTTAGATTTTTAGCGACTGGTGATTCATTCAAAAGTCTTCATTACCTATTTAAGATTTCTCCTCAAGGCGATATGTGCTCATTAATGATTCTCGCTTTTTTTTTAAATCTTCAATTGAGAAATTCATTCCCATATTCTGTTGAATGGTGCGCCATGCATCAGCTAATAAATTTTTATTCTTATGATCCTTTCGAGTTGCGTCCCATATTATTGGATGTGCTTGATAAAGTTCAATAAATTCTATGACTTTTCAATCGTCCATTCCGGTGGCGATTTTGTGGATGAGGAAGCCATTCTCGCTCGATGTACGCACTTGCTGCGTGTTGCAACAGAACTTAGCAAAGTGCCAACGTGTGGACAGATCGCGAGCGTTGGCGCAGATTCCTTTGATGAAACCGACACGAGCCGGCCAACTACCAACGCTCGCCCCAACGTTGGGACCAATGCCATTTTCTAGATCCACACGTTGGACGAGTAGCGTTGGGACCTATATTGGGGCCAACGTGTGGAGCCGGGGTAAAGAAGTATAACTTTCTCCGTGCGTACATAAGTACACACACACTTTTTTTATTGTATACAGCATGCACTTGATTTATTTAAACATAACACTCGACTCACCGTGAACTTTGCTAATGATAATTATTTAATACATTACGCGTGGAGGTACTGCATGAAATTAACTATCTGGAGATTTATCGTACACCTATCAACAATTTGTTATCTGCAATGTCTCATTCATTATAGATCATATCATCTGATACCATATTAATATGTCAGTACCTAGTATCGGAATGAGGTTAAGTGGTATATCCACTTAACCTCATTCCGATACTAGGTATTGACATATATACACACGTAGGTACCTACAGATTATCACTATTTATGTCTCATAATAAATGTCTACATTAATTAATTTCAGTATATAACTAATAGATGTTCGATAACAGTCCTTTTGAATGAAGACAAGCCATTAACACACACATTATGCGTGCGTGTGTAAACACCTGCACCTGCATTCTCTATTCCCACATAGTCCGATTAGACGGCAATCCGACACGACCATAGAGGGATCAGGCGCAGGACTAAAGGCAGGCCTCTGTCACTCTTGTTATCTACGTGTTGTAAATACCTACAATTGCGCGGAACCTCAGGTTACTTACGTAGTCAGGGCTAGCGCGATTTAGGCGAGCGACTTACTAGTGAATTTCAAAGTTAAGTTAAGTTAAGGAAACATACCGTACAATAATAAATTACATAATAAAACATGTAATAGAAATCCTAAAAACCAATGAAGTTTCCACAGATATCTAATATAATCTATACATATAATAAAACTGTAAGTAGCAGATGTCTGTACATTTTATATTTTTGTAATAAAAGTGATTGAGGGGTACTAAAAATAAGTAATTAAATACATTTCTACCATTTTTAGAATTTTCTGTCTGTCTGTCTGTCTGTCTGTCTTTCTGTTTGTTTGTTAACGTATCACGTATAAAGTACTAATTTATATCATAAGAATTGTTAAGGAAATTATAAAGTGTATCTTCGGGTTACATTTAGTCTTTATTTCATTAAAATCAGTTCATACCATCAAAAGTTATGATAAATATTCTGAAGTATGGGTAGGGAAGTATAGGTACGAATTTGCTCAACGGTGGCTTTGTTTGAGTCATCAAGTGCATTTTAAACTAATATCATATCATAAATCATAGTTAAATTATGTAAAATAATGATATAATTATGTATATCTAAAACGCAGTAAACAAAAGTAATAAAGAACGTATTAAATATATTATACAAAAATATATTAACCTTATTAACTAAAAATCGGAAGCACAATAGTTTTCCCATTTCTTCGATAGATGGTGGTGTTGTGAAAATGTAACGCAATTGCAAATGTGGTTTTTTCCTGTAGATGAGTTTTCATATTTACTGCTAATCTTTATTATATTACTCGCTGCCCTACTGCGTGTTGACAAACTCAATTTTTAACCTTATTAACTAAAAATCTGAAGCACAATAGTTTTCCCATTTCTTCGATAGATGGTGGTGTTGTGAAAATGTAACGCAATTGCAAATGTGTTTTTTTCCTGTAGATGAGTTTTCATATTTACTGCTAATCTTTATTATATTACTCGCTGCCCTACTGCGTGTTGACAAACTCAATTTATTCTTTACCGCCGAGTACTCTATGTGGTAAATCAAATTTTAAAAGAGCTATTAACAATTGCATTGGTTTTGGCGAGAGTCAAACTTTATTTTTTGCTTACTGTGCAGGCACTGATTTATAAGTTCTCTTACGTTTTATATAATGTATCAATCGCGTCAATTAATCTCTTTTATTTTTAGAATTGATGATGTTAGCAGCGCCATCTCTCTTTAAATATATACATATAATAAAAATGATGATAACATGTTGAGTCTCTTTCTGTACATTGTATATATATTTTGAGGGCTAAAATCATTATGATGAACTGAAAATAATTAAATAAGAACATTTTATAATTTTTAGAATTGTCTGTCTGTCTATTTGTCTGTTATTATATGAACGCATCACGTCTAAAGTAAACATCTTTTATTTTCAAAGAAATCGTTAAGAATATCATAAAGCGTATCTTTGAGTTACATTTAATCTTTGTTTTATTAAAATTGGTTAATTCTATCGAAAGTAATGATTATTATTTTGAAATGTAGGTTCGAATTTGTTCAATGGCGCCATAAAATCTCAGAAATAGTAATAAAAAGATTTCTGTGTAAAAAAAACGTTCCATAATAATTAATATATTTATACTTAAAACACAAAAAGAGATAGGATGTTTTCTCACACAAAGGACGTAATAGATGGAGTTGTACAAATTACAAACTTTTCTGAATTGCTGTGTTGAGATTTTTCGCCGATGAATCGTATTGAGACTTACTGAAGAAATTTGTATCCATCGAAGCCATACAACGGAACCCGACCAAAAATAAAAATTTTGCAACGAAATATCGTGATATTGTATTTATAATATACGCAAAATCAGAACTGCCATTTTAGCGCTTTGGGAACTAGATTTAGCACTTTTTTGGAATGTATAGCGCGCATTTCGAAATTTTAGCACCTAGCGCTTAATCCAGCGCTTTTTGGTGTATTTAGCACACATTTCAATATTTTAGCGACTAGCGGGTTATTAACTCTTTTATAGCAGCACTGTTAGTCCACATTACCGATAATAATAATAATGACCTTTATTATTTTTTCCCACAAATAGTACATTGCAGTTTATCTTTTTCAAACATATTTTTTCCACAAAACAAAGAGCATGGGAGACGAGTCCAAACTAGGATACCCTGTGCTATGGATCTCCTGGCTTCCCCTTTAGGATGATCAACTTGATTTTTTACCGACGACTATAAGCGGGGCAATACCCTTTATTAAAGTTTTCGTTCATGGTTTTGGCAACGCATTTATTTTGCTTTATTCAGTTTCAGTCAGCTGCTTAGAGCACAGCTAAGTTAAAAGTTACTTAGAAGTTATAACACAAAGAAACTGTGTAGCAACCGCAATCAGATGCTGACATCTGAAACTAAGTTGCGAAATACATTGCACTTTAAAACAATTAATGACATTTTTATTGTTCGTACAGTACTAACTACTGTTGACAGCAATTGCTGTAATTATAAGTCGATGTCCTGCGAAGTATTGATACATCAAAAAAATATTGCCAGAAAAAAAACTTAATGTTGTTTTCTTTGTTATGATTATATAAAAAAACACAAACTTTGTTTGTAGTTAATTTAGCGCGAAATCTAGGGCTTTTTTAAAGCGCTGTTTTCATGAAATCTAGCGCTTTTTGTGTTGTCCTAGAGCTGAATGAGTTTTTTTTATCTGGCAGCACTGCCCAAAAACCCTCTATTAAGAAGTAACTTTCCTTTCAGTTTTAAGCGCGTTCAGTTCCCAGTTACAGTGAGTGTGTGTTATGCGATGACCGTAAATAAAGCGCAAGGTCAAACTTTACGCGTTGTAGGATTATACCTCAGTACTGACTGTTTTGCACATGGCCAACTCTATGTTGCTTTTTCCCGCGTTAGTAGCCCCCGTAACTTTTTTGTGTACATCCCGGCTAAGCCTACTTCTAACGTCGTTTACACAGAAGCTCTATCATAAACGACTTAGAACTTTGATGATAATGATTTATTTTGTTACCACTTATTGATACAGTAATGAAATAAATCGTTTAATATTCTCTTACCTAAACGACAAATTCTTTATGTAAAACCTGTATACGCGAGCTACGCCGCGGGCACAGCTAGTACATAATAAAATCTTGCCGCTACAATATTATGCTGTATAAAAATTAAAAAATATAAAAGAATAAAACTAACTAAATGGTATTCATAAATTAAACATTAAGTACTAAGCAGTTAAAAGTAATATTATATATACAACTTAAAGTGATACTACCAATTACCAATTATATATATTAAGTTTTACAATATTTTCTTTCTATTATATTCAAGGTGAAATATATCTAATTTACAATATTTTAAGTTAAATTTTTTGCATGTACGAGTTACAAAATTATTTGAGGCATACCTTGTTTTAACTTTACGTAATGCAAAAAGAGGTTTATTTCGTGCACCTAACCTGTGACACGCAAGATTCACTTTCCCTAAAAGTGTGATTCTGTCCCGAAAACAACAAAAAATCTAGGAACATACATGGGGTCCAATCGGTAGGTATTGGTGTCCCCAGACCACAGACATTCGCTGGTACGGGTTTCTTGGGACAACCTGTATATTCTGTGCTAACGGCTTTACTTGCTTTCGGAGGCACGGGGGTGAAACACTGCCAACTTTCTGACTCCGGGCTGCCACTGAGAATTTCTATAGATACTGACATATTCTATAGACACTTGTGCCGTATTATTTTAATTTTTACACATTTTTAACTTTTTTTTTAATTCTTCTACTTTTAGGAATATCCGTAGGGGGGCATTCAAGTATTACGTAACGCAATTTGGGGGGGGAGGGGGGGGTCTTATAAAACGTTACCATGCGTTACAGGGGCGGGAGGGGGTTTACCAATAACGCGTTACGTAACGTTTTTTTTATTTCAATAAAAACTAGGAAATTAAAATCTTCCAAGTTGGCAACCCCTTTCGTTTACGTTTTACGGGGAATCCCTCGATTGTATGCTACGTCATTTTTTTCTGTCCTCCCAAGTTGGCAACCTTGTTTGTCTATGTTTTACGGAGAATCCCTCGACTGTATTGCGACTGTGTTCTTTTTTAATGCACCTGGAATACAAAGTACTTTTACCAGTGGCGGATTTACCAGCAGGCTGAGTAGGCTGGAGCCTAGGGCGGCAGATTTTAAGGGCAGCTAATTTGGGGCTAAAACTTTTTCATTTTTCACTTGGTCGATAAATTTTCCTACAATTTGCATTTGGTTGTGACGCGGAAACGAGTGACATAACCGTTCACTAAGTGTGTTTTGATCGAAATACCTGCCCTATGTAGTATATATATAATATCTATGGAAGTAGTAGTATATACATTTATACATTTTATATAAAATCTATGGAAATACTGATGAATTGACTGAACGAGCGAGGCGCGGCCGCCGCGGGAGCCGCAGCAGGATCATACTGTTGAAGGCGTACGCTGCGTGTTGGCATTGAGTTCGAAACACATAGATGTATTTACTTCAAAATCAAAAGAAAAGCTGCCTCGGTTGAATCCTGGTGCGATTTCTAATACGTACTAATATTTCTCTGGCACAATTTTTTGGAAAATTACCTATTGGAAAAACGGTCTGAAGAGGGTTCTTGCCGTAGTATGATAATGCCGCAACATGTCTGGTGTGTGTACCATGGCTAAAATTCAAAGCCAAGCACCTTTTGCTTTTTTCGTTCCTTGCTCTGTCCTCTCTTAAAATTTAGTGGCAATTTCACGAACGCACATCGCGGCAGAACTTCCGATATCACCCACACCATCTGGATGATTGGCGGTCCACCACTGTGCGATTTAGAAGATGTTTTCTTCCTCGCACAACTTCCTTGTGGAATCGATTACCATCAGCGATTTTTCCAGACCGATACGAATTAGTGACCTTCAAGAAAAGAGTCTACTCCTTTTTAAAAGGCCTGCAACTGCAATTCCCCTGGTTCCCCTGGTGTTGCAGTTGTTCATGGGCGGTGGTAGTCACTTACCATCAAGTGAGCCACATGTTCGTTTGCCCCCTCAACTATAAAAAAAATGCAACTGCTGAACACAGATTTTTTTTAGATTTGCACAGAAGCTTGTCGCTTCGTCAGTTCTTTGAGGCGAAGTGTAGGGCGATCCCCCACTAGATGGAGTGACGACCTGGTAGGATATGCAGGTAGTCGATGGATGCAGGTGGCTCGGGATCGTGTTTTACGGCATTCCTTGGGGCAGGCCTATGTTCAGCAGTGGACTTATGAAAGGCTGAAATCATGATGATTTGGAAAAACTCAATTTTCAGCACGCTGGAGAGACACTTGCTAAGATCTGGAGGGAAATGAAAATTGACAGCTATGATGTTTCGGCGGAATATTGAAAGCCGGAAGATAGCTTGCAGAATCCAACAGAACCTAATCTGGCATGGTATAGGGCTCACGTTCGTGAATCGCAATATTTCTTACAAGTAAATGCGCGGATGACTTGCTGTTCCCGCTGCAGGAGTGCATTGAAATCTGTCTTTCCAAATACTTTCCTGCTGCCATCCTGCCCAATCCTTCAAACCTCAAGCAAGCTCGTGGTACCTGGTCAGCTGGACAAAGGATCATGCAAGTTTTCACCACTTCTTGAGAGGTTGTTAGATGATCTGTCGCCTCCTCTAGAAGGGTTTAAGCAGATGCCTAACGATTTATTTTGCCCATCAGTACAATCTGACCTTAAGAACAGAATATGTGCAACATGTGGGATCTATTTCACATCTCACAAGAGTGTGCAAATGCACAGTCGTTACGTGCATAGCAAGACTGCCCAAGATCGTCGTAAAAATAGAGTACAGCCACAGCGACTGCTGCCAGAAGGGCAAATGAGCTTCTCTGCATTGTGCGATGCTGTGAAACATCGTCTGAGTATGCCGATTGGCTTGACGAAGACGAAGTTGATGCAAGTGGTTTAACAATTCCGGAATCCACTCCGTCTGCTCTCCGGATGCCAGTAATGAAAGAGTCTGAGTGGCTGGCAAACCCGTGGACAGAGGAATAGTAACTCCAATTAAATTGATCTTTTTTACATACCTACGTATTTTAATTATGGCTGTTTTTATTTTAAATTTTTAGCTAAGAATACAATTTTATTTTGAATAAAATGTTTTATTTCAGTTAGGTTTCCATTGCATTGCCAAAGGTTAAAATAAATATGTTATTTTATTTTAATAGTTTATTAGTAAAAAAAGCTAAAACAGGAGAATGTTAACAGTGGTAGAGCCACGCGGCAGCTTTAGCTGTCCCACGGATGGGCCGGCTCGAACCGGGGTGGTACCACGACCTCACAGAAAACCAGCGTGAAGTAGAGGTTTACCTCTGCGTTTCGCTTGGTGAGTGCAGGTGGCCGGAGGCCCTTTTTACTGGAAATGAGGCATTCGATCTTAGTCCTCACGGGTGACAACGCATCTACATTTTGATTTGTAATAGAGGATAGATGTATATGTCTATGGGCCGCAGAAACCACTTACCATCAGGTGAACTGTGTGCTCGTTTGTCACCCTTATCCTATAAAAAAAATGCATGAGAAGACCTTGGTGGATTAAGCCAAAAATGTATGTGAGGAAAGGGCCGTCAGGAAAACGGCGTAATTAAATGTAAAGTTAGCAGTAAAAGTTTATTAGGACGAATTATAGCCCATTTTAACATATTTAAAACTTAAGCAAATGTTTATTACATTATGTGTGATTATTTATTAAATAACAATATGAATAAATAAAATGAACAATATACGCATCTATTACGATTTTTAAGAGATTTCTTATCTCTTGTTTTATTTATTATTACTGCAAACGCGATTAAAACAACAACTATGTTATTTTAGCGACTTTCCGGTACTTTGCACAACATAATTGTGACTTTTTAGTTAAAAATTGTCACTTGGGTGTTACGTAACGTTTAGGGAGGGGGAGGGGGGGTCCAGATAAACGTTACGGCGCGTTACATAGGGGGGCGGGAGGGTCAAAAATCTTCAAAAATTGCGTTACGTAATACTTGAACGCCCCCTAGTTTGGTTTATCAATTTCTAATCTAATGAATACAAAATATAACTAACATTTCAGAAAGAAACGTTATTTTCTAAACCTTTCTAACAAATTAACTTCCCTCGCAATGAAATCTTGCAAATTTTTCACCACATTACAAAATGGCGCCGCCCTGGTAGCAGAAAAATTAGTAAATGCCCTCATGGGCTCATGGCAGTGTTATGAGCTCATGAGTGGTGGCCGCGCGACTTCCTTCCAAATGACCACCAACTATTTAGGATAACACTATGATCCGTTTTATTCTGATCTCTTTTTTCCGTTCGAAATCCTTAGCGGAGAAAAATAATTATTATTTATGCATTCATAACCGACTATAAAAGTCCGCTGTTGAACATAGGCCTTCCCAAAGATTGTCGCATTTGCCATATTTGCCACGCGGTTGGCAACCGCTCGTTTTTTATAAAAAGACTTCAAAAAGCTGGAGATACATAATTCGCCGGTATTTTTTGTGTGTTACCTCATAATTTTTTCCTAGGTGAACCGACTTCGATGATTATTTTTTTATACTAAAGGTGGTGCTTCACATGTGGTCCCATATAAATTTGATCAAGGTCAGACCAATAGTTTTTGAGTTATTTTTAATTATTTATATTGAAGTCGGCTGTACAAAATTTCAATTTTAAATTATAGATCCACGAGACGATTTCGGCTAGTGGATATTCTTACACCACCACTATAAGGTTAAAAATAATTTAAAAACACACTGTTCCAGTTTCCCCTCTGTTTCATCTTACGACATCCACGCCACGGGACGATTTCGGCTAGTGGATAATCTTACACCGCCGCTACACGGTTAAAATAATCATATGAATGAAACACTGGCAATGTTTTTACGTGGTAGAGCCATGCTGGAGCCATATTAATAGTGTAGTTGTAGCACGAATGGGTCGGCTCGACCATGGAAGGACCACGCTCTCACAGAATACCAGCGTAAAATAGCAGCTTAATGCTGCTGTGATTCGTATGGTGAGTGTAGAGAACCGGAGACCCATTTTATTAGAAAAGGGGCATTCCATCTTAGTCCTCACGGGTGACAACGCATCTGCATTTTGATTCGTAAACGAGGATAGATGTAGATGTCTATGGGCCACAGCAACCACTTACCATCAGATGGACTGTGTGCTCGTTTGTCACCCTTATTCTATAAAAAAAAATGTTATTAACATTACTAATATTACCTTTAACCACTCCTGGTAAGCTTAAAATGCTTGTGGTTAAAAACAATAGTCGAATGGCGGATGAGAACCCTAAAACTAAGTTATTATATATTTTACTGGAAACCCTTTCATCTCAGTCCTTAGGGGTGAGAACGCACCTGCATTTTGATTATTAAATGAGGATAAGCGTAGATGTCCATGCGCCACAGCATCCACTTACCAACACGTGGGACTGTGTGCTCGTTTGTCACCCTTCATCTATAAAAAAATAGTTCATTCGAGAATTTCATGATGCAATGAGAATTCATATTCCTAATACGCTTACCTCGTATAAATAAGTAAATACGATAATTGTTATTTATAAGAAAAGGGCCTTGAACTGAAAAAATCACGATAACTAATATGTGCATATATACTTAAATGAAATAAGGTTATGTATGTATGTACAGTTGTTCACGTTGAGTTTACGATTTCACAATCGCTACTGTCCCAGTGATATTAGGTAGGTATATACCTACTCGTATTTGTAAACTCCTACTATCCCTTGTAAACAACACTATTATTCGAAGTGGTAATAAAAATGCAATTGATTATTTGATTATACGTATTTGTTTTTCTACGATATCGTGACAAAGGAGCTGCCTAATTATTGTATAAGTGGATGCTGTGGCCTCGACATCTACATCTATAATTAAAAATTAAAAATTTTGTACAGCCGATTTCAATATAAGCGACTTCAATATAGGTTATTTAAGAATAACTCAATAACCATTGGTCTGACCTTGATCAAATTCATATGGGACCACACGAGAACTATCAGCTTTCATATAAAAAAAGAATCATCGAAATCGGTTCGCCCAGTACAAAGTTATGAGGTAACACACATAAAAAAAAAACATACAGTCGAATTGAGTAACGTCTCCTTTTTGGAAGTCGGCAGAAAATGCAGATGAGTGTTTTTTTTTTGGGACGAAGTTCCTTATCGCACGGTACGAATTTCGCGGATTTGGGGTAAGCATCGATCACTAATAAAAAACTTAAAAAACTTTTTTATTAGTGATCGATGGGGCTAGGCGAAAAATGTATAAGATTTTTCCGTCACGACTCTTTTTATAGTGCGTGCGAGATGGTATAATATCCATCTCCCTCGCACTTTTTCTTTCTTGTCATGAAAGAAATATTTTAAATGACGCCTCATTTTAATAGACGATAGTGATTCATTTATTTGTATTTGTTAATCAATAATATAATACATTTATCAATATCAATATACTAAGAAAGTACGAAAGGAACTTCTTTCCAACCGAGTGTTCCACGACACTCACGCATGTTTTTTTTTTTATGAAACTGAAATAACAAACGAACTACCTGTCCACCTGCACTACAGCCTGATTCAAACAATGATAGATTTTCTTTTTTAAATAAAATATGGGTGCCAAACGAGCACACAGTCCACCTTATGGTAAGTAGATGTTGAGACCCATAGACATTTACATCTATCCTCGATTAAGAATTAAAATGCAGATGCGTTGTCAGCCGTGAGGACTAAGATGGAATGCCGCGTATCCAGTGAAAAGGGTCTCCGGTTCACTACATTCACCATACGAAATACAGCAGCGTTTAGCAGCTATTTTACGATGGCATTCAATGAGAGCGTGCCACTTGTGATGCCTGGGATAGAGTACCCCACGAGTTGTAATTATTCCTATATCAGAGCAGTGCAGTCAATGTTATTTGGCGGTAGAAATAGGTGGGTGATATCTACCAGACGGTTTCCTCGGCAGATAAGGGGTCCTATCGTCTAGTTGTTATCCCTGGACTAAGATGGAAAGCCTCATTACCAGTAAAATTGGTCTCTGATTCTCATCATCTACCTTACGAAACACAGTCGCATTATAATATTATCTATGCTGCAATATTTTGTAGCATAGATAATATTAATTACAGATACATTTTGTGCAAGCTGTGTCTACATATATATTAGAATACAATTTTTGAAATCTTTGTTTTATATAATACCTGTCAGCATGTTGAAATTGTGTTCTGTTTTGAAGACCAAATAAAGAAAAAAAGAATTAATATATAATGTAAAATTAATTAATAAAACTTAAACCTTGGTAAACTGCTTGCCGTCTGTCACTACTTTTTGTGCGGTTGGATTTTGTAGGATTTAAGGACGGTCATCACGTCACAATATTTTTGTAATGGTATAAGGGTGACAAAGAAGCACACAGTCCAACAGATGGTAAGTGTATGCTGTGACTAGACATCTACATCTATCCTCAATTATTACGAATCAAAATGCAGATGAGTTGACACCCCTGAGAACTAGGAGGATATGCCTCGTTTCCAGTAAAAAGGGTCTCCGGTTCTCTACACTCATCATACGAAACTGCTATTTAACGGTAGTTTCTGTGGGAGCGTGATCCTTTCCCCGTTCAAACCGACCCATTCGTGCTACAACTATATAATATACTTGTAGCATGGCTTTATCACGTAAAAATGCTAAGTATTTATTATAAAATATTTTGTGGTAAGCGACAAATGTTTATGGACGCAGTTGAGATTCCCATAATTAGGGCCGCAGTCAGTCGAGACCTAAAACATCTGTCGCGTTCAGGCGTTCTTCGTTTTCATAATCTTTATATATAAAAATTACGTGTCACATTGTTTGTCCGCGATGAACTCCTAAGCTACTAAACTGATTTCAATGAAATTTTGTACACTGTGTGCAGTTTGGTCCAACTTGAGAGATAGGATAGTTTTTTCCATATAAGTGACCCTCAATATTTTTTTATTGCGTATTTAAGGATTTTTCATAGGAATGGTCGTCGGAGAGGTCAGAACAACGTCTGCCTGGCCAGCTAGTATTATTGTAATTTATAATCTAATAAACGGGATTCCATTCCTCAAGTTCTTTTTTAAAAAGCATTTCAAATATCTAGAATAAAATATAGTGATGTACATTCGTAAATACTAGGAACAGGCACAAGTTATTTGTTATACCACTTACTCGACTCCGAAGACCGTAAAACGGTGTGTATTGAAATTGCGAGGTGAATAGAAAAAATATCAACAAAGTTTTTCAAGGTTAATATTTGACTATTTTTCGTTGAAGGATTTTGGTGGAATTTTAAATTATTACACATTAACATTTTTTCTTTACGTTGGCATCATCATCATCATCATCATTACAGCCCTTCACAAGTCCACTGCTGAACATAGGCCTCCCCCAAAGAATGCCACAAAGCACGGTCCTGAGCCACCTGCATCCATCGACTTCCTGCATGTCTTACCAGGTCGTCACTCCATCTCGTGGGGGGACGCCCTACACTTCGCCTACCGGTACGAGGCTGCCACTCGAGAACCTTTCTTCCCCATCGGTTGTCGGTTCTTCGAGCTATATGGCCGGCCCACTGCCACTTCAGCTTACTAATCCGTTGGGCTATGTCGGTTACTCTGGTTCTACTGCGGATATCCTCATTCCTAAGTTTATCACGCAGAGAAACTCCGAGCATAGCCCTCTCCATAGCTCGCTGAGCGACCTTGAGCTTCCTCATACGGCCAGCAGTGAAGGACCACGTCTCAGTTCCGTAAGTCATCACTGGCAACACGCACTGGTTGTACAATTTCGTTTTAAGGTTTTGAGGTATGTCTGACGAGAAGATGTGTCGTAGCTTCCCGAACGCTGCCCAGCCGAGTTGAATCCGTCGATTGACCTCTCGGTCGAAGTTGGACTTACCTAGTCGGACTATTTGTCCCAGGTAAACATACTCGTCAACAACTTCGAGCTTAGTGCTCCCAACAACTACCGGCATAGGTGTGACATGGACATTAAACATGATCTTTGTTTTGTCCATGTTCATCTTAAGACCTATCCGTTGGGAAACACTATTGAGGTCATTGAGCATAGTGCTTAGGTTCTCCAGCGATTCTGCCATAAGGACTATATCATCGGCAAATCGAAGGTGAGTGATGTACTCGCCATTGATGTTGATACCGTATCCTTTCCAGTCCAGAAGCTTGAAAACGTCTTCCAATGCAGCGGTGAAGAGTTTCGGGGATATGACGTCACCCTGTCTTACACCTCTCTGCAACAATGGCAACGTTGGCAACAATTTTTAAATGTCAAAATTGACATTTATCCTTCAAAATTTACTTCAAAATCTACCTTCTGTGAACGCGTTTAATTTAATTGCCGCAACTCTTAACTTTTGGTGTTAAAAATTACTGAATTGTGTTGTTTAACGTGTTCATCTTATTACTTGTGTGATAAATTTTAAAAATTCAGTGGAGGTAAGTGAGAATCCGTTATTAAACTTCAAAAAAATTTGTTAAAGTCACAGTACGTGTTAATTTATTGCTTAAAAGGGGTTCATAGAATCTATTGAAGGGGGAATAGAACAGTAGTATGTGTTTAATGGAAACATAGTAGAGAAGATACAAGTACTATAGTACTATGGTCCATACATATGGTCTGGTCCATCTGGTTTGAATAATAAAAATAAAGAAATAGGAAAAAAATGACAAACTTGAAAATAAAAGCAAATGAAAAAAAAGTAAATTGCCCTGAGAAAATAGAACCCAATAAAGGAAAAGGTAAAGGGATTGTAATAAAAACTAAGATACCCTATTTGGAAGCAAAAGATATACAAGAAAAAGAAAGCTTCGTCAATAATATAGAAAACAATAAGACTAAAGGAAAAGATATCGAAGAAATAACAAAATAAAATCAAGTTTGAAAAGAATAGAAAGATAATACAAGGACAATAATGATAACAACAATAATGAAAGGAAAGAATTAGATAACAACGCAGGCCAAAAACAGTCAGGAAATACAAGACAGGAAAATTACGATAATGTCACGGCTTACGAAGATTATTATGATAATGACAGAAATTCTTCCACGGACAGAGGTTTTTCTGAATCAGTAGTAAAGCTAAAATGACTTTCAATAAATATTCTTGTAGTCTATCTATCAAATAAATAAAATTGAAGTGTCTGTTTGTAATGTCAAAATAACATTTTTTTATCATCCATCATCATCATCAATCATCTATACAAATAAATAAAATTGAAGTGTCTGTTTGTAATGTTAAAATAACAGCTTTTTACTAAATGCATATTAAAGTACGAGTACACTTATACTACACTTATAACAAAAACACAATTTTTAAATTTTTTGTCTGTCTGTCTATTTGTTCCGGCTAATCTCCGAAACGTCTGGACCGATTTCAAAGGGACTTTCACTGGCAGATATCTGATGTCATAAGGAGTAACTTAGGCTACTTATATTTGAGAAAAAGAATTATGGTTCCGCGCAACATAATTAAAACTAAATTACAGGGAGTGCTAAGAATCTCCGGTGGAGGTTCGGTTGCCACCTACTACGACTCTGGAAGAAGAGATAGACAAGTTGCGCTGGAATATCATAGCATTATCCGAGGTTCGAAGAGAAGGGGAGGACACGGTAATCTCCGAATCCGGCCACTTATTCTATCACCGGGAGGGCGACCATCTGTCCCAAGGAGGTGTCGGATTTATCGTCCACAAGTCTCTCGTTAACAACGTTGTAAAGATTGGGAGTGTGTCGACGAGGGTTGCGTACCTTATACTCAGAATCACCAAACGGTATTCGCTGAAGGTCATACAGGTTTACGCACCAACCTCGGAACACCCCGATGAGGAGGTAGAGGAAATGTATGAGGATATCTCTAGAGCCATGCATTCCTCCAAAACCCGTTAGTGAAATTCGGAATAGAGCAACGGAACCCAAGGGGCCAGCAGCAGGCCGACTTCATGGAGAAAGAGGGACTCTTTATGATGAACTCTTTCTTCCAGAAGCGGCCCCACAGGAACAGGACCTGATCGAGCCCCGACGGTTCGACAAAAAATGAAATTGACTTCATTATGACGACCATACGACAACTGACGACAACGGTCAGCAAGATTAAAACAGATTAAGCAGTGCAATTTGAGGTAACCTCAAAAGCGCATGGCTGACACCGCACTAATTATTAAAAATATTAATTCAGTGATGTCTCAGTGATCGCGAGGGTGAAAACCGGCAGCGATCACAGAATGGTGAGAGGCACACTGAACCTAAACGTTAAGTTGGAGAGGTCACGTCTAATGAAGTCAACGCTCCGTCCCTCTCGTGCTCTAATACAAAGTCCCGAAACCTTTCAGTTCGAGCTACGAAACCGTTTTCAGTTAACCTAGAAGATTGCAATTCAGTGGACGATATGAATGACAAGTGCGTGGAAACTGTCCATGCGGTCGGAGCTAATTTTTGCAAGACCCGCCGCAGAAGAACACAAAAACTCTCCGATCACACTCTTGATCTCATGTCTGTTAGACGGGATATGAAGCTGTAGTCTTCAGTAGATTTGACAGCATACAGGCAAATGAACAGACAGATCTCCAAATGCATGCCCGCCGCAACTTTAATACTGCTCGTATTGAAGAAGCGATCGAGCGGAACCAGGGCTCCAAAGTCTTTGCTAGAGATCTGTCTGCCAGAAATAGTCAACTGTTGAAGCTGAAGACCGAGTGTGGCAGCGTCGTTTTTTTTATAGTATAGGGTGACAAACGAGCACACAGTCCACCTGATGGTAAGTGGTCGCTGTGGCCCATATATATCTACATTTATGCTCGTTTGCGAATCAAAATGCAGATGCGTTGTCACCCGTGAGGACTCAGATGGAATGCCTCTTTTTCAGTAAAAAGGGTCTCCGGTTCTCTACACTCACCATACGAAACACAGCAGTGTTAAACTGCTATTTGACACTGGTAATCTGTGAGAGCGCGGTCCTTCCCCGGTCGAGCCGATCCATTCGTGCTACAACTATACTACTAATATAGCTGCAGCATGGCTCTACCACGTTATAATGTAGTAGAGCCAAGCTGCACGTTTCCGGGACACCTGAGATTTTGAGTGAGATTGAGAGGTTTTATGGGCAGCTGTGCACATCATGGTTGGAGCCACACGCAAGTGTGAGTAACGATCCAAGAGCGAGTCTTATCCGACACTATTCCAATGATATCCCGGATGTCAGTCTGAGCGAGATTAGAATGGCTCTCCAGCACCTTAAAAACGTCAAGACCCCAGGCGAGGATGGAACTACAGCGGAGCTTCTGAAAGCGGGTGGAAAACCGGTACTTGAAGTCCTTCAGAAGCTCTTTATTTCCGTCCCCCATGGTGGCATTACACCGGAGGCGTGAAGCAGAAGTGCGGTGGTCTTGTTCTTCAAGAAAGGCGACAACTCTCTCTTGAAGAACTACAGATCGATTTACGAGAGCCGCGTCTACGTGCTGTTTTCGAGAGTCATTACGAATCGTCTCGCGCGCAGACTTAACGACTTCCAGCCTCCCGAACAAGCCGGTTTCCGAAAAGGCTTTAGCACCATAGAACACATACATAGCCTTTGTACAGAAGTCCGAGGAGTACAATTTGCCACTATGTCTGGCGTATGTGGACTACGAGTATGAGAAAATGCTGTCGAAATTTGGGCGGTGCTGCAGTCCCTTCAGTGGTGCCAAGTTGACTGTCGGTATATCGAAGTGCTGAAGTGCTTGTACAGTAGGGCTACGATGGCTATCCGAGTACAGAACCAGAGTACCATACCTATCCAATTGCAGAGATGTGTAAGAGAGGGTGACATTATATCCCTGAAACTCTTCACCGCTGTATTGGAAGACGGTTTCAAGCTTCTGGACTGGAAAAGATACGGTATCAACCTCAATGGCGAGTACATCACTCACCTTCGATTTGCCGACGATATAGTCCTTATGGCAGAATCGCTGGAGGACCTAAGCTCTATACTCAATGACCTCAATAGTGTCTCACAACGGATAGGTCTTAAGATGAACATGGACAAAACAAAGATCATGTTTAATGTCTATGTCACACCTATGTCGGTGGTTGTTGGAGGCACTAAGCTCGAAGTTGTTGACGAGTATGTTTACCTGGGACAAATAGTCCGACTAGGTAAGTCCAACTTCGACCGAGAGGTCAATCGACGGATTCAACTCTGGTGGGCAGCGTTAGGGAAATTACGGCACATTTTCTCGTCAGGTATACCTTAAAACTTGAAAACGAGACTGTACAACAGTGCGTGTTGCCAGTGATGACCTATGGAACTGCGACGTGTTCCTTCACTGCTGACCGGATGAGGAATCTCAATGTTGCTCAGCGAGCTATGGATAGGGCTATGCTCGGAGTTTCTCTGCGTGATAAACTTAGATATGAGGATATTCACAGCAGATCCAGAGTGACCGACATAGCCCAACGGATGAGTAAGTTGAAGTAGCAATGGGCCGGCCATATAGCTCGAAGAACCGACAACCGATGGGGAAAAAAGGTTCTTGAGTGGCGGCCTGGTACCGGCGGATGAAATGTGAACTTGTGAAGGGCTGTAATGATGATGACACGCGGGTGAAGTCGCGGGAACAGCTAGTAATGAATAAAAATGATTTTCTGCTATTCTATCCTATTTCGAACTAACAGAACGTTAACTGCTTCCAGTGCTTTGTGACGGCGAGTGTGGCGCTGAACATAACTGGACATGGTGCTGTTATAGGCTACGCCGCCGTGCTGATCACCGCACTGCGTCAACCGGGCTCTCATATCGCCGTCACACCGAGTGAGGAGTCATGGATCGGTGAGCAAGTTACTCTCGTGTTCATCAGACTCATCTTACAAATAAATAAAATTGAAGTGTCCGTTTGTTATGTCAAAATAACAGCTTTTTACTAATTGCATATGAAAGTATATACAGTACTTATAACAAAAACATAATTTTTAAAATTTTTGTCTGTCTGTCTGTTTGTTCCGACTAATCTCCGAAACGGCTGGACCGATTTTGACGGGACTTTCACTGGTAGATAGCTTATGTTATAAGAAGTAACTTAGGCTTATATTATAGAAAAATAATTAGGATTCCGCGCAAAAAAATTAAAACCATAAATTACACGCGGGCGAAGTCGCGGGGAACAGCTAGTATACACATAAATACCTTCATTACCTTAGTGAATTCGCACTTTTTTATAGAATAACGGTGACAAACGAGCACACATTCTACTTAATGGTAAGTGGATGCTGTGGCCAATAGACATCTACATTTATCCTCAATTAAGAATCAAAATGCAGATGCGTTGTCACGTTGTCACCCCTGAAGACTATGATTGAATGCCATTAAAATGGGCCTTCATTAACCACATCCCATAACCAATTAAAATTTAGAAAATATTAAAGGCATTTTTAGATACACCGTTATTTATAAAGAACACAAAGATATAACCGTGTTGTAACGGTGTAAGAATATCCACTACCCAACATCATCCGTGGGTGTCGTAAGAGGCTGACGAGGTGGGCAGCACAATCTTTCTGAAAACACTTGAATAAAAAACAATAACTGCGGTTGCCAACCTGCATTAGTATGCTGGCGTGGTGTGGCAATGAGGGTAAATGTTACAGGGCATCTATGGGGGAGGCCTATTTTCAACAATGGACTTTTAATAGGCTGTAGTGGTGATATTAAAAATCGTGGTATAATTATAGAGGCGGTAGAATAATTTTGTCCATGCAGTTTGGGTTATAAATCATAGGAATATTTCGCTCTCACTCCCACTCACGGGCCTTAGGGGCGAGCATAGTGATGCACATCACTGTTGTCGATAAACGATATCGATAGTGTATTTAGTTTTGTCATTATGTGGGTTAGTGATAAAAATAAAAAAAATAGAGATAAAACAATGTATGTATTAAAATAAGAATAATAATGATTTAAAATAAATTATTAATTAGGTATCTATGTATTAAAAAACTATAAGTACAAATATTTGGAATGTAACAAGTTATATTAAAATAAATATAAAAGTAAAAATCATTTACATTATTATGTAAATATTATAATTAATAAATATTTATTAAATAAATATAAAAATCATTTGTTGTTATCGATAATAGCGTTGCGCCCGCGCAACATGCTCACCGCCATAGCCGGGCTGAGGCCGAGTTATTATTTATGACCCTAACTGCACAGAGAAAATAATTTTACTATAGTGGCTGAGGCAACTCCGATTTGGATCCGTAAAGGTGCCCGCCGGCACCAATGAACTGTTAATTGCAATTG
Source organism: Parnassius mnemosyne (assembly GCA_963668995.1). Taxonomy (NCBI): domain Eukaryota; kingdom Metazoa; phylum Arthropoda; class Insecta; order Lepidoptera; family Papilionidae; genus Parnassius; species Parnassius mnemosyne. Next base: position 27,717,651 of record CAVLGL010000092.1, read on the forward strand.
TAAATGCTATTTACCAAGAACTCGGTGTAGCGATGAACAATTTACTAAACGATTTTACTGAAAACGAGGCGTTCTTCAGGGCTAACAACGCATCTGCATTTTAATCCTGAATCGAGGATAGATGTAGATGTCTACGGGCAACAGCATCTACTTACTGAGTGCTCGTTTGTCTCCCTTATTCTATAAAAACAAAAACATCGTCAACCTTCAAACAAGGCAACCTTTATGTCTGAGGGATAGAACATATTTCTAGTACATGTGGAGTGCGCCAACACATACTGAATCTGTTGTGCTGTCACCCTAACCCTGAGGACTAAGATAAAGCTTCGTTTCCATTGAAAAGGGTTTTCGCACAAGATTTGAATTCCACAGGAATGCGAGCAGACGACGACGAGCGACAGATGCCTGATTGATACTAGAACTTGATATTACAAGCAGTTTTATATACAACGTTCATCATCATCATCGTTACAACCTATCAAAGTCTACTGGTGAACATAGGCCTCCTCAAAGATCTCCCCATCAGAGGGGGATACTTGCTATAGTTGTCACGCTTGGCAACCGCAGTTTTCAATATTGGGATATTGAGAAGCTGCTTTGTTTAGAGCCACGGCACTAAATAGGGTAGTGAATATTTTTACGACTCTAATAAACGTTAAATTAATATTATTTAACATTTATTTAACTTAATTTATGTTGGTAGGTGAATTTACATTATTATATATTTTATAATACCTTGCTTTTTTCAGCGTCCATCGTCGGTTTTGCTCTGATAGTCGGCAACTTAATCATGACACCCATGGTGGATACACTTGGCAGAAAAAAGTCCCATTTGCTTACAATCTTACCCAACATGACAGGCTGGTTTATGCTGCTCATGGTGAACAGCGTTGCGGGACTGATTACAGCAAGATTCCTTCAGGGTGTCGCTATGGGCATGCTCGGACCTTTGGGGTCTATTATCATCAGCGAAATGACAGACCCGAAAAATCGAGGAGCTTTCCTCACCAGTGTCTCGCTCTCCCTAACGATTGGTGTCCTGTTTTCCCATGCATTAGGGGCTTATTTTAGTTGGCAACAGAATGCATTGATCTGTTCATTTATCACTTTTACCAGCTTGCTTCTGATCATCTACACACCTGAATCGCCGTCGTGGCTGATAGCAAAAGGGCGTTACGACAAGGGAAGCGAGATATTTTTCTGGTTGAGAGGACGTGATAGGGAGCAGGAGTTGGAGTTGGAAGATATGATCGCAGCTCAGAAATCGGCCAGGAAATCGAGTGTCGGTGACCAGAAGCAGCCCATCGGCACACGGATTAGGCGTTTGCTTAGTTATCTAAGGGAAACGTCAAAAAAACCGGAGTTTTACAAACCTATCATAATAATGTTTTTATTGTACACTATGTTCCAATTCGCTGGCATAAACGTCATAAGTTCCTATGTGATAGATATCGTGCATCAGTTGGTCGGGCCAGGGGTAAACGCCAAGTTGATTATGGTTGCACTGGACATTGAGAGATTGGTTTGCAATATACTTGCCGTGTTTTTAATGAAGACCATGAAACGGAGGACGTTGTTGTTTAGTAGCGGCGCCATCTGTGTTCTTTCGTACCTTGGGAAGGCGGGTTACGCTTATAGCAAAGCGAACGGTTTACTTCATCCACCGTTCGACAACCAATGGATACCACTTATTCTTATAGGCTCTTACATGTTTTCCCTTACTGTCGGTATATCGTCCATACCTTTCACAATATCCGGGGAAATATTTCCCCTTGAATATCGGGGATTGGGAGGTGGAATCAGTGTTTTAGCACTATCTTTAAATTTCTTTGTCGCTGTAAAGTCCTTCCCAATGTTAAACCTTGCGGTGGGCCTCCCATGGACTTATTGTTTGTACGCTGGCGTTGTGGTGGCCTGTCTGTCCGTCATTTACTTCATGTTGCCGGAAACTAAGGACAGGACTCTGCAAGACATTGAGAACAGCTTCCGTGGATGGACTGCGGAAGACTATAGAAGTGCACAGCCATTGAACGGGAAATCCATCGTCGAGATGCGGAGATGCAGCTCTCATATACTTTATTAGAATATTCTTTAGAAAATTATGAGACTGGATGTAATTTTTTTGAAATAGCTTCAACTAATTGTGTAATATTGTAATATTATAAAAAAACCTTGTAATACGGCATAATATGTATTTATTCTAAGTAGTAATATCGTAATAATAGTCTTCAAAATTTAGCTTGTAAGAGCACAGTGTTTGTTGCAGAGTGTGAAAGGCCAAATTCTCGCAAAATGGCCGCGCGTGCATTGTACAATATTCACATATTCATATTTTTCTTTGCTTTACTAATGTTTCTTTCTCAGACAGAAGAATTATTTAATTGGTCTGAGGTCCTCCGTCAACTTTATAGGGATTTTTAACAAAACTCTTCCTGCGTTTTATTTGTGTTATATATTGTGTAAGTATATTGAAAGTGTATAATGAGTTATTGAGTGTCCTTTTACCGTCCGTTTACGACATCTATTGAACGCCTGGTGTAGATTTATCTCATGTAACTAACCGTCATTTGGTGGCGGCGTTAGTGATTGCGTCATCTATGGTTGCCACCTTTTTTTGAATAAATGTCGTATTTTCCCCAAAAAATATGCAACAATATAGTGCTTTTGGGAAATTCAAGAAAAAAAGTACAATTTTTAATCGATACTTTTTTCCATAAATATTTGTGATTGCTCTTCGCTTTGGCCATCAATGAACCTTTAAAATAATTATTGGAATCTGAGCAATCTAGATTCATATTAAAATAAATTAACAATTCATTTTAATTAAATTAATATCTACACGCTCTATTTTTTCTTCTCTCCATTTTACATATATGTGTGAAAAAACTCTTTGCGTAAAACTTACTTGTCCCGAACTTCCAGTCACAGTTAATATAAAATAAAAAAGCTCTACAGTTGAATTAGGGATAAAAATATAGTATTTTTCGTATTATATTATTTTTCTATAATTTATAGAACAATAATTGACTGAAATATAGTACGATACTATATATTATAGTACGGGTGGCAACCCTATCATCATCCCACTTTGTAAGATTATGCTGTAAGAGGACATGTCAGAAAAATCGTTTGACTGTCAATAGAGGGCGGTATAGCCATTTCGTTTAGTTGTTGAGCCAGTAGTTGACCATGCAGCGGGGCTTAGATTGCTCCACCCGCTGAAGCTAAACGCTCTTCAACAAGGCCACATGAGTAAAGAAACCGACTCTTTACTCTGTGACAAGGCCTCATTCTTACTTACTAGAGAAGGCATTCTAAGCAAAAATTGTGCACTACTCTATGTCTTTGCACATATGCAGTTGATTTAAGCGCGTTGCGTCTGCGCGGTCAGTTTTTAATTTAAGCTTTAATTTGAAATCTTGTATTATTAGCGCCGCTCCACACTGCATGTATATTGAAACCACAGACTAATTAGTAGATTGAAACCACACTAAATGACACACTGTATGGTTTGCAGTACAGTTCAGTTGAACATAGTGTACGTTCGGAATGCGAAATCTAGTACGTAGTACATATAATATATCGATGATTGTCATACGAGTAGACCCCGCTTAACCGACAGTTAGAGGTGCGCTAGCACTTCTTATTAGTTTGTGGCTAGAGGTAATAAAACCACATACAATTGGCAAATAAAATTTCATTTAAATAATTTAATTTTGGTCAAGTTTTTTAAAGTTATTTCTGTTTGAATAGTGATTCTCATAACGCACTTAACGGAAACCACAAGTTTTTGTTATTTGTCGTATACTCGTACTATTATCGTTCATGCATAAACTATTTTTTGCTAAAAGTTGTAATTCCTTACAGTTAATAAGCTATATAAAATATAGTATATGAACCTATTTATTTATTTAAACAATTAATAAATGATATTTATAATTAAGGCTGTGAGTATTTAATGAATCACTGTAAAATTGCCCGAAAAGTAATTATAATATAGTTAATGTAAAACTATTTAAGCTTGAAATTGAATTTTCGTTAAGAAATAAAGAATTTACATATAATAAATAATCAATTATTTAATAATAATAATAATAATCAATTATTTAATAATAATAATAATCAATTATTTAATAATAATAATTGATTACTTAATAATAATCAATTATTTAGCACTGTAGCGCTCATATCTCCTCGATCTATTATTACTCGGACCGGTAGGTCCATTCGTGTGCCGAGTCGATATATCGATAACACCGCTGTCCGCTACAGCACCCCTTTAAACTTTTAATAAATGCACGTGTTTATGAATAGGGCTATATTATGTTAAACAGAGGACTAAAATAATTACACCAATAAACCAACTTTTATTTATTTTAAAAACAAATGTAATTTATTATGTCGCTAATAGAACTCATATTGTGTTCCGTATACTCTGTCGTAGTGACAAATACTGGAGACAGTTATTGGTGACAGGTTTTACTCATGTGTGGCATGAATGCGGTATAAAAACAAGGTGCATAAATTTAAGAGCTAAGTGAACACAAATAACGCTCTATACATACATGTAAGATAGTCTGTATTACCAGTTCTAATCCAATAGGTCAATAGGTAGGTATTTAATAATACAAATAGGGATGATTCACCGAGCAATATCTACAATATGTATAAAATAGCCTGTACGATCCGAAACGGCACTTTTTTTGGTATATAGTTATATACAATGACATTACCTGGCATAATCTTAAACATACATAAACATAATCTGGCAACACCGTCGACCGCGATGGTAGTGTATTCGACCAAAATATGCCAAACACCGAATATTATTAACAGTGGCAGCTTTGATGATGCACGTATGGGTGCAGGTGGCTGGAGGCCCCATTCCCCCCACTCCTCCTATAGAATCCCTCGCTGAGCATCTACGACCAAGCTACTCCACTACTGAGCGTGGGTGCTCAGGCTGCCCGGCGTATACTGGCTTGGGCCAAATTCCGCTCAAGATAAAAACTGCTCGGGGCAAGCTGAGCAGCAAGACCACTATCCGAGAATTTCTGCAACATTAGGGGACTTCAAAACGCCGTCCACTACCGTCTGGAAACGGCGAAGCTGGTCTTGGTCTTTCTGACCGAGACGCAGGTGTCCTCCGGCCGATACGAAGTATCTCTCCTCATACCCGGGGTACAAAATGGAACACTCCTTTGTGCTTCGGGCTGGAGTTTGCGTAGACGTCAGAGAGGACATCTGTTCTTGATGCCTCGTTAGTCTTGAAGGTTTGGACCTGCCCATCCTTTGGCTACGCGTAGAGAGCGATGACCGTCCGCACATCTACGGGTGTGTCTATAGGTCCCATAGCGGTAATGCCGACACAGACTGGCTCATCGACCACGTCTACAGATTCCCTGCTACAGCAGATCCCATCCGCAGAGATCGTGATCCTTAGAGGTTTTAACGCTCATCACGCCCAATGGCTCAGTTCACGTTAAACCGATCATGCGGGGAGATCTTATTATGACTTTGCCTTCGCATATGGTCGGACACAACCGGTTACTTCGCCTACGCGGATTTCAGATGTGGAGGCATGGTCACAACCTTACCTGTTGGCTGAACTCTAATGGTCATCGCGGTTTTGCTGACCTCTCATCCGGACGGATATCAGGTCTCCGTTGACGCCCCTCTTGGTATAAAAAGCATTGAAGCATGTTTCTCGGGATCAGGTCATCGATTACGGGACAAAATTGTGTCTGAAGTCGAGTCATTGTTAATCAAAGTCTCGGATTGGGGACGTCTAAATCTAGTCCCGGTTAACCTCAGAAGATACAGGTTTGTACATTTACGTGGTAGAGCCATCCTGCAGCTATATTAATAGTATAGATGTAGCACGAATGGGTCGGCTCGACCGGGGAAGGACCACGCTCTCACAGAACACCAGCGTAAAATAGCAGCGTAATGCTGCTGTGTTGGTGGTTCGTATGGTGAGTGTAGAGATCCGGAGACCCTTTTTACTGGAAACGAGGCATTCCATCTTAGTCCTGACGGGTGACAACGCATCTGCATTTTGATTCGTAATCGAGGATAGATGTAGATGTCTATGGGCCACAGCAACTACTTACCATCAGGTGGACTATGTGCTCGTTTGTCATCCTAATTCTATAAAAAAAAAAAACCTCTAAAAAGAACCTCGGCATCTACATATCGAATGATGTGCAGTTTCGTGGTCACTTGGAAGGGAAGGCTAAATTGGCCTCCATAAAGCTTGGCGTGCTCAGTAGAGCGGGACGGTATTTTATGCAGGCATACTGCTTGCAACTTTACAAGGCGCAGGTTCGGCCTCACACGAAATACTGTTCTCATCTTTGGGCCGGGGCACCCCAGTGCCAGTCGCATCCAGCGCAGAGGGGCTCTAATCATTCACCACAGAGTTCTTTTTGATCGGCTCGATTCACTCGCGATGCGAAGGGATGTTGCATCCCTTTGCATCTTCTATTGCATTTGCCACGGGGAGTGCTCTGAAGAATTGTTCGAATAAATTCCAGCCGGCAAATTTCACGACCGCACATCGCGACAAAACTCACGATACCATCTACACCATCTGGATGCTTGGCGGTCCACCATCGTGCGTTTTACTAGGAGTTGTCTTCCTCGCATAACCTCTTTGTGGAATAGTTTAACACCGGCGATTTTTCCGGACCGATACGACTTAGAGATCTTCAAGAAAAGAGCTTACTCCTTTCTAAAAGGCCGGCAACGCACTTGCAATTCCCCTGGTGTTGCAATTGGTCATGAGCGGCGGTAGTCACTTACCATCGGGTGAGCCGCATGTTCGTTTGCCCCCCTATACTATAAAAAAATAATCTGCGAGCTTCCTGGCCGAACAGGCCGAATCCGAAAGACGACTTCGTGGCGCAGTGGCTTTGCAATGGCTTGCAGCGCTGGGCGTCACGGGTTCGAATCCTAGTATTAGTATGGCCTAAAAATAATTGTTTCGGGTCTAGATGTTCGTCCTTTTATGTTTGTAAACTGCCTGCAAGATACAGGAGAAAATCCTAGTGTGGGGTTAACGTTATTTGAAGAAAATACAAATAAATAGCAGCATAATGGATATTAGGCAAAATATTCGACCGGGAAGGAAGTTCTGTTCTTTTTATAGGATAAGGGTGACAAACGAGCACACAGTCCACCTGATGGTAAGTGGTTGCTGTGGCCCATAGACATCTACATTAAACAAAATGCAGATGCGTTGTCACCCGTGAGGACTAACATGGAATGCCTCATTTCCAGTAAAAAGGGTCTCCGGTTCTCAACACTCACCATACGAAACACAGCAGCATTAAGCTGCTATTTTACGTTGGTATTCTGTGAGAGCGTGGTCCTTACCCGGTCGAGCCGACCCATTCGTGCTACAACTATACAACTAATATAGCTGCAGCATGGCTCTACCACGTAAAAAGTGTTTATTCAGAGCTGGGATTGTCTACGAGAAGAAAATGCGTAAGCCACTGAAAATGCGGAATAGTTAATATATTTTTTTTGTAGGTTAAGGGTGACAAATGAGCACACAGTCCACCTGATGGTGAGTGTTTGCTGTGGTCCATAGACATCTACATCTATCTCCGATTACGAATCAAAATGCAGATGCGTTGTCACCCGTGAGGACTAAGATGGAATGCCTCGTTTCCAGTAAAAAGGGTTTCCGGATCTCTGCACTCACCATACGAAACACAGCAGCGTTAAGCTGGTATTCTGTGAGAGCGTGGTCCTTCCCCGGTCGAGCCGACCCATTCGTGCTACAACTATATTTCTAATATAGCTGCAGCATGGCTCTACCACGTATAAAAAAGTATAAAGTTGATATAATTAATAATTCAAGTGCATAGACATTTATTTCATAGTTTTTTTTTGTAAATTATTATAATTTGGAAGTTGATTATGTACCTATGACTGCTTTAATGATTACAAGAAATATGTATTGTTATAAAATAAATGAATATTTTCATTTTACCAATTATGTGACTATAACAAAACATCTTACTTATGTAATCGGTATTCGGCCGGTTAATACTTAGATATTCTGTGTTCGACCGGATAGGATAAAGGTAGCCGAATAGGCCGAATACGGAACAATAGTCGAACATTCGTTGCAAGTATAATTGCCATGTAACTTCACCATTTTTTTATAGTATAGGGTGACAAACGAGCACACAGTCCACCTGATGGTAAGTGGTTGCTGTGGCCCATAGACATCTACATTTATCCTCGTTTGCGAATCAAAATACAGAAGCGTTGCCACCCGTGAGGAGTAAGGTGGAATGCCTCGTTTCCAGTAAAAAGGGTCTCCGGTTCTATACACTCACCATACGAAACACAGCAGTGTTAAGCTGCTATTTGACGCTGGTATTCTGTGAGAGCGTGGTCCTTCCCCGGTCGAACTGACCCATTCGTGCTACAACTATACTACTAATATAGCTGCAGCATGGCTCTACCACGTAAAATTTTTATTTTTATTACATCTTTCTGGGCATTTTTTTCTCTCACCAAATCATTTCTCGATACCTAAAAGCACCTTCACGGATACCTTCAATACTTCACACATATTGTATATGTAACACAGATAAACCTTGCAACACATTAAACGGTTAGTTAGACATCAGGATTTTAAATAAAAAAAGTCAGTGTAAACGTTTGTTTGCATAAAATATAATATTGTATATTTTTCTGTCACCATTACTATAAAAGTCTCGTAATTAAAGAAGCGTTTTATAAAAGGCGCCCGAAGCATATTTTCTGTCTCATACGTTAATATACTCGAACACCTAAGTACCGTATGCAAAAAAATAAAATAGTTATTTATTTATTTAATCATTTATATAAAGGATTTTGGATATAAAGGGCGGACTTAATGCCTTATGGCATTCTCTTCAAGTCAACTATGGAGTGTAGAGTACAAGGAGGACCATCTCTATATAAGAAAAGAGTCCCTAAAAACGCGTCCAATAAGGGTAGCGCTGCAGTAGCATAGGATAAATTAAAAAAAAAGCGCCAAAAGTAATTAGAATAAGAAGGAGAAATAAACAAGGACCGACCAATCCGCTTGGTTTTGTACTACGTAAATAGTTGAGATTTTGTATAATGGGATTTTACTAACTACTCTAGTCATGAAATTTTTTAAATATTTGAATTAAGCTGACTTCACTCCGTTCACAACAGCTCTTCATATCGTAGTTTTTCAGACGCCAGCGCTATTGTGGTAGGTTTTGGAACCTCTATTTTCAGTAAATAGTAGGACACTTTTTCAACTTTCGCCCCTTATAAGATGGTTCTCCTTGTACTCTACACTCCATACAGTCAACCCTGGCTCTCTTCTATAATCTTGAAATCCGTCTCGATTTGCTCTTTTTAGTCCGTTCGCGTTAAGAAAATAGTGAGTAATCGTTGTCCGCCGGCCTGGCCACGCCCCGCAGCCAATTAAAATGCAAGAAATTAGAAAGTCGAGTTCACAGTGACCAGTTGAAGTCAGGCCTTCGAACAAAACGGTTGTGTATTTTGCGTGTTACTCGTTCAACATTAAATTTTGAAAATGAATACCTCACCTATTCAAAAGAATAAAACTGAATCAATAATCCATAGCGGAGAAAGACGCGTAATTTACAATGTAGTACTTTAAACTGTGTGATTTAAATGCGACTGTGGAGAGCACAGTAATAAAAACGCAAGTGCATGTGTTGTGTCCGAAAATACTGTTTATAAAATTATTAAAGAACAAAAGGATACTAACACATTAAAATCACCCGTGAAAAAAAGAGCTCGACTATCGACGGTCGATAAATTAGATGAACTAGACAAATGTGCAATAAGGAGAAAAGTTCACTCAATATATTTAAATAAGGACTACTCGACATTGGACAAAATTATGACACTTTGCGAAGCTGACGAAGATATTCCTGTTTTCAAACGTACCACACTTCATAAAATAATGCACGAGCTTGGTTTCGATTTCAATAAACAGGATAGCAGAACATTGTTAGTCGAAAGAGAAGATATTGTTTTATGGAGGCGTAAATATCTGAGGCAAATAAAAGAATACAGAGCCACTAATAAAACCATTTACTATCTTGACGAAACGTGGGTAAACGCCGGACACGTAAAGACAAGAGCATGGTTGGATACAACGGTAAAAAATAAAAGACAAGCCTTTCTAGATGGCTTATCAGCCGGTCCTAAAGCTCCGACAGGAAAAGGTAAAAGGTTAATTGTGTTGCACATTGGCAGCGACAAAGGATTCGTGGAAGATGGTCTACTAGTATTTGAATCTAAGTCTACAAAAGACTTCTTATATTTACGCGAACACTACACATTTAAATGAAAGTAATTTTACGGATTTTATCGCGTATATTAACTTAGTTTACATTCCCGACGTTTCAAGCACTTTACAGCACCCATGTCCCCCCCGTGACCATACCTAGCACCTTATGAGAATTGAGAGAAACCAGCAGCGAACGCCTCGCCTAAGCGAGTTGTCATGTAGCGTGGCGCAGACGAACGATATAGGCGGGAACCGCACAGCTAGTACAATATAAAGTGTTTCCTATTATCTCGCTCTCCTCTGTTAAAGATGGTTAATATAACTTTTTACATTTAAAAAAAAAATACAAATTTATCAAACGAATTAAATTATTTATTTTGAATAAAATTATCATATACAAACTTCTTAACTTCCTTGATTTCATATCTTACCGATTTATGGACCACCTTGAGAGTCAATCAATTTTTGTTTGATAAAATGACTACCTATGAAATGAAGTAGACGTCGCTATGTCAAAGCAAATTTAGTAGAAAGAAAATATTATTTTGATTTAATTTATACACTATAATTTAGGCTCTACATGTCTAAAAATAAGGATTGTAACATATCTTTGATATGAAATGAAACTTTTATGTTATATTTTATGCCTCAATTATGGTTGAAAATTATCAAATTAGATAAATCATTTGCTTCGAAATTCGCATGTGCAGATTTCACATTTACTTATATTTTATAGATATTTTGAGTGCAGACTCACTGCTTGGATAGTAAACGACCTGTCCAAAAAGTTGGTACTAACGGCAGGCGTTTTTAATGTAAATGTATTATTGTAATTATCTCTAGCTGTCCTTAAATAAATAAATTACAACTATAATTTTGCTACTAATTTATATGGAATCACCATAAAAACATACCTAATCTTACAAATAAAGAAGAATACTTAAGATCCCTAACAGAACCGGCAAAAGTATCACACTTATTTTTATAACCGGCAAAGATACTTATAAAAAACAGTCAATGTGGGAACCTCCTCCTTTTTTAAGTCTTAAAATAAAAATAAAACTTGAAATAAAAAAAAGTAATATTTTGACAGTTTGCTTTCCTGACCGTACGTCAAAAAACGGCCGCCATTTTAAAACGCTTCTTTATTGGTGCAACTTATACTACGTATATCTTATATTCTAATCTAAACACAAAGAAGTATTTAAGTAGTTACACAAAGTAATGTGCCTGACTGGGTTATTTGATAAAAAATAGTTTTAAGTATTTGCCGCTTGTTGCAAAACATTTGATGTTATACATATATTAAGTTTCAAACGTGGCATATTTCAATTGTTCGATATTAAACATCACCTATCATCAAGGCCAGCTGTAGAGCCGGAAAGCGTTTCATGATTATTCCTTTCACCTCCTCAACCCTCTTCCACATTTTTTAACTCCAGCATTTTGTCCTTCTCGGACCAATCTGCTTTAACCATCCCTGCTTTCGCCCCTCTAAAATGACACTCAATCTCATACAGAGTTTTTCCTTTTGTTTCTGGCAGGAGGAAGAAGAGGAAAAGTCCACAAATCGCGACACTGATTCCATAAACACAGAACGTCCCGTTAATTCCAATTTGACTGAACGAAGACGGTGCAGTTTTAACTACGACGAAGAACATAATCGAGAGGAACATTCCTGATATACCGCTCCCCACGCTCCTGTATGCCAAAGGAAATATTTCGCCAGCTATCGCCCAGGGGATAGGTAAAATGCCAAAGGTTTTGCCGAAGATATAGAAGAGAGTGGGCACTACAGGTGTCCATTTGTATTTGTCAGTTATGTATCCGCCATCTCGAAGATAGAGTAACAAGGCAGTTGTCAGAAGAGAAACCACGCTGATAATAATACCCAGGAATAGGACGGTCCTTCTGTTGAACTTGTTGATAGCAAAACAAGCTATGATGGCGGTTAAAAATCTAACAATGTCTACCATCAGCATACTTGTATAAGGCTCGATGGTTCCACCTGAGACTTCTTCCATAATGGGCACAGTGTACGACGGCACGACAGTCATACCTGATAATTGGAACAGTATAAACATGAACATCATTATGACAGTAGGCTTGTAGAATTCAGGTTTCGTGATCATCTGTCGATAGAACGTGAACTGTGGCACCTTGGGCCCTGCGGTCTTTCTCTGGCTTTTGATTAGCACTTCTAATTCTTTCTCCGAATTTTCATCATCTCCTCTTAACAACTTAAAAGCCTTTCGGCATTCGCTGTTCTTGCCTCGCGATGCCAAATATGGTGGTGTCTCTGGAGATATGGAAATCAAGATCAATGATATGACGTAGAAACTGCCGCAAGCCACAGCGGCTGCTCGCCAATAGAGTATGGTCCCGAATATATGAGCTACAAGCATGCCCAATGCGAATGAAAACGCGATGGTTGCAAGGAATGCTCCACGGTATTTGGGAGATGAATACTCCGCTATGCTTACTGGGCCTGCTGCCGCTTGGAGACCCATAGCGAATCCCTGCAAATAGAAATTTAAATTATTAGTAATAATAAAAATAATGTCTTCCGGACCGAATTTCGGTCACAGTGACCTGTTTCAATGGAGACAGAACAGGATTGTAGTGCCCAAGTGTATGTGCAAGCACAGAAGCACTCTCTCTTCCTCACTCTCATATACAAAACCGATGGGACGGTAATTCGGCATGACCGGAGAGAAATCAGGCGCAGGACTAGCAGCTTTACGTGATTTCAAAGGCACGGTAGTGAAACACCACCAACTTTCCTGACTCCGGGGTGTTACTGAGAATTTCTTGACAGGTACAGGGACAGAAAACTCCATAACTGATTTTGGCCTGACCCAGGATTCCAACCCAATATCTTATGATCAGTAACCGAATTATAAGTTATACAATTATGTCACGTCTAGTATTTTTATTTCACAATGGTGGGTTGATCTTACGAGTAGTTTACTACTCCATATAATCCCGTGGGTGTCGTAAGAAGCGACAGAGGGAAACAAATCAGGAGAAGGACAGCAGCGTTCTCTTTAGAAGGGCTAAGACTAAGAAACTGCGGTTGACAAACCGCTTGCCAAGCGTGGCAACTAGTGCAAATATCCCCCCATGAAGCAATCTATAAGGGAGGCCTATGTTCAGCTGTGGACTGTAACGGTAAGCTGGACAGTCGAAAATTGTTATCGAGTACCGTCACATTCAAAAGTAATCGAAGAAAAGGTCCACTCGATCGCTTCTTCAATACGAGCAGTATTAAAGTGGCGTAAGTCCCGCCGCATGCATTTGGAGATCTGTCTGTTCAGTTGTCTGTATACTGCCAAATCTACTGAAGACTGCAGCTTCATTTCCCAGCTAACAGCCATGAGATTAAGAAGTGTGATCGGAGAGTTTTTGTGTTCTTCTGCGGGGGGTCTTGCAAAACTTAGCTCCGATCGCATGGACAGATTCTACGAGCTTGTCATTCATATCGTCCACTTCATTGCAGTCTTCTAGGCACTTAAAACGGATTTGTAACTTGAGCTGAAAGGTTTCGAGACTGTGGATTAGAGCAAGATGGTGAAGAAGCGTTGACTTCATTAGACGAGACCTATCCAACTTAACGTTTAGGTTCAGTGTGCCTCTAAACATTCGGTGATCGCTACCAGTTTTCACCCTTGCGACAACTGAGACATCACTGAACAGTTGTCGTCTAGTCGTCATAATGAAGTCAATCTCATTTTTTGTAGAACCGTCGGGACTAGAATAGGTCCACTTCCTGTGGGGCCGCTTTTGGAAGAAAGCGTCCATCAGAAAGAGTCCCTCTTTCTCCATGAAGTCGACCAGCTGCTGGATCTTTGGGTTCCGTTAGCCTATTCCAAATTTCCCTACCCTTAGCTCGCCGTTCTCTCTTGTGCCTAGTTTTACGTTGAAGTCTCCCATTAAACCGTATATTGGGTTTTGGAAGAATGCATGGCTTTAGAGATATCCTCATACATTTCCTCCACCTCCTCAACAGGATGTGTCGAGCTTGGTGCGTAAACCTGTATGACCTTCAACGAATACCGTTTCGTGATTCTGATAAGGTACGCATACTATAGACGCATATATAGATAATCCTATAATATCCCAGCGCAACTTGTCTATCTCTTCTTCCAGTTCCACGATTTTCTCCTCAGTTCTCAGGGTGCGTGCGTTATATGTTGCCAGGTCAAGTCGTCTTTGGTAGCAACTGAACCTCCACCGGAAATTCTTAGCACCCCCTGCCCCGTCGTTACCATGGTCGCTACCGTAGCCAGGAATACCGTTACCGCCGGGGACTGAGGGCCGTCTTTTTGTAATTTTTGTAATAATCTAATAATAATTTTTATGGGGGTATATTGCCAAAGTTGCCACGCTTGGCGAGCGGGTTGGCAACTGCAGTTTTTTTATTGTAATTTGCTTTTATCAGAAAGATGCTGCTGCCCTTCTGTCTGAAACCCACGGGAAGTTATCAGGTAGTGGGTATTCTTAACCGGCACTTCACGGGGAATTGTTATCAGAAGGATGCTGCTGCCCATCTCGTGTTTCACTTCTCTCTGTTGCCTTTGATTGATCTTATATGGGTATATTTACCAAAATTGCCACTCTTGGAAGGTGGGTTGGCAGCCACAATTTTTGAAGTGAAAATTTCTTTAGAATCGATTTGATTTGAAACTCGATGAAACGAAGCGAACTAAAAAGAGACAAACATACATCAGAATGAGATAGAATACGGTACACAGTGTTTCCTATTATCTCGGTCTCTTTTCTGACGATTTCGCTTCTACCGCGTGTGAACTGCACACATGTATTTTGTTTTAAAATTATTATTAAGATTTTATTAGGAAGATTTCCCCTCTTACATCTTTCTTATCAACCGACTTCAAAAAGGAGCCGGTACTCAATTCGACTGTATGTTTTTATGGTTGTTCCTCATATCTTTTTACTGGGTGAACCGATTTCGATGATTCTTTTTTTATTTGAATGTTGGTGCTTCACATGTGGTCCCATATAAATTTGATCAAGGTCTGACCAATAGTTTTTGAGTTATTCTCAATAATTAATATGGAAGTCGGTTGTACAAAATTTTTAATTTTTAACTATTGTTATAAGTAATATTTTGACATTTCACGCAAATTGTGTACGATATAGAAATCGTCCCCATCCAATTTATTTCCCAATCCTGTCTTATTGCCTGTTTTAATGCATGCTCAAGTTAATAATCGAGGGCATCGCTTTGTTTGAGCAAACAATTAACAGAATTGTTCTCAATTGTTTCAATACAATTATGACATTGAAATGAAAGGCGGTATTTTAAATGGTAGATATTTAATGATTATATAATAAAAAAAGAGAACTGTTTTTTTAATAGTTTAATGACATTTATTCTTGATTAAGAATCAAAATGCAGATGCATTGTCGTTCCTGAGGTCGCCTCTTTCCCGGTAAAATGGTATTCATTAAGCTGGCGTTTTACGCTGATATTTAGAGCGTGGTTCTTTCCCGGTCTAGCCGACCCATTCGTGCTACATTCATTATGTAGCTGCAGCTTGGCTCCACCGCGGAAATCACTACGTCTGGTACCGGGATCTTCATCGAGCGTGACTGTCAAGGCCATTCCTTAATTAGACCTATATCCAAAAAGAGATATTAAGAACTTAATCAAGAATAAAGAATAGAGTGAATTACCTGCAAAGTTCGGCTGATGAGAAGAGCAGCGGGCCCTCTGGCGGCGACCAACACCGCCCAGCCGCCCAGTGCTGGAAGCGTGCTCAGTTGGTTGGTCAGTCTTCGTCCTAGATTCTGGAGGCTGAAGGGCGCTACTATGATACCAGCAATCAAAGCCAGGCCGAGGATTGAAGCTGAAATGAAACAGAAAAACGGTATTATCTATACATAGAAATTGTAGTGTCTGTCTGCAATATCGAAATAACAATTAAGTATAACCATTTGCAAAATATTTGTCTGTCTGTCTGCATTAGTGTGCTAGGCTATATTTTATCCGAAAAATTTTGAGATTAAATAGAAACGAATGCTTAAACGAAGTTATTATATATTGTATGTAATACACATTGTGTAATTGTTTGCTTTCACAAATAAAAGGGAAGACCATCTCAATCTGTGCAAAAATTACACGTCTGAACTACTAAGTTTTTGCCCTCATCACAGCACATAGCGATTATTGATAGGGGAAAATCTTATGGGTTCGCGTCACCGATGACCTCGACATGCTCGTAACGTATTGCGCTTACTTCTTTATCCGCGTGGAGCAATATTTGGTAGTGGAATATCTTATGGGTTCGCGTCACCGATGACTTCGACATGCTCGTGACGCATTGCGCTTGCTTCTTTAGCCTCATGGAGCGATTTTTCGTAGGGTTTTTCGTTTTCGTCACCAATGTCTTCGACATGTCTCCTACGCATCGCTAAACTAGCGACGCGATTTATAGTGTGACCTGTGTGCGTGTTTACGCACACAGGTATCATTGAATGTATGTATCATTGAATTTTCATTTCTGTCGGCAGTCCTTATGGCTGCCTCTGTTTTTTTTTTAATAAGGCGTTACCGAAAAGTTGTAGAGTACTTAGGATATATTATGTCCCGGGATTTCTTCAAGAATTACCCAGGACGTTACAAAGGCAATGTACATGTATGATGGTGATGTTGATGAGTGATGAATGTTGTAAAACGTATTCATCGATATTGTTTGTCTATCCATTCAACCATCTATCACAACCTATAAAAGTCTACTGTAGAACAAAGGCCTGTCCCAAAGATTGATTCATAGGGGGATATTGCCATACTTCTTACGTGGTAGAGCCATGCTGCAGCTATATTAGTGGTATAGTTGTAGCACTAATGGGTCAGCTCGACTGGGGAAGGACCACGCTCTCCAGCGTAAAATAGCAGCTTAACGCATTTGTGTTTCGTATGGTGAGTGTCGAGAATCGGAGACCCTTTTTACTGGAAACGAGCCATTCCATCTTAGTCCTCACGGGTGACAACGCATCTTGATTCTTATTGGATAGATGTAGATATCTAGTGAACTATGTTGGACAGTGTGCCCTTCTCTTATACCATCCTTAAAAATCTCATTATTTCAAAGACATTATTTTAGACGTAATAACGCAGAGCCACATGTAATGGCAGTGATTGTCTTGACGTGTAAACTCTATTACATTTCTAGGTTGTAGACTTCAGTGTTGCCGTTAGGACAATCAAGTTTGTGGCTACTCAAAATAAAAAAGTGGCCGGTTTTGTGAAAAAAAAAAATCGGTTTCGAAATGTGTCTAAATATAATAGTAGTTTTGGCCTATCATAATATCATATTACTATTGATAATATAATATTATTATTAATTCGGTACGTAAAAAATATAAACATTTATTCGGGAACTCCCGATCACAGATTACTACTGCGGAGCGGAGGGCGCGGACCCGATGTTGCCTACTACTCAGTTAAAGTTAAAGGCGATTGTTGGTGACGCGCTTCAAAAAAAGTTTATCATTTTCATTCCTTAGAAAAAATAAACAATTTTACATTTGAAGGAATTGCTATTAAATTGTATAAGGCACTTCGAATAGAGAGATAATCTATGTTAAAAGTAAATATATTCAATATAATTTTGGCCTAAAGGTCTAGATACCAGGCCATAAACGCCAAAAAAAAATTCAATATAGGTAAGGTCGAACGAAAGTTCGGGGCTCGATTCCCTGGTTGAGAGTTAATTTCATAAAAGTTTGTTTTTAGTTTAATTTAGGGTCATGTGTTACACAGTAATCAGTTGTGCAATACGAATAAAAGTATTATATTAAATTAGATGCCTATTTTAGATGAAAATATAATTTGGCACTTGTGATAAGAGATAAGATTCATTAGACATGTAAACAAGTAATGTTTCATAATGAACACTCCTAGGATAGTAAACTGGTAATTTGGCAATTCGTTCGGGACCAGCTACTAGTTTATAAGGTACGTGAGGGTAATATGGTCACCTTAAGCTTTGCCGCCTTATAAAACCAAAATTAGGAGGAGGACAGAGACAAATACACTAATATAGAAAAAAATAACAAACAAGCCATGGCAATAATTAGCAACACTTCGAAAAATCAAGTTAAAAAAAACTAACTATATTACGTGAGGGTAATATGGTCATCCGGTTAATATGGTCACTTTCTTATAACTCAAAAACTACAGCGTCGTTTGCATAGAACGCTCTGTGATACGATTGCTCTTGATCAGTCTATCAAATAATAAAGGGTCAAAAAGGCGCTCCTTTATCGTCGCTATTTTGACAGTTGATATTATTGTAAATATTTTAGTCGATTTTAGTATTGTGTTGTGTAGTTAGTTTTTTTAAGTAGATTTTTCGAAGTGTTCCTAATTATTGGCAAAGCTTGTTTGCTATTTTTTTCTTAATATATTAGTTATAGTATACGACTTTGTGATTTTGTCTCTGTTCTCCTCCTAATTTTGGTTTTATAGGGCGATAAAGCTTAAGGTGACCTTATTACCTTCACGTACTTACTATAATATCAACTGTCAAAATGGCGTCGATAAAGCGGCGAACTTTTGACCCTTTATTATTTGAATGACTGATGACGAGCTATCGTATCACAAAGCCATATATGCAAATTAGGTTGTAGTTTTTGAGTTATAAGAAAGTGACCTTATTGACCGAATGACTATATTACCCTCACGTACCCTATAATGTATATTATATTTAATGTATTTAAGTAGATTTATGTATGTGTACGTCTGCATTAATATATTTATGACGGCACGTGCATCATTGCACGTGCGGCGACGTCGGTGTAACTAGACAGAATTCTTGTAAATAACACGTGCTCTGAACACCTGTACTATTGCACCTGCGATGGCGCCCGTTTTGCTTGTATAAAACGGACGGGGCGGCCGCTGTTAGGACAGTCTTGGCCATAGATAATATACTATATAGGGTAGTCTTGGCTCTGACGTGGAACGGTGCGCTTGTCGTATTCCTCTACTAGTTTATCTTCGACTCGTTGGATAATTAATTCGTGTAAACGAATTAATTATTATTCCTAACTACAAAATCAGTCTCTCTACTATACCCATTATACTTCCTACATCAGAAGTGGGATAAAGTCCCCATTTTTGCCCACATACAATCTTCGAATAGTATGAGGATTATTACGTTTGTTTTTTATTTATTTATTTATTTATTTATTCATACAAAGGTAAGTACATTATTTTTACTATTCTCTCGCCAAACTGCAATCAGTTTGTCGGCGAGTACACGCTCTTAAAACTATATATTATTATGCACTATCACCTATACAAATACAATTAATTATAATAAACAAAAGAAAATAAAAGATAGTTATATCAAATTTACCTACTACAATTTCATAATATTTAGAAATTATAAAACTAAAAAAAAAAAATAATAATGAAAAAAAAATACAACACAAACAATAAACAAATCAATTAAATATAAAAAGCGATTAATAAAGTATGCAACAATATGTAATGTGTTATAATAGCTCTGTTAATAATGTCCTTTTCAGAGAGGATTTTAATAAGTTTTTGCTTAATTTATTTTTATTTTTATTTGGAGGCGTTTCTCTTAACCATTTTATTTTGTTAAAGATTCTGGGTACAATGTATTTATTCAAGCGTTGTCCGTAATAGTTATTTGCACTAGGCTCTTTGCAAGTTTTTTTTCCCTTACCTTACGCGTGTTGTAAGTGTTAATAATTGGTACTTTATAGTCGTCAGTATAGTAATGTTCAATTGCTATTAAATATTTTAGCCGTGTATCAACACGGAGTATTTTACACATGGGAAATAATTTTTCATATTGTTTTTTACAACTCTTTTTATCTTTTGAATTAATAAAAAAATTTATAATACGTATTTGTAGGCTTTTCACTTGTTTTATATAGGTACTAAATGTGCGGCCATAAACAATACGACCATAATTAATTAAAGACTCAACTAATGCATAGTAAACCACTAATAGAACATGTTTACTCACTACTTTTCGAATTTGATAGAATTTACCTAAAATGGACCTTAATTTTGAACATACTTCTTCAATGTGTAATTTCCAATTAAAACTGCTATCTACCATCAATCCTAAATATTTGTAACTATTAACAAACTCTATTTTGGCACATTGACATGGTAATTTTCTCCTATGCAAGCACTAGCAAGTCATGCCCTACAATACCTATTTCTTCATAGCGTACATTCTTAGCTAGCCTGTTGTATGTCGAATGTATATGCATACACTTTGTTTTTTTCAAATTCAGTATTATGCCGTTATCATGTGTCCATTGGATAATCCGATCAAAGTCTTCCTGTATTTTATCACAAGCTTCATGTGAGTTTTTGGAAGCATACAATAGGCACATGTCATCGGCGTACATGTAGGTATCGCAATGATGCACTACATTTACCACACTATGAAAGACTATAATGCATTCTGCATTGATAATTCTGTTTTTATGTTAAATACCGTAATGAAATTTGCTGTCCTACTTACGATATTATCGTATCATTAAAGTGTAAAGAAAAGATAAAGTGAAATTATTTAAGCAAAATATTTTTAATTTGTTCGATTTGTATTAAAAGTACCCGCAAGTATTTTCATTATTTCTTGACGTACCTAAATATGTTAACAAATGTCAAAAGAAATATTGGAGGCTTTCTAATTAACTTGTTCAAGTATTGTTGTAATTTGATAGTTCACGCGAAACATGATTATCATTTGCTATATTTTGAAGTTCAAAACGTTTAAGGGTTGTACTACAATAAAGGATTTTAAAGTTAATCCTTTATTGTAGTACAACCCTATGCTATGAATTGGAAATAATAAGTGACATTTTTGTGTTCTAATGTGTTGATCAGTGTTGCAGTTTGCTCCGAATATTGTGTCGTTGACAAGGTTGGGGTTTGATGTCGAGGAATTCGTAGAAGTTCTCTACAACAATGATCAATGAGGAAGACGTTGTGATGGCTAATCGAACATGGTCAGGTACGGCCGAGCGCTGGTTAGATTGAGCCTACACCGCTACAGTCTGTTACTTATCGAATGATCTTACGGCACGTGCAATTCAAGCGGCCGCCGAACAAATGGTGCTTTGGCGCTGTAAATGGACGGCTTTCGTAGATTTTGCGTAGTTGCCTCCTTCGCTTCGAAATATGTTGTGGTAATCTGTCTCTACACATAGTTTCCATTTTTTTTTTGCAATGTTTTCAAATGTCATACAGTTGCCGTTTCTTAAGAGAATATGTGATGAATTTTGGAAGCTCGGAATTCCATGGTTTGCAATACATTTATCTCGATTTCTTTTAATTTTGCAAAGCAGTGCGACGATTCGCTAGCGCTAGTACGGCGCGACAGCTTGCTGGCGCGAATGTGGCACGAACGCAGCAGAACGAAAAGCTGTAGTGCGTTTGCCTGGAGGTAGCCATATCGGCGCTTTCCAGACTTAAATGAAGTCTGGGATGGTCGACCGTTGTAATATTTAACAAGAGTTAATATCTGTTAGCAGGTGGTGATAACTGATAGACCTTATGCTGTTCACTGTCAACCGCACGAGGACGTGCGACAGTCAGAGGTAGCCGTGTCTGTGCATCTAGAAAATACTAGGGACGTTGCAACACTCTAGCGAAGTAATTATTCTAGTGCAGGAAAGGAACATGAAGTTGCAGGAAGGCTGGTCTGTGCTGCACTGGGATATGTGTCGTGTTGCTGTTGGTTTACATACTTAGGTGTTATCGTGTCACTACGTCCCTCACGATACACTTTTGTGTGATTGTGACGGGGACATGTTTGCGGTATGGTTGGTCTGTAACTGTTCTATACTGAATTGAAAAAAAAGAGAGTAAGAAAAAAAAATGTGGTTCTTACTATCATTGCAGGGCGTTTGCCGGTCCAATGATAAAGCTACAGGGAATAGTGATTCCGGACTAGCATAAATAGTACTGAAAAAAAAAAGAGATTAAGAAAAAAGAATAGTTCTTACAATCATTGCAGGGCTTTGTGCCGGTCCAGTGATATAGCTATAGGGAATAGTGATTCCGGACTAGCGAAAACAGTACTTGAAAAAAAAAAGAGAAAATAGAAAAGCTACCGACTTCCTTCCGATCTAGCATAAAGATGATAAAAGTTTTGTAGTGCTTACTGCCGGAACAAAACTGATTATCAACCAAGTCTGAAGGGTCAGTATACGGACCAGACGCTGTTTTGTCAGGATAATCGAACGATGTTTAACAGATTACAGTTGTTACAGATAACTAAAATTGTGATGGAGCGCGTTCGAGGACGCACGCATGTCAGTGTGGCCGTGACGGCACGTGCATCATTGCACGTGCGGCGACGTCGGTGTAACTAGACAGAATTCTTCTAACACGTGCTCTGAACACCTGTACTATTGCACCTGCGATGGCGCCCGTTTTGCTTGTATAAAACGGACGGAGCGGCCGCTGTTAGGTCTTGGCTCTGACGTGGAACGGTGCGCTTGTCGTATTCCTTTACTAGTTTATCCTCGACTCGTTGGATAATTAATTCGTGTAAACGAATTAATTATTATTCCTAACTACAAAATCAGTCTCTGTACTATATCCATTATACTTCCTACATTTACATATTATGATATATGTATAGAATATCTTATATATATTCATCTATATATTCAGGTTTATTCGAACTTCGTTACCTTTTTTTCTCGTTATTTGTTTATTTTTGCTACACTACCTCCCATATATTTATCTCTGCTTTGCTTAGCCTAATGGTTGACTGGGAGAGACCATATTAACTGGATGACCATATAACTTTCACGTACTCTATTTTAAATCAAGAAAGAAAAACCGATAGGGAAGTGATAGGAAAGTAGTGAAAGTTTCAACGTTGCACTCTTATGGGGAAATTTAGGAGATAAATCACTCTTTTATTTCCTAAAGCACCTTCCAACTAAAACCAAGATACAGTCCACTGCTCCAGGATGGTGGGACCAGAACCATTCCAGAGGCACCCGTTATCTTAGTCGTAAAACTTTTCTTTTTAGAAAGGGCGACAGACGTTCTCGTGTGACACTCCTTCACGGGGGTCACGTCCACCTCGTTGCTCCCGAACCCAACGATGGTGTGATTTATGATTCGGGGTAGAACGTCGATGAATGACTAACCCCTGTTGGATTGGACACTTCAAGTTGAGGGATTGACGTCGACGTCGAGAGCGGGAGAGAGGGGAGATTTCTTTAAAATCATTAAGTAGTTTACAATAAAGGGCTTACTTATTAGACGTTTTTTTTTAGAATAAAGGTGACAAACGAGTACACAGTGCCCCTGGTTGTAAGTGGATGCTATGATTCATAGAACCGTTGACTAATGAGGTGAGAAAAAGCAACGTTACTCATAAGGTGGGTCCACTGGACCCAAGTAACTGGAAGCTTACAAGAACATAAACGTTTCTTTACTCGTGTCTCGTTTATGTTCTTGTAAGCATTTTAATATTTTTTATTACAGTGATAGGATGTCATTTTGCTTACGTCATACGTAAGCAAAATGTACATTCGTTGTCAGTCATTTAAGATTTAATGATACGCCAATATAGCAGCATTTTGTTGCTATTTATTCTGTGCTATTACGCACTAGTATTCTGTGAGAGCGTGGTTCTTTCCCGATCGAGACAACCTATTCGTGCTGCAATCATAATATTATATAAGCTGCAGTGTGGCTCTACTAGGTTAAGTTTCGCTGGTATTTTGTGTGACACGCTAAAGCGTGGCTCTTTTACAAATAGGCAAATAGCAATTTAAAGGCGGAAGTAGTTTGATGACACCCAGATTCAAGGTTACTTTTTTGCAAGTCACGATAACAATGGCGGTCGTTGATAAAAAGAAACAAATTACAACGGCAATTTAACATACTGCTATAATCTACAATTTGCGACGGCAAATGTCTCGTAATAACATAAAATAATTACGTAATATAACGTATAATTTCATATAATTCCATTTGCAATTATATCGTCGAAGTATATTAATGTTTTCCTTATAAAATCAATTTTATCCTCTTTAGTTTGTGAATAGTTTTCTACTGCCTGATGGTAAGTGACTGCTGTGGCCCATAGACATCTACATCTATCCTCGATTAAGAATCAAAATGCAGATGCGTTGTGAGCCGTGAGGACAAAGTTAGAATGCCTCTTTTCCAGTAAAAAGGATCGCCGGTTTTCTACACTCACCATACGAAACACAGCAGCGTTAAGCTGCTATTTTACGCTGGTATTCTGTGAAAGCCTGGCCCTTCCCAGATCGAGCCGACCCATTTGTGCTACAACTTTATCTACAATTAATATAACTGTAGCATGGCTCTACCACGTTTAAAGTAGTCAGCAAGTCTGGGTATTTTAATCTTGTAAAAACTGTGGGGTTACGGTGTTATATATATATAAGAGGCATTATCGAAAAATTAAATTTTGCGCCGCTACAACATTCCAAAAAGTATTTATAAAAAAAAAATATTAAAGCGAAATACCTCTTGCTATACGAGACGAGAATGGCTGCATGCTGAATGATGAAGTTTCGAATTTAAAGAGATGGAAGGAATACTTTGAAAGCGTGTTTAAGAGTGAAGAGTCGTCTGAAATAAGTGAAATAGAAATTCCGGAAGAAGTGGAGAGAGGTAGGGAGATAAGTGTAGATGAAATAATGAAAGCAATGAAAAGCATGAAAGCAGGTAAGGCAGCCGGATATGATAGAGTATCACTCGAAATGCTAAGGGCTGGTGAGGGTGTGGTTGCAGGCCTGCTGCACACCTGTTTAATTTATGTTGGGAACTGAAACGGGTACCAGAAGACTGGTGCAAAGCCGTGATAGTCCCAATATATAAGGGAAAGGGGTCGCAGCAGGACTGTAAAAAATACCGTGGTATCAGCTTGCTTAGCATTGTGGGTAAACTGTATGCTAAGGTGTTAATTGAAAGAGTTATGGAAGAAACTGATGGAAAAATTTGGGATGTGCAAGCTGGATTTAGAAAGGGGATGGGGTGTACGGATCAAGTCTTTTCCATGCGCATGATAGCGGAGAAGTTTTTGGCCAAAAATCAGAAAGTTTTTTGTGCGTTCATGGACTTGGAAAAGGCTTATGACAGAGTGGACAGGAATGTGTTATGGCAAACACTGAACTCATTTGGGTTGAGCGCTGGCTTGATACAGGCATTAAGGTCTCTTTATAGGGACTCTAGTGCTTGTGTCAGGATCAACGGGGTCTACTCGGACTGGTTTGGCATTCATAAAGGTGTCAGACAGAGATGTCTGGCTTCCCCGTGGCTGTTTAACCTATTTATGGACAGTTGTTTGCAAACTTTGAAAGTTGAAGAATGTGGGTTGAGAATGGGTGAGTCAACCGTCAAATGCCTTTTGTACGCCGATGATCAAGTCATATTTGCATCGTCGGCGGCCGAGTTGCAAATGATGGTTACTTTAATGAATTGGTCATTGAAAGAAAGGGGTATGAAAGTGAACGCAAGTAAGACGAAAGTGATGGTTTTTGAAAGAGAAGAAAGTAAAACTTTATGTGAAATAAGAATAGAAGGGGAGTTGATTGAGCAAGTGGATGAGTTTGTATATTTGGGATGCTTATTTAGCAGGGATGGTAGATATGATAAGGATATAGAACGACGAGTGAACGCAGGAAATAGAGTGAATGGGGCTATACACGCTATTATGAGGAGTCAGAATGTGTCAACTAAGGCACGTATGGCAATTCATAATGCTGTGTTAGTCCCTACTTTAATGTATGGTAGTAAAAGTTGGGTCAGGCAGAAGAAGCATGAGAGTAGAATAAATGCTGTAGAAATGCGTTCCTTAAGGAGTATGCTAGGGCTGAATCTGAATGACAGGGTGAGAAATAGTGTGATAAGAGAAAAGTGTGGTTTGCAAGATGATGTTGTGACAAGGATTAAGAAAGGAATGCTTCGGTGGTTTGGTCATGTAGAAAGAATGAACGAGGAAAGAGTGACAAAGCAAATTTATGTTGCAGAAGTGAGCGGCAGGGTCGGGAAGGGACGCCATAGACGAAGGTTTATCGACCAAATCGGCGATACATTAAAAATGGGCCAGATTAGGAGTACCCTTAACCGACGAGCGTGTATGCGTAGATATATGGATGTAAAAGAGGCGAGAGAGGTGTGTCAGGATCGCGCCAAATGGAAGTCCGTAGTCTCTGCCTACCGCTCTGGGTGACAGGCGTTAGTGTTTATGTTACCTCTTGACATTAAAAAAGCTTCTAACAAGTTTCTTTTTAAAAACAAACTTCGTGAACATTTTAGTAAAGCATTGCAAGTGTGAATTAACGCTTTTTCCTAAAGAATGATTCTATCGTCAGATATTTTCCTTATTTATCATGGTACAGATATATGTGTATATACATATATATGTATATAATTTAATGTATATATTAGTAGATTTATATATGTGTACGTCTGTATTAATATATTTACATTTTATGATATATGTATAGAATATCTTCTATATATATTCTATATATACTCTGCTCTATTCGAACTTCGTTACCTTTTTTCTCATTATTATATTATTTTTATCTCACATTATACCCGCGCAAGCCCGCGTAAACAAACCCGTCCTACTCCGCAGCGTAATTTTTTAAGTGAAACTTATTAAGACGTGGTATTCTGTTAATTTACTTGATGTCACAAAAACGTGAAACGTTACACCTTCTGACTAAGACAATCCAGGTCAGACAGTCCGTAACTGATTATTTCACACAAGTTCTACAAACAGTCGCAATAGAATTTGAATAGAGAATTCTTGTATAGAATTTGAATCGGCCCGATAATCGGCTCTATAAAAAGTCTGACGTGTGCAAGCATTTGGTAATTTCGATATCTTTTATACGTTATTTTCAGAATTTCATTATGAAGATCAGCAGCACGAAGTTTTTAATGGTAATATGCGTAGACGCGCCCGTGCGACAGCAGACACGCGGAACCCCGTTTTATAAAAATTGTTGCTTATGGAGCTACAGTTATGGGAGTCAAGACTATTTTTTAAGGAATTTTCTTCTCTTTAAGGATATTTTTCAGATTTTTGAGACCCATTTCCTCATTGAGTTATTAACAAACAGCTGACCCTTATTTTTGTTTATGTTTTTTTTGTTAATGACAAAGTGAATTTTAAAAATTTTGATCTCCAGAAAAAACTCGTCTTTCTCATATTTTTGTCACAATTCTAACGATTTTTCGCAGGAAACTCGCTTCTTGACTAGATTACTCGTGGCTCTCCTCGCTAAAAAGTCTTCGTTACCATGTAACATAGTAATGATTACCATTTTATATTGTGACTAGCTGTGCCCGCGGCGTAGCTCGCGAATATAGGTTTTACTTAAAGAATTTGACGTTTAGAGTAAGAGAATATTAAACGATTTATATCATTACTGTATGAATAAGTGGTAACAAAATAAATCGATACGCTCAAAGTTCTAAGTCGTTTATGATAGAGCTTCCGTGTGAACGACGATAGAAGTAGACTTAGCCGGGGCGTACAGAAAAAGGTTGGCATAGAGTTGGCCATGTGCAAAACAATCAGTACTGGGGTCCACTCCTACAACGCGTAAAGTTTGACCTTGCGCTTTATTTACGATCGTCGCATAACACACGCTGAGTGGGAAACACACTTAAAATAGGGATGTTAGATGATCATCGATGTTAAAAATTAAAACTTCGATGTTTTAACATCGATGTTGACACATGTCAAACATCGAAACATCGACGTCAATGAACCCATAATCGATAATTGGGAACTTGCAAACAATGCGAACTCGCGAAATCAATATCAACTAAATCTTGCATCTGCTCTGAAGATTAAAAATTTTGAATAATTCAGAATTCCTGAACGCATCGTTAACCTAAAAAAATGTCAGTATGGTGAGTCAAACTTAATTGTCAAGTGTCACCTGTGATGTCACAATGGTCACTGCTTTCGCTTTATTTTGTAGTGTCGTTGTCGGTTGTCGCATAATAACTATTCTACGTAAATTGATATTCAAGTTAATAGTTACTTTTCCCTTGATGTGTATACCCACATAATTTTGAAACAATGTGTAAGTATCTACACATATACAAAAACCATCGATAATGGTCATCATCGATGTTTTGAGTAGCCTAAACATCGAACATCGATGTTGAGCTATCGATGCCAACATCGATGTCATCATCGATGTTATTATCCCTATCTTAAAACTGTAAGGAAAGTTATTTGGTATTAGAGGTTTAGAGGGATTCTGGGTATAAAACAATATCACGACATTTATTGCAAATTTACTACTTTTAGTCGAGTTTTCGAGTTTTGTTGAATAATTTCGACGTACGCGGTACGTCTCTTTTTTCTGTTTCTGTCGGTGTTTGTGCTTTGTGTTTGTAGCCTACACGGCTCTAACAGTCTTGCAGCTTCGTCGGACTCATCGGACTCATGAACATGAACATAAATTTTTTCAGTGAGTGTCAATACGATTCACCTGCGAAAAATCTTAACACCGCAATTCAGAAAAGGTTGTAATTTGTACAACGCCATCTATTACGTTCTTTGTGAGAAAACATCCTTTTTTAATTTAAAGAAAACATATTTTTTTTTACTGTGTTTTAAGTATAAATATATTATAATAGAACGTTTTTTTTACACACGTATCTTTTTATTACTATTTCTGAGATTTTGTGGCGCCATTAAACAAATTCGAACCTACATTTCAAAATAATAATCATAACTTTCGATAGAATTAACCAATTTTAATAAAACAAAGATTAAATGTAACTCGAAGATACGCTTTATGATTTTCTTAACGATTTCTTTGAAAAAAAAAAGATGTTTACTTTAGACGTGATGCTTTCATATAAAAACAGACAAACAGACAGAAAGACAATTCTAAAAATTATAAAAATGTACTTATTTAATTATTTTTAGTTCCCCATAATGATTTTAGTCACCATAATATATAATATATACAATGTACAGAAAGAGACACACATGTTATCATCATTTTTATTATATGTATATATTTAAAGAGAGATGGCGCTGCTAACATCAACTTGATGACTCCAACAAAGCCACCGTTGAGCAAATTCCCTACCCATACTTCAGAATATTTATCATAACTTTTGATGGAATGAACCGATTTTAATGAAATAAAGACTAAATGTAACCCGAAGGTTTACTTTATAATTTCCTTAACAATTCTTATGATATAAATTAGTACTTTAAACGTGATACGTTAACAAACAAACAGACAGACAGACAGACAGACAGACAGACAGAAAATTCTAAAAATGGTAGAAATGTATTTAATTACTTATTTTTAGTACCCCTCAATCACTTTTATTACAAAAATATAAAATGTACAGACATCTGCTATTTACAATTTTATTATATGTATAGATTAGAACTATACTCTTATCTCCGTTCAGTAATTGAAAACAAATCTGAATTGATTATAAAGTAGCTGCAGTTATGTGTTTTTTTTTTCAAGTTTCGAATTCTTTTTTGCAATTCGATCGTATATATGCCAATAAAATTCTTTTTTATTCGATTTTTGACTAACGAACAAACAAGTTTTATTATTATCAAACATGTATACTTATCAAGTTATTAATTCATGTTTATTCCAAGGTAACGTCACGCTTTCAGCTTTCAAGTGATAATTATTAAAACTAATTGTGAATTTTTAATTCGAGCAAAATGTCTGATATATCTATCTCCATTTGGTCAGTGGTAGGCAAAAATTTCAATACAATGAATTAATACTCAGAAAATATTGATATGAAATGTTTTCTGAGTAAAATGAAATAATGATAAATATTTTCGAAAAATATAGGGGAGAGACTATTGTGCCTCATCAGTGATGGGGGTAGGTATTTTGTTTTTGCGAAATTTGTTAAGATTTTTGTTTTGACATTCCATTATATAAATATATAGCTCGCGTTACGAGAGAGAGAGTTTTAGGCTGTACCAAAATTAAGTGAAATGAGAAAAAAAAATACCAAAAACACGTAATCTGTGTATATATACTTATAAGGTGCATCTCAGTGTATATATACCTATAAAAGTGAAACTGGAACTTTGACCTTTGCAGGTACTTTATAGCGATACTGAAATCAAAGAAACAGAAAATCCAGCAAATTCACCGACCCATAGCTGTGTTATTTGAGCGAAATGGAAGTTGATGGTATCACAGTTTAAAGAAAGCTTTAAACTGTGATGGTATATTGTTATATTACATGATTTAATTGCTACCGTTTCTTCTAGCAAAAAACAAAAGTAAAAAAAAACCAGCGTGAGTGCCGTGGAACACTCGGTTGGAACGAAATTCCATTCGTAGTATATTATTATTGATAAACGTATTATATTATTGATTAACAAATACAAATAAATGAATTACTAGTGTCTATTAAAATTAAGCGTCATTTAAAACACAATAATATTTCTTTCATGGCAATATAAGAAAAAGTACGATGGTGATGGATATTATTCCATCTCACTTCCTTAGCCGTCAAGGCCGTCTACACTACGTCAGAAGGGGCCGTGACGGAAAAATCTTACATTTATACTCCCCTCTACCCATCCGCCAAATTCGTACCGTCCAATAAGGAACTTCGTTCTATTATACTCCAACGATATTGATAAATGGCCGAGCATTTTTGACAGAGGAGAAATCGCCATCGAATTTACTAGTGTTTGTGAAATATTTCTACAGTTAAAATCTATTACAGCAGTAGAGATTATGAAAAAAAAACTTTTATTAAGTTCATCGCTTATGTAAATGATTTGAAAGACAGCTTAGACGGCGAATTGTACTTCTCAGAGTCTAACAGGGCCTATAATAATCTACTGTACTATTAAACACCAACAAAATTGTAACCTATAGATGGCAAATAAACGAATTGATTATTGAATACCCCTTTATGTAGGGAGGCGGAAATGCATTACGCATACCACGACAGCCGGTCTATCGTGGTTATGAGGGACTCACTGCCTACCGGGGGAACCTAAGTGATACCCTCTAAAACCGCCTTTGGGGACTGGCAACCAGCTGTTTAAAGCTTCTTATGCCGTATCGGAAGCGACCCTCTTTTGGGAAAAGAGGGCGCAGGCGGCTATTAGCCGCTGAGGGACTGCCTACGAAGGCAAATTAATTATGAATAACTTAATTAGAGTTGGCCTGAGCCGCCAGGAGGCAGTTCAGGTCGTTTGAAAGTTTATTAGGCGGGTCCGAGAGGGAGTTCCTCGGCCTGCGGACGCTATAGCGGGAGGGGAGTGGGGCTGCATAATTAGCAGCCTCACGAATAAAATGATTGGAAACCGACTCTGAGGCTTTAAAGAAGTTCTCAGAGAGTTTTTTAAGGAATTGTTGGATTGTAGGGAGCTCTAAGTCCCGATGAAGGTCGGCATTACGGACGTACCAAGGTGCGTTCGTAGCTCGACGACAGAAGAGGTTTTGAACTACTTGGAGTTCATTAATAATTTGAGGGTCAGCGTGGGCAAAAATGGGGCCCGCGTAGGACATGACTGGTCGTATACAGACCTTATAAAGGGTACGCTTGTTTCTGAGGGACATTTTACTGTGTCGGCCCAACATACTGTTGAGCCTACCCAGGTAAAAACATGCGTGACGGGTTACTCTTTTAACGTGGGACCTGAAAGTGAGCCTAGTGTCAAGGGTGACACCTAAATATTTAGCAGTCGTATGCCAGGGGACAGGGGTCCCTAGCATACGTATTGGTGGAGTGTTTTTGAGTCGGCGTCGTTTATAATCGAAGTGAACGGCGGAGCTCTTCTCCGGGTTCACATCGGTGCACCATTTTTTGAACCAAGCTCCTAGGTCATCAACTGACTTTTGGATCTTGTTCCGTATGAAAGGTAGCGAGGTACCTTTACAGTATAGGGCAGTGTCATCTGCGAAGAGGGAGAGCTGAACACCTTTCGACGGGATGGGAATGTCGTTGGTGAAAAAAATGTACAGGAGAGGAGCAAGCACAGAGCCCTGAGGGACACCAGCGTTGATGGGGTGCTGAGAAGATAGCGTGCCTTCGTGTCTGAAACGAAAGGTACGATGCTTTAGATAAGAGGCCACGAGACGTACTAGACGATCGGGGAGACCTATTTTGTATAATTTGTAGATAAGGCCTTCATGCCAGACTCTATCAAAGGCTTTAGCTATGTCGAAAAAGACCGCGATGGTCTTATGACGACGAGGATAAAAACCGCTGAGGACATATTCCACAATACGGTGAACTTGTTGGGGACAAGAGTGTTTCGCTCGGAAACCGAATTGATGGGGGATGATGTGAGGGTCACCGTCTGTGGGAAACAGATGGCGCCTTATGCGAGTTTGGATGACTCTTTCGAAGAGCTTGCCCATGGCCTTGAGGAAGCTAATGGGGCGATGACTGGAAGGGAGGTTTGCCTGGCTTGGGAATACCAATCACAGTTGCCTCTTTCCACGTAGTGGGAAAGTAACTAAGGTTGAAGCAGGCATTGAAGATAATAGATAAAAGGGTTAGCACCTGCTCAGGAAAATGTTTTAGGGCTTGGTTGGAGATGCCATCCGCGCCCGGAGCCTTTTTAGGCTTAAGTCCTTTGATGAGGGATGAAATCTCATCATTGGACACAGAGATAGGTTCGGAGGCTGTAGGGGGTGAGTTCCGGCGGCGGACCTCATCCTCCACTGCCTGGACGTGTGAGGGGTCGACGGGTTGAAAGCTAGGAGAGCATTTAGCGGCAATGCTGTCTGCAAAGCACTCAGCCTTTTCCTCGTCCTCGAAGGCTACCGTACCGCCGGGACGGGAGAGAGGGGGAGTGTGGGTGATAGCGTCTATGGGGAGGAGTCTCTTGCCATCTGATAGGTCGCTGTATGAGAGGGAGAGATATTCTCCATGAGCTTACTCTTTTCGAGGTCTCGAAACTCAGAGAGGCGGAAACGGAGTTCTCGTTGAAGACGATTGGCCGTGCGCCTATATTCGGGCGTGGGATATTTTGCTGCTCTCCGGAAAGCAGCTTTTTTGGCTTTTAATAGGTTGCTAATATGCAGGGGAAGCCCACTATTATTAGCAACCGGGACGACCCTTTCATTCTCCTTAAGGGAGGTTTTAATAAGGGTGGAGAGTGAATCGACCGCGGTGTCGATTTTTTCGGGACTGTCTAAGTCCGACGATAGGGAGATTGGGGAGTCCTGTGAGTCCAGAGCTTTCGCTAGGGACTGCTTGAAGCCCTTCCAATTTGTGAAGGTTTTAGTAGAGGGTGTTGAGGGGGGTGGCTGATGGCCAAGAATGAGGGAGACCGGTCTGTGGTCGGATCCTAGATTGTCTAGTGTCTCGATTGCCCTGACGTTGAGGGAAACACTTTTGAATAGTGCAAAATCTAGCACGTCGGGAGCGTAATCGGTGATATCGGGATAGTGAGTAGCACCGAGGGGACTGTGGACTGTAAGGTCAAGAGACTGCGTGATATCGAGCAGTATCCTGCCACTACGTGAAATAGTACGGCATGTCCATTCAGTGTGCTTGGAGTTAAAATCTCCAAACATAATGACTGAATTGCCTAGAGATAAAATAGCCTCAAAATCTTTTTTAAGGGGAAGGGTTTTAGAAGGGATGTAACAGGAGGCTATGAAGATGGACTGATGTCCAGTCATAGCTAGCCTACATACCGTGGCTTCCATGTTGGAAAGTTGCGGAGTAGAAATGGGAGAGCAGTGAAGTGTCTTCTTGTAATAAATGGCCGTACCGCCGCCTCGGCGGTCGGGTCTGTCATTACGAAGAAGAGAGAAGTTTTTTATGGAAAGGCCTTTAGTGTCCTTAGTATTGAGATTAGTTTCCTGTAGGAGGAGGAAATCGGCTTCACGATTTCGAAGAAAGAGCTTAAGCTCTGGGAGGTTATTTCGCAAACCGCGAATGTTAAAGGATACAAGCGATAAACCCTTAGGTTTGATACGACCGTAAGACTTTGGTAGAGCAAACTGCTCTGTCATTGTGAGTTAAGTTAATTAATTTAACTTAACTTACAACGAGCACAAAAGATTATGATGCTCTGCAAGAGCGACGAGATGGTCCTGAGGGGACCTCGCAGCGCGCAATTTGCGTGCTAACACAGCGATTTCCTCAACGTTGATGTTCTTAATAGCCTAATAGCGGAATACACCGTTTTTAGGTCATCAGCCATTGAGGGTTTTGGTTGCGGTGGGTCTGCCTTTTTGGGACCCCAGGGAAAGACTGGAGGCTGCATAGGCTGAGAGAAGCCCGGAGGGGGCCGAAGAGGTCCCTGAGGGGGCCTAGGGGGACCCTGAGAGGGCCGAGAGAAGCCCTGGGTGGGCTGAGAATGGCCCTGACGGGGCATCCGTTGGTAAAGAGCCGGGAATGAGCGTTCATTGACCCGCGGTGGAGCTTGCCTACTGGGGCGAGGATGAGGTGCGCAAGGGCAGCCACTGTAGTTAGCCGGGTGGCCTGTTTGTTTACACAGGACACACGCGGGTGGGGATTCGGCGTCTCTGGGCAGAGGACACTCTTTACTGTTGTGGGGTTCAAGGCACTTAACGCACCTGGGTGGGGCGGAGCAGTTGGCCGCCGCATGACCATACAGCTGGCAGCGATGGCACTGCGCCGGGAACCCGCGCCTATGTGGAGGCTCAACCCTCACTCTCGACAGGCCGCACACTGTGCGTACCTGCCGGAAGATGGCTTTCGCCTCCGGCACGTTGGTTAAAATTACTAGGGCAAGAGAGAACCTCTGGCCCGTTCTACTGTGCATTTTGTGCACGGCTTCTACTGGGAAACCTTGGGACTTAAGGTCCTCAAGGATTTCCTCGTTGGAAAATTCGAAGGGGACGCCGCGGATGACGGCCCTGACTTTGCGCTCTTCCGGGAGAGCGTACGTATGATAAGAAACTCGTTCGGCTGTGAATAGCCTGATGAGACGCCGGAAGTCGTCGATTGATTGGGGGATGATCTTAATAGCCTCCCCGAGGTTGATGGCGTGGTCGTATTTTATGCCAGCGTTGTAGCAGGTTTTGGAGAGTTCTGTGAATTTGGCCTTGTCTCTTAGGAAGACAGGGGGCGGGACTTGCTTCTTGGCAAGGACTGGAGCACAGCGAGAGGCTGGCTTGGTCGGAGCGGGGATGTCTAGTGACATAAGTGGGGCCAAGGCAGCGACGGGGGCTGCGGGGGCAGAGGCGGCAGCGGGAGCTGCGGAGGTTGAAGGAGCGGCAGGGGCCGCTGAGACAGGGAGGGTGCGGTTTTTCGCGGCGCGTTTACCGCTGCGCTTGGAGTTCACCGTGGTGAACGAAGAGTCCCCGGTTCCGTCGGAGTCACAGGACTCCGATGAACCGGTGCCAGAATTGGTGGCGGGCCTCTTCCGGGAGGCCGACGCAGAGGACTCGGAGCATGCGTACTCCATTTCTAATGGGGCGAAAGAGTTCTTGGTCTCTAGGTAGTTATTGAATTGTTTTTTTACCACTTTTCTACCTACTTCAAAAGAGTACTCCATTCGACCGATCTTTTTTCTTATGTGGTTTTTTCTTGTTTCTTATGTGTAACTTTTTTGGGTGAACCGATTTCGATGATTTTTTTTTATTTGAAAGCTGGTGCTCCTCATGTGGTCCCATATATATTTGATCAAAGTCTGACCAATAGTTTTTCAGTTATTCTTAATAATTTATATTGAAGTCGATTGTACAATTTTTTTATTTTATAGTATTACTTATGAACCCACAGCAAATCAAAGGCCCCTCGATAGAATTTGCTACGGGCCCCGCGCTTTCTTATTCCGGCACTGTCTCTGCTTAGCCCAATGGTTGACTGGGAGAGGATGCCTTAAGGCATAAAGTTCGCCATATGTATTATTCGCCATATTATTCTTTTGTGCATAAAAGTTTAAATAAATAAAAATTAATTAAAAGCATCATCAAAATGATCAAAATCACATGTAAGTTGTCGTAATTACAATCTTTTATTTCATATCGTCTTAAATAACTTATAAAGTGCTCAGAATTTTAGTAAGCACCGTTCATAATATTATTTATTATCATTTATAATAATAATAATAATAATAATCTTTATTTGCGTAAAACATGGTATAGATGTTGTTCACAGGTAAAAATCGAGCGCTCATGTTTTGCTGATTTTACATAGCATGCAAATATATTTAAACAATGTCAATTTTTTTTAACTATTTGAAGTACATTAGTCACCTGTTTTAGTTAACAAAGAGAAATAATATTATAATAATTAATTACATGTCAATTTCAATACCTAGTAATAGTCGCACAGCTTAATCAAAGATATATTGTACAATACTATATTTTATTATTTTATATTGATTACAATAATTAAATGAATTTTTTTTTAATAAATGTTATCCAGTACATAATCAAATTTTTTTCCAAAAATTGTTTTACACTATAGAAATTATTTTCATTCAGCCATTTGTACAATTTCTTTTTGAACAATGTACTAATGTACTTACAGAGTTCTTATGTCCTATGTTAGTATGGGACTTATAGGTTTAATGTTTAATGTGGCATTTGTAATAAAAAGGAATGTGTCAAATGTGTTACTTGCCTGGTATAAGTAAAAGGCAACAAATGTGATACCTATTCGGTTTTGTGGTTTTTATTGTGTGAGCGATGGTCTAGCTACCTATCGCTTTTTTCAGAATTTCACCTATATCCTACACCCATATTTTTTTTTGCTAACCGTGGCAACTAGTTGCTCTTTAGACTCTGTCAACCCTTCGAGGATTACAAGCGTATTGAAGTATGTCTAATATTTTCAGTGTAGAAGCAAAAAAAAGTATGTTTAATATTTTCAGAAAGAAGTCAATATAATTTAATTTTATTTTTACAACCGACTCCAATATAAATTATTAAGAATAACTCAAAAACTATTGGTCAAACCTTGATCAAATTTATATGGTACCACATGTGAAGCACCAGTTTTCAAATAAGAAAGGAATCATCGAAATAGGTTCACCCAGTATAAAGTAAAGTAATTTTGGTCCAATTTGAGAGATAGGATAGTTTTTGTCCCGATAAATGACCCTCAAAATTTTTTATTGCGAAATTATGGGAAAGGTCGTTGGAAAAGGCAGAACAACGTCTGCCTGGCGAGCTAGTACTAATATAAAATAACTAAAAAAAATTAAACTTTACCTATCCAAGATTCATGTTCACGCGTAAGTCGTAATGCAGAATCGGGCTGCCGCAGCTGCTCCAGTAACACGCCGGGGTAGGCGATGTTGGCTCCCGTGCCAATCATGTATATCACCACGCCGCTCACTGCCAGGAGCTGTGGAATTAAAATGATTATAAGCGCTTCGAATATACATACATAGATTATTGAATATTTCTAAAACATTGTTAAAAGAATTAGATTATAAACTAAACTTTGAATTATATAACAAAAATATTGCTCGCAAATCCTTATCAATTAATTCACGAAATAAACATACCCAAACTGATGTAATAAATTATAATAATGATTTTAAAAAAGACGTAATAAATAATTATACTCAGACTGACATGGTAATTAATGCAAATAAGTTAGGTAATGATGATAATGTCTACACTCTACATGGCTGTAAATGATAATTCAAACAATAACTCTAATTATAACACCCAAAATAACTCAAATTTTTTTCTCGTATAATTTTTTATTGATTTTGCACCAAAATGTAAATGGTTTAATAAATAAATCGGACTTATTGGCCTACCACTTACATGAGCTATCACAAACTGGTAAAAATATAGATGTGATATGCATTACGGAGCATAACATGAAGGAAGGTGATAATAAACATTTGAACATTGCTAATTTTCAACTGGCTACATACGCTAACAGACATAGTAAAGATAGTTATAGTTATAGTAGATAGTATAAGATAAATATAGGTCGTGTGTTTTAATAAGCAATAAATTGAAGTACAAAAAAGTCGAATTACATCAATATTCCTGCCCTAACATTGCGGAGAGTTGTGGTGTGGAATTAATAGAACACGGCATAATTATTGTTTGTGTGTTTGATCTCCGAAAGAAAGCATAGACGCCGTAACTACCTTTTTCTATAATTCTGAAGGTATGTTACAAAAAATTTGTAGTTCTAGTAAGAAAAAACTTCTAATATGTGGGGATTTCAACATAGATATTTTAAAAAGTACACGGCTTTCTACTGAATTCGAAAATAAATTGTTAAATTTTAACTTACGTCCGAGTATTCGCGAGCCTACTCGTTTACAGAGTGGCAAGTGTATTGATAATATAATTCATAATATAAGAGGCAGTAAAGGTGAAGTTATAGAGCTTGGGATATCAGATCATACCGCTCAAGACTTAAAATACCCTGTTAATAAATCTTACACTATCTCTCATTGGTTTGTGTTAAAACGGGATTACAGCGTAGAAAACTTAAATAAATTTAAAAATCCTCTTAAAAGTCTCAGTTTTAATCATGTTTATGAATGCCTTGATCCTAACGAAGCGTTTGATGAATTCTATAAATTATTTAAGCTATTTTATAATCTTTGCTTTCCGACACTTAAAATTAAAATTCCTATGAACAAAAAACTTACTTGGGCTACAAATGGTATTAAATTGTGCTGTAGACGAAAGCGAGAAATGCTATGGCATTCCAGACTACACCCTACTAAGGAAAATAAAAGAAAGTTTAAAATATACTCTAAACGATTAAAAAGAATAATTAATTTAACGCAAAAATCGCGAAATAGTTATTATATCAACAATGCGAAGAATAAAACAAAAGCCACATGGAAAATGATAAATAAGAATAAATACAATTTCCTTAGAGATAATATTACAAAACTTAATTTTAATAATAAATATATATATATGATCCGGAAAAAATTGCTGAAGAATTTAATAATTATTTTATCTACGAAGTCCAGCCTATAAACCAGTTTAGTAAAGACAACTATAATTATTCATCCATAAATAGTAGAATGAACTCAATGTTTTTGCCTGCATCTATTCCTCACGATATATATAAAATAATTAATAAGTTAAAAAATACCAACAGTACCGGTAATGATGATATAATTACAAAAGTAGTTAAGTATGTGGCCGTTGAAATTTTCCCAGTTCTAAGTTACGTGGTTAATCTATGTATAGAAAATGGTACTTTTCCTAGTTGTTTAAAAATATCCGTTATAATTCCTTTGTATAAAAAGGAGGACAGACATGACCCTAAAAACTACAGGCCTGTCGCTTTACTTCCAATATTCTCCAAAAGAATAGAAAAGGTAATATATAACAACTTATATTCTTACTTAGAAAGTAATAACATCTTAGCAAAGGAACAATATGGTTTTAGGAAATGTAAAAACATAAATATGGCCATGTATGATTTTATGAATAAAGTGATCACTGGTATAGATAATCATACACCAACAACCGATTTATTCATGGATATGACTAAGGCGTTTGATTACGTTGATTTAAATATTCTAGCGCTTAAACTGGAAAAATATGGAGTCCGAGGTAATGTGTTAAAACTTATTACGTCATACCTCAACAATAGAAAACAAATTACTAAAATAAAAAATATCTCCGCGTCCGCGTTCTAATATTGAACTAACCTACCTTTCGCAACAAAACAAACAACCTACGGTGTGCCGCAAGGAAGCGTACTCGGTCCTTTACTATTCCTAGTCTATATAAATGATTTACCGGAAGTGACTCAGTACCCTATGACCTTATTTGCTGATGACAGCACAGTCTTATTCACTGGACAAGACAAAGTCTCATTTGAAACGGACATAAATCAAAATTTATGCAGGATAATAAGCTGGCTAAATGACAATAATCTTAAAATTAATCTAGATAGTTTTATCTAGATTAATTTTAAGATTATTGTCATTTAGCCAAAGCATTTAGCATATTATGTCATTCAAACAAAGGTCGCAACAACAAAATCTTAATATTCAATATAAAACTAAAATTATAAATGAAAAAGAATATACGAAATTTCTGGGACATTGGCTAGACGAAAAAATGACATGGAGAAAACATATTGAACACATGATAAAAAAGATAAATCAATACCACTATACATTACATAACCTTTTAAAAATAACAAATCGTGAAACAGTCATAACCGCATACCATGCATACGTCTCTTCAACATTAAGATATGGTATAATATTTTAGGGAAACTCCACAGGCCGACCCCGCCGGCACATATGAAATTGTTAATTGCAATTTTAAGTGCTGATTTACCAGGTGCTCGGCGGTGAAGGAAAATATCGTGAGGAAACCTACATGTCTGAGAAATAAGAAAAAAAATATTTCGAAGACATGTGAAGTTCGCCAACACGCATTGGGGCAGCGCTGCGGACATTTCCTTTCCCTAAACCCTCTCAGAAATGAGAGGAGACCTGTGCCCAGCAATGGGACGTAAATAGGCTGCAACTTCACTATGAAAAATATCCCCTCTATGAGGCATAGGGAACATAGGCTTCCCCCATAAATTGTCAAATAGGCTAGATATTTGCTGTGGTTGCCACGCTTGGCAGGCGGGATGGCAACCGCAGCTTTTATTATTTTGAGCTGTTGTCAGGAATATGATGTTGCTCATCTCCTGTTTGTTTTCCCCTGTCGCCTCTTAGGACACGTCAGTTTCAGATCAGTGTAGTTTTACCCACGTTCACTGCGAATAGAACTTAATTTGCAATAAAAATCTTAAAAATTTTATCGTGCTAAATTTTAACTTATATAATCCCTGACGTTTCGGGCACTCTAAAGAACCCATGGAGACGGGGGGGGGGGGGGGACAAAGTTATTTAACGTCCTGATGTCATAGTTTACGAAGACTACAATCAACTTTCAACTAATAATGTTTGGTCCGATCTACGCAGGACGAGCTTACAGTATCTTTAAGTCTTGCAGTAGTATGCTTGGGTTTGGATTTAATTTTATTAATTATGGAAACCCAATTAGATTGTAGCACCCAGCCATCTTCTCTATTGAAGTTAGGATGTTTTCAATTTCAAGAGCGTCGCGAATCATTCTTCCTAGGAATCTGTGTTCTATTGCGAGGTTTGTAGTCTGTCAGATGTGATATAATGGTTGGGAGGATACTGAACATGTTGACATACTTCAGACTTCCTGGAGCATCGGTACTTCACAACAGCAATATGTTCTTTTACGCAAATTTTTATGGAACTTTCTTCCAAAAATATGTTTGGTACAACCCGCTGAAATGGAAGTTAAAATGTAACGTGGTTTATTAAAATTTTGTTTTATTACATGTGTTGTATTCATCATTATTGAACTGCATTTATGAAATTGTGAAGTCTACTCGAACGCAGAAAAAATATCAGCATCTATTTTATGATGCCAATCAATATTAAATGGGACCGATTATATGAATCAAAATCGCATATAAGACCATGAAATCATCATTATTTTGTTAAAACTAAATTAACTTTACCTATGAATGAATGTAAAGAGTAAAATGTAAATAATAATAATACATTTTGATACCAAGACAATACCTTTCTTATGGGTACAAGGCACGTCCAATATAAAAAAAATGTAGTTGTTTCAAGACACGGTGGTAGAGCCACGCGGCAGCTTTTGCTGTTGTTCGTATGGGTCGGCTCGAGCCGGGTTGTTACCACGACCTCACAGAATACCGGCGTGGTAGGGTACCAGCACTACTGGAGCATCCCTCGCTGAGCATCCACAACCATACTACTCTACTCCTGAGCGTGGGTGCTCAGGCTGCCCCGTGTATTTGGGGGGTGGGGGGTGGGAGGGGGGAAATTCCGCTCAAAACAATAACTGCTCGGGGCAAACTGAGCAACAAGACCAAGGCGACCCCTGCCACGCTATCCGTGAATTTCTCCAACATTAGGGGACTTCACTCGAACTTAAACGTGTTCTCTCCGGCTGATACTTCGTATCTCTCCTACCCGGGGTACAAATTGGAGCACTCCTTTGTGCCTCGGGCTGGACGTTGCGTATACGTCAGAGAGGACATCTGATCTCGACGTCTCGGCAGTCTTAAGGATCGGACCAGTCCATCCTTCGGCTACGCGTAGACAATGACGACCATCCGTGCATCTACGGGTGCCTCTATAGGCCCCATAGCGGTAATGCCGAAACAGACCGACTCATCGACCACGTACAAATGGCTACAGATTCCTTGCTACAACAGGTCCAATCCTTGGCGATTTTAACGCCCACCACGCCGAATGGCTCGGTTCACGTTTAACCGATCATGCAGGGAGATCTGTTTATGACTTTGCCTTGGCATATGGTTTGACACAACGGATTCCAGATGTTGAGGGTCATACATCTTCTCTGTTGGACCTTCTGCTGACCTTACATCCGGACGGATATCAGGTTTCCGTCGATGCCCCTCTCGGCTCTTCGGACCATTGTCTGATCCGGAGTGTGGTGCCACTCACGCTTACCTCGCGGTTGCGTTCTGCAGGTTGCCGCCGTGAATGGCATTACAGGTCAGCGGATTGGGACGGAAAGCGGTCTTTCTTTACATCCTAACCATGGGGGCGGGTTTGCTTATCACCGGATGATCCCAGGGCTGTTACTGACTCTGTCACTGATGTGGTGCTACAGGGAATGGAACTATTTATTCCATCATCTGTGGTACACATCGAAGGCAGATCTCAGCCTTGGTTTGGTCGCTCCTGCAAGACTGCAGGAGTGTTATCAGGCCTGGGTTGAGACTTCGGCGGCTCGGGATGTAAGCACCAGCATGCTTAAAAAGAAGTATAACTTCGTCTCCAGGTCCTTCAAAAGAATTATTGCCAGGGCAAAGTCAAAGTACATAGGCAGAATTGGCGAGTAACTAGTTCGCCTTACTTTGGGAACCCGTGCATTCTGGCCTCTCGCAAAGGCTGTCCAAGGGAATTTCTGTAAGCCATCACTACCATCTCTGCACAGCGAGGATGACTTACTGGCCCACGCCGTAAAAGAGAAAGCCGACCTTTTAGGCTCCCTTCTTGCGTCCAACTCGACT
Organism: Parnassius mnemosyne; assembly: GCA_963668995.1. NCBI lineage: Eukaryota > Metazoa > Arthropoda > Insecta > Lepidoptera > Papilionidae > Parnassius > Parnassius mnemosyne. Next base: position 27,761,015 of record CAVLGL010000092.1, read on the forward strand.
CTTGATGACGGGGGGAACCCAACGCCGACCATCCCCCGGTGTGAGTGCTCACAGCGCACGGTTCGCAAAGCACTCCTCTCCCTGGACATCCACAAGTCTAGTGGGCCTGATGGAATCCCCCCCAATTGTGCTGAGAACGTGTGCTCCGGAGTCGGCACTGGTTCTAACGTGTCTTATCCGATACTCCTACTCCCTAGGAGTGGTCCCGAAATCATGGAAGACAGCTTTTGTCCACCCGATCGCAAAAAAACTCGGCCGCCCAGACCCGTCCAACTACAGGCCTATCGCCATCACCTCCTTGTTCTCCAAAATAATGGAATCCGTTATAAACTGTCAGCTCATGCGGTACCTTGAGGATGACCAGCTGATTAGTGACCGCCAATACGATTTTCGTCGGGGTCGATTAGCTGGTGATCTTCTGGTCTACCTGACTCATGGGCGGAGGCAGTAGAGTCCAAGGGGGAGGTATTGGCCGTTAGTTTGGACATTACAACAAAAATCAATTTGGTTTTACAAGGGGTCGCTCGACGTCTGACGCCGGTGTTGAGCTTATGAAATATATTTTTAATGCCTGGGAGAATTCACAAGATGCCTTAGATATTTTCTGTGACCTTTCCAAGGCTTTCTATTGTATTCATCATGATACATTAATCAGGAAACTACAACAATACGGTGCAAAAATTTGGCGCTTAGACTTATTACTTCATATTTAAGTAACAAAACTCAAAAAGTCGTCATCAATGGTAAATGTTCCTCCGGATCGGTAGTATCAATGGGCATTCCTCAGGGCTCGATTCTTGGCCCATTTCTGTTCTTTATCTATATTAATGACTTACCTTATCTTGTAGGGGACAATCACGATATAGTATTATTTGCTGACGATACCTCTTTAATTTTCAAACTGAAACGGCAGTCAATTAAATATGACGATGTAAATAATGCTCTATCGAAACTAGTACATTGGTTTAACGCCAACAATTTGCTCTTAAACGGCAATAAGACAAAATGTATTAAATTTACAATACCTAATTTAAAATATTCAAAAACCAATGTGCTCTTAAATGGGGAGGAGTTGAGTCTTGTGGATACCACTGTTTTTGTCAGTATTACTATTGACGCGAAACTTCAATGGGGCCCCCATATATCTAAATTAGCAAGTAGACTTAGTTCTGCAGCATATGCTGTAAGATAGATTAGAAGTCTCACAGATGTTGAGACAGCTAGGTTAGTGTATTTTAGTTTTACTTTCATAGCGTAATGTCTTATGGAATTTTGCTATGGGGTAATGCGACTGATATTGAAGCTATATTTGTTTTGCAAAAGAGAGCCGTACGGGCGATTTATAATCTAAATTGTAAAGAGTCCTTAAGAGAAAAATTTAAAAAAATTAACATATTAACTTTGGCATCGCAATATATTTATGAAAATGTAATGTATGTACATAAAAACATAAATAGCTTTAATAAGAATAAGGATGTTCATACCTTAAACACTAGGAACAAACATAAGCTTGTAATGCCACTTACTAGACTCCACAGAATTAGTAATTCATTTATGGGGCAATGGCAAGGCAAATATACGCTTTTACAACAAAATCCCAGAACATGTTCAAAGTTTGTCAATAAACAAGTTTAAAAGTTTTATTAAAGAAAAACTGTACAAAAAGGGTTATTATAATATCAAGGAATACATGAATGAAAATAACCCCTGGGAATAAGGTGATCCACCACCACCACCATGCTGGTTCTATGAAAATTCATTTAAATTGTATAAACAAAATTATTGTTAAGTGAAATTATGTTTAAAAAAAAAGTCCCGCTGGGTTTCTTGCTGGTTATTCCCAGGACAGAGGTATTTTCCGAACCAGTGGTAAATAAAATAATGACTTTCAATAAGTATTATGTAATAATCCATATTGAATAAAAATCATTCTATTCTATTCTATTCTATTATATTATATTGCGAAGGCCTTCGATCGAGTTTGGCACAAAGCGCTTCTTTCGAAGCTCCCTTCCTATGGGCTTCCCGAGAAATTGTGCAATGGGATCACCAGCTTCCTTGCAGATCGGAACATCAAGGTCGTTGTAGACGGTGCATGCTCCAACTACAAGCCTATTAACACTGGTGTTCCACAAGGCTGCGTGCTATCACCAACGCTGTTTCTTCTGCAATGATATGTTGCAAACCGGTGAAACTCTTTACACCGGCCATGCCAATATTTCTTGGGAAAACGTCACCAAGTATCGAAACAAACTTGTGTCTGAAGTCGAGTCTTTGCTGAACAAAAGTCTCGGATTGGGGGCTACTAAATCTAGTCCAATTTAATCCTCAGAGGACACAAGCTTGCGCGTTTTCCGCTAAAAAGGACCCCTTTGTCGTATCTCCTCAGTTTCAAAGGTACTCCCCTTGTTGCTTCAGCCAGTATCGGAATCCTCGGCGTCGACATATCGAGTGACGTGCAGTTTCGTGGTCACTTGGAAGAAAAGGCCAAATTGGCCTCTAAAAAGCTTGGTGTGCTCAGCAGTGTTACAGTACTATGGTGTCAAGAACACAGCGCTTAAACTTATTATTTCATATTTAAGTAATAGAAAACAGAAGGTTATTATCAATGGTAAAAGTTCTTCCGGGTCACCTGTACTAATGGGTGTACCTCAGGGCTCGATTCTCGGCCCATTCCTGTTTCTGGTGTATATTAATGACTTACCTCACCTTGTAGGGGATAGTCATGATATAGTATTATTTGCTGATGATACTTCCTTGATTTTTAAACTTAAACGTCAATCATTTAAATGTGACGAAGTGAATAATGCTATATCAAAATTAGTGCATTGGTTTAACGTTAATAATCTGCATTTGAACGGAAATAAAACTAATTGTGTTAAATTTACAACAACGAATGTTCAAAATCTGAATACCAATGTGTTTTTAAATGGGGAGGAATTGAGCCCTGTTGTATCCACTGTTTTTCTTGGCATCACTCTTGACGCAAAGCTCCAGTGGGGCCCCCATATATCCAAATTAGCAAGCAGACTAAGTTCTGCAGCCTATGCTGTAAAAAAGATTAGAGTTCTCACTAGTGTCGAGACAGCTAGATTAGTTTATTTTAGTTATTTTCATAGCATAATGTCTTATGGGATTTTGCTATGGGGAAATGCGGCTGATTCAGAAACTATTTTTGTTTTACAGAAGAGGGCCATTAGAGCTATTTACAATCTAAAACCGAGAGAGTCTCTTAGAGATAAATTTAAAGAAATTAATATATTAACTTTGGCCTCGCAGTATATTTACGAAAATTTAATGTATGTTCACAAAAACAAAGATAGTTTTAGTAAAAGAAGTGATATACATTCTGTAAACACTAGGAACAAACACAAGCTAGTGATACCAGTTTCTCGACTCCACAGAGTCAGTAATTCATTCTTGGGGCAATGTATACGCTATTACAACAAGGTCCCGGAAAGTGTACAGGTTCTCTCTATTACCAAGTTTAAATGTTTTATTAAGCTGAAACTGTATAAAAAGGCTTATTATAGTATAAATGAATACATGGTTGATAATAACCCTTGGGAATGAGGTGATCGCTTCCAAGCAGTTTCTAAAATAAATTTTGTAAATAGTTCGTAATAATTTATATTGTAAAATTTATTTAAAAAAAAAAGTCCCGCTGGGTTTCTTGCTGGTTCTTCCCAGGACAGAGGGTTTTTTCGAACCAGTGGTAAAGTAAAAAATGACTTTCAATAAGAATTACACATGTAATGTATATTGAATAAAAAATATTCTATTCTATTCTATTCTATTCTATTCTATTCTATTCTATTCTATTCTAGTGCGAGACAGTATTTCATGCCGGCACAACGTCTGCAACTTTACAAGGTCCACCAGTGCCAACTCCTTCCACTTGACCGCATCCAGCGCAGAGCGGCTCGAATTGTCGACGACCAAGTCCTTTCCGATCGGCTAGATTCATTAGCGCTGCGAAGAGATGTTTCATCCCTTTACATTTTCTTTCGCTTTTACCACGGGGAGTGCTCTGAGGAATTGTACGGATTAATCCCAGCCTCCAAATTTCACGAACGCACATCGTGGCAGAACTCCCGATACCATCCACACCATCTGGATGATTGGAAGTCCACCACTGTGCGATTTAGAAGATGTTTTCTTCCTCGCACAACTTCCTTGTGGAATCGACTACCATCAGCGATTTCCGGACCGCTACGGCTTAGGGACCTTCAAGAAAACAGCCTACTCCTTTTTAAAAGGCCGGCAACGCATCTGCAATTCCCTTGGTTCCCCTGGTGCTGCAGTTGTTCATGGGCGGCGGTAGTTACTTACCATCAGGTGAGCTGCATGCTCGTTTGCCCCCTCTCCTATAAAAAATGATATTAATGCAATTCTGAAAAACTTATATATTCACGTGTCCTTGTACCATATTATATACTCCTATATGCCAAATACCAATCATCTAGGTCCAATAGTCTTTGGGAATTCAAAAAAATTCTTTGACAAACTGACATAGAGACACAGACACCGAAGTGACTCTAAAAGTGATCGAATTTTGCTAAATTAGGCAAGGAATAGCATTTAATGATGTTTCTAAATTAAGACGTAAAAAGCTAGTACATAAATATACTTATACGTCTTGGACTTTATGGAGACCTGAAGGAGTATTTCGATATCTGCTACTGGAACTCCTCGACGAGTAGAACTAGGTGTGCCGAGATTGTGCTCGTTATGTTAGTTATGACGAGACCTTACCCTGACTTGAAGGTGTACTTTGGTGAATGCTACTGGAACTCCTCGAAGAGTAGTTAATAGTAATAGGTGTGTTGAGTTTGGGCTCGTTTTATTAGTTATGATGAGACTACTTGTCACCCTATACTATAAAAAGAAAAAACCTTACCTCCGGACTTGACTCCTCTACGAGGAGAACTAGATTTGCCGAGTTTGGGCTGGTTTTGTTAGTTATGAATAGACCTTACCACCAGACTTGACAGAGTGACTTGAAGGTGTACTTCGGTGACTGCTACTGGAACTCTTTGACGAATAGAACTACATTTTACATTGTTTGTTTCACTATCATATGAGCATTACGAGTCGTGCACTTTTGTATTTTCCAAGCTTTTTAAAATTGCAATTTGACATAAAATTATCGGAAAATTGGAAGTAAGGCTATTAGTGAAAACTTTTGTGTATTTAAACTGCTTGAAAAAATTAGTTATAATGATGATATACCTAATTTTTTTAATGCGCTTAAGGCATGCACAATTGGATTTACCTATAGTTTTTTTTTATTTTTGTCTGTTTGTCTGTTTATTCCGACTAATCTCCAAAACGGCTGCACTGATTTTGATTTGGGATTTTCACTGGCAGATAGCTGATGTTATAAACAGTACTTAGACTACTTTTATTTTAGAAAAAGAATTAGTGTTCAGCGCAAAAAAATTAAAACCCATGAAATCCAATCGTAATAAATTCCACACGACCAAAGTCGCGGGGAACAGTCGCAGTAACATAATACATAATTATAGGCAAGCGTCCATCCTCTGAATAACCACGCCATTTTATCAGCACAGATCTGAAAAAATTGATTTACTGGTTTACCTGTCTCAAAATCGGTGATATTTTGTGAGTTTTCTTTGCTTTTGATTCAGACATGCCTTTTGATTCAGACATGCCGATAGCGTCGTGTTACTTGATATCTTATACGAAATTTCTTGTTACTTTCCTATGTTAACGCTGCATCTTTATCAACTGCAGCATCTGAAACAAACACAAGTGGTACAATTGAAAATTTTGTACAACTGACTACACTACTGATAAGACCTAGATCTTATTTATATGGGACCACATGAAAAGCAACAGCTTTAAAACAATCAAACAATCATCAAAATCGGTTCACCTAGAAAAAAAAATACAGTCGAATTGAGAACCACTTCCTTTTTTGAAGTCGGTTGAAAATGGTGATTTCATAGATTCACGTAAATACCTACATTTGAAATAAAATTAATTGTATTATTTAACACGACGAAATTCGTAAAGATAATTTTATTCAAAGGAACATCTAGATTTTTACGTCCACACTTATACTGTTACTGCCTAGTTCAATGTAGAACATAGGCCTTCCCCATAGATTGCCTCATAGAGGAGATATTTGCCATAGTTTCAACGCTTAGCGTGCGGGTAGCCAACCGCAGAGTTTTTTATTTTTTGAAGATCCTGCCGCTGCCCGTCTGGTTAGTTTCCCTCTGTCGTCTCTAACGACATTCGCAGGACGTGGGATATTGGATATTCTTACACCGCTACCACACGCACATACACCCTTATAATTAACCTGAAACACCTATTAGAATTTAAAGACCTGAAGCATGCTATCGCTTCCTTGAACTGTTCTACTTTTATTGTTAGAAACATGATTTCAAAAACCATTTGATTTTTTTTTATTTATTGTATATTGGAATAGAGAAATTAGCTAAATGAAATATCTTAAGCAGTTAAAAAACAAATAAAAGATTTATAAAGAGTAGCACTAAAATAAAACATATTTTTAGTACTACCGGAAAAGCTACCTGATATTCGGCACCCAGCTAAGTCAACGGTCATCACTATCGGAATGATGTGAACAATCTTTTGTGTCGAAATTGCGATGTCATTGTGTGCTTGTGGTTTTATGTCAATTTTTTTATAGCGGATGCTCCATTGATGTTTATTTATTTACTAGCTGTTCTCCGCGGTTTTGTACTACGTAAATAGTTGAGGTTTTGTATACTGGCATTTTACTAACTACTCTAGTCATGAAATTTTTCAAATATTAGACTTCAGATGACTTCACTCCGTCTACAACAGCTATATTCATATCGTAGTTTTTCAGACGCCAGCGCTATTGTGGTAGGTTTTGGAGCCTCTATTTTCAGTAAATAGTAGGACACTTCTTCAACTTCCGCCCCTTACAAGATGGTTCTCCTTGTACTCCATATTAGTGTACTTGGTTTTTTAAGCTGATTTTTCAAAGTGTTCCTAACTATTGCCGAAGCTAGTTTGCTATTTTTTTCTTAATATATTAGTTATAGTATACGACTTTGTGTTTTTGTCTCTGTCCTCCTTCTAGTTTTAGTTCTATAGTACCTTATTATATATTACATTATTATAATATGAACAGAAATACATATCTAAATGAAATAAAATTTAATACAAAATTATAAAAACAAAAAAAAAATACATGTAAAAATATATAATTTTTAATTTAACTTAAACTTAAAAATAGTATATATGTACTGAATTTTTTGTTTAAATAATTTTATTTGTGACATTGACATTGGTCGTTGACTGAAAATTTAAATATAGTCTCCATTAATTGCTTAAGAAAAAAACTCAAATACTCGTTCACAATGTGTATGTAACCAATAGAGGTAATCAGGAGATGGGCAGCAGCGTAAAACTGCGGTTGCCAACCTGCTTGCCGAGCATGGTCACTATGGCAAATATCCCCCCCATTTGGTAAATCTAGGAGGGGAAGTCTATGTTCAGCAGTGTACTTTGATAGTCTGTAACAGTATTGTATATTTAAAGACTTGCTACGTGAGAGCACAGTGCAGTCATCAAAAATGAATTAATATCTATAATAGTTTGTAATGTCGAAATAAAAGCTTTTTACTATATGCATATGAAATATATATGAAATGTATATACGGTACTTATAACAAAAACACGATTTTTAAAATGTTTGTCTGTCTGTCTGTTTGTTTTGTTGTTTTGCTAAACCGATTTGGATGGGACATTCACTGGCAGATAGCTGATGTTATAAAGAGTAACTTGAGCTACTTTTATTTTAGGAAAAGAATTAGGGTTCCACGCAACGTAATTAAAACCCTAAATTTCACGCGGGCGAAGTCGCGGGGAACAGCTAGTCTATAACTATAATAAAACACTAACACGACGTCTGTCTGAACACGCATCACGCAAAAACCTGTGAATCGATTTGGACGGGACTTTCTCTGGCAGATAGCTGATGTTATAAAGAGTAACTTGAGCTACTTTTATTTTAGGAAAAGAATTAGGGTTCCACGCAACGTAATTAAAACCCTAAATTTCACGCGGGCGAAGTCGCGGGGAACAGCTAGTCTATAACTATAATAAAACACTAACACGACGTCTGTCTGAACACGCATCACGCAAAAACCTGTGAATCGATTTGGACGGGACTTTCTCTGGCAGATAGCTGATGTTATAAAGAGTAACTTGAGCTACTTTTATTTCAGGAAAGAATTAGGGTTCCGCGTTAAAAAAAAAACATGAAATCCAAACTCCACGCGGGCGAAGTCGCGGGGAACAGCGAGTAAAATAAAAATAATAAAATAAATATAAGACGTGGTAGTCGGCTAGTCAAAGATTTACGCACCTGTAATACCTATATATATTTATATATAATGATTAATATACTTAGTCGAGTTTATCAACTCCTCGAGTTAAAGAAGCGTGCCTAAATAGTGTACCTTCACATAGGGTTACCAGATGAAAAAATCGAAAGTCCGGAGAAAAAGTCTGATTTCCATTTAAAAATCCTGAGATATTTACAGTTTGAAAAAAAAACCTTACATAAAAAGGTGTCTTCACATATTAAGTATGATAAAACTGTTTAATTACCAAGTTGGATAAATAAGTTTTGATTTTAATTGTGCAATTATATATTACCAAAGGAAGATTATTTTTAGTTTGTTTAACTTTTTATTAAAGAGATCTTTAAAATGTAAGCTGTATTGTATTGAAAATTCTAAAAATCCTGAGATTTCATGAGATTTGAAAAATCCAGCCGCAATCCTGAGAAGAGTCTAAAAATCCTGATATCTCAGGACAAATCCTGAGATATGGTAACCCTACCTTCACATGAACTGGAGCTAAAAGTTTTCCAATGCGAGGATTTAATTTAACCAAAGAAAACGTATTAACTGATGTATTTAAATAACGGATACACTTTCTACTGTTAGTTGTGTATGCCAGAGCCAACAAGTAAATGGATGATTAGGTATCTACCACAGAACATGAAATAACGACTACGAAAGACGTCATAGATTTAGGCGTACGCGGTAGAGCCATACTGCAGCTATATTATGGTTGTAGCGCGAATGTGTCGGCTCAACCGGGGAAGGACCACGTTCACACAGAATACCAGCGTAAAATAGCAGCTTAAGGCGATACCCCGACCAAAACCTTGCGATAGTGCGTTTTTCTTCGTTATTCAGAGACTATTATATTAGTTATGAGAAGGAAATAAACTACATCTAAAAGCATATTATTAATGTTCGATATCCTATCATCACATTTCACGTTCTAATTTGTTTTTATGTGTTATAAATACATTTAAAATCTGCTTTTAAAAAATGACTAAAATTATTGCTTACATGCATCTGTTGCTAAAGGCAACGCTCTAATCATTTGAGGATTACACTAATGGATAGATAATTTAAAAATCTATATTATTCACGTTTTATTTAATTATTAAAGTTCGCTTTTCATTTTTAATTAAAGTAAATTCCAAAAATTGTGTGAATTCTATGATAAATGGGCGTACGCAGAGTACGGGCGGCAGTGCATTGCATGTTCAAGGATATTTGGTCAGGGAAACAACTTAACGCTGCTGTGTTTCGTGTGGTGAGTGTAGAGAACCGGAGACCCTTTTTACTGGAAAAGAGGAATCCCATCTTAGTCCTCACGGGTGAAAACGCATCTGCATTTTGATTCGTAATAGATGATAGATGTAGATGTCTATCGGCCACTGCAACCACTTAAAATCAGGTGGACCGTGTGCTCGTTTGACACCCCCATCCTATAAAAAGAATAATTTTATTTAATTTTTTTGCCTACATTGACTGCATGTTGAATAACTGTTACTTAGATTGACATTTACTTAATAAAGCCCCTAAAATAAATACAGCCGTCATTAATAATTCTCATTGACATTGAGTAAATTCGAGAACCACGAGAACATACCTAATGTTGTTTTTATGTGGGCGACCTCCGTTACATCATGTTTGTGCAATTAAATTCAAAATTACATACTTAACTTTTATCAAAGTCCACATTGGCTCTTGACAATGATGTTTATTTTTTATTTTATTAAGGATAACAAGAACGTATATCACTAAATAAAATTTTTATTATCCATATATTAAATATACAAGTAAGGTAGGTATCCATACAAATAAGTAAAATTGAAGTGTCTGTTTGTAATGTCAAAAGAACAGCTTTTTACTAAATATATATGAAAGTATTATACCGCACTTATAACAAAAAAAGCAATTTTAAAAATTTTTGTCTCTTTGTTCCGGCTAATCAATGAAATAGCTGGGCCGATTTTGACGGGACTTTCACTGGCAGATAGCTGGTGTTATAAGGAGTAACTTAGGCTACTTTTGTTTTAGAAATAGTATTAGGGTTCCGCGCAAAGAAAATTAGAACCCATGAAACCTAATCGTAAACAAAGACCACGCGTACGAAGTCGCGGTGAACAGCTAGAAATAAATTTACAATAGCTTACGAGTTGACATACTTAAATAAATAAAAACTGGACATGGGTAATAAACACTCTTATCCTATATCTTGACTGCTTAGTTGACCTAGTGGTCGTAAACGCGACTTATAATCATGAGGTCTTGGGTTCGAATATCAGGTCGGATCAACAAAAATCAGTAATTGAGTGTTTTGTTAAGAAAGTTTCAGTAGTTGCCCGGAGTCAAGAAGGTGGCGGTGTCTCATCCCCGAACCTCGGGAACCACGTAAAGCCGTTGGTCCTTCGCGTAATCTTTGCGGTCGTATCGGCTTACCGTCCCATCGTACTATGAGAGTGAGGGAATCTAGAGTGCACCTGTGCTTGCGTCTACTCTAACACTTGGGCAATATAACCCTGTGCTAGTCTTTGTTGAGGTCGACCGCCGTGACCTAAATTCGATCTGGAGGTCATTTCCCTATATCTAATCGTAAGGCTCGGGAGCATTTACCATGGAGTGAGGAACAATGGTCTTCATCAGGATTCACGAAGAACACGCGTTTGGAGAACTCCAGGGAGTGTTAGCCGACTACGGCAACCTTAGGAGGTCCACGCATACCAAGGCGGGACAATCATGTTGTGAGCAGGAATTCGTCTTGGCGGACGTACCCAGCTCGTTTGGATTCAAGGCAGCATGAATGCACCAAAATACCGCGAGGAGGTAATAGAGCCTGTTATTGTCAGTCACAGAATCCAAATGGATCAGGAATTTCTACTCATGTACGATAGTGCTCCTTCCCATAGCGCGCGGCTGGTGTCGACCACTCTCCGAGACCACGATATTCAAGTTTTGGATTGGCCTCGCCCGCCGACTAAAATTCTATCGAGCATGCCTGGGACACGTTACAACGAATAGCTTTGCGATATTGTTGTTTTTGGGTTTATTGTTCATGGGCGGCGGTAGTCACTTACCATCTCAGGTGAGCCGCATGCTCGATTACCCCCTCTCCTATAAAAAAAAAAGATTATTAGTACTATTATTTATTCTGTGCTTTGACGGTCTCACAGTACGGATGGACAGGTACCACGTTTAGTGCTAAGGCGGCATCATAAGCGGTTAAACTTTGTATAAACGCGAATATGGGTGTCAAGAGATAACTATCATCCATAGAGTCAACGGGAGGTGAAGTTCCTAAAGAAACTGTACCTTCGACTAGTTGTCACCTTTGACGACAAGAGGACTGGTTCTTTTGGTTCTTTTCTCGCATTCAACGAGAATATTTAGCCAGCGCAGCGTTCTTGGTGCTTTTTTTAATTTATTCGGATTGCAGACATAAGAAACAGCTATGAATGTTTGTTTACATTGCAGTATTATAAATATTACATAATTAACTACTCTTATAATTATAAGCCACCACAGCGTTGTGTTATAAAAATTTAAACAAATTAAACAAATCTCTGTTAATAATCTATACAAATAAATAAAATTGAAGTGTCTGTTTGTAATGTCAAAATTATTTTTTTTTTTACTAAATTCATATGAAAGTAAATACGGTACTTATAACTAAAATAGAATTTTTAAAATTTTTGTCTGTCTGTCTGTCTGTCTGTTCCGGCTAATCCCCGAAACGGCTAGACCGATTTTGACGGGACTTTCACTGGCAGATAGCTGATTTGATAAGGAGTAACTTAGGCTACTTTTATTTTAGAAAAATAATTAGGGTTCCGCGCAAAAATATAAAAACTCTAAAACGCGAACGATGTCGCGGGGAACAGTTAGTAATCTATACAAATAAATAAAATTGAAGTGTCTGTTTGTAATGTAAAAATTACAGCTTTTTACTAAATACATATGAAAGTATATACTAATAACAAAAACATAATTTTTAAAGTTTTTGTCTGTCTGTCTGTCTCTCCGTCTGTCTGTCTGTCTGTCTGTTTGTTCCGGCTAATCTCCGAAACGGCTGGACCGATTTTGACGAAATTTCCACTGGCAGATAGCTGATGTCACAAGGAGTAACTTAGGCTACTTTTATTTTAGAAAAAGAGTTAGGGTTCCGCGCAAAAAAAATTAAAACCCCAAATAACACGCGGGCGAAGACGCGGGGAACAGCTATTCAAAAAATAAATATAATAAAAGAAGTAAGTAAAAACTGATTTGTAAAACAACAGCTTAATGTACGTAAACATGCCTAAGTTTGGTAATAGCGCAAAGCAGTTAATGTGGCAATTAGAAGAGATAATTTAAGTACACACACCTACGTATCATGGCATATTTAAAAAATGTTTGTTTACAACAACAAAAATATTACTTTTCAAAAATTCTTTACAAAAATAAACTAAATATACTTCATCATAATATAAATGTAAATGAAAACTATAAATTATTTCATGAGTTAATTCAAAACATACTAAATAAATATATACCGATTGAAAAAGTGAATATAAAAATTAATTCAAAAAGGGGATGGCTTACAAAAAGTTTAAAAATATTATGTTTTCATAATAGTCCAAGATCCCAGAGCCACCGGACGTCACTTATATTCTGACGATCGAAATGTGTGAGATTGAGTAGTGTTAATATGTACTATGATCGCATGCCTATCTGCTAGTTTGACCAGAGAGCCATTTTCCAGGTATCAAGTAATCAAGGAACAGTAATGCCTTCTTGTAAAACGTTTTAAAAAAGTTGTCTGGTTGATATATATAAAAATGGAGCTTTAGAATGTAACTGAAACTGAGTAATTTTTTTTTGAGTTTTAAAGCGTCTGCAAAGCGGTACTGCAGACGGAAAGTGTCTGTGAGTACTGATGACTAATTCTTAACGATATTATCTAATATTTAGATAAAAATCAGCTGGGAGAATTATCGTGACGTGAGTGATGTTTTTACGTACCTTGATTACCTGAATCCTGGATAATAGCCCACTGGCCAAGCTAGCAGGCAGACATGCGATCATAATACATACTAACACTACTCAATCATACACGTTTCGTTCATCAGAAAATAAGTGACGTCTGGTGGCCCTGGGTTCTTGCTCTATAAAAGAAGTTTACGAATAATATTACATGAAACAAAAAGCGAAATAATAAAAAAAAATATTACAAACTATATTGCAAAACTTTAAAACAAACATATCTAAAAATATGAATTATTACACTAGTCACAAGACTAATGAAGTCATAAGAATGAAATAGATATAAAACCAAGTGGAAAGTTATTAAGAAAAACGAATAAGAGTAATAGGAAACCATATGGCAACATTGCAATAAAAATTAAACGATAATACAATGAATGTCCAAACATTATAGCTCACAATTAATGATTAGTTTTTTACAGTCGGTGAAGATGAGTTCATTAAGAATAAAAATACAATAGGAGACCGGGTTATAAATTTACAGTTCAATGTACAGGTAGTGGCATAGACGACATACCCTCAATTTTAGTTGAATAATGTGCGGATGAATTTTCAATTTCACTCACATTTTTAATAAATTAAACCTCCCAAAATGGTACATCCCATAGAAATATTTTATACAACCGACTTCAATATAAATAAAATGAGAACATGATCAATGTAGTCGAGTTAATTAAATACGCATTACTAAGAGTAACACAAAAACTACTGGTCCGATCTTTAATAATTTGATCAAATTTATACGGGACAACATGAGAAGCACCAGCTTTCGAATAAAAAAAGAATAATCAAAATCGGTTCACTTACAAGAAAGTTCTGAGGTAACACATATAAAAAAAATCAGTCAAATTGAGTACCTCCACCTTTTTCGGTTGAAGCTAAGCTAAGTCGGTTAAAAATACAAATTACTTCTGTATGAGTCGCAGTAATTATCAATAGACCAAACTAGTACGTAATTATTTTCAAACACTGCCTCGTTGGTCTTTTTTAGGGTTCCGTACCTCAAAAGGAAAAAACGGAACCCTTATAGGATCACTTTGTTGTCCGTCTGTCAGTCAAGACCCTTATTCTCAGGAACGCGTGGAGGTATCAAGCTGAAATTCATATCAAATATTCAAATCTACTGTCCCTTGGAGCTTCTAAGCAATGCAATCAAAAGATACAGCCGTTTATGCCGCAAATTTTCGACATTCGCAAGGGAATCAAAACCTACAGGGTACTTCCCGTGAACTCGGAATCTTAAAATTTGGTACGAAGCAACGTATTATAGCACAGATAAAGGAAAAATTGCGAAAAGCATAAATTTTTAGTTACATCATATAATAAAAATATTTTTAATAATTTTAAACTTATATACCTGCGGATTTGTTCGGAACCCTCGGTGCGCGAGTCCGACTCGCATTTGGCCGGTTTTATTTTTATACTCATATTATGATAGGGTGACAAACGAGCACACAGTCCACCTGATGGTAAGTGGTTGCTGTGGCCCATAGACATCTGCATCTATCCTCGTATGCGAATCAAAATGCAGATGCGTTGTTAGCCGTAAGGACTAAGATAGAATGCCTCTTTTCCAGTAAAAAAGGTCTCCGGTTTTCTACACTCACCATACGAAACACAGCAGCGTTAAGCTGCTATTTGACGCTGGTATTCTGTGAGAGCGTGGTCCTTCCCCGGTCGAGCCGACCCATGCTACTACTATGTAATTAATATAGCTAGCATAGCTGCAGCATGGCTCTACCACGTAAAAAAGGCAATAACGAGTTTGCTGTTTGCTTTCTAATGGCAATAACGAGTTTGCTGATTGTGACGTATTGGGTTCAAACCCCGGTGTCGGTCCAAAAGCAGTTATTGCATTTTTCTGTCAAGACATCTCAGTACCAGCCCGGAATAAGGAAGTTGACAGTGTTTTCACTTCAACTTGCACTGCGGAGCCGTCAAAATTCTGTCCTTCGCAGATGTCTAATTTCTATTGATACTGTGGCCGCCGTGACCGAAATTCGATCTGGACATTATTATCATTTTACACATTTTTATTTCAAAGAAATCCTTACCTTCACTTTTCCAATAGGATAAGGGTGACAAACGAGCACACAGTCCACCTGATGGTAAGTGGTTGCTGCGGCCCATAGACATCTACATCTATCCTCGTTTGCGAATCAAAATGCAGATGCGTTGCCACCCGTGAGGACTAAGATGGAATACCTCATTTCCAGTAAAAAGGGCCTCCGGCCACCTGCACTCACCAAGCGAAACGCAGAGGTAAACCTCTACTTCACGCTGGTATTCTGTGAGGTCGTGGTACCACCCCGGTTCGAGCCGGCCCATGCGTGCGACAGCAAAAGCTGCCGCGTGGCTCTACCACTGTTAAAAAAGTGTAGGCGTTTTATATACATAAATTATACACGGACAATTATCAAGACCCGGATAATTATTTGTATCCCATACAAGTTGCTGGGTGCTAGGACACCTTACTGCCTGGGTAGATACTACCCTCTATATTTTATTATAGTATAAGGGTGACAAACGAGCACATATCTCACCTGATGGTAAGTGAATGCTGTGGCCCATAGACATTTACATTTCTCCCCATATCAAGAATCAAAATGCAGATGAGTTGTAGGAGCATTGTGTAGTGACCCATGAGGACTAAAATGAAATGCCTCGTTTCCGGTAAAAAGGTTCTCCGATTCTATATACTCATCATACGAAACACAGCAGCGTTAATATAATATTATTACTCTAGAGGCATTATCCAGGAAGAGAATAGGGGAATACGTTTGTATGGAAAAAATACAGCCTGTCTACGCTCTCTCTGTATAGTCGTTATTTTTAAGCCCCGTTATAAAAAGAGGGGTGTTATAAGATTGAGCGCTATGTGTGTGTGTCTGTCTGTGGCACCCAGTGGCACCGTAACTCGTAAACGGGTGAACCTATTTGGATGCGGTTTTGCATGCCGAGCGCAAAGCGCGTGGGTATGTTCTACTAGTGCCTAAAAATCAAGATTCCAACGTTTTGTCGCATGAAATCGTATCCAGCAATCTTGCTAATTTTAAATAAAAAAAGGGGTTTTAGTGGCTTATGGTGTGAATTTATCACGTCTCCAAGGCTTGTAAACACGATAGCTTTTGAAAATATCAATTTTTTAACTCAATCTATTTTTTAATCTCTTCAACTATCATGTGGGAAGCCACTGAATGTAAATGGCAGTGTAATTTTGTTTTGTTTAGCTATAATTAATTTTTTTCGGCTCCAAAATGGCGAAATTTTCGTTGATTTGGTAGCCTTGTAATAATGTTGGAATAATGTAAATAATTTCTGTAAATGGGGAGTTACAGCCACAGAGTAGTTTACTCACTAACTCAGTTCGGCGTCCATAGATAATATACTATATTTTGGGGTGTCGTGTCGGCGTCAGTCGCCGTCGTGAGTGGACATTGTTTCGGTTGTTTGCATCGGCTCAAAAAGATCGCTGTACAAATACACAATATTCGAATAACCAAATTTCTTAAATACTTGATTATAATAATAATAAGAGATTTCTTTTTATTACAATATTTTAAAAGCACAGAATAAATAACAGTAGTACGTACTAAAAGTAAGTAGTATCGATTTTTTGTCATGGGTGAAATTTTCATGGTTTTCGAGGGTGTTGAAACCGATAGGGTTGTCGAAATGTAAATCCAAGATAACGGCCGCAGCAGGTATCAATTTTTTCATCATGGGTGTCATTTTCATGGTTTTCGAGGGTGCTGAAGCCGATAGTGCTGTCGAAATGTAAATCCAAGGTGGCGGCTGCAATAGGTATAAATTTTTTCATCATGGGTGTCATTTTCATGGTTTTCGAGGGTGTTGAAGCCGATAGTGCTGTCGAAATGTAAATCCAAGATGGCGGCTGAATTAGGTACCAAATTTTTCATCATGGGTGTCATTTTCATAATTTTCGAGGGTGTTGAAGCCGATAGTGCTGTCGAAATGTAAATCCAGGATGGCGGCTGCAATAGATATTAATTGTTTCATCTTGGGTGTCATTTTCATGGTTTTCGAGGGTGTTGAAGCCGATAGTGCTGTTGAAATGTAAATCCAAGATGGCGGCTGAAGTAGGTACCAATTTTTTTATCAGGGGTGTCATTTTCATGGTTTTCAAGGGTGTTGAAGCCGATAGGGTTGTCGAAATGTAAATCCAAGATGGCGGCTGAAATAGATTTCAATTTTTTCATCATGGGTGTCATTTTCATGGGTTTTGAGGGTGTTGAAGCCGATAGTGCTATCGAAATGTAAATCCAAGATGGCGGCCGAAGTAGGTACCAATTTTTTCATCATGGGTGTCATTTTCATGGTTTTCGAGGGTGTAGAAGCCGATAGTGCTGTCGAAATGTGATTATAAATTTTAATATTCCTTATAATCATGCTATACGTATTTTTTTTAATGCGAAGGCATGCTCAATTAGATTTACCAATGTTTTTTTTTAAAAGCATGTTCTCTAGCGGTGGTTCTTATATATGTTTTATCAAAATCAGTTCAGCCGTTTCAAGGTCATCAGCTGTTTTGTTAGCTGCGGTAGAGTTCTTATCGGGAGTTTTTAAAATTTTCAATTTCAGTTATTAACTTTGTTAATAAATTCGTCATTAATAAAAAATAGATTACAGCGCCATATTATCGTCTTTTTTTGCGGATGACGTATTACTTATATTAATAATAAGACACTGATTTCGTCTTTATCTCCGGAGTGTCATGGTCCATGACATTCATGATAAAGTTTTGTTGTATAATCTAATATATCGTATCTGTTTCTATAAGTTATTAGTTTTATAAAATGATTTAATGTTCTCCAGATCGAATTTTAAAGGGAGAAAGAAAGAGATATGACTTTGGTTCTTTTTTTAAAAAATTGGCACTGGAAACTCAAAATAATATAGGTAAGCCTATATCAAAATTTAATTATACATATACTTGCAATGAAAAATAAATCGTTTTGATAATGAAATGCAGATAGATACAAAACACTTTAGTTATTCTTAACAACTTAGTTATTCTAAGATAGCCAACAAATTTGGAATCGTAAAAATTATGGAAACGAGCAATGAACATTGGGAACTTTTGTGTGTTGCCATCAAATTCTGCAATTTCCAATTTAGGCAGTTGAAAACGGTTGTCATTATTTTTACCTAATAAATTTAAAATAAGGTACGTGATGATAATATAGTCACTTGCTTTGCCCCCTTGTAAAACCAAAACTAAGAGGAGGACAGAGACAAAAACTCAAAGTTGTATAATATAACTAATATATTTAGAAAAAAAAAATAGCAAAGAAGCATTAGCAATAATTAGAAACACTTCGAAAATTCAACTTAAAAAACACTAACTACACTACACCATACTAAAATCGACTGAAATATTTACTATTATTTCAACTGTCAAAATGGCGTTTATAAAACAGCACCTTTTGACCCTTTATTATTTGGTTGAGGTTGGCTGATGAAGTGCTAGCGTATCACAGAGCCACTCATGCAAACTAGGCTGTAGTTTTTGAGTTATAAGAAAGTGACCATATTACCCGGATGACCATATACAATAATTAGTTTTGTTATTTAAATAAAACTAATTTTACGGATTTTATCGCGTATATTAACTTATTTTTTATATTCCCGACGTTTCGGGTGCTTTCCAGCATTTTAATTTCAATAGAGAAGATGGATGGGTGCTGCCATATGCTTGCGATCCCATAATTAATAAAATCAAATCCAAACCCAAGTATACCACTGCTAGACTTCAAGATACTGTAAGCTCATTCTGCGTAAATCGAACCAAAAATTAATATTAAAAAACTGTAGGTAGCCGGGCTAACTATGACAGCAGGACGTCAAATACCTCAGTCCCCCGTGACCACGGGTGCTGGTAAAGCACCCGAAACGTCGGGAATATAAAAATAAGTTAATATACGCGATAAAATCCGTAAAATTAGTTTTATTTAAATGTGTAGTGTTCGCGTAAATATTAGAAATCATTATTATTTTTGTTGTCTATAAATACAGTATAAGCACCCTTAATCATATAAAATAAGTCATCGAACGACCATAATGACTCAGAGTTAGCTATAAACTTTAGATTTAACCTTAAACTCAATTTATTAATTTAATTATTAAGCTCAATGAACTCCTTAGGAACACTTTCTAAATTCTTAACATGCAAAATAAACACACTATATTATATTAGCATATTTAAGCGTGTCACATGACTTTGGAATCGAATCATAAATTGATTAAATGCGTTTAAAGTATGAATTGCGTTTACTTTCACGAATAAAAAGTCTATCTTGAATTATTTTGGGAGTTACGCTCCTTTTAGATTTCGCCGCAGTCGGCTAAAAATGTTTAGCATATATTTTGAATTTTCAAAAACGATGCGTGCACCATAATTCAAAGACGAACATTTAAAACGACGGTATATTTATTATCTGTGATTAAATGTATAATTTTTTCATCTTCAGAGGAAGACAATTGGAATACTCGAAACTCTATATATTATTTACTCTGTGGTACTCATTGAGTTATATGTACTACGTACAAGAGAAGCCATTCCAAACATTGACTATGTTCAACTGAACTGTAGTGCAATCCATACAAACTAAATATTGCGTAAATTGATGATTTGTGCATTCCATAAAATAATTATTATAACATTTTATTTAGAAATTATGTTTGTTTAATTTAAATTAAGATATTTTATACTAAATTCTTATATTTATTTTATATTAATATCTTATTTTATATTAAATTAAAGTCTTCGCGCATGCGCGACTACTACTCCCGCGCATGCGCGAAGACATAGAGTAGGACACAATTTTTGTTTGGAATGCCTTCTCTAGTACGTAGTACATATAACTCAATGGTGGTACTATATATTATTTATTCTGTGGTATAACGAGGGTTAAATGCAACAATACGTAAATTAATTTCAGTCACACAAACTTAACTAATTCAAGTAAAATTATATACTTATATAAGATGTTATGAATTTAATATTATTTCATTTAAATTATACAATTAGTGCAAATAATAAAAAGAGTGGTTATAATTGTAATATAAATAGCGGTACATTCAAAATTCAATGATACAAAATGCATCAAGCAATGCGCTTGAGGAAAACTCTACCGATATGCGAACAAGTGAAGCAAAACAGTTAACGAATCTCAAAAATGGTCTAAATGGGACTGCCACTCAGGATATGTTAAGACGTGTCATCCTAGTCCTGATTTTCTGAGTTTATGTCACGACGGCAAATCTCAACGGAGACTAGCACCATAATGCGCGATTGCACGAACATCATCATCATTACAACCCTTCACAAGTCCACTGCTGAACATAGGCCTCCCCCAAAGAATGCCACAAAGCACGGTCCTGAGCCACCTGCATACATCGACTTCCTGCATGTCTTACCAGGTCGTCACTCCATCTCGTGGGGGGACGCCCTACACTTCGCCTACCGGTACGAGGCTGCCACTCGAGAACCTTTCTTCCCCATCGGTTGTCGGTTCTTCGAGCGATATGGCCGGCCCACTGCCACTTCAGCTTACTAATCCGTTGGGCTATGTCGCTTACTCTGGTTCTACTGCGGATATCCTCATTCCTAAGTTTATCACGCAGAGAAACTCCGAGCATAGCCCTCTCCAAAGCTCGCTGAGCGACCTTGAGCTTCCTCATACGGCCAGCAGTGAAGGACCACGTCTCAGTTCCGTAATTCATCACTGGCAACACGCACTGGTTGTACAATTTCGTTTTAAGGTTTTGAGGTATGTCTGACGAGAAGATGTGTCGTAGCTTCCCGAACGCTGCCCAGCCGAGTTGAATCCGTCGATTGACCTCTCGGTCGAAGCTGGACTTACCCAGTCGGACTATTTGTCCCAGGTAAACATACTCGTCAACAACTTCGAGCTTAGTGCTCCCAACAACTACCGGCATAGGTGTGACATGGACATTAAACATGATCTTTGTTTTGTCCATGTTCATCTTAAGACCTATCCGTTGGGAAACACTATTGAGGTCATTGAGCATAGTGCTTAGGTCCTCCAGCGATTCTGCCATAAGGACTATATCGTCGGCAAATCGAAGGTGAGTGATGTACTCGCCATTGATGTTGATACCGTATCCTTTCCAGTCCAGAAGCTTGAAAACGTCTTCCAATGCAGCGGTGAAGAGTTTCGGGGATATGACGTCACCCTGTCTTACACCTCTCTGCAATTGGATAGGTTTCGTACTCTGGTTCTGTACTCGGATAGCCATCGTAGCCCTACTGTACAAGCACTTCAACACTTCGATATACCGACAGTCAACTTGGCACCGCTGAAGGGACTGCAGCACCGCCCAAATTTCGACGGAATCAAAGGCTTTCTCATAGTCCACATACGCCAAACATAGTGGCAAATTGTACTCTTCGGACTTCTGTACAATTTGCCGAAGGGTATGTATGTGGTCTATGGTGCTAAAGCCCTTTCGGAAACCGGCTTGTTCGGGAGGCTGGAAGTCGTCAAGTCTGCGCGCGAGACGATTCGTAATGACTCTCGAAAACAGCACGTAGACGCGGCTTAGAAGGGAAATCGGTCTGTAGTTCTTCAAGAGAGCGTTGTCACCTTTCTTGAAGAACAAGACCACCGCACTTCTGCTCCACGCCTCCGGTGTAATGCCACCATGGAGGACGGAATTAAAGAGCTTCTTAAGGACTTCAAGTACCGGTCTTCCACCCGCTTTCAGAAGCTCCGCTGTAATTCCATCCTCGCCTGGGGCCTTACCGTTTTTAAGGTGCTGGAGAGCCATTCTAATCTCGCTCAGACTGACGTCCGGGATATCTTCGGAATAGTGTCGGATGAGACTCGCTCTTGGATCGTTACTCACACTTGCGTGTGGCTCCAACGATGACGTGTACAGCTGCCCATAGAACCTCTCAATCTCACTCAAAATCTCAGGTGTCCCGGAAACGATGCTGCCACATTCTGTCTTCAGCTTTGACAGGTGACTCTTTCTGGCAGACAGATCTCTTGCAAAGACTTTGGAGCCTTGGTTCCGCTCGATCGCTTCTTCAATACGAGCTGTATTGAAGTTGCGTAAGTCCCGCCGCATGCATTTGGAGATCTGTCTGTTCAGATGCCTGTATGCTGTCAAGTCTGTTGAAGAATGTAGCTTCATCTCTCGTCTAACAGCCATGAGATTAAGAGTGTGATCGGAGAGTTTTTGTGTTCTTCTGCGGCGGGTCTTGCAGAACTTAGCTCCGACCTCATGGACAGTTTCCACAAGCTTGTCATTCATATCGTCCACTTCATTGCAGTCTTCTAGGCACTGAAAACGGTTTTGTAACTCGAGCTGAAAGGTTTCGGGACTTTGGAACAGAGCACGAGGGGGACGGAGCGTTGACTTCATTAGACGAGACCTCTCCAACTTAAAGTTTAGGTTCAGTGTGCCTCTAACCATTCGGTGATCGCTACCAGTTTTCACCCTCGCGATCACGGAGACATCACTGAACAGTTGTCGTCTGGTCGTCATAATGAAGTCAATCTCATTTTTTGTCGAACCGTCGGGGCTCGACCAGGTCCACTTCCTGTGGGGTCGCTTCTGGAAGAAAGAGTTCATCATAAAGAGTCCCTCTTTCTCCATGAAGTCGGCCAGCTGCTGGCCCCTTGGGTTCCGTTGCCCTATTCCAAATTTCCCTACTTTCAGCTCACCGTTTTCTCTTGTGCCTAGTTTTGCATTGAAGTCTCCCATTAACACCGTATATTGGGTTTTGGAGGAATGCATGGCTCTAGAGATATCCTCATACATTTCCTCCACCTCCCCATCGGGGTGTGCCGAGGTTGGTGCGTAAACCTGTATGACCTTCAGCGAATACCGTTTGGTGATTCTGAGTATAAGGTATGCAACCCTCGTCGACACACTCCCGATCTTTACAACGTTGTTAACGAGAGACTTGTGGACGATAAATCCGACACCTCCTTGGGACAGATGGTCGCCCTCCCGGTGATAGAGCAAGTTGCCGGATTCGAGGATTACCGTGTCCTCCCCCTCTCTTCGGACTTCGGATAATCCTATAATATGCCAGCGCAACTTGTCTATCTCTTCTTCCAGCTCCACGATCTTCTCGTCAGTCCTCAGGGTGCGTGCGTTGTACGTTGCCAGGTCGAGTCGTCTAAGGTGGCAACCGAACCTCCACCGGAGATTCTTAGCACCCCCTGCCCCGCCGTTACCATGGTCGCCACCGTAGCCAGGAATAGCGGGGCCGCCGGGGACTGGGGGCCGTCTCTTTGTTACATTCATAGGGGGGTATTTGCCATAGTTGCCACGCTTGGCGAGCGGGTTGGCAACCGCAGTTTTTTTATTGTAATTTTGGCTATTATCAGGAAGATGCTGCTGCCCATCTCCTGCCTGTTTCCCTTTGTCGCCTTTTACGACACCCACGGGAGGATATGGGGTAGTGGTATTCTTGACCGCCACTACACGGCAAAACGAACGAACATAAGTGCTCCCTTATTTCCTTAGTAGTCGAATGGAACCGAAATCCGGCACGACCGGAGAGAGAATAACTGCAGTACCAACGGCTTTATTTGCTTCCTGAGGAAAAAAAACTAAAAAAGTTGTTGGAAATATAAAATCTTTTGTATTACCAGCAACTTTTTTAGTTTTTTCCAACCACTGGTGTGAAACGGTACAGTGAAATTGATCGCTCGAAATCACTATGGAAAGAAATATAGTAATAGCCTGCTTATTGGCAGAGGAAGAAGAAAATTATGACGATGATGAATGAAAAGATGACGCCGTGACTGGTACGCCAGACCCGGACCTCGATGACACTGAGGTCATCTGTATGAAAGAGATTGAACGTGCGATTCGAAGTTTGAAATGTGGTAAGGCTGCGGGACTAGACAGAGTTACTGCTGAAATGGTCAAGTATGGTGGGCCTCGCGTCTGGGACAGCTTTCATCTGTTGTGCAATTTGTGCTGGCGGACGGGGGATGTCCCGGATGATTGGCGATCCGCAGTCATTGTGCCTTTATATAAAGGTAAAGGTTCACATTTTGACTGCGGGTCCTATCGGGCGATCAGCTTGACCAGTTTAGCAAGTAAAGTTTACTCGAAGGTTTTGACACGTAGGATGCAAGAGAAATCGGAAAGATTTCTATGGGAGGCACAATGCGGATTTAGACCTGGAAGAGGATGCACGGATCAAATGTTTTCTCTCCGCATGATCACGGAAAAGCTTCTGGCTGCTAACCAGAAGATTTTCTGTGCTTTTGTGGATCTTGAGAAAGCATTTGATAAGGTTGTAAGGAAGAAAATGTGGGAACTGTTGCCGGGGTATGGTGTGAATGGTCGATTGCTAAGGGCTGTGCAGTCTCTTTACTGTGACTGTAAAGCCTGTGTGCGGGTAGGGCATGACCTGTCACCCATGTTTAACGTCCAAACGGGCGTAAAGCAGGGTTGTGTCATGTCTTCCTGGCTGTTCATACTGTATCTCGACAGCTGTTTACAAAAGCTGAAAGATAGCTGTTTGGGTGTGAAATTGGGTGACATAAAAGTAAATTGTCTGCTGTATGCTGATGATGCAGTGCTTATTGCACCATCAGAGGCAGAACTGCAGGCATTAGTCACGTGTATGAAAGAGGAATGTGAAATTAAAGGTCTCCGTTTGAATGCTAATAAAACTAAGGTTCTGGTATTTGAAAGGGACGAAGAGAGAACGAAGTGTGAAATATGGGTAAATCAGGAATGTCTAGAACAGGTAAATGAAATTGTATACTTGGGGAGTGCTTTTAGCCGGGATGGAAGATGTGATTTAGATGTGGACAGGCGTGTCGCTGCCGGGAACAAAGTCAATGGTGCCCTGACTGCGTTAGTCAAAAGGCAAGGCGTAGCGAAGAGTGCACGCCTTGCAATACATAACGCAGTGTTGGTACCGACTTTGTTATATGGCAGCGAAACCTGGGTATGCCAGAAGAAGCATAAAAGTAAGTTGAATGCAGTGGAGATGCGATCTCTTCGTAAAATGTGCGGCGTTACCATGGCCGACCGAAAGCGAAACGAAGAGATTCGCAATATGGCAGGTTTGAAAGATGACCTTATCACAAAAATTGATAAGGGCGTGCTTCGGTGGTTTGGGCACGTTGAGCGAATGAGTGAAGACCGAATGGTGAAGAAAATATATAGCGCGAAAGTTAATATTAAAAGGTGTCGAGGTAGACCGAGACTAACTTTCGAAGACCATGTGAGCAAATTGCTCGAAGAGGGTAGGGTCAAAAGTACTCGGATACCTAGACGTGCATGCATGAAGAAGATAATGAATCTGAAAGAAGCGAAAGAGGTATGTAAGGATCGTGACACTTGGCGATCTGTTCTCTCTGGCTACCCCGTCAGGGATTGTGCGTGAAGATAAGTAAAGAAGAAAATTAAATTCGAAGAAAAAGAAGATTCTGGACTCATAATATTAATTTAAAGTCTGGAGAATATGAAGGGGATATACTTTATTTAAGGACTTATTAGATGATAATGAACAATTATTTATATATTTGCATTTAATATACAAGAAATTTCAAGAATTGTTATATATACTAAAACCATATCTTTCTATGGAAAACTCAAGACTTAGGCCCGCCACATACATACAGAATTCCGTTTCGGGATTCCGTTTCGGAATTTCGAACGGGTCGGCCACACACATACGGAATCCCGTTTTGCCCGCAAAATTTCGAACGTAAAACTACCGTACGTGTGTGACGGGTCATAGATTTTATATGAACTTGCTGCGTTCATAATAATAATTTCGTAATAATCCCGAAACGGAATTCCGTATGTATGTGGCCGTCCTTAGAAGGCCAATTGAACCAGAGAAAAGACTTGTTGTATGTTTTAGGTATTTTTATTCATAATTAAGTGATCAGATATAATTTTTGGGTTTTTGAATTAAATTTTACTATTTTTTTCAATTCAGTATCTAAATAATTTATCACTAACAACAAATTCATAATCGTAATTTTTACGCTTCTTCTGAAAAATATCGAAAACGTAATTAAGTCGTTGTTCTGTTGGATGAGCGATATTATGATGTGCGACAACTTTACATGCTTACGTCATCCATTGTTAAAAGAAACGTACATCTATATTTTAACGAGGTCATATTAGTACATTACCATTCAATACATTCCATTAGAAGTCTTCGACATATACTACTAAACGAGCTCTACGGCTGCGGCCTTAATAAATTGTCCACTAAGTTACGGTCAATTCTCCGTTACTTCTTTAGTCGACTGCGAGCGAGTGAGTTTGAAAACTAATCTTACTTTTCAACCGACTTCAAAAAAAGGAGGACGTTCTCAATTCAGCTGTATTTCATTTTAGGTAAACCGATTTGAAAGCTGGTGCTTTTCATGTGGTCCCATATAAGTTTGATCAAAATCTGACCAGTAGTTTTGGAGTAATCCTTAATAATGCGTATTTAATTGACTTCGACTACATGGATGATGTTCTCATTTTATTTATATTGAAGGTTGTACAACATTTTTAATTTTATCATTTGTTTATTATATAAACCGCAAAAATTGTTTTAATCAATCTAAAAATAACCTTCCTTTTTAAATTTTTACCTTCTGAGGTAACACAAATAAAAAATACAGTCGAATTGAGAACTCCCTTTTTTTGAAGTCGGTTGATAAATACCTCTATATACGAAAACTATACAGAAACGCTGTTATATATCTTCCATTCTGCGGTTTGACATTCTATGCTGCCTAAAAACCATTCGTAATGTAAGCAAGTGAAATTAAAAAAAAATATGTAAAAAAAATTACTACACTTATCACGTTTTCTTACTATTAACATTGTCATCTGATTCCAAGCTATGTTCAAAATTTCAAGTCTCTTGCTGATCGGGAACTTAGATTAAAATCAATTACTAAATTCAACCCGAAAAAGTGTGCAAAGCGCTACATTTGGGCTGCAAAGGGAGTCTTTTTGTCATTTTTTAGAAATTATAAAATACAAATTCTACCAAAATTGCGTTAGCACATTCCATTTTGTTGCCTATTTTAGACTATTCTGATGTATGCCACACTGATATTACCATGGAGAAATTACACAAGCTTGTTCGTCTTCAAAATCTTTCCATTCGGTTCATATTTGGTTTACGCAAATATGACCATGTATCCCAATTTCGAAATCAACTCAAGTGGCTCCCAATTCACCTTCGCCGGAATGTTCATTTACTTTCTTTACTTTTTTGTGTTCTGTTTGATCCGAAATCTCCAAGGTACCTTAAGGAACAATTTCACTATCGACATGAATTTCATGATCGCAGTTTGCGTTCAGTGTATAGCTTGGCTTTGAATACTCCTTGCAGCGTAACTTCTTTTTATAATAAGTCATTTACTTCACAAGCAACCCGACTCTCCCGACGAAAATATATGTATATGTATGTATATATATATATATATTTATTCATATATGTTTATTAAATATTATCTTATTATATATTATATAATTCATATATTTATATAAATCTTATTTAATATTAAGTTTTTGTCCTCAGTTTTATTTTATATTGCACGTTGCACCTATCCGTCAAAATTTATTACATTGTCCCTTTTACGTTCGGTTTGTCAGGTAGAAATCGCTTAAAGCGATATGACCACCGCTCATCGCGCGAGTAACTTTACCAAGCACATTGTACCTACCTCTTTAAGTTTTAATCCCAGTAATTTGTTTTTTTTAGCGTTTTATGGTGTACATTAAAGTATATGTAATAGAATAGAATAGAATAATTTTTATTCAATATAGATTATTACAATATACTTATTGAGTAATTTTTTTATTTACCACTGCTTCGGAAAATATCTCTCTCTGTCCTGGAAAGAACCAGCAAAAAACCCAGCGGGACTTTTTTTAAACGTATTCCACTTTACAAAAATTTTGTTAATAATAATAATTATGTAGGTATCTAAAAATCTTGTGTTTGCTTTCATACATAAGAGATTTTATCAGCAAGCGACAAATTAGGTAGGTACTATGCTCCTTGACCTATAATATTTTTTTATAGGATAAGGGTGACAAACGAGCACACAGTCCACCTGATGGTAAGTGGTTGCTGGGGCCCATAGACATCTACATCAATCCTCTGTTACAAATCAAAATGCAGATGCGTTGTCACCCGTGAATACTAAGATGGAATGCTTCTTTTCCAAAAAGGGTCTCCGGTTCTCTACATTCACCATACGAAACACAGCAGCATTAATCTGTTACTTTACGCTGGTATTCTGTGAGAGCGTGGTCCTACCCCGGTCAAGCAGACCCATTCGTGTTATAACTATACTACTAACATAGCTGCAGCATGGCTCTACCACGTAAAGAAATTTTACAGCTGATGGGACACCTGCAACCATCTTGAAACAAAGGACAGTTGCGTTGTCACTTATGAAGACTAAGATGGAGTGCCTTACAACATGTAATACTGCTTCTCTTCATCCTCTAGACTGAAACACAGAGTGCAATCAGTGCTATTTGGTGGTATAAATAGGTCAGAACGTGGTACCTACCCAGATGGTATGGACGGTAGACATGTGTCATTCATTCATTTCCAGTGACCCGATTATTCAAGTATTTATTCGTTTTACGAACCGGGTCATTCGGGTCGATCACTCAAATGGATCAATACGAGTTTCAGTACTGTGATCTGTGAGATCCGCTCGACAAAATTTTGTTCCTCGCACATTACTATGCTCTTTGATCCCAGTCCTGTCAATCGTTTGATGCGGAACATTCAAAAAATGTTATTGCAATCATCAATTCTTTGATGCGTCTCGGGTCAAATAAACGAATCATTCACGATCAACACGTCTACTGGACAGAAACGGACTTCTACCACCGCACCGAGTTAAACAGCTTCAAATTATCATTAAATTGTTATATAAATTATATATAATAACACGTATTACCCCTTCTGTTTGTGTCAGGGGTTAAAAAATGGAACGACGACTCGCGCACCGTAGACACATGAGTAAATAAACAAATTAAAAGATTCTACAAAGGTAACTAGACTTTATGCGTACTGAAAAAAATGTTCTGAACACATTGAACTTTTAATACTTACTGATTATTTATCGAACAGCTGTTTTGTTGCCATGCGACGCTTACTTCCGTTTTTGGGAACCGGCCCGTTATTCCCACATGTCGCTAAGGTCGAAAATTGATAAAAATAAGTTTGTTATTTACACATGAAATAAAAGTTGGCTTCCATAGGAATTTGATTTGTAATATAAACAAATAAAAGAATAAATTGTATTAATTATTTTAGTATAATATTATTATCTTTAGTGTATGTGACCAATGTGACTGAATGGCGATGGTCCCGGTAACGGTTACAGCATGCGGTGTGCAAACTTCCTAGAACACGTGCGTATCAGGTTCACTTGTAATTTTGTCGATGTGAATTTATATTGTTATGCCCTATAATGAGGTTTATGCATGATACAAGGTAAACACTTTAAAATCTAACTACATGAATCGCTACATGTTATTAACATTGTAACATTAGAATTGATAATTATATGTAGAGTTACCAGATGAAAAAATTAAAAGTCCGGTGGACTGATCCGGAGAAAAGGACTAATTTCCATTTAAAAATCCTGAGATTTTTTTACAGTTTGAGAAGAAAACCTTACTTAAAAAGGTATCTTCACATATTAAGTATGATAAAACTGTTTAAGTACATACCTACTTGGATAAATAAGTTTTGATTTTAATTGTGGAATTATTACCAAAGGAAAATTATTTTTAGTTTGTTTAACTTTTTATTAAAGAGATCTTTAAAATGTAAGCTGTATTATATTGAAAGTTCTAAAAATCCTGAGATTTCATGAGATTTGCAAAATTCAGCCGCAATCCTGAGAAGAGTCTAAAAATCCTGAAATCTCAGGACAAATCCTGAGATATGGTAACCCTAATTATATGGCTTCCATGGCCGATATTTTAGTCTAAAATTGGTACCAGGGTGGTCTGAAGTTTCCGATCTCAAAATGAAGGTGGCAGCACTTGTCAATAAAAGCTAGAGAATGTAGTTGTGCATCTTTTGAGTCACACACTAAAATTTCATCCATTTTGGACGCCTAGTTGTTATTTGACATTAGTTTGTGATTCGATGTGAGTGATTTTGTAAAACTGGAAATAATTGAGTATCGAGCTGTCATTAAATTTTTGTTTTTGAAAGGCAATACGCCTACGCAAATCAAAGATGAGTTGGACTCTGTGTATGGGGACTCGGCTCCATCATGTACTACAGTGAAATTTTGGACAGCTGTATTTAAACGTGACCGTGAGAGCTTGCGAGACAATGAACGTTCGGGACGTCCAAAAACTGCAACTACTGACGGTAACATCATTAAAGTTCACCAAATGGTGCTAAACGATGGACGAATTAAAGTAAGAGAGATAGCAGAGGCTATGAAAATGTCCAAAGAACGTGTTTATCATATTATATTAAATCAAGATTTAGGCATGAGAAAGTTGTCAGCGCGTTGGGTGCCGCGTTTGCTCACGTTGGCGCAGTTTAGGCGCAATAAATCCGAGTTTTGGCTCCGATTAATTACTGTAGATGAAACTTGCATATACCATTATACGCCTGAAACAAAAGTTCGGTTAAAACAGTGGGCTGCAAAGGGGGAACCAGCTCCAAAAAAAGCAAAATCTGGTTTTTCGGCTAAGGAAATGATGGCGATAGATTATCTTTAAAAAGGAAAATACATTACAGGAGCATACCACGCATCATTAATTGACAAACAAAAATAAAAAAAATGTCTTATATCTTTGTTAGGTCGAAAACTTTTCAGACCACCCACGTAAGTGCTAAATATAATTGTAAATAAAATTGTAACATGGCTTAAAAAAACGAGAAAGACCCCAGAATTTCTTGCCGGTTCTTCTCTGATAATGTCTTGTTTTTCCGATCCAGTGTAGCTACTGACGTTCATAGGAGTTAGAAAGAATAAAAGTTTTGACTAGTGAGTTTTGATAGGATAAGTTTGACAAACGAGCACACAGTCCACCTGATGGTATTTGCTGTGGCCCATAAACATCTACATCTATCCTCGATTACGAATCAAAATGCAGATGCGTTGTCAAACGTGAGGACTAAGATAGAATGCCTCGTTTCCAGTAAAAAGGGTCTCCGGGTATCTACACTCACCATAAGAAACACACCAGCGTTAAGCTGCTTTTTTACGCTGGTATTCTTTGAGAGCATGATTCTTCCCCGGTCGACACATTCGTGCTACAACTACCTATACCAGAAATATAGCTGCAGCATGGCTCTACCTCATATGAAAAACTCCAGAGTATTGCTCCTTGAGGTTATCCACAATAGAAAACTGCGGGTTTTAAATTAGGCATTCTCTACCTGTAGAGAATGCATAATTTAAAAACGCGCGGCTCTCCTATGTTTTGGACGATTATATATATTTATGTCTTAATTTTGTCATGTCAAATTTAGTCACACTGATAAAATAGGGCCCAGCTTTAGTTTTTATGTAAATGTGACAAAATCTACCATTAATAGTAAATTAAAAATCTAATAAAAGATTTTCTTGTATCACAGCTAAGAACACTCGCGATCAAGTCACCTTTCAAAAAAAATCGACGACGATGCCACAGTCACACAGGTACCTGTGTACATCCGACGCAAACAGAGGGGTTTTTAAAGTTTGTACATTATATGTATACTGTACAAACGTCTGTTTGGGTCTGATATTAAAATACAAGGGAAGCATGTGCACGTTTTCAATTAGACGATCTCTACTAGATATAAAATTGCGATGCTACTGATATGTCTATCTCTGTTTAGCCTAATAGTTGATTGGGAGAGAAGAATGCCCTATGGCATTAAGTCCGCCATATGTACAACTTTGTGCATGGAAGTTTTAATAAATAAAAATAAATAAGTTATGATTACAATCTAATACTTACGGTTAAAACATACCCGTATTCCCAAATATAAGGTCAATAACCTTGTTTACAATATACACAAAATTAAAATGCAATTTAAACACAATCTTAAAAACAAATTACAAAATATAATTAAAAAATTTAACATAATAAAAAGGCATTCCATCTTAGTTCTCATAGGTGAAATCTGTAGCCTACTTTGTTTGAAGTTGTTTGCACCATCAAGATGACTATAATTTCGTTTATCACTTTAATTAAAAAAAAAGGTAAATAAACTTCTTTGACAATTTACAAAAAATATTTATAAAAAAACTCACTTGAAAAATAAACACTCAATTCAACAATTACATTACTTGTATGTAGCAGTTTCGGATTAATAAATATTATAACGGTTAGCTGTGAGGCATAGCTTGCAGTGCACGCGATCGCGACCCGAGCGACTGGACTACTGGCTACTGAGCTTGTCGCGATTCCGACCAGTGTTGCAACGCTCCTTTGAACTTGAAGGAAACGAAGTTAAGCTCGTTTACTTTTTTACTAGTGGGTTCTGCAGCTTTTTTTTTCTCTCTTTATTAGGAATAGCAAACAACTACATAGTATAATGTTACACAAAATAATGTTGGCTTAATGTAATAATAAGAATAAATATGCAGTCAAATACACTATCCACATATTATCAAATGTGAACATAAACTTAAGTTACCGGACGCGATCAGATGCTAAGCAACAACAGCTGACCTTGAGTACGTAGTTAGGTACAGTCGCCAGCAATAAGATGTAAACACCTTCGTTTATCGTTATTATAGTAACACTAAAGTTTGTACTTAATTAAAGCTGCACACATGCCAATGCTAGCGACTGCACGTAATACCAAAATTAATCGTTATCAAAACATAATTAAAATTAACATATTTATAAAGGTGGCCTAGGAGAAATTGCTGTTAAGCACTGTGCAACTGTACATTTTATTCCGTACGCTATCGATGCTTTAAGTGGTATATAATAAAAAAATTCCATCTAAATCTAAATAGCAACACAACAAAACAAAAGAGTAAAAAGAAATTGTTAAAATAAATCACTAAAAAGTGTTACACTAGTGTAAGTGTTACACTAGTGTGTTACACTAGTGTAAATCACTAAAAAGTGTGCACTGTTCATGTGCGCGCTGCGTGTGATCAATACCATGTCGGAGCGAACTGATTTATTTTCATGTTCGCTGAGTGAGCTCAGTAAAATGGCATATCATACTGTATCGTTGGCTACACTGTCGAATTAGGGTACTCACCCTGTAATGATTGTGTATGTTGTGTGTGTGTAAACAAATAAATAAATAAATACAGACGTAACGCTTGAATTGAGACTCAGAAAGATGGAATATATCAAAGTCAACAAAGTTATCATTATAGATAGCAACCATTCGACGCAGAGGTGAGCGGATACCTGCTTTAGTACGACATTTAGCAGTTGCGAATACCTTACGAACGCGCACCTCCCGCCTATGACCTTTCTTGGGACAATATAACACAATCTGCTGGTCAAGTCAGTACAATCAAATTTATTATTAATGATACTATAAAGTACCACACACAAGGAGTTTTCGCCTGGACTGAAGAGAGTGCAGTTTGTACCTATTCAACAACTGATCATATGACATATATGTGCCAAAGCACCTGTAGTGCATGGATCGCAGATATTTACACTGCACATTTTCAATTAAATCTACATACTTATTGTAGAGAGGGTTCCATATTGGTATGATATACTCGAGTTGGGAGCGTACTAAGGTTTTATAAAGATAAAGATACGTACAGGGTTTCTTAAAATTCTTCGATGACCTCATCACAAAACCATAAATTTGAAAGGCTTTTTTAATAATTTTGTCAATATGGAGGTCTAAATGCAACTTATTATTCAATATGATACCTAAATCACACAAAAATGTTACTTTGTTTATGAAGACATTACAAAGAGAATAGCCATAATGTACAATATAATGTTTTTTCGAAAAATTAATATAACTACATTTGGACAGGTTCTAATGCAATTTATTGTTATTGCAGTATTCAGAAAGTCTGTTCAAATCCTGTTGTATTAGAATGCATTCAGATATAGATGTTATAGATTTATAAATTTTTAAATCAATAAACAAAAAGTAACAATTATGAAAACACTGTCCTATATCATTAATCAAAATAATAAATAACGGACGGAGCGGACCAAGGATGGACCCCTGTGGCACGCCTGAAGTGACATGAATACTCTGAGATT
The DNA here is from genome assembly GCA_963668995.1 of Parnassius mnemosyne. Lineage (NCBI taxonomy): Eukaryota > Metazoa > Arthropoda > Insecta > Lepidoptera > Papilionidae > Parnassius > Parnassius mnemosyne. Next base: position 27,795,649 of record CAVLGL010000092.1, read on the forward strand.
GAAACCCATTGATAACTACTTCTTGGCTTCTGTTCATAATTTATGACGAAAACCAGCGCAACAGATTACCCCGTATGCTATTATAGGCAATTTTCTTTAAAAGCAGTTCATGGTCTACCTTGTTGAAGGCTTTTCGAAAGTCGGTATATATAGCATCCGTTTGAGCATTATTGTCCATATTATCAAAAAGAAAGGATACATAGATCATGAGATTAGTGATTGTGGATCTTCCCTTTACGAAGCCATGTTGTTCTTTCAAAATGCTATTATGTAAAACTGGATAAACTTCATTATGAACCAGTCTCTCGAAAAGTTTCGACAAGGCAGACAGAATAGAGATTGGTCTATAATTCTCCACCTCATGCCTTAAGCCGTTTTTATATACGGGCACTATGTTTGCCCTTTTCCAGATCTCAGGAAAGATCCCAATTGCAATGCATTGGTTATAAATAATACACAGAGGCTCACAAATACTTTCAGCAGTTTTAACTAGAAAGAGAGCCGGAAGTCCATCTGGGCCAGAACCTTTTAACGGGTCTAAGGATTGAAGTTCTCTGAGGACCTTACTTTTACTAAAGTATAGATCGCATAAATGAACATTATTAGGAACAGATGTCGAGGATTCAGACCAATTTTCAATAGACAAAGTGGAAAGCTCATATACTGAGTAGAAAAACTTAGAGAATAAGTCACAGATCATATCAGGTTCACCGGCTACTGAACCATTATAAAACATGTACGAGGGAACACAAGACGAAGTTTTGTTATTGGAAATGAAAGACCAAAAATGTTTAAAATTACTTTGAATACTATTGTCAACTGAGCTAATATATCTAGAGAAACATTTACGAGCTTCCAATTTGAAATGTTGCCTATAAATTGAGAACTGTTCATAATCAGATGCATTTTTATACTTCTTCCATCTAACCCATGATTTACGTTTGTTCTTTGCGATGTGAATTAGAGAAGATGTAAACCACACCGGATATCTTGTAGATCTCGAGGATTTTTTTTTTATAGGATGAGGGTGACAAACGAGCACACAGTCCACCTGATGGTAAGTGGTTGCTGCGGCCCATAGACATCTACATCGATCTTCGTTTGCGAATCAAAATGCAGATGCGTTGCCACCCGTGAGGACTAAGATGGAATGCCTCATTTCCAGTAAAAAGGGCCTCCGGCCACCTGCACTCACCAAGCGAAACGCAGAGGTAAACCTCTACTTCACGCTGGTATTCTGTGAGGTCGTGGTACCACCCCGGTTCGAGCCGGCCCATCCGTGCGACAGCAAAAGCTGCCGCGTGGCTCTACCACTGTGGGACCGGTGGATACCGGTGGGGCATACTTATCGATTATATTAAAAACTACATTATAGAAAATCTGAACTGCCTCTTCCACGTTATTCGTATTAAGCAATGTAGACCAGTCCAGTTTATTCAAATCCTCAATTATAAAGTCATAATTAGCTTTGTGGAAGTTGTATTTCTAAATAGATTGTCGACGCATAGTAGTATGGTATTAAATATGAAATTGATACTAAACGGCGGGTGATAATTGTCCCTAGGTAAAAGAGTATTCGTAAGTGGAGTGATTCTGCATTCAATATTGGAGATCAATAAATCTAATATGTTACCTCGAATATTTTTAATGAAATTATACTGACTAGCATCATGAAGCGACATGAAGTTAGACAGTTGGGTAGATAGCGGTGACAATGCAATACAGTCCAAGGCTCCAATACATCCACCTTTAGGAACCCAAGTGATCTCAGGTAAATTATAATCACCAAAAAGTGAAAAACCTACTACGGAGGTGTCCTCAAGAAACGTTGTTAATAACTTTAAACACGCAGAATACGTATCAAATGAAGTATTGGGGGGTATATAGACTGCAGCAAAGATATGGCGCTTAAAGCCACATGAGCTAGGAAGGCAAACGCACACATTCGCGATGCTATCCAACAAAGTGTTCCAATAACCCGAGACAATAGACATAGGTAAGAGCTACCCTTCAGAACCGCAATCAAGACACCACCCCCGTCTCTCTTGCCAGTAACGCTACGATTGCAATCACAACGGTAAACTGTATAACGCTGATCTATGAATTCGCTATTATCAATTTCTGGTATTAACTAAGTTTCCGTCAGAATAATAAGGTCATATGCATGAGATAATATATTCATATACAATGTATGTAGCTTAGTACGAATATCTCTGCAGTTTTGATAATAATACACTATATTAGCCATTCTTATAGTCAGAATAACAAATTAATGTTACCATACTGTACGTGGTAGAGCCATGCTGCAGCTATATTAGTAGTATAGTTGTAGCATGAATGGGTCGGCTCGACCGGGGAAGGACCACGCTCTCACAGAATACCAGCGTCAAATAGCAGCTTAACCCTGCTGTTTCGTATGGTGAGTGTAGAGAACCGGAGACCCTTTTTACTGGAAAAGAGGCATTCCATCTTAGTCCCCACGGGTGACAACGCATCTGTATTTTGATTCGCAAACGAGGATAAATGTAGATGTCTATGGGCCACAGCAACCGCTTACCATCAGGTGGACTGTGTGCTCGTTTGTCACCCTATCCTATAAAAAAAAAAACAATTCAATGAGTTAAAAACGTCACCTTAAGGCATATAAAATAAATAAAGAATACGAGCCCAGCACAATATGACATTTGACTTTTGATGATTGCATACACTCCCAACTTTAATATGGCGATGAAACAAATTTATTAACAATTTGACTGCACATACTCTAAGTTTCGCTCGGGCTCCGTTTTGTTGCGTAGTAATAGTGCATATTGATTTATTACTATGCTGGATGCAATTGTCACTTAGTGTACTACAAAATAAATTTAAACACGCATGATTTAACTAACATAACATACATACATAAACGCTCACCCCTGGCACACAGAGGGGTAGGCAAACGCTACGGACTTCAATTTGGCACGTTCCTGACCATACGACAACTCTCTCGCCTGATTTACATCCATATCTCTTAATCTGGTCCATCTTCAATATATCGCCAATTTGGTCGATAAGCTTTCGTCTAGGGCGTCTTTTGCCGACTCTAGTTAAGTAACAAAATTCGTTAAAAATTAAAATATGTTTTATGTATTGTAATACCATAACGATTTTAATTTTTACTTTTTTATAATTTTTTCATGTAGGTACTACATATTACATACATAAATATTGGTCATAATTAAAAATATATTTCTATACCTACACATAAATAAAACTGAAGTGCCTCTTTGTAATGTCAAAATAACTGCCATAAATTAAGCTGTTTGCATGCCATTACGACAAATGAATAATCATTTTGAAAATTGTTGTCTGTCTATCTGTCTGAGCTAATCTTCGAAATAGCCGAATGTAATAAATATTCACGAACATATTATATTACACGGTAAATGCCAGGAGTGATCTAGACTAAATGCAATCAAAAAAATTGATGACTTTTTTGATGGTAGGTACATAAAAAAATTGACAAAATAAATCTGCACGGGGCACAGCAGTGCCCCCGCCAAGTCGAGCAAAAAAGCGGTACGGCTGTACCATCCTTTTCTCAAAGTAGTTCAGGCCATTTTCTACCCCCTATAACTTCGTTGTGGATAATACTAGAAGCCTGAATTTTAAGAAACCAAGCATGCATTGTATAAACACGGTATATTTCAAATTTCATTCAATTTGAACCAGTAGTTTAAGAATTATAACTAGTCAAAGTTTCTTAATTTTGTCAGTCACTCACTGACTGTTCGATCATCAAAACTCTAAGGCACTTCTAGCAGACGTAGAAGCTTTAAATTTAGAATACAATTAGTGTTTAGGGTATAAATCAAGGAAAAACTAAAATATTTTGTAATTTCGGTCCGTTTTTCTAAATACACCAACTGTATAAATAACTTTGTAATCCTATATAAATATATAGGACTACAAAGTTATATTTGCAGTGAATGAATCAGTGTATCATGGAATAATAGATGTAGATAAGTACCTAGGTATAATTATGTTCAAAGGTAACTTGTAAAATGGTGAACGGAATGAAAAAGCAAGAATAGGAAATCTATGTTTTAAAGACATAGATTTACTTGGCAATCGCACTAAACAATCTAATTTAATATAATATGTATTACTTGTGAGATACACTGTGTTTTCATGCGATGGCCAAGTCAATCTATTCATTTAAAACATAAAAGATTTTTAATATTGATATGGTCACCATAAGATGTTGTTAGGTTAGCTAATTACGTAATAACTTGAGACAGAAGGACCCTTAAGTACGGACTGAATAAATTAACCGACTTGGTATTACATGGATCTCACAAATTTTACCGTAGAAGAACTGAGTTGCGAGACTTGGTTTTTTACAAGTTATGTTTTTGATGGCATTTGATGATTGTCTCAAATCTATATAGCGCCACATTGACCGATCTTACCAAGGCGAAGCCGGACCGGGTCCGGACCGGTTGATTATGGATTCGTATGGTTATACTTTTGTCAGTTTCAAATAACAAGGAATTATCCACTTAAATATTATTATGTTTAATAACTTCTTCACAATATGCTGATGCGTCACATTGTGAAGTTTTTGGGAGATTTTAATATCGGCTTAAACATGACGACAGTATCTCAAGTTCTCGCGCGTAAGCGAACAAAAAAACTTGAGGTTTGTTTGAACAGCGAAGCACTTGTTTCGTCATTTACATTTTCGTTAATCACATGCGCAGACACTTAAACCACGAAATCGCAGCACTTTTACGTACCTATCAACATCTATTTCAAACCATTATTTAGACGTTACAACAGAAGCAACAATTCATCGTCGGTAAAGTACCCGTAAAAACTCCTGGTTTATCTTCTATACAATCTTCCCTATACAATTAATTGAAGTGTCTATTTGTAATGTTAAAATGACAGCATTTACCAAAAAAGTATATAAATGGGACTTATAACAAAAAAATGTTTAAAAGCTTTTTGTTTTATCTGTCTGCTTGTTGTCTGTGATCTCCGAAATGAACGATTTTGACGGGACGTTCACTGGCAGATAACCGATGTTATAAGGAGTAACTTAGGTTACTTTTATTTTAGAAAAAGAATTATGGCTTCGCGCTAAAAAATTTAAACTCTTTTAATCATAGTAATAAATTCCACGCGGACGAAGTTACGAGGAACGTTTAGTAAATAAATAAAAGAATTGAATTCAGGTTATTTGAGTACGTTTACATGTTTTTGCGCTTCTACACATTAATTACTACTTTTAATTTGCAAATTTATTCTAATCATCACATAATTGACCTATAAAAAACCCATTTCATATTTTGCCTGCATAAAACCACATACTTAAATTATTAGAGAATATAAATTATAATTTTTTTTCTGTTCGTCTTTTACAAATTGTAAAGGCAGTGGGGCCTTCACTGCTGGCCGCTCGTGGAATCTCAATATCACTCAGTCATAGAGTTACGCTATGGGTTTCCGTGCGTGATAAAATCTGTAATGAGTATGTCCATACTAGGACAAGAGTATCTTCCATAGCCCCACAGAATTTACTTAGATGGCAGAATGGGTGTTTAATAATAAATATGAATAATATACAAATATACAACACGTGTCTTATTATATATAAGTCAATCAGGCGCACAGTTTTGCAGATCTCGTGATGAGTGTGTGAGTCAGGGTATTTCGCTTAGGCTCAATTTACAGTGCAGCGGAACGTAATAGAAGCGAATTTTTGTAACGAAATTGTACATAGTAAAATGAGTTTTATGTTAATTGTGTAACGTGCGAACTAGATATCAGCCAAAAAGAAAGTCGTGCGTCTTGCGGGGAATTCTCGCATTCTCGAGATTTCCCGTAGCTATTGTCGGCGCAGTCTGTGGAATCCGCGGGAAGTGCCGTTTTCATTTCTTCCATAAATCATGAATCCAAATATTTCTTTTTCTTTTTTCTGATATTCTTCCTTTTTCCCATCATTTTCTTCTTCTACCTCACAAATAAGCAATATTTAAATAATATCCAATCAACCATTCTTGTCAAATAAAAGATCTAGACTAAATAACTGAACGGCGGCGCCTGTAAGGTGCAAGTAGTGCGCCTTCCCGCGCGACGAGGCGAAATGGACGCTTTCGTTCCATTCCGTTTCGTCACATGTAAATTGAGCCTTATCTGTGTATATATACGAGTAGATAAAAATTTATATATAATTTATTTATAAAAAATACGAGCAATGCTAATAACATTACTAACGTCCCTGTTAACCACTCCTGGTAAGCTAAAAATGCGTGTTAGCAGTACTTCACGGCAGTAGACGAATGTTGGATTCGAACAGAACGCAAAAGGTTGTCATTAATAATACAACAAAATTCCAGAAAATATACAAAATTTGACCTTTCAGAGTTTTCAAAGTTCAAAAACTTTATTAAACTAAGTTTGTTTAAAAAGGGTTATTATAATATTAAAGAATTTATAGATGATAATAACCCCTGGAAAGGAGGTGATCGCTACCAAGCTATTTCTAATTTGTTGTGTTGTTAATTTGTGTAACATACATGATTGTAAGCTGTTATTTAAAAAAAAAGTCCCACTGGGTTTCTTGCTGGTTCTTCCTTGGAACCAGTGGTAATTATACAAAAGAGTGACTTTCAATAAGTATTATTTATAATCTATATCGAATAAAAAAGTTCATGTTTCTGTTTCTGTTACAAGAAACAGAAAGGGGCCGAGAATTGAGCCTTGAGGCACGCCCATCTGTACCATCGAACTGGAAGAACTCATACTGTTAATGACAACTTTTTGCGTTCTCTTACTTAAATATGAAATAATTAATTTAAGAACATCACTTCTTACACCGTAGTGTTGAAGTTTCCTGATTAATGTTTCATGGTGAACACAATCGAAGGCTTTGGATAGGTCACAAAATATACCCAAAGCATCCTGTGAATTCTCCAATGCATTAAATATATATTTAATCAGCTCAACACCGCCATCAGTTGCCGAGCGACCCCTTGTGAAACCAAATTGATTTTTATGAAGTAAATTATTTATAATAAAGAAATTTAACATTTGATCAAGAATAATTTTTTCAAAAATCTTACTAAGTGTTGGTAGCACAGAAATAGGTCTAAAATTGACGGGGTCTAATGTACTACCAGATTTAAATAAAGGCATTACTTTACTATGCTTCATTAAATCAGGAAACACACCAGATTCGATACTAGTATTAAAAATAATAGCTAAATGAGGCGCGATTGTATCTATTATAGACGCAATAACTTTAACGGAAATCCCCCACAGATCCGCAGTTTTCTTAACATCAATAGTTTTAAAATATTTTACAATATCTTTTGATGATACTTTATGAAATGTAAAATTCTTTGTACACACATTTACAATTTGTTTAAGTAATGATTAGGCGACAGGAGAAGAATTCAGTGACTTAGTGGTTAATATCGGAATATCAGTAAAATATTTCTCAAAAACGATTGCAACGTCCTGATCTGATTCGGTTAATTTGTTATTAACACTTAACTGGTAGTTTGAATTGCGAGAGTTGATCTTACCAGTTTCGCTATTAATACTCCATATACTCCATGTGTTTAGGCCCAAAAATGGTAATATGAAACGCCAATCACGTTCGACTTAGTGAATCGCCCGATGGTGTTAGGTATCACGCGAGTCGCGGTGCGGGGGCGGCGGTATGCCGGCTCCGGTGATTCCGGCGCTGGGCTAAGAGTACCAGTAGCTTGCTGGCAGCGGTGCGGATAATCCGCGTATCTCGGTTATCGCTGCAGAAGTTTCGCGCGACCGGTGTGTGGTCTAGATTGTTAGATTTAGTGCGTGTTACTTCGCTAGGTAATTGGGGTTTTGTGAAAACCGCCTCGGATTAGGTTGTCTAGGGTTAAGTTCTTGACAAGAGGCTTGTATTGTGTTTGACTGATTAAAGTAACTTCTTTGAAAGTAACTGTGCAACTTATATAGTGATTGCGTGTGGAAGTGCATTTGCAATATTTAACTTGCTCAGGTGACGTGGATTATATACGGTCTAGAATTCGAACAGCGCATTCCTTTATCGAGGGCGTCTCCCGGTTGATTGTTTGAAAATCATCGTTTAATTATACCGTTGCGTTAAGAGCCTTTTTGTGTGTTGACTCGGTAGCCAGTTTACGTGTCAGCTGGGTTGATTTTGAATTCTTATTGCGGCGTGGTGTTTAGTATCGAATGAAGGAACTTAGTTGTGTTTAACGCTGAACCGTGTGACTCATGAAGAGATCGCGTTAGTTCCCTATTTGTAATTTGGTGATAAATGAATCCGAGACATTGAATGTTGAACTTTGAACTACTGTCCGTTACTGTGTCGGGTATCACGTGTTCGATTCTACGATGAATGTTGAATTAGGCGAGTTGAAGTTAGTTAAATGAACAATAAAGTTAATAGACTGAAATAGTGACAATGAAGAAAGAAACTGTCCATTGTGGACGGCTGCTGGAGTGATGCCGCATTGTGGGGCAGCATGGAAACCGTCGCGCTGCCAGATCACCTTAGCTGGGCCTATATATACACACCACTAAACACCACTTTACATGCATCTACTCTACCTACGGCCTGACCGAGCCTTGGGGCGTTCTTAGATTCGGATACAGGTACGTACTAATTATTTTCCTAGCCTTCTCCTTATTTTGTAGTATGATAGGTCATTTTTCCATAAGGCCATTTGGGCCCAAACCCTCGGCTGGCCGTCGAAGAGACTGCTATGGGCCCAAGCCAAGGCGACCTTTGCAGGGGCAGCTGTGGGCCGTAACACCATGTCATTTTAATTTTATTAGAAGCCGTCTTAATTTATGTTGCTCAAATGCAAAGACTTGGCTGTGGTGCATACTCTTTTAAATATTTTTGAATATTTTTTTACATATTCCCTAAATTCGACGCTATGATTATATGACCTTTCACGGTAAAGATCATGTAACCTATGTGCTGCTCTTATGGACTCCTACTATCGCCCATTCATTAAATGACTTCCGACTGTTCAAGGAGAATGTTTTAGAAGTAAAAGTATTATTAAATTCATTGCAAATAAGCTTAAATAATGTTCCATAAAAAAATTTTGGATCATTTTGGTATGAAAGTGATGGAAGTTTTTTCACTATGTTACTTCTAAATTTCTCCAAGCGACGTGCATTTACTGGAACAAACACAACTTTCTCATCTACTTGCTTTTTGTGAACATAAGGTAACGAAACTACTTGTCCACTGTGATCAGAACTTAATTTTTGAATTATACATTTATGCAACGGCTTCACATTTGTAAAAATGTTATCTATACATGTTGCACTAGATTGAGCAATACACGTTGACTCTAAAAATAAATTAAAAAGACCATATGATTTAAACAATGATCTAAATTTAATATTGATTGAGGAAGCTTCTAGGAGATTGATATTAAAGTCTCCACATATTACAACAGATTTATTCTGTTTATTAAGCTTAGCAAAACTACCTCCATAATTTTTTCAAAAGTATCGTATATAGAACATGGGGTTCTGTAGACGCTCACAACAATGAGATGCTCAAACTCAACACATGCCATTTCTACAGTTCGCTCAACAGAGAGGCTCACAATATCTTTACGTTTTTTACATGACAATAATTTACTAGCTTATATTAAAGAGCCACCTCTTAAAACCGTTTCTCTATTGAAAAAACTGACCACCTGGTGATTACTGAAGTTAAACCTTAAGTTATAAGCTTTTAACCAATGTTCAGTAATACATAAAATATGAATATTGTTGCTATTTAAGAACAACACAATTTCTAGCTCTTTGCCTATCATGGCTTGTATATTTTGATGCACACCTGGTGCATCAAAATTCATCATCAGTAAACAATTTTCCTTATCACTCTGTGGAGTCATACAATTAAAGATTTGTAAGCTACATTTGTTTTGGCCAAATATAGGCATTTGATACGCCACCCAATCGCGTTCGACTTAGTGCATCAAACAAAACAAACAAAAGTAAACGCCGCCGAAGGGGGGGGGGGGCAGTGTGCCGGCTCCGGTGATTCGGGCGGTGGGCGAGACACAGTAGCTTGAGAGCAGTGGTGCGGACGATTCACGTATTTTGTAGCGCGACCAGTTTTGGTTTTTGTGGTCTAGATTTTTAGTATTTGTGCGCGTTTAATTCGCTATTTAATTTGTGGTTCGTGAGGACCGCCTCGGATTAGTTTGTCTAAGTTATACGGCCGTGACAAGAGGCTTGTATTTAATTTGGCTGATTAAAGTAATTTCGTTTGAAAGTAATTGCGCCAATTATGTAGTGATTGCGTGTTGAAGTGAATTTTGCAATATTTAACTTGCTTGTGTGACGTGGAATCTTGCGCGCGCGCCGTGTAGAGATACGGTCTGGAATTTGAAGCTCGCATTCCATTTCGAGGGCGTGGCCCGGTTGATTGTTTTTGGAAGTCATTTTTAATTGTACCGTCGTTTTGTGTGTTGACTCTGTAGTTAGTTTGCGTGTCAGCTAGGTTGATTTTGAATTCTTATTGCGGCGTAGTATTTAATATCGTACGAAGGAATTTAGTTGTTGTTTGTAACGCTAAACTTTGTGACTCGTGAAGAGATCACGTTAGTTCCCTATTTGTAATTTGGTGATAAATGAATCCGGAACATTGAAGGTTGAACTTGGAACTACTGTTCGTTACTTGTGTCGGGTATCACGTGTTTGATTTTACGATGAACGTTGAATTAGTTGAGTTTTATTTAAAAATTAGTTGAGTTGAAGTTAGTTAAATGTACAATAAAGTTGATAGACTGAAATAGTGACATGAAGAAAAAAGTTGTCACTTGGTGACGCCTGCTGGAGTGATGCAGCATTGTGGGGCAGCATGAGACCAGGCCGCTGCCCGGTCACCTCAACTGGGTCAGGTCACATAAATAAACACTACTAAACACCACTTTACATGCACCTACATCTATCTACGGCCTGACCGAGCCTTGGTGCGGTCTTAGCTTCGGATCCAGGTACGTACTATTTATTTACCTAGCCTTATCTCTATTGTGTATTATGATAGGTCAATTGTCCATAGGCATTTTGAGCCCCGTCCTCTGCTGCCCGTCGATTGGGCTCCTGATGGGCCCTAGTGCAGTCTATCTTGGTTGGGGCAGCTCAGGGCGTGTACAACATGCTAAATTATTTAAATTATTACAACTGCTAGAGATTACCTCTATTGTCTCATTTTCTAATTTAAATTAATTGGAACTGATTCCAAATTACATATTAAGTCATTATACTGCTTAAAAGGAGCAGATGTCTGTGTAGCCAAGTCCTTGGCTGAGTTAATATATAAACAATAAGATAGCACAATTGCTATCTGTCTTAAAATATATTTAGATAAGTAATACGTATCTCTAGTCAAAAATTTCTTAATTAAATTATTTATGTCTATTAAATTTTTAAATAAAACTAATTTTACGGATTTTATCGCGTATATAAACTTATTTTTATATTACCGACGTTTCGGGTGCTTTCCAGCACCCGTGGTCACGGGGGACTGAGTTGTTTGACGTCCTGCTGTCATAGTTAGCCCGGCTACCTTCAGTTTTTTAATATTAATTTTTTTGGTTCGATTTACGCAGAATGAGCTTACAGTATCTTGAAGTCTAGCAGTGGTATACTTGGGTTTGGATTTGATTTTATTAATTATGGGATCCCAAGCAGATGGCAGCACCCATCCATCTTCTCTATTGAAATTAGGATGTTTTTTAATTTCAATAGCCTCGCGAATCATCCTTGGGAGGAATCGGTGTTCTTTTGCGAGGATTTGTGGTCTATCAAATCTAATGTATTGACGGGGACGATCCTGAACATGTTCACAAACTGCAGACTTCCCGATACGTCGGTGCTTCACGTCAGCTATATGTTCTTTAACGTGGGTTTTAGTAGATCTTTTTGTTTGTCCTATGTACGAGAGACCACATTCACAATCCAGCTTGTACACTCCTGCATCTTGTAGAGGGATATGACACTTGACGGATGGTAAAAATTGACCAATCTTCTGCAGCGGCTTGAAGTACGTTTTAATGGAAGCTCGCTTCAAGATGTAGCCAACCTTATCTGTGACTCCTCTGACATAGGGTAGTACAGCAGGCACACGCTCGACTGTGGCTGGCTTCACTCGGTCACTGTGACGTAGGCGCGAGACCCGAAGCTTGTTGTCTTGCAGTACTTGCTCGACGTGCTGAAGCTCGGCGGCCAGATGTTTTCTGTCACAGATCCCTCGTGCTCTCTGAAACAAAGATTTTCCCACGGTAGCTAACTGTGAAGGATGATGGTGAGATTCACCATTTAAATATCGGTTGGTATGGGTATTTTTTCTGTACACAGTATGACCAATAGTGTTATCAGGATTTCGGATGACTAAACGTCGGGAATATAAAAATAAGTTAATATACGCGATAAAATCCGTAAAATTAGTTTTATTTACAAATGTGTAGTGTTCGCGTAAATATAAGAAATCATTATGTCTATTAAAGTTAATTTATTATTATAATTATAACAATTAAATGTCAAGTTTAAATTATTACGAGTATTACATGAAAAGTTATTCATTAATAAATTTAAATCATATTTTATTATCTTATTTTATTTTCCTGAAATATATTAATGGCTTACTTTACATAGTTTGTGAATCTGGGTTCAAAGTTTACGAGAGATGGAAAGTGTGAGAGTTATATCGAAAAAGGGGTGAATGCAGGAAACATGGTGTATGGAGCTTTGCACTCCTTTATGAGCAGTCGGAAGGTGTCTAACAAGGCTCGTTTGGCTGTGTATTGGTTCCGACACTCATGTAAGTGAAAGATGGGTATGGCAGAAGAAACATGAAAGCAGAATAAATGCAGTTGAGATGAGAGCGTTAAGAAGTATGATAGGAGTTAAACTGAGTGACAGGATAAGAAATAGTGAGATAAGGAATCGTTGTGGTCTGAAAGAAGATGTAGTGACAAAGATTGAGAAAGGTATATAACGGTGGCAGTTTTTGCTGTTGCACGTATGGGCTGGTTTGAGCCTGGTTGGTACCACGACCTAACAGAATACCGGCGTGAAGTAGATGCTCTGCTTCTGCCTTTCGTCTGGTGAGTGCAGGTGGCCGGAGGCCCAATCCCCCCCCCCCGCCCCCCCCCCAAAAGACTACACGAAAAGAAAAAACACACGAAAGACTACCAGCACCCCTGGAGAATCCCTCGCTGAGCATCCACGACCATGGTATTCCACTCCTGTGCGTCGGTGCTCAGGCTTACCTCGCGTTTTCTGGGGGGGGGGGGGGGGGAATTCCGCTCAAAAACATAACTGCTCGTGGCAAACTGAGCAACAATACCAAGGCGACCCCTGCCACATTATCCGTGAATTTCTGCAACATCAGTGGACTTCACTCGAACCTTAACGCCGTCCACTACCATCTCGAGACGGCAAAGCCGGCCTTGCTCTTTCTGAACGAGACGCAGGTGTCCTCTTCGACTGATACTTCGTATCTCTCCTACCCGGGGTACAAATTGGAGCACTCTTTTGTGCCTCAGGCTGGAGTTTGCGTATATGTCAGAGAGGACATCTGTTCTCGACGCCTCGGCAATCTTGAAGGTTCGGACCTGTCCATCCTTTGGCTACGCGTAGACAGCGACGACCATCCGCGCGTCTACGGGTGCCTCTATAGGTCCCATAGCGGTAATGCTGAAACAGACCGACTCATCAACCACGTCCAAACGCCTACAGATTCCTTGCTACAACAAATCCCATCCGCAGAAATCGTGATCCTTGGCGATTTTAACGCCCACCACGCCGAACGGCTCGGTTCACGTTTAACCGATCATGCGGGGAGATCTGTTTATGACTTTGCCTTGGCATATGGTCTGACACAACTGGTTACTTCGTCTACGCAGATTCCAGATGTGCAGGATCATACACCTTCCCTGTTGGACCTTCTGCTGACTTCTCATCTGGACGGATATCAGGTTTCCGTCGATGCCCCTCTCGGCTCTTCGGACCATCGGCTGATCCGGAGTGTGGTGCCACTCACGCTCCCCTCGCGGTTGCGTTCTGCATGTTGCTGCCGTGTTTGGCATTACAAGTCGGCGGATTGGGACGGAATGCGGTCTTTCTTTGCATCCTACCCATGGGGGCGGGCTTGCTTCTCGCCGGATGATCCCAGCGCTGTTGCTGACTCTGTCACTGATGTGATGCTACAGGGAATGGAACTATTTATTCCATCATCTGTGGCACCCATCGGAGGCAGATCTCAGCCTTGGTTTGGTCGCTCCTGTAAGACTGCTTTACGCAGTAAGCAGGAGTGTTATCAAACCTGGGCTGTGGCTTCGGCGACTCGGGATGTAAGCACCAGCATGTTTAAAAAGAAGTATAACTTCGCCTCCAGGTCCTTCAAAAGAGTTATTATCAAGGCAAAGTCAGAGCACATAGGCAGAATTGGCGAGAAACTAGTTCGCCTGCCTTCGGGAACCCGTGCATTCTGGTATCTCGCCAAGGCTGTCCAAGGGAACTTCTGTAAGCCATCACTACCATCTCTGCACAGGGAGGACGACTCACTGGCCCAAGCCGCAAAAGACAAAGCCAACCTTTTAGGCTCCCTTTTTGCGTTCAATTCGACTCTTGATGACGGGGGGAAAACACCGCCGACCATCCGCGGTGTGAGTGCTCCATGCCGGATGTGCTGTTCTCACAGCGCTCGGTTCGCAAAGCAATCCTCTCCCTGGACATCCAGAAATCGAGTGGGCCTGACGGAATCCCCCCAATTGTGCTGAGGACGTGTGCTCCGGAGTTGGCATCGGTCCTAACGCGTCTTTTCCGGTACTCCTACTCCCAAGGCGTAGTCCCGAATTCATGGAAGGCAGCTTTTGTCCACCCGATCCCTAAAAAAGGCGACCGCTCAGACCCGTTCAACTATAGGTCTATCGCCATCACTTCCTTGTTCTCCAAAATAATGGAATTCATTATTAACTGTCAGCTCATGCGGTACCTTGAGTATCACCAGCTGATTAGTGACCGCCAATACGGTTTTCGTCGGGGTCGATCAGCTGGTGATCTTCTGGTCTACCTGACCCATAGATGGGCGGAGACAGTAGAGTCCAAGGGGGAGGCGTTGGCCGTTAGTTTGGACATTGCGAAGGCCTTCGATCGGGTTTGGCACAAAGCGTTTCTTTCGAAGCTCCCTTCCTATGGGCTTCCCGAGAAATTGTGCAATTGCATCACCAGCTTCCTTGCAGATCGGAGCATCAAGGTCGTTATAGACGGTGCATGCTCCGACTACAAGCCTATTAACGCTGGTGTTCCACAAGGCTGTGTGCTATCACCAACGCTGTTTCTTCTGCATATCAATGATATATTGCTAACTGGTAACATTCATTGCTATGCGGATGACAGCACTGGTGATGCTCTATACACCGGCCGTGCCAATATTTCTCGGGAAAACGTCGCCGAGTACCGGAACAAACATGTGTCTGAAGTCGAGTCTTTGTTAAACAAAGTCTCGGATTGGGGACGACTAAATCTAGTCCAGTTTAATCCTCAGAAGACACAAGTTTGCACGTTTACCGCTAAAAAGAATCCCTTTGTCGTATCTCTTCAGTTTCAAGGCACTCCCCTTCTTGCTTCAGCCAGTATCGGAATCCTCGGAGTCGACAAATCGAGTGACGTGCAGTTTCGTGGTCACTTGGAAGAGAAGGCCAAATTAGCCTTTAAAAAGCTTGGCGTGCTCAGCAGAGCGGGATAGTATTTCACGCCGGCACACCGCCTGCAACTTTACAAGGCGCAGGTTCGGCCTCACATGGAATACTGTTCCCATCTCTGGGCAGGGGCTCCCCAGTGCCAGCTCCTTCCACTTGACCGCATCCAGCGCAGAGCGGCTCGAATCGTCGACGACCGAGTCCTTTCCGATCGGCTCGATTTATTGGCACTGCGAAGAGATGTTGCATCCCTTTGCATTTTCTTTCGCATCTACTACGGGGAGTGCTCTGAGGAATTGTTCGGATTAATCTCAGCCGCCAAATTTCACGAACGCACATCGCGGCAGAACTCCCGATACTATCTACACCATATGGATGATTGGCGGTCCACAACTGTGCGATTTAAAAGATGTTTTCTTCCTCGCACAACTTCCTTGTGGAATCGATTATCACCAGCGATTTTTCTGGACCGCTACGGCTTAGGGACCTTCAAGAAAACAGCCTACTCCTTTTTAAAAGGCCGGCAACGGATCTGCAATTCCCTTGGTTCCCCTGGTGCTGCAGTTGTTTATGGGCGGCGGTAGTCACTTACCATCAGGTGAGCCGCATGCTCGTTTGCCCCCTCTCCTATAAAAAAAGGAGATGGTTTGGCCATGTCGAGGGAATGAATGAAGAACGATTGACGAAAAAGGTGTATAAGGCGATAGTGAATGAAAGTGTTGGAAGGGGTAGACCTAGGCGGACGTTTCTAGACCACATCAGGGACGTCATGAAAAAAGGCCAGGTCAAGAGTACCCTAAACAGAAGAGCATGTATGAAATGAATTATGAAAGTGGACGAAGCGAAACGAGTATGTAAGGATCGTAGCAAGTGGAAAGAAGTGGTATCTGCCTACCCCTACGGAAAAGAGACGTGATTATTATATATGTTATGTTTACGCCCGAACGTTGGTTTCGGAATCGACGTCAGAGGGCGCGCGGCCCGGTGTCATACCGGTTTGACGCTCGGGCTAGCTTGGATGTGTCGAGCGCGCGCGAGTGTAAACGAGTCGTCTGCCAGCTGTGCTAACGTCAGCACGCTGTCAATTTTTGTTCGGGAACTCGGAATAATTAGGCGCGGCTAGTAAATATACTGTCTAGGATTTGTAACGCGCATTCCTTGCTGGAGAGCTTCCCCGGGACTCATTGTGTCTGACTCAGAATCTGTATAAGTGCATTCGACAATATTAGCTAATGCGGCCTTTGATATTCTAGAAATAACTGTTGCTACGCGAAACGGTAGTGACCTTTGATCCGGACACTCCCTGTTCGTTTTGTGTGTTAAGCTTTATAACAACGAAAGTTAGTGGCTTCTGTAAGTTAGTTAGTAATAGTACGATAGAGTTAATGGACTGTCATCGTGACGAACGAAGAAAGTAACTGTGGACGGCGCCGCGGAAGATTACCTCAATTTGAAGCGGTGCTGACGTCCGGGCTGCTGCCGACGGCAAAGGTCTAATAAGGTCAATCACCACCAGTCACACCCAGATACATTTCACCGCACCTTATTTCCCTTGCACTACACAACCACATGCGACCTGCCCGAATCCTGAGGGAACAGTCGCCTTGGATATAGGTAAGTAAGCTCCGTCTAATGTTCTCCCCGTTGAATGGCAGTAGTATAAAACGCTCCCTCATATAGTTTATTGTGATAGGAAATTCCACTTTGGCCTTAGGAGGCCCGACCTGCACCTGCTGGTAAGGTCTTCCTTCATGGGCCGGGAAGATTCTACTATTAGATAGGCAGCTGTAGGCCGTAACATGTTACGTTACATAGTAGGGGATAACCATGATATAGTATCCGTTACCACCACACTATGAATTGAGATTAGGGTTTCGACATTGCGTTTTAAGAATAAGAAGGCGGTGTGAGAATATCATCATCATCTTCATTACAGCCCTTCACAAGTCCACTGCTGAACATAGGCCTCCCCCAAGGAATGCCACAAAGCACGGTCCTGAGCCACCTGCTACCATCGACTTCTTGCATGTCTTACCAGGTCGTCACTCCATCTAGTGGGGGGACGCCCTACACTTCGTCCACCGGTATGAGGCCGCCACTCGAGAACCTTTTTTCCCCACCGGCTGTCGGTTCTTCGAGCTATATGGCCGGCCCATTGCCACTTCAGCTTACTAACCCGTTGGGCTATGTCGGTCACTCTGGTTCTACTGCGGATATCCTCATTTCTAAGTTTATCACGCAGAGGAACTCCGAGAATAGCCCTCTCCACAGCTCGCTGAGCGACCTTGAGCTTCCTCATACGGCCAGCAGTGAAGGACCACGTCTCAGTTCCATAGGTCATCACTGGCAACACATAGTGGTTGTACAGTCTCGTTTTTAAGTTTTGAGGTATACCTGACGAGAAGATGTGCCGTAATTTCCCGAACGCTACCCAGCCGAGTTGAATCTGTCGATTGACCTCTCGGTCGAAGTTGTACTTACCTAGTCGGACTATTTGTCCCAGGTAAACATACTCGTCAACAACTTCGAACTTAGTGCTCCCAACAACTACCGGCATAGGTGTGACATGGACGTTATATATGATCATTGTTTTGTCCATTTTCATCTTAAGAACTATCCGTTGGAAGACACTATTGAGGTCATTGAACATAGTGCTTAGGTCCTCCAGCGATTCTGCCATAAGGACTATATCATCGGCCAATCGCAGGTGAGTTATCTACCTGCCGTTCATGTTAATACTGTATCCTTTTCAGTCCATAAACATGAAAATGTCTTCCAATACACCGGTGAAGAGTTTCGGGGATATAACCCCGAAACTCTTCACCGTCACCCTGTCTTACACCTCTCTGCAATTGGATAGGTTTCGTACCCTGTTTCTGTACTCAGATAGCCATCGTAGCCCTACTGCACAAACACTTCAGCACTTCGATATACCGACAGTCAACTTGGCACCGCTGAAGGGACTGCAGCACCGCCCAAACTTCGACGGAATCAAAGGCTTTCCCATAGCCCACATACGCCAAATATAGTGGCAAGTTGTACTCCTCAGACTTCTGTACAATTTACTTTCATATTATTCTATGACTGTCGTAATACGCGGCAGTTTTCCTTTTAACCAGGAGATGGGCAGCAGCATTTTTCTGATATCAACTAAATAGTTAGCAGCGGCGCACTGGGTTTCACACGAAAAATAAATATTTACAAATATTACAGTAGGCAGAGTATTGGTATTGCCACAGTATATACAATACTACTTCAGTATTGTCACAAAAATATATATAAACACTGTCTGATGTTTTTATTTTCGTAGCTGTATGGCTTAGTCGGTTGGCGATTTTGCCTGAATTTGGTTTTTTTTGTTTTCGGTCGTGTTGTTATTACTTAAATGTAATTTTGTTAAAAGAGCCCATTTTTTCGAAATATAACCTAATCGATATTGCTTTAAGTTGCCGAATTAACTATCCCATGTTATAACCCTTGGATGTCGAAAGAGACGACGGAGATAAAATAAAACGGGGGATGGGCAATTTATTTTTATTTTTTTAGAATAAGGGTACAAACAAGCACATAAACACCTGATGGTAGGCGAATGCTTTTACTCATACACATCTATCTTCGATAAAGAATCAAAATGCAGATGCGTTGTCACCCCTGAGGGTTAAGATAGAACGTCTCGTTTCCAGTAAAAAGGGTCTCCGGTTCTCTATACTCACCATATGAAACGCTCGTATTCTTTCAGAGCGTAATCCTTCCCCGGGTCGAGCTTACCCATTCGTGTCGTCGTAACCTTACCACGTTTAAAAACAACGAGGACACAGCAGTTAATAAAAATTAAATAATATTAATCATATATTCATATACTTAACGTTAATACTGACAAAAAACTACGGTTGCTAACCTTCCAGCCATGCGTGGCAACTTCGCAAAATATCGCCACTGTTAGCCACTATTAGTTCTTGTACTATTATTTATTGTGCTATTTGGCAATCCATGGGTGGGGCCTATGTTCAGCTGTGAACTCTGAGGGCGAGAATAGAATAGAATAGAATATAATATTTTTTTTCAATATTTATTACTATACTATATGATTAAAACCTATGGAAAATCACTTTTATTATTTATTTACAACTTGTTCGGAAAGTACCTTTGTCCTGCGAAGTTACCAGCAAGAAACCCAGCGGGATTGTGAAAGAAATGAGTAATGAATGAGACGCTTCAGGTTATAAAACTATTATTTTACGTGGTAGAGCCACGCTGCAGCTATATTACTGGTATAGTTGTACCACGAATGGGTCGGCTCGACTGGGGAAGGACCACGCTCTCACAGAATACCAGCGTAAAATAGCAGCTTAATGCTGCTGTGTTTCGTATGGTGAGTGTAGAGAACCGGATACCCTTTTTACTGGAAAAGAGGCATTCCATCTTAGTCCTCATGCGTGACGACGCATCTGCATTTTGATTCTTTATTGAGGATAGATGTAGATGTCTATGGGCCACAGCAACCACTTACCATCAGGTGGAATGTGTGCTCGCTTGTCACCCTAATCCTATAAAAAAATTGAAATATATAGTATTTTTCCTTTTAAGTAGCAATCCGTACCGGCTTCGCACGGGTGATTTCGGGATCTCGACAACAGCGCCTCCTACTGGGTCCAATTGTGAATCGTTTAGATCTTCCAGGGACCCACTCGAAATCGGTCCAGCTATTATCGAGTTTTTGCGAAACTAACAGACAGCAATTGTTTTTTATATAATGAGATAGGTAATTCTCAAACAGATTTTGGATAAAAATGCTAATTTTGAAGAGTGATTAAAGTTGTAAAAAATTAATTTGCTCTGACTTAGCAGACAACCACCGCAGAGTCTACTTCACCTGAGGATGGATGCGTGTGTAGAGGTGCGTGTCATATTATCGACGGTGTTGTGTCTTCCCTATTGTAGTGGTGTTGGGAGTAGTGGTGACGGGGATAGTGCACGCCATTGAGGGAGGGCGGGAGGTGCTCTTCATACTAGATAAGATACATCATTTGATTTTATTACGCGAATCTAAGCAAATTACTTTTTAACATTTTTACTATAATGGATTTCCGCAAGGTAACGCTTGATGCTATTAATTATTTGAAGACTTATATTTAACGATCTTGGCATTGATAATAGAACACGACGCCACGCAAAATATACACTTAGATGTTATTTCCTTGTTTCAACGTATGGCCTAACTCACGAAGTCTTTAAAACAATCGATGACCTCCTTGAAAATTATTTTACTAATCACTTTCAAAGTACATTAGCTGTGTGCGAAGTTTATTATGTGCAACGCTAACGTAAAAAAATTATGAGATAATTAGCTAGTACCCGGCGAGGCGCGTTGCTGCCACGGAAGAAATATTTGTGGAAATAACGTTTTAGATTTGCAAGAGTTATATTGTTTAATTACGAACGATAATATGTTCACTGAAGTTGAACGATATATAACTTACAAATTAATTTTTCAGTAGCTATGATACGCGCGCCACCTGTTGTAATGTTGTACTACGCCTATAACCTTCGCGGTAGTGCATGCAATATTACGTTGACAAAGTTTTACCGCAACCTGATGAACGGTTTGGCAGCGCATAAAATACGAACAAACAAAAGTTAATTTTTATATATTAGATGTTCAACGACATGTGACATTTTGTCGGCGTTAGCGAACCCATAATCGCATTAGTTGGTGTAGGGGAAATATTTAAAAAAAACGCAGTTTTTTATATTTTAATTGTTATTAGGAAGACGTTGTTGTCCATCCTCTGGTTTATTTCCTTCTCTCGCCTCTTACGACACCTTGACAATATTTTTTTAATAGGATAGGGTGACAAACGAGCACACAGTCCACCTGATGGTAAGTGGTTGCTGCGGCCCATAGACATCTTCATTTATCCTCAATAAATAATCAAAATGCAGATGCGTCGTCACCCGTGAGGACTAAGATGGAATGCCTGATGGAATTTTCCAGTAAAATGGGTCTCTGGTTCTCTACACTCACCATACGAAACACAGCAGTGTCAAGCTGCCATTTTACGCTGGTATTCTGTGTGAGCGTGGTCCTTCCCCGGTCGAGCCGACCCATTCGTGCTACAACTATACTACTAATATAGCTACAGCATGACTCTACCACGTAGAGCGGGTTATGGGGTAGTGGATATCCATACACCGCCATTACGCGATAATATGCTACTCTCACTTTTATGTTATAGACTGAGCCTCGTCCATCGACCAGCAGGATACATCAATTTCGAATAGGGTTCACATCTGTTTTAGGGTTCCGTACCCAAAGCTTAACCAACGGGACCCTATTACTAAGTCTCCTCTGTCCGTCCGTCTGTCTGTCAGCGGGCTGTATCTCATGATCCGTAATAGGTAGACAGTTGAAATATTTACCGAATGTGTGTTTCTGTAGCCGCTATAACAATAAATAATTAAAATTAAAATAAATTAAAAATTAAAAGCGGCTCCCCTACTGGAAACGTGTATTACGATGGTACGGAACCATACATGAGTGAGTCCGACTCGCACTTGGCCGGTTATTTAACACATCGTCCAAATTTTTTTCTGTAGTAATGTAGTAGAGAGTTCTTTCACGTGGTTCAACGGTGGTAGGACAACACTCTCACAGAATACCACCGTGACACACAAAATAATGCTGCTGTTTCCTATGGTGAGGGTAGAGAACCGGAGACCCTTTGTACTGGTAACGAGGTGTTCCACCTTAGTCCTCACGGGTGATAATACATATGCATTTTAATTCTTGATTGTGATGTAGATGTCTATGGGCCACCGCAACCATTTACTATCAGGTGGACTATGTGCTCGTTTGTTACCTACCCTTATTCTATAAATGTGGTAAACCATGTATATATCACCTTTACTGGAACCCTGTCGAGAAGTGGAATCTAAATAAAAAAATATAACGGTAATATTTCCTATATTGCATGATTTAAATTATTATTTAATACTAGCGGACCAGGCAAACGTTGTTCTGCCTTTCCGTCGACCATTTACTTTCCTAAAAAAAAACTCCTGAGACTAGCAATAAAAAAATTCAGAGTCACTTTTCGGCATAAAAACTATCCTATCTCTCAAGTTGGACCAAACTGCACACAGTGTGCAAAATTTCATTGAAATCAGTTCAATAGTTTAGGAGTTCATCGCGGACAAACAACGTGACACGTAATTTTTATATATAAAGATTAAATCCCTTAATTTTTGTATTCAATTTAATTCACTACATAAGTATACGTGTGTCTATCTTTTATGAAATGTGTGCAACACATGTAATTAAGTCAACACATAGATTTTATGATTTCTTGTAAAAACATTATGCTTATGTTAGCGTATGTGTCGTTTGTGTTAAATAAATAAATAATAAAATTTTTAACCGGTTTTAAATACCTGGATGGTTAAAAAAAACTTAATATGGAATTAGTATTTTGGAACAGAACATACCTTAAGCTTAGCCAAAACTGGAATCGTGCCAAAAAGGGGAACCTAAACGTAGAACCGTAAAAATATTCGAAACCGGTTTTCCAATAAGATAATTATAATAAAATTTAAGCGTGCATCTTGAATGACCTATTGCAATATATTCGCATTGCTATATACGAGCGTCTGAGAGAACGGAGTCCTTGGATTTTCTTACAAGTGTAGTTAGTTAGTGCATTTTATTTATTCTGTGGTTCATTCGACGTAGACTTGCTAAATTATTCCGGCTGTCCTGAGTAATGACTTTAAAAGCTAGTTTTACAAGCAATAGACGAAACATAAATCGAGGCAAATCTTGAACCGTTATTAACACACTCTAAACATATAGAAATTTCTTGTTATTTTTTTAGATTAAATATTATTAATAACAACATGTATATAATAATGATTTCTTACGTTTACCACACATTGAATAAAACTAATTTTACAGTGTTTCAGAGAGCACAACTGTGACAGTGAACGCCAAGCTCCAGCATAACAAGGAAGTATACGACCACAAGCTTCGAGTCCCGCGCCTACGTCACAGTGATCAAGTGATACCAGTCCTAGTTCAGCGTGTGCCTGCTGTACTACAATGGAAGGTTTCCTCTATAATGCAAGCAAGAAGAGTCAGTTCTTACCATCCGTTACGTGTAACATCCCACTACAACAACAAAGCTTGATTGTGAATGTGGTCTCTCTTACATTGGGACATATCACTGATGTGAAGCACTGCTGCTCGGGGAAGTCTGTAGTATGTCAACATGTTCAGGATCTTCACAACCAGTACATCAGAACCACAAATCCTAGCAAAAGAACACCGAAATGGTGAATTGCGATGCTATTAAAATTCCTCCTAATTTCAATAGAGAAGAGAACTGGGTGCTACTCTCTCCTTCGATGCTGCTTCGGATCCCATGATTAGTAAAATGAAATCCAAACCCAAGCATACTACTGCAAGGATTTTAAGATACTGTAAGCTCATACTTAACTTCAAACGTGGTGGAGCCACGCTGCAACTACATTATGGTTGTAGCACGAATGGGTCGGCTCGACCGGGGAAGGACCACGATCTCACAGATTATTAGCGTGAAATGACAGCTTAATAGTGCTGTGTTTCGTATGGTGAATGTAGAAAACCGGGGACACTTTTTACTGGATGGGAGGCATTCCACCTTACTTCAAGGATGCATGTAGATGTGTATGGGCCACAGCATCCACTGACATCGAAATGTCTCATTCTCTCGAAGTTTAGTTTTCCGAAGTTTTCCTCACTTCTACTGCATGTGAACTGCATACATCTTTTTTCTACGGACTTCAAAAAGGAGACGGTACTCAATTCGATCGTAATTCTTTTATGTGTGTTACCTCATAACTTTTTACTGGGTGAACCGATTTCGTTGATTCTTTTTTATTTGAAAGCTGGTGCTTCACATGTAATCTCATATAAATTTGATTAAGGTCTGACTAAATAGTTTTTGAGTTATTCTTAATAATTTATATTGAAGTCGGTTGAACAAAATTTTTAATTTTTAATTTTTATTTAAAAGCTACAATTGGCGCCAATTTAACGATCTTCAGTAAATTATTAAATAACGACGAGTTATTTCTAAGTAACATTTATTTTCTCTTTTGAAATATATAAAAAGCCAGCCCATTTAATTTTCACTATTGATCATTTAACATATCACAAACAATGTGTTATATTTTAAAACCATAACAATTTAAGGAGGGAATCTGAGGGAAAAAATGAATGGTAACGGTACAACACGCCAGACTATGGAGTGTAGAGTAGAAGGAGAACCATCTTATAAGGTGCGAAAGTAGAAAAAGTGTCCCACTATATACTGAAAATAGAGGTTCCAAAACCATATATAACTGTTGAATATAGCTGTTGTAGACGGAGTGAAGTCAGCTGAATTCAAATATTTAAAAAATTTCATGACTAGAGTAGTTAGTAAAATGCCAGTATACAAAACCTCAACTATTTACGTAGTACAAAACCAAGCGGATTGGTCGGTGGTCGTTTATTTCTCCATCTTATTCTAATTAATTTTGGCGCTTTTTTTAATTTATCCTATGCTACTGCAGCGCCACCCTTGTTGGACACGTTTTTAGGGACACTTTTCATATACAGAGATGGTCCTCCTTTTACTCTACACTCCATACGCCAGACTTACCATAATATTTAATATAGACCGCGGTCACAGAGTAAACGAGTAGGGACTTCACTCATGTACCGCGGTGACGTACAACTAGGGTTGCCAGACGTCTTTTATTTTAGATGACGTCCTCTATTTTAGACGTAAAAATTCATCTTGTCCACTAAGCGTATTCGACGTTCCCTGTGCTAATTGAGATCAAATAATTAAAAAATCACTTTGAGGTGACGCGCAATGTTAGAGAGTATATTACGTAATATTTAACATTGTTTTATATTAATAAATGTCGCCACTGATACTTAAACTAACCACTAAGCCACACACACACTTTATTACTAGATGGTCCGACAGACGTTGTTCTGCCCTTTCCGGTAGGTGGCACGATAGTTTTACTCCGCATTAACTTGGATTTTTTACAGTGTAAATATAAAATGTATTAATGGCTCGTTTCGATTTACTTTTTTGGCACTAAACCAACACATTATATTGTGAATATGAGTCGTTTTGGTCTGGTGAAGAACTTATTAATAATTTGACTTCAGCGCCACCTATGGGATCTTAGCATGAACAATTGTATCGAAAAACAAATTAATATACATATTGTGTGAATATGACCTCAATCTAGGGTTGCCAACTTTTGCCCAGGTTTGGTAAAAGCGATAGAAAATTGAAAGGGATTCAACATCCCTTCGCAGCGCCAGTGCATCGGGCCGATCAGAAAGAATTCGGTTGTCGACGATTCAACTACTTGCGCTGGATGCGGTCAAGTAGAAAGAGGTAGTACTGGGTTGCCTCGCCCCAGAGATGTAAATAGTATTTCATGTGAAGTCGAAATTGCGCCTTGTAAAGTTGCAAGCGATGTGTCGGCATGAAATACTGTCCCGTTGAACTGAGCTGAGCACGCCAAGCTTTTTAAAGGTCGATTTAGCCTTCCCTTTCAAGTGAACATGAAACTACACGTCGTCCGATATGTCCACGCCGAGGATGCCGATGCTGAGACAACAAGTATAACAAAGTGGTTCTTTTTAGCGGTAAACGCGCAAACCTGTGTCTTCTGAGGGTTGAACTGGACTAGATTTCATCATCATTACAGCCCTTCACAAGTCCACTGCTGAACATAGGCCTCCCCCAAGGAATGCCACAAAGCACGGTCCTGAGCCACATGCATCCATCGACTTCCTGCATATCTTACCAGGTCGTCACTCCATCTAGTGGGGGGACGCCCTACACTTCGCCTGCCGGTACGAGGCTGCCACTCGAGAACCTTTTTCCCCACCGGTTGTCGGTTCTTCGAGCTATATGGCCGGTCCATTGCCACTTCAGCTTACTAATCCGTTGGGCTATGTCGGTCACTCTCGTTCTACTGCGGATATCCTCATTTCTGAGTTTATCACGCAGAGAAACTCCGAGCATAGTCCTCTCCATAGCACGCTGAGCGAGCTTGAGCTTCCTCATCCGGCCAGCAGTGAAGCACCACGTCTTAGTTCCGTATGTCATCACTGGCAACACGCACTGGTTGTACAGTCTCGTTTTCAAGTTTTGAGGTAAACCTGACGAGAAGATGTGCCGTAATTTCCCAAACGCTGCCCAAACGAGTTAAATCCGTCGATTGACCTCTCGGTCGAAGTTGGACTTTCCAAGTCGGACTATTTGTCCCAGGTAAACATACTCGTCAACAACTTCGAGCTTAGTGCTCCCAACAAATACCGGCATAGGTGTTACATGGACATTGTTACGGCCTACAGCTGCTCCAACAAGGTTCGAATCTTCTGGGGCCCATGAGCAGAAAATTCCACGAGCAGCCGCAGGTCGGGCCCAAAATGACCACATGAAAGAATTTCCTATAACACTAAGCTATATGGGAGAATGCTAGAAAAACATATTACGTAGCTGTTTGCGACTCTTAGATCGCCCCAAAGCTCGGTCAGGCCGTAAGTGGGTGTGAGGTGCATGGCAAGTAGTGTTTAGTGATGTGTAAATGCGTGAGACCTTGACCTCCTTAGGCAAACAGCAGCGGCCGAGTTCCAGGCCGCCCCAAAAGGCTGCATCGCTCCAGCAGGCTCCACCGCTGGACCATTTCTTTCCTCCTTATCACTATTACAGTCTATCAGCTTCATTGCACATTCAACCAACCTAAACTCGCCTAATTCCACATTCATCGTAGAATCGAACACGTGATACCCGACACAGTAGGACAGCAGTTTCAATTCGACATACAATGTCCCGGATTCACTTATTACAAAATTATAAAGAGGGAATTAAAGCGATCTCTTAATGAGTCATACTATTCAGCGTTAAACACAACTAAGTTCCTTCATTCGACACCAAAACACCACGTCGCGAAAGGATTCAAAATACGCCTCGTTGACGCGTAAACTAACAAGCCAACACACACAAAAAGGGCACTTAACGCGACGATACGAATATAATGATTTCCTGATGATCAACCGGGAGAAGCTCTCGAACAAGGAATGCGCGGTTCGAACCTTAGACCGTATACCTACTCCACGCGCGCGTGCACAATTCCGCATCCCCGAACAAGTTAAATATTACAAAATTCACATATCCATGTAAGGAAGTAACACGCACTTAATCTAACTATCTGGACCCGACAATGGTCGCGTGAGCTTCCGCCGCAATCACGAGCTACGCGGGTTCCCGTCATCGCGGCTAGTGAACAACTCATCTTTTCGCCCACGCGTCGAGCCACTGCCAGCCGCACACCGCCGCCCCACCTGTCGGCGTTTTTTCACCTACATACTATCGGGTGACGCGTGAGCTCGAACGCAATTGGAGGGCGTTCAACATGGCCAAATTCGGGCATAAACAGACATTAAACATGATCTTTGTTTTGTCCATGTTAATCTTAAGACCTATCCGTTGGGAAGCACTATTGAGGTCATTGAGCATGGTGATTTGGTCCTACAGCGATTCTGCCATAAGGACTATATCGTCGGCAAATCGAAAGTGAGTGATGTACTCGCCATTGATGTTGATACCGTATCCTTTCCAGTCCAGAAGCTTGAAAACGTCTTCCAATGCAGCGGTGAAGAGTTTCGGGGATATGACGTCACCCTGTCTTACACCTCTCTGCAATTGGATAGGTTTCGTACTCTGGTTCTGTACTCGGATAGCCATCGTAGCTCTACTGTAGAAGCACTTCAGCACTTCGATATACCGACAGTCAACTTGGCACCGCTGAAGGGACTACAGCACCGCCCAAATTTCGACGGAATCAAAGCCTTTCTCATAGTCCACATACGCCAGACATAGTGGCAAATTGTACTCCTCTGACTTCTGTACAATTTGCCGAAGGGTATGTATGTGGTCTATGGTACTAAAGCCTTTTAAGAAACCGGCTAGTTTGGGAGGCTGAAAGTCGTCAAGTCTGCGCGCGAGACGATTCGTAATGACTCTCGAAAACAGCACGACGCGGCTCAGAAGGAAAATCGGTCTGTAGTTCTTCAAGAGAGCGTTGTCGCCTTTCTTGAAGAACAAGACCACCGCGCTTCTGCTCCACGCCTCCGGTGTAATGCCACCATGGAGGACGGAATTAAAGAGCTTCTGAAGGACTTCAAGTACCGGTTTTCCACCCGCTTTCAGAAGCTCTGCTGTAATTCCATCCTCGCCTGGGGCCTTGCCGTTTATAAGGTGCTGGAGAGCCATTCTAATCTCGCTCAGACTGACGTCCGGGATATCATCGGAATAATGTCGGATAAGACTCGCTCTTGGATCGTTACTCACACTTGCGTGTGGCTCCATCGATGACGTGTACAGCTGCCCATAAAACCTCTCAATCTCACTCAAAATCTCAGGTGCCCCGGAAACGATGCTGCCACATTCTGTCTTCAGCTTTGACATTTGGCTCTTTCTGACAGACAGATCTCTGGCAAAGACTTTGGAGCCTTGGTTCCGCTCGATCGCTTCTTCAATACGAGCCGTATTGAAGTTGCGTAAGTCCCGCCGCATACATTTGGAGATCTGTCTGTTCAGTTACCTGTATGCTGTCAAATCTGTTGAAGAATGTAGCTTCATCTCCCGTCTAACAGCCATGAGATTAAGGGTGTGATCGGAGAGTTTTTGTGTTCTTCTGCGGCGGGTCTTGCAGAACTTAGCGTCGACCGCATGGACAGTTTCCACGAGCTTGTCATTCATATCGTCCAATTCATTGCAGTCTTCTAGGCACTGAAAACGGTTTTGTAACTCGAGCTGAAAGGTTTCGGGACTTTGGATTAGAGCACGAGGGGGACGGAGCGTTGACTTCATTAGACGAGACCTCTCCAACTTAACGTTTAGGTTCAGTGTGCCTCTAAACATTCGTTGATCGCTGCCGGTTTTCACCCTCGCCATCACTGAGCATTCACTGAACAGTTGTCGTCTGGTCGTCATAATGAAGTCAATCTCATTTTTTGTCGAACCGTCGGGGCTCGACCAGGTCCACTTCCTGTGAGGCCGCTTCTAGAAGAAAGAGTTCATCATAAAGTGTCCCTCTTTCTCCATGAAGTCGGCCAGCTGCTGGCCCCTTGGGTTCCGTTGCCCTATTCCAAATTTCCCTACTTTCAGCTCACCATTCTCTCTTGTGCCTAGATTTGCATTGAAGTCTCCCATTAACATCGTATATTGGGTTTTGGAGGAATGCATGGCTCTAGAGATATCCTCATACATTTCCTCCACCTCCTGATCGGGGTGTGCCGAGGTTGGTGCGTAAACCTGTATGACCCTCAATTAACACCGTTTGGTGATTCTGAGTATAAGGTACGCAACCCTCGTCGACACACTCTCAATCTTTACAACGTTGTTAACAAGAGACTTGTGGACGATAAACGACAGATGGTCGCCCTCCCGGTAATAGAGCAATTGCCGGATCCCGGTAATAGAGCGATTGCCTCTCTTCGGACTTCGGATAATCCTATAATATGCCAGCGTAACTTGTCTATCTCTTCTTCCAGCTCCACAATCTTCTCGTCAGTCCTCAGGGTGCGTGCGTTGTATGTTGCCAGGTCGAGTCGTCGTAGGTGGCAACCGAACCTCCACGGGAGATTCTTAGCACCCCCTGCCCCGCCGTTACCATGGTCTCCACCGTAGCCAGGAATAGCGGGGCCGCCGGGTCTGGGGGCCGTCCCTTAGTAACTTTATCTATTTGGGGGTGTTTATGCCCAAATTTGGTCATGTTTGAATGCCATCCAATTGCGTTCGAGCTGGTGCGTCACCCGATAGTATGTAGGTGAGATAAGCGCCGAGGTGGGGCAGCCGTGTGCGGCTTGCAGTAGCTCGACGCGTGGACGATGATGGTGGAGTTGCCCACTGGCCGCGAAGCGGGGAACCCGCGTAGCTGGTTTATTGCGGCCGAGGTTCACGCGACCGTTGTCGGGTCCAGATAGTTAGATTGAGTGCGTGTTACTTCCTTACGTGGATATGTGAATTTTGCAATATTTAACTTGTTCGGGGATGCGGAATTGTGCACGCGCGCGTCGAGTAGATATACGGTCTAGGATTCGAACCGCGCATTCCTTGTTCGAGAGCTTCTCCCGGTTAATCGTCAGGAAATCATTATAATTGGGCCGTCGCGTTAAGTGCCCTTTTTTGTGTGTGTTGGCTTGTTAGTTTACGTGTCAACGAGGCGTATTTTGAATCTTTTCGCGACGTGGTGTTTTGGTGTCGAATGAAGGAACTTAGTTGTGTTTAACGCTGAGTAGTATGACTCATTAAGAGATCGCTTTAATTCCCTCTTTATAATTTTGTGATAAGTGAATCCGGGACATTGAATGTTGAACTTTGAACTACTGTCCGTTACTGTGTCGGGTATCACGTGTTCGATTCTACGATGAATGTGGAATTAGGCGAGTTTAAGTTAGTTAAATGTACAATGAAGCTAATAGACTGAAATAGTGACAAGGAAGAAAGAAATGGTCCAGCGGTGGAGCCTGCTGGAGCGATGCAGCGTTTTGGGGCAGCCTGGAACTCGGCCGCTGCTGTTCGCCTAAGGAGGTCAAGGTCTCACACATTTACACATCACTGAACACTACTTGCCATTCATCTTACACCCACTCCCGGCCTGACCGAGCCTTGGTGCGAAGTTAGCTTCTGATACTGGTACGTAATATGTGTTTCTAGCATTCTCCCATATAGCTTAGTATTATAGGAAATTCTTCCATGTGGCCATTTTGGGCCTGATCTGCGGCTGCTCGTGGAATCTTCTGCTCATGGGTCCCGGAAGATTCAACTCTTGCTGGAGCAGCTGTAGGCCGTAACAGAGGGGTATTTGCCATAGTCGCCACGCTTGGCGTGCGGGTTGGCAACCGCAGTTTTTTTTATCGTATTTTTGCTGTTATCAGGAAGATGCTGCTGCCCATCTCCTGCCTTTTTCCCTTTGTCGCCTTTTACGACACCCACGGGAAAATATGGGGTAGTGGATATTCTTAACCGTCACTACACGGCTTATCCCCAATCTTAGATTTTCTTTATCAACGCAACTTCTGACACAAATTTGATTCGGTAATATTGTTAAGCTTAATGCTGTTTTTGGTATTGTAATACATATAATTATACGAGTATATTACTATTCATTTTGTATGCTTCGCAATGTAGCGCATTTCGAATACGCATCAACGATTACTAAATATACTTGGTTATATAATGGGACCAAGAAAATCAATTTGTATTCTATAGAACAGTTGCGGTGGGTGTGGCCTGAGCAAGCGGTGTCCGTACCGGTAATGTGCGGAGATGTGTGCATACCACACAATTGCCGATCATCTCTTCGATAGATTTATCTATACCGGGGAACCAATTCCTACTCCTTGCATCAGCTTTACACCAAGTGTGATTTATGAAGTTCAAACATGACTTTTTTACGCAAAGTATAGGTATCAACACTTTATGGCCTCGCATGACTATAACCTTTTCGTAAGAAAGTTGAGTTTTACACAAAAAGTAAGGGCGTATTTTTTCATCCGTTACTTTTTGTGGCTAACCCTCTATAATGTATTGGGCTACCATATTTAACGGACGTTTTTAATAGTTGACTTTTACGATACTTGTGCTTGTGCGGTATTCTATTCTCTTATAAAGCTATCACAAGGCAAAATGTAATTAAACTTCAGTATAATGCGATTCTTTTTTGAGCAACAAATACCATTTTCTTTCTTCTTAACCACCAGATTGGCAGGTGAGTTGCAGCACTCCGCATCTATGACGCTGCAGTCGGTAACCAGAAGGGATAATTTCAGCAGATATTACTATACTCTTTTTAGATAAGAAAAGTTCTTCAGGTCAATGCTGCCATTATTTTGCGTACAAAATGTGTAGTTTTGGCTCTAATACTGTGTCAGCTCCATTTTGCATGAGTTTGATGACGGATCGTTACTCCTCTACTTCATATCGTTTGAATGATAATTTGAAATGGATTTTGTAAATGTTTGTGTAGGTATTAAATTACAGTACATTTGCAGTTTGAGATTGAGAGGTTCTATGGACAGCTGTACACGTCATCGTTGGAGCCACACGCAAGTGTGAGTAACGATCCAAGAGCGAGTCTTATCCGACACTATTCCGAAGATATCCCGGACGTAAGTCTGAGCGAGATTAGAATTGCTCTCCAGCATCTTAAAAACGGCAAGGCCCCAGGCGAGGATGAAATTACAGTGGAACTTCTGAAAGCGGGTGGAAAACCGGTACTGGAAGTCCTTCAGAAGCTCTTTAATTCCGTCCTCCATGGTGGTATTACACCGGAGGCGTGGCGCAGAAGTGCGGTGGTCTTGTTCTTTAAGAAAGGTGACAATGCTCTCTTGAAGAACTACAGACCGATTTCCCTTCTGAGCCGCGTCTACGTGCTGCTTTCGAGTCATTACGAATCCTCTCGCACGCAGACTTGACGACTTCCAGCCTCCCGAACAAGCCGGTTTCCGAAAGGGCTTTAGCACCATAGACCACATACATACCTTTCGGCAAGTTGTACAGAAGTTCGAGGAGTACAATTTGCCACTATGCCTGGCGTATGTGGACTATGAGAAAGCCTTTGATTCCGTCGACATTTGGGCGGTGCTGCAGTCCCTTCAGCGGTGCCAAGTTGAATGTTGGTATATCGAAGTGCTGAAGTGCTTGTACAGTAGAGCTACGATGGCTATCCGAGTACAGAACCAGAGTACGAAACTTATCCAATTGCAGAGAGGTGTAAGAGAGGGTGACGTTATATCCCCGAAACTCTTCACCGCTGCATTGTAAGACGTTTTCAAGCTTTTGGACTGGAAAGGATACGGTATTAACATCAATGGCGAGTACATCACTCACCTTCGATTTGTCGATGATATAGTCGTTATGGCAGAATCGCTGGAGGACCTAAGCACTATGCTCAATAAACTTAATAGTGTCTCCCAACGGATAGGTCTTAAGATGAACATGGACAAAACAAAGATTATGTTTAATGTCCATGTCACACCTATGCCGGTATTTGTTGGGAGCACTAAGCTCGAAGTTGTTGACGAGTTTGTTCATCTGGGACAAATAGTCCGACTAGGTAAGTCCAACTTCGACCGAGAGGTCAATCGACGGATTCAACTCGGCTGGGCAGCGTTCGGGAAACTACGACACATCTTCTCGTCAGACCTCAAAACCTTAAAACAAAATTGTACAACCAGTGCGTGTTGCCAGTGATGACATACGGAACTAAGACGTGGTCCTTCACTGCTGGCCGGATGAGGAAGCTCAAGGTCGCTCAGCGAGCTATGGAGAGGGCTATGCTCGGAGTTTCTCTGCGTGATAAACTCAGAAATGAGTATATCCGCAGTAGAACCAGAGTGACCGACATAGCCCAACGGATTAGTAAGCTGAAGTGGCAATGGGCCGGCCATATAGCTCGAAGAACCGACAACCGATGGGGAAGAAAGGTTCTCGAGTGGCAGCCTCGTACCGGCAGGCGAAGTGTAGGGCGTCCCCCCACTAGATGGAGTGACGACCTGGTAAGATATGCAGGAAGTCGATGGATGCAGGTGGCTCAGGACCGTGCTTTGTGGCATTCTTTGGGGGAGGCCTATTTTCGGCAGTGGACTTGTGAAGGGTTGTAATGATGATGATGATGATTCTCAAACCGTGTGGCGGCGGGTTAAGAATATCCACTACCCGGTATCATCCTGTAAGTATAAAAGGCGACAGAGGTAAACTGAACCAGGAGATGGGCAGCAAGCACCAAGTGCGAGTCGGACTCGCGCATGAAGGGTTCCGTACCACCGTAATACAAGTTTCTAGTAGGGGAGCCCCCCCTAATTTGTAATTTATTTTCATTTTTTTAAAATAAATTGGTATATCGGCAACAGAAATACACATTCTGTGAAAATTTCAACTGTCTACCGATTACGGATCATGAGATACCGCCCGCCGACAGATAGACGGACGAACCGCGAAGGCTTAGTAATAGGGTCCTGTTGGTTACCCTTCGGGTAGGAAACCCTAAAAAACTACCATTGCCAACCCGTTTGCCAAGCGCGGCAACTATAACAAACATCCCCCATATGAAGCAATCTATATGCAATAAGATTTAGATGTAGCCCAAATTCTATTTTACTTCTTGATTATTCATATTTGATTTGAAATTTTTCCAAAATTCGCAACTATTGGAAGTTTCTTAGTAGTTCCTAATATACCAAAAAAATATTTCAAGTTAAAAGATAAAAATAAGACAAAAATAGGGCGTGTAGGGCGTCCCCCACGAGATGGAGTGACGACCTGGTAAGACATGCAGGAAGTCGATGGATGCAGGTGGCTCAGGACCGTGCTTTGTGGCATTCTTTGGGGGAGGCCTATGTTCAGCAGTGGACTTGTGAAGGGCTGTAATGATGATGAATGATGAAGACAAAAATACATAGTTTAAATATTTTATTGTCACTCTCTGACGATTAAAGAAATAAATACATTATGGCAACATCGAAATAGATTAATTCAAATAAAGTCGGTATAAGAAATCATATTCACTTCTAAAAGCGCTACTTTGGCGATGTTAACTTACGTTACTCTTAGATCTTTCACAGCTGGTAATGTTCTCTTGTAGTTAGTTCAACAAAACAAAATTAAACAATTAATTAAAAATAAACAATGAAAATAAAATTAATCGCAAATATAACCTTGACTAGTTCAAATACTAATTTATGAATGTTTAATTAGGTAGTCGATAACGAAGAAATATATTTTAAAATATTTTTTGTATTAATTAATTCACAATCTTATTTGTAAATGCTAAAATATTTAAACATATTAGCTCAACCACAGATAAAAATATAGTTACAATATCTTAAGAATGAAATTTAGAAAAAAAAAACTAATTCTATTAAAATTACAACTGGCAGATTTCAAATATATTTTTTATTTTTGTACACAACATAATTTTTAAAAATGACATTAAACTTTCGTTTTTAATTTTTCTTTGGTTTTTGATTTTAACATCTTAAGCCACTGTGTAAATCCTATCTTATAAACTTAAAATTTAATTAAAAATTAATAATCTGTGTAAGACAGTGCCACCTTTCCGAGGCCATCTAGCGAGACCGGTCTGTAGTAATCTTGCATTTCGCCCCAACCCCGCGGCGCAACGTTAAAGTTTGGTCCACATGTGAGCGGAAGGCGCGGGCTTTTTGGCGAAGCATAGACATCGTTCAACTTTGTTGGCGCCAAAGGCACAGGAACTTCGACATTTTGTACTGTTATCGTTGGCGAAGAAAGCGGAAACGGTTCCATCTTTGGAAGGTTCGATGTATGCTTTAGAGCTGATTTCGGATAAGTTTTCTGATTTCTCAGACTTGATGGTGGACGGTATGGCGTGTCGTGATTGGCAACTGGCGTCGGAGTCGAACATGTGTTAGATGTATTACGACCTGCAAATGTGCAAAAACAGGTATTATATACATATAAAGAAATTGATGAAATATATTTTTTATAGAATAATGGTGACAAACGAGCACATAGTCCACCTGATGGTAAGTGGATGCCGCGGCCCATAGACACCTACATCTATTCTGGATTAAGAATCAAAATTAACCTAAAGACTAAGATGTAATGCCTCGTTTTCAGTAAAAAGGATCTCCGGTTCTCTACACTCGTTATATGAAACAGCAGGAATGCTATTTTACGCTGTTAATGTAACAATTTAAGACAAACTTCATTACTACAATAACATAAATATAAAACTTAAACTAGAAACTGTAACTATATTTAAGTGATTGACATTTCAACATTGACATTTTTTTCCAAACGTGTAACATTAAATAATAAATATTTGAACTTTTAACTTTAATTTATTTACAACTAATTCCAAAGGTGTTTGATAGAACCACAACAAGAAAAACAACAATTTGTCTTCCTGTACAATAAATCGGGTTGAATTTAAACTCAAGACCTGTGGCATAGTATCCAGGTATTCTAATCACGTAGTTAATTAGATAGCCTATAATATTAGCTATCGTCTTCATAAAACATAACGTCCCCCAAACCCAGTTTACGTTACCGCAGCGAGTTTCTACGGAGAAAAGCCATTCGCGGAGGATTAGATCATAGTGCATGAGTGCGTGAACAAGAATAGATTCATTCTTTATTCCCTTATTCCGGTACTTAGATTTCATAATCCAATGGGACGGTAATTCGACAAGACCAGAGAGATCTGGTACAGGATCAACGCTGCATCAGTGCAAGATCTTTCATGGCTGTACCTCAATACTAATAAAAATGTCTATGATTCTAGTTACGCATCACATGGAACACATCAGCATTACGCCGCGCCGCTTATTTACACTGACATGCTGTGTTATTATTTAAAAACCATGTTAACCGTGTAATGGCGGTGTAAGAATCCCCACCACTCCATATCGTCCTGTGGGTGTCATAGCGACAAAAGAAAACTAACACAGAAGAGGGACAGCAGCATGTTCCTGATAAATACTCAAAATAATAAAAAGAAAATCGGTTGCCAACCCGTCTGCCAAGCGTGACAAAAATCCTTCCTATGAGGCAATCTATGGGAGAGGCCAGTGTTCAGCAATTGACTTTTATAGGCTGTAATGGGTGGATGGATAAAAAACTTGTTTCCTGTTCATTACAAAATGGTGGCTGTAATTTGAACGCATCCAATCTCACCTCGTCCCTCGTGCACCCACTTCACCGAGCGCTTCTTCCTGTTGACGTACATGCTCTGACCACGGCTGGTGTGGTTACTGGCGTCGCTCAAGGAATTGGATATCGCTCTTGCCAGGTCCATCTGCTCTTTGACAGTTGGATGAACGCCAGGCACGTAGAATGCCGATGAAGCAAATGTTTTCTCTGAAACATAATTGTGTTAATTTTATAGTTGAATGGCGCGAGAAAGATTATCATACTATCTTGTCGAAACTAAGTGAAAAACAAGCATATATTCAACTAATGGAAAGCTGCTTCCATAGACAATCTTTTTTTATAGAATAAGAGGCAAACGAGCGTGCGGCTCACCTGACGGTAAGTGTGATCAAGAATCAAAATGCAGATACGTTGTCACTCTTGAGGACTAAGAAAGAACGCAAAGTATAAAACGGGTCTCCGGTTCTTGTCACTCATCATACGTAAAACAGTAGCAATATGATGCTAATTACGCTGGCATTTTTCAGAGCGTGATCCTTCCCCGGATGAGACGAACTTTCCGTGCCGTATCTATTCGTGCTTAAATACAGTTATAGTGTGGTTCTACCGCGTATTCTTTGGATATGAAAAGATCAACTAAAGCAAAACACCATCAAATCTTTCACTTTATACTTCATGTATCAAACAATCATAAGTATTGTATTAGGGTAAATAATGTCTAAAACCGCCATTTATCGAAAATCATAAGATTTTCCTGAAAGTACCAATACGACGCCTCTTACGTCATCCATGGGAGGAAATTGGTTTATGGATCCTTACGCCGTCACCACCCGGCCATTTAATATACGCAACTTGTTTAATAATTTCCATCCATCTATCCTCACAGTATATAAATGTCCTTCTGCTTAGGCGTACTCTTATTACAGATTACAATTGTTTTCTTGTTATTATTATTATTACATTTGTTTTCTTGTTGTTATTATTATTATTATTACATTTGTTTTCTTGTTATTGTTATTGTTAGATTTGTTTTCTTGTTATTATTATTACATTTGTTTTCTGTTTATTATTATTATTATTACATTTATTTTCTTGTTATTATTCGGAAAATACAGCTGCCTCTCTCCAGCAGGGCTAGCATGGGCAGGAGGCAATTTTATCCCCAGGGAAAGGTGAAAATGTTTATGCCCTCGTTTAGTTTTATCCACCCTTCGAGCATGGGCACACCGGTGGATATAATATCCACAGTAGATAGAATGGGGGATAGACTTAGACTTAAATATATTTTTTGTATGAACATAAACTTAATACCCACGTCCAATGAACTAGGATAAAATTCTCCCTTCAAATATCAAAGAAGCATAATTTATTATCTTACATTTGGCTCCATGCTACGGACGAGGGATATATGTCTACTCGTTATGTCAAACGGGGGTATACTTCTCCCCGTTGCCGTGCTTTGGCATAAGGACAAGATAATTTGATCTCTTGTCAGGGGATATATTCAGGGGATAAATTTTTTGTCCCCAGCCCATGCTGGCCGGGCTGGAGGACATTATTATATAATTTTTTTAGTTTTGATTTTTGATTTAATTTCTTTGTACGTTGTGGTGAATGTGAATTGTGTGTGTGGTGATCATTTAGGCATTCATAATCATAATAGTATGAATAGTGTGCAGAAGATAAAGTTCGGTCGGGGAGTAAAACGGACTCAAAGAGGCGGTTTTATGGTCGGTTTTATTATTAAACAATTTCAAAAAAGCCTCATCCTTTTTCTAAATCTAACTCTTCTGTAGGTATATTTTTTCTCCATATCGATATAACACGTAGATAATATTTGAAAGACAAAGCGTTTAGTGATTTTCAAAAAACGTCGCATATCTAAACCTAAACACCCCGAACGTATTGATAGGTGTGTTGATCCCTGATCCACATTTTCATCAATTATACCACCAACAATGTGATAATCATACCAAATTTTTTATCTTTCTTAATAATATGCTCCTCTGCGTCCGGAGCTGGGGTGAAGATCTTGTTGAGGTCCACCTCTTTATCGCCCACGATGACCGGCTTGTTCTCCATGTCCTCCTGGAATTCAGATAACATGATTGAGTATAAGGAATTAAATTGATGAGTACCCGAATAGAAATGATATGCGAATGTGTGATGGCAGCGTAAAGTCAAAGTTCAAATAATTTTATTCAAATATTTGCAGCTTAACGCTGATGTGTTTCATATGGTGAGTGTAGAGAACCGAAGACTCTTTTTACTGGCAAAGAGGCATTTCATCTTAGTCCTCACGGGTGACAACGCATCTGCATCTTGAGTCTTTATTGAGGATAGATGTAGATGTCTATGGGTCACAGTAACCACTTACCATCAGGTGGACTGTGTGCTCATTTGTCACCCGATCCTATAAAAAAAAATTTAAAAGTTAAGAAAACTAAGTACACCAACGCTTTAATAAGTCTATATTCTGGGCGCCTTAGGAGAGAACATTATATATCTACTCTACTAGATTGTCTGAAGTGGATTTAGTTTATAAAATTCTTCACGATATGTTCTGCGAAGTTTTTGGGAGAGTTTGACGACAGCTTAACCCAGCAGGCGGTCGTTGATGATGGTATCTCAAGGTGCCAAAACGTATGCAATAATTTAACGTTTAAATCACCATCGAAGCACCTGTTTAGACTAATAGTTTATTGCCCAGTTACTAAATATACAATATCGTACAACGTTTATGTATCAAAATATACTTTAAACCATTATTATAACGATAATAGGCAATTTGCCGCCAAAAACCTAAAAGGTTGGATTTCATTTAAAATGAGTGTTTAATTCTCAATACAATTTGGCACATGATAACATAGATTGAGGTAACATTGAGTAACATAGAGTATGAATAACATAGAGTGGGTTAAGTTAGAGTCCACTGTCATTATTAGCCGTTATTAGCCGACGTTAGTCTATTTCTGAACATAATATTTAATTTATTTTAATTCGCGCATTATTCCTCTACGCTTTGAATCAATATTTTTTTTAGTCAAAAACAAAACAAACTAATGAATAAACAAAATCAATAACAAAATAAACAAGCAACAATATAAACGATATTACATTTGAAATTAAAAAAAAATAGGTTACTTAATATTAATACACATTACACACATGACATGCACAAGGATAAGTTGGTATTAGAAGGGTTAAATAAAACGTTCACATTTGTTGCTGACATGTTTTAATATACACGTATTTAATTTAATGGTAAATTATAAATCTGTAAAATAAAAGTGTAGAAATGCAAGACTTGAAGAAAAATATTTACACGTCTGGATCTGAAATTTCAATAGTATAAGAATAAATTTAAAGTAAAAAAAAAAAACAAGAATGGTGTTTCTGAGTGATATTTTACATAATATTATATCACTTAAATTGTGGGCATATTTACAAGTCTATGCAACTAGTGACTCCATGATTTTTATAATTTTGAGATAGTCTTACGGATAATAATTGTGCCGGCGGTTGCATTTCAGGGACCTCTCGGGATGTGTCCGCATCGTTCTGTATATTAGTAAAAATTTAAATATTATTCTACGCTGATTGGTAAGAAGATTTATTTTTTACGACATAGATACAGTTCATACGTTATACAAATGCTGTTTAAATATATAATTATTTATACTTTATAATAAGAACAGCTAAACAACTATGATAAAGGAATAAGAATTTATTTTTATTTATATACAAGTTATGTCTGCGAAATTAGGAATCATGCTTATTTAGATCTAAATCTGTTTTAGAGACTTTTTTATTTGTATTTTTACTTTCTCTTACCTTTGTAAACTTAAGTATTAAGCCTTTAGTATTTCTTACAAAAGAGTGATAAACGAGCCTGCAGTTACGATGGTAAATAATAAGTAGCTACTGCAGGAACATCTTTCTGACACTATCACCTACAGATAGCTCTACAAAAGGCTACAGATGCTGATATCCCTGGAGACTACCAGCCTCCTCGTTTTTAAGTTGGTATCTAAAACTCTAATATCTTACTAAAGTATCAAAACAAACATACCATATATATCAAAACATGCGTTTAACAATTTCCAATCTAATTCCAATGATAGCGAAATCTCCCGTCAATCGAAAGTTGTAGAACTAGTAAATAGACCTTCAATATCACTTACGCAAAGTGTAAATTCAACTAATAACCCATCTATATCAGACGTTTGAGCAATGATGGATCGGTAAGGAGTGTTGGAACGAGTCCAAGTTCTTGGGAGAGTACTGCCAATCCGCCATGCCAATTTGCGATGTACAACACGAATTTATTTTATATTTCAGTATTGAGGCCATAACGTCTATGAGACGGACCAGATGAGAAAAGTTCGTTTTTTAACACTATCTTCGACTTTGATGTTCCAATGTTATATCTGTGTAACATTAGACAGATTCCTGTTTGTTGATAATAAAGCTTAGCGTCATATCAAATGCAAATTAAATTAGACTAATTTCTGAATAATTTGCTATTTCAGAGATATTCTCCCGCCTATTGACTTTAAAAGAACACTGAGCAATTTTTTCTGGCGCCATTTTGAAGCGATCGGTGACGCTTAAAAAATTTGATTAGTAAAAAATATTAAAGTTCATTAGCCCCATCATAACGTAAAGCTATTTTATTTACTATATCATGCGTTATTATACTACTAAAGAGTACATGATTGATAATAACCCCTGGGAATGAGGTGATCGCTACCATGCTGTTTGTGAATGTTTACATATTTAATGGTATAAAATATTATATTGTAAATTAATAGTTTTAAAAAAAGGCCCGCTGGGTTTCTTGCTGGTTCTTCCCAAGACAGGTATTTTTTCTGAACCAGTGGTATTGATTAAAAATTATTCTATTCAATTCATACTTACTATTTTTTATACCAATTACCTACTCTTTGTATTACTCTCAGAATTTCACTGTTGGAAACTACGCAAATCATAATTTATAATTTATACTTGCGATTGTTGTCACTGTGAATCTTTTTTAGTAAAGGACTGATAGATGTACTAAATATAATTACTCATGTTATGTCAATCCTAATTCCATGGACATTAAAAAACATGGACACTGTAAAAGTATGAAGAACCCTCTAGGCTATGTGCTACAATACTGAGCATAAACACAAATACATCAAGGTCCGACAATCGACGACAGTATGCAGCGCGCAGCAAAATGCACTTCATTTATGTTTGTGTGTATTCGGCTCTTTCATAATATTATGACAA
The DNA here is from genome assembly GCA_963668995.1 of Parnassius mnemosyne. Taxonomy (NCBI): domain Eukaryota; kingdom Metazoa; phylum Arthropoda; class Insecta; order Lepidoptera; family Papilionidae; genus Parnassius; species Parnassius mnemosyne. The sequence continues at coordinate 27,838,421 of CAVLGL010000092.1, forward strand.
ACAAAATTGTAGGACCTACGTTTTCCTATGTTTTCAGTGTAATATTACGTCCGTATTTCTTTTACATCTGTGTCTAATTCATCTTGTTGCAATCCTATATTAAATGCTATAATGCTTTGTTAAAAAAATAAAACAAAATTCGGTGACGTACATTTACGCATTTTATATGAATCATCCGACAACTAATGTTTTCAAATGAATGACAATGCTAATAATATACAGGGTTATTTTTCAAAGAGTAACCAAATTTTAAACTTAAGTCAATAATGATATACCGTTATTGCAGTTTTTGAAAATACCAGTAAATAAGGCTTCTATTTTTATTTAAAATTATCTCAAATTTAATGTGATTTATGGACAACAACTATGCGCGCTTCTCGACAGATCGACCCTTACGAACGTGTGCGTGCGTAGTAAAATAGTAGGCATTAGATATTTATGTATGACAATCAGTTAAAATAATGCATTACCACGCATTTTGTATTTAAAAGATGAAAAGGACAGAATATTTGAGATTTTTTTAAATTAATTTTTCTTCACCATTTGCCTATATTAACTTATTCTGAACCTTTTCTGCCAATTTGGTCGGTTATTGTAAAATAACCCTTGCATTTCTTATGCCTTATGGTGAAGCGACTGCGAAACAATAAATTGTAGTTGGATTCAAACCACTTCCGTACAAAGCACAAGTAATTTCATCTTAGTGTGAGTGACTAACGCGAATAACTACTCCTACGTATTATTATTATTTATTCTATGCTACTATTAATAACGATAATAGGATTGCTAGTATTCTAAATAGAATTATCATTATTAAAAAAAACGTATCTTTTGCCGGTGAGAAGCCACTCGAAAAGGTTCTGCTTGTGGATGTTAGTCTGTTCGGATTGCATCTGTCTATGGCTTCGAAACTTTTACAATGTTTTTTTGCAATCATAGAACAGCTATCATGTCTCAGCTCCTATGTGTCTATTTCTTTATGAAATGTATCTACGAAATACTATTAACTGTAGTTTTTTTCGCCGTTTCTACTTTGGTCAGGCAACCATTTTGAAAGGGTTATTATAGATTATAAAAAAGTAAAACTTAATATTTATTTTCAACGAAACTTACAGTTTTAATTTATATAATGACATTGACATTGTGAATTACACAAGTACTATGACATTTTGTTAAGGCATATGGATGCTATGAATTATCTCTATATATAATACGTATCTCTATTATCTCTATATATAATTTTATTACGTGGTGGAGCCATGCTGCAACTACATATATGTAGCACGAATGGGTCGGCTCGACCGCTCTCACAGAATACCAGCGTAAAATAGCAGCTCAACACTGCTGTGTTTCGTATGTTGAGTGTAGAGAACCGGAGACCCATTTTACTAAAAAAAAAAGGCATTCCATCTTAGTCCTCACGGGTGACGACGCATCTGCATTTTGATTCTTTATTGAGAATAAATGTAGATGTCTATGGGCCACAGCAACTACTTACCATCAGGTGGACTGTGTGCTCATTTGTCACCCGATCCAAAAAAAAAGAAATTGCTGTCCGATGTTGATGAAATATTTTGTGTGTGTTTGATTGTATCCCTGTATAATCTAAACAAGCCACAATTGGACCCAGTAGGTGGCGCTGTAGTCGAGATCCAGTAATAAATCCGTGTTAAACCGGGGCGGATCGCTAGTATTTGTATAAATTACATTGAATAAATTCACATTTTGGTAATTTGGAAAAGTTTGCTTACGTGTAAATAGGTTTATAAGCAACTTACTTTTACTGTAGGATCATAATTCTTACCCCATTTATGGAAAATAAACAAATTTGAATTTGAATTTATTACTTATTTATTGCGTCGGAGAAATAAAAATTTTATTTCTTTCACCGACCGCCCGTAAATTTCACAGTAGGCGAGCAATCCGGCATCGATCCCGGCAACAATGAAATTGTTATTTGGAATTGTAAGTGCTGATTTACCACGTGCTCGGCGGTGAAGTAAAACATCGTGAGGAAACCTGCATGTCTCAGGGCTAAAATATTTCAAGGACATTTACGTTTTACTTTGCGTCTTATACCTCTCGTCCATAACCTCGTTTTGATGCAATGCTGAGTTTTATATGGAGTTTTATTTACATCCCTCGCTTCGTCGCTAAATGACATCGTCATTATAAAATAAAATCTTTAGTAAAAGTGAAATCCATAAGTCTACAGTTTGTGATCGTATCGAAGACGGCTCCCGCCATTAAATCAGATTTGATAGACCACAAATGTGGTCATATCCTAGACGGCCCCCGCTATCATATCAGATTTCATAGACCACAAAACCTAATCTCGAAAAAGAAAGAACATCGATTCCTACTAAGGATGATACGTGAGGCTATTGAAATTAAAAAACATCCAATAGAGAACGAGGCTTGGGATCCTGTAATTAATAAAATTAAAACTAAACTCAAGCATAACACTGCAAGACTTCAAGCCACAGAAAGTTCATTCTGCGTAGATCGGACCAAAAGTAATAATTAATAAGCTGAAGATACTCTGGGTTAACTCTGACATTGGGACGTCAGTCGCCTCAGTCCCCCGTGACCATGGGTGCCGAAAAGCACCCGAAACACCAGGAATTAAAAATAAGTACAATTAAACGCGATACAGTCCGTAAAAGTTATTTTATTTAGACGAATTAAGAACCTCTTTCTTTTCGAAGTCTGCTTAAAAGACGAAACAAAATCAGACGTAAAATATACATCATATATAATTAAATTTCAACGACGATGAAACACATAAAATTTATTACTTAAAAAGTCGGGGAAAAGGTTTCTTCGTAATTTTTATATACAAATTCAAGATTTTTTTTTTAATGTTTAATTACATTTGATTAAAATATATATGTGCCATATTGTACAAACAGTACCTACAACCAAAAAGAGTTTTTTTCAATTTTATACAAACAAAATACGAAGAAACTTTTTCCCTGGCCTATTATTAATAAAAGAAACTGACGTTGTTTTACGAAAATTCATTATAATTAGAGATGAGAAACCTAATTTTAAGACCCTCGTGCAAAAAGGCATAAAATTCTGTAACCATCACAGAATATTACATCACCGTCGATTTTTTTTATAGAAGAAAGGTTTCGTAAATAACCACACAGTTCCCATGATCCACATGATGGTAAGTGGATGCTGTGCTCCATAAGCTATCTACACCAGTGCGCTTTCCTGTTCATCTTACGTCTTCCTCTAACGAATAAATTTTCTTCTAAATCATTAGATAATGAGTGTTATGTTTCCTAATTTTTGGCTCCACTATTTTCAAAAGCTTGTAGAAAGTGGTTTAGCTCTAAATCTTTCAATATTGTGTTGTTCCGTTTCTTTAAATAATCTTTCATCCAGATTCTCCTTTTCTTGCGTTTTTCCCTGCATTTTACACAAAATATGCCGCACTAATAGCTAGTGCCGCGTCCATCTCTAACCAAACCTAACCTAGGCGCGTGAGTTTATCACGAGTTGCATGCGACAAGCGCACGGGTATAGACGATAAGCTGCATGCGTCTTATGGCGCAGCGCTTGACGCAACATGAACTGAAAGTTGAAACGCAAAATGAACATGAAAGCGAAACTGAAAGTGCACTAGTAATAGACACCTCGATTACGTAATAAACTTGTTATCAGTAAAAAGCGTTTCTGTTTCTTGTCATTCACCATAAGTAACATACCACGAGCCTGCTATTTCGCAATGGTATTCCGCGCGAACGTGGTACCGCGTTTCGATCCCAGTTCATTAGCAAACTAGAGTTCAACGGCCGACTTAGGGAATATTTCTAGGCCGTCTCGCTCTTAAATCAACAACTTCCAAATTCATCTTGAAGATTGACAGACGAAAATTATAAATTTGTCTATTTACCAGTGAAATGGTGTACCACATAAATTCAACATTTACAAACTACTTTTATCAACGTTTTAATGTGTCAAACAAATTAAATTTAATGTATATTGAATCAATGTATTACAAAGCAAATGTAGGCTGCAAAAATGACTGGCAGAGTCGGTAAGGGACGGCTCTAGAAGGAAGTTATCGACCAAATTGGCAATATATTGAGGAATGGGCCAAATTACGAGTACCCATATCCGAAGAGCATGTATGCGTAAATAATAGAAGAAATAATAAAGAAGCTCTGCCTACCCCTCTGTGTGATAGGCGTATGTAATCTGTGTAGTGGGGGTGCTGAATATCCACTATCCGATATCGTCCTCATCCCGTGGGTGTTGTGGGGTAGGATCTTCGTGATAATTAACGTGGCAACCTATGTTCAGCAGTGGACTTCTTATAGGCTGTAATGGATGGCTGTATAGAAGATAATCTACCAGGAGCAGATGACCCACTGAGAGGCGAAATTTTCAAATCAACAGTAACATTACAACTATGACAAATATCCTCCCTATGAGGCAATCTATGGGGAGGCCAATGTTCAGCAGTGGACTTTAATAGGCTGTAATGGATGGATGTTTAGAAGATAATCTACCAGGAGCACATGACCCACTGAGAGGCGAAATTATAAAATCAACAGTAACATTACAACTATGACAAATATCCCCCTATGAGGCAATCTATGGGGAGGCCAATGTTCAGCAGTGGACTTTAATAGGCTGTAATGGATGGATGTATAGAAGATAATCTACCAGGAGCACATGACCCACTGAGAGGTGAAATTTTCAAATCAACAGTAACATTACAACTATGACAAATATCCTCCCTATGAGGCAATCTATGGGGAGGCCGATGTTCAGCAGTGGACTTTTAGAGTCTGTAATCGATGGATGCATGTTACACTATACCTAATTCTTTATCAGCAGCCTATAAAGTTGTAGGAAGTATTTGCCTTTATTGTTAAATTGGCAGGTGAATTGAACGCTACTAGACTTCTTGTCTGGAGTGAGGAAGCTGACGGTGCCTCAACCCCGTGCCTCGGAAAGCACGTAAACTCTTGGTACTACGTTTATTCTCTCCCCGGTCGTGTCGGCTTACCGTCCCATCGGACTATGAGAGTGGGAGAATAGAGAGTGGGCACTTGGGCATTATAACCCTGTCCAGCGTAGATGGCTAGTCTCCGTTAAGACTGTCGTTAACGAAATCCGGTGTGTAGGACATTATTACTAAACTTCTCGTACCTTTGATGTAGCCTACGTATGTTATTTTACGTGGTAGAGCCATGCTGCAGCTATGTTATAGTTGTAGTACGAATGGGTCGGCTCGACCGGGGAATGACCACGCTCTCACAGAATACCAGCGTAAAATAGCAGCTTAACGCTACTGTGTTTCGTATGGTGAGTGTAGAGAACCGGAGACCCTTTCGCTGGAAACGAGGCATTCCACCTTAGTCCTCACGGGTGACGACGCATCTGCATTTCGATTCGTAATCGAAGATAGATGTAGATGTCTATGGGTCAGAGCAACCACTTACCATCAGGTGGACTGTGTGCTCGTTTGTCACCCATATCCTATAAAAAAAGCCTCCCGACACGGGTCCGGATGTTATACGATTGCCGTAAAAAAATGGCTTTTCCGCCATCTATTGAAAGTTATGAGATATCTGTGGCATTTTTTTTATAGAATAAGGGTGACAAATGCGCACATAGTTCACCTGATGGTAAGTGGATGCAGTGGTCCATAGACATCCATATCCATCCTCGATTAAGAATCAAAATGCAGATGCGTTGTCGTCCCTGAGGACTAAGATAGAATGCCTCATTTCCAGTAAAGAGGATCTCCGGTTCTCTACACTCACCATACGTTTATTACAAGATTATAGGTATTTTCGCTATAAACTCGTTACTGTTACCTAATATCATGTTGTGTGCACATGTTTTGGAATACCTTCCAGATTATATGCATTTATTATGTTCAATTGTTTTTTCAATTTAATTTTCAATTTAGAAGCGTCAGTAGCCTAATGGCAGGGCGCGGACCGCGAATTCGAAAGGTCGTGGGTTCGAATCCGCCATTCGAGTACTCTCGTGAACCACTTGTAACACAAGCATTTCAAGTTTAGCAGAAGTGGTTAAAGGGAATATTAGTAATGTTTAATAGCATTACTAGTTTTTAAAAAAAATTGTTCATGTTCTGGCACACATGGTAAAGCACATTAAATATACTATTGTTGGATGTCAAAATTCGTAAGAGCAAGGTCCATAGAAATAGTTTTTGTGTACTGTGTTAGAGCCTGACAGAGAAAACTATTTATTTTATTGTTATTTTTCATAGGAAAGAGTGACTTGCAGAAGTGAACACTAGAGTCGGCATGAGATGCCTTAAATGGAAGTTTATCGACCAAATTGACGATATATTGACGATGGGCCAAATTAAGAGTATCCTTAAACGACGAGCATGTATGCGTCGAGAGAGAAAGAAGTATGTCACAATCATACCAAACGGGAGTCCGTAGTCTCCTCTGGGTTTACCCCTCTGGGTGACACGCGTGTGTGTTTATATATTATTACGTGGTAGATGTTTACGTGGTAGCGCCATGCTGCAGCTATATTAGTAGTTAGGTAGTTATTATATATTAGTAGTATAGTTGTAGCACGAATGGGTCGGCTCGACCGGGGACGGATCACGCTCTCACAGAATATCAGCGTAAAATAGCAGCTAAACGAAATCAAAAATCAAATTAGAGAACCGGAAACCCTCTTTACTGGAAGGGAGGCATTCCATCTTAGTCCCCAAGAGTGACAATGTATCTGCATTTTTATTCTTAATTGAGGATAGATGTAGATGTCTAAGGGCCACAGCAACCACTTACCATCAGGTGGACTGTGTGCTCGTTTGCCACCGTTATCCTATAAAAAAAAATACATTATTATGTATTCTGTAGCCCGTGGACATTCCGTAACTAACTTCAAACAAACCTGGCTACAGATGCGTTGTCACCCCTGAGAGCTAAAATGGAACGTCTCACAGCTAGCAATTAAACTAGTCCACACTCTTCAAACATGAACACTGCAGTGCAAGCACTGCTAACTGGCGGCAGAAGTAGGCGAGAGAAATAGCATAGATCATATTTAGCTGATGAAATATCGTGCGGAAAACGAAATCAAATAGATAATTTTTGCTTTCATTACCATATCTAAAAAAAAACGTTACACCCATCCCTCCTCCCACACTCACACTCTAGAACTTTCTGATTCGTCATTGGGACGTTCTACAAACATATATTGCATATGGACAAACATCCAGGTCGATTTATACGTGGTAGAGCCATGCCGCAGCTATATTAGTAGTATAGTTGTAGCACGAATGGGTCGGCTTGACCGGGGAAGGACCACGCTCTCACAGAATACCAGCGTAAAATGGCAGCTTGACACTACTGTGTTTCGTATGGTGAATGTAGAGAACCGGAGACCCATTTTACTGGAAAAAAGGCATTCCATCTTATTCCTCGCGGATGCGTATCTGCATTTTGATCCTTTATTGGGGATAAATGTAGATGTCTATTGGCCACAGCCACCACTTACCATCAGGTGGACTGTGTGCTCGTTTGTCACCATATCCTATAAAAAAAAACGATTGTTTGGAGCATACACATATTTGTTGCGTATGTGATTTGAATCTGTTGTCCCGCTGCACCGCAGCCAAACACCACTGCCTTAGCCGTTAAATTATGTAACGCAAGTCGTTAAAAGTCTTTCTATATTCTTGTTTCACAAAGCCACCGACATTAGTCGAAATTGCCTAACCATTAAAATTAGCTGCATCAACATCACAAATAGGTTAAACCGTCTGTCTCTCTAGTATATATACAGTAATCTATGCGTCTGTCAGTGTGTTCACAAACAAGCGACGCATTTAGTTCGCGTGACGCTAATAATCGGCTGCGACTGCTTTTTTCTTTTAATAATATTTGGGCGAGATATTAAAGAAGTTTCTTGTCATTTAGCGTTAAGTGGCGGTGTAAGAATATCCACTACCCCACATCCCGTGAGTGTGGCAAGTGACGACAGATGAAAAAAAATCAGGAGATGGGCAGCAGCGTCTTCCTAATAACGACTACAAATAAAAAACTGCAGTTGCCAACGCACTTGCCAGGCGTGGCAATTATGGCAAATATTCCCCCTATGATGCAATCTATGGAGAAGGCCTATGTTTCATTCAGCAGTGTAAAGGCCGATGTTCAGCAGTGGACTTTAATAGGCTGTAATGGATGGATGTATAGAAGATAATCTACCAGGAGCACATGACCCACTGAGAGGCGAAATTTTCAAATGAACAGTATCACTACAACTATGACAAAATATCCTCCCTATGAGGCAATCTATGGTGGAGGTCTATGTTCAGCAGTGGACTTTAATACGCTGTAATGGTAACGGTATATACTGCCTCGTTAGTCTAGTGGTTGTAAATGCGACTGCTGATCATGAGGTTCCGGGTTCGAATCCCCGGTCGGGTCGTGAAAAAATCAGTTATTGAGTTTTTCCGTCAAGAAATTCTCAGTAGCTGCCATCTACACCAGTAGGAAGCGCGAACCAAGTTTAACTTTTGAAGCTTAACTTCTTTTGGCGCGCTTAAGAAAATTGATGAGAGTTAATTTTTTACGACGCGCGCGTCACAGAGTACATTATATATAGGGCGCGTACAGCGCACACCACAGAACACTAATACCCTTAGGCGGGCGCACACCGACACCTAAATACGACAGCATGAAGTTGTTACGATGCGCTCGCACACCGAAACCTAAAAATGTGCCTAAAATCGACTACTTCAGTTGGTTGTCAACTGTCAAGTTTTCGTGAGAACTGATAACTATATTCAAGGTAGTTATTCAAATATATATGAATGGAAAAGGATTTAGATGGAATGCCTCGTTTGACAAAGGGTTTCCAGTTGTCGCACAATATTCATAAAGTTCAGATTTTCTCCGATCAAATGGAACAATTTAAAAAATTATGTGTTTGGCAACCCAGAGAGTACAATCACAGTTGTTACAAGCAAACGCGTTCAAGGAACAATTTATTCCGCTCCTGGAGCGGAGCCAACGCGTTCAGCGCAGCTGTACATGTTATGAACCTTCTGTATGACACGAAGATCATTCTTAACACTCGTCGCATTCTTTTTGAGTTGCAAAGTACGTTGCTCCCGCTCTCAAAGTTCAAGTTTTACTGTTTTTATTTACTGACACACGCGTAGCTTCCAGCTCAACTATAACGACGAATATACTCGATATTGGGGCAGTAAGTAGGCCTTTTGCGAAGCTGCAGGACACGGCCTGTCATGTCAAGAAGAAACTAGCATGTTCCTTGAGTGTGTTGCCCATTCTAACCACGTTGACGGTAAGGATAATTGATCATAATTCGTAAGAATTTAACTATTTAGTACATGTAAATTGTGACTGCCTCATTGGTCTAAAAGGTCATAAGCGCAACCACAGTCTAACTACTACGCAACTGCTCACCACGAGGCTCCGGGTTCGAATCACTGGTCGGGCAAAATCATTTATAGTTTTTTTTTTAGAATAGGGTGACAAACGAGCACACAGTCCACCTGATGGTAAGTGGTTGCTGTGGCCCATAGACATCTACATCTATCATCAATAAAGAATCAAAACGCAGATGCGTTGTCAGCCGTGAGGACTAAGATGGATGGAATGCCTCGTTTTCAGTAAAAAGGGTCTCCGGTTCTCTACATTCACCATACGAAATAGCAGTGTTAAGCTGCTATTTTACGCTGGTATTTTTAGTAGTAGCTAGTATTTATCCGAGCCGATCCATCTCTACCACGTTGAATTCTGTCTTGAATTTCTCAGTAGCGGCACGAAGTCAGGATGACCATATTCACCCCCGTGCCTCGCAGATTACGTAAAGGCGACTGACCGCTCACTGGTCGTATGAATTGCAGTCCTATAAATGTGAGGGAATAGAGAGGCTAGTTTTAGATGAGATTAACCGCCGTGGCCGAGAATTTGCAGTTGCTATTGGAATTAAATTACCATTTCCTCATTAACACTTATCTCTTCAAATTGTTTTGACTGCATAAGTGAGAGGTTTTTAATCGTTTAATAGAATTTATTGGAAAATAATTGTTAAGAATACAAACATTTTATAATTTAATCTGTACATTGCAAAGGAGCCATGGCAGTTGCGAAAGGCTGCAAATACTCGAAGCGTCACTATTTCTTTTTTTTTTATAGAACAACGGTGACAAACGAACATACAGTCCACCTGATGGTAAGTGGATGCTGTGGCCCATAGATACACACACACACACACACACACACACACACACACACACACACACACACACACACATATATATATATATATTTTAAGTAATACGAAGAATGCTATAAATACTTTCTAATATTCTTAAACTTGACTAACTAGCATCAAATGCTTGTGCTAAGACACACCAGCAATCGAATCGCGCATTTGACAACATTGATTTTCTATCGACTTCAAAAAGGAGGCGGTACTCAATTCGACTGTATTTTTGTTATCTGTGTTACCTCATAACTTCTTACTGGGTGAACCGATTTCGATGATTCTATTTTATTTGAAAGCTGGTGCTTCACATGTGGTCCCATATAAATTTGATCAAGGTCTGTCTAATAGCTTTTGAGTTATTCTTAATAATTTATATTGAAGTCGGCTGTACAAAATTTTTAATTTTAAATTATCTTATTAGTTTGGTAGTCCGCCGTATGCCACCACTACAGCTAGAAGGCACCGCAATTAATGAAAAAAATTAGATACAGAACCTTTTACTGTCGGATAAACTAACGCTTGACCTAATCCTTGTTGCCGAAGCCAACTATGGTTCATTTAAACATTTATTCATCAATGCAAGTTACGTAGGTTTTAAGCCGAAATTTACTTTTGTGGTTATCAGAAGTTAAGGTGATTCACGAATCTAAAGTCTAAAACATGTTTATAAAACAAAGCCCAGTATTTACCGGGAGACCTTGAATAGTACGTAAACAAACTGGTCCATACTACATGTTCCTCCTTTTATACTAAACGGTTCGGATGTTTAAACGTTCTCATGAAAAAGTCTATATTATATTGTTTACTTTGAAAGGGAACCGTTTTTTTTTTTCCTTTTGTACCAAGGCAATTGCTTTCTGGACATACAGTATCACATGTCACAGGATAATATTACTTTAAAAACCACTTTTGACATTTCTTATATCATTCCTTATCAAATCATTTATCTATAGTTGCAGTCCAGTATTGGGCACGGGCCTCCTCTCATTTTCGAGAGGGATGCTTTACACGTATTCAAAATATTTTTTTTATTTCTCCGACATGTAAATTTCCTCACATTTCCTTCACCGCTGAGCACGCGGTAGATTATCAAGCAAAATTTCAATTAACAATTTAATCGGTGCTGGCGCGGATCAAACCCGGGTTACTTGTATACTGTGAAATTTATACTCCTTTTTAAAAGGCCGGCAATGCATCTGCAATTCTTTTGATGTTGCAGTTGTTCATGGGCAACGGTAATCACTTACCGTCAGGTGAGCCGTATGCTCGTTTGCCCTTCCTCCTATAAAAAAAACCCTTGAAGTGCCGGCCGCGTTTTGGAATAAACTATTTATTTTTACTATTATTGTATTGACTTTTTTAAAACTTTATATTTATTGTATATAAATATAATCAAATGGAAATAAAGATGATTTCAATTATTAACAATGAATTTGAAATATGTAATAACTTCGACTTATCGCAAACATTTTATTTAAAACTAGCTGATCCCCGCGACTTCGCCCGCGTGTTATTTGGGGTTTTAATTTTTTTGCGCGGATACCTTCTTTTTCTAAAATAAAGTAGCCTACGTTACTCCTTGTGACATCAGCTATGTGCCAGTGAAAATCCCGTAAAAATCGGTCCAGCCGTTTCGGAGATTAGCCGGAACAAACAGACAGACAGACGGACAGACAGACAGACAGACAAAAACTTTACAAATTGTATTTTTGTTATTAGTACCGTATATACTTTCATATGCATTTAGTAAAAAGCTGTAATTTTGACATTACAAACAGACACTTCAATTTTATTTATTTGTATAGATATATAGATAGTATAGATTTATATTATGTGCTAACAGTGCGTAATATTTTTAAAATGTTAGTACTGTTTATTTAGGAAGTACATCGCATATAAATATATCTATATATACTTAATACAATATGTAAATACTTAGATAAATATAATAAAATAAAATATAACATGTTCTTATTTATAAATATAATATATAAAATATGTATACCAATGCAGCACCTTGCAGCACATCTCATTCGCGCTCGCTGTTAGAAGCCTCCACTTACATTAAATCAGATAAAAACAACTTACCCAACTTACAGGGAACAACTTATAACTGAGATTCGTGAGAAATTCCTTTTTCTGAGGGTCGAACATGTCGGACGGTTTGAAACCTCTCTTTGTGATGAGGGTACTGTTCACGCTGGAAGAGCTTTTCACGTCGTCGAAACTATCCTTATGGACGACTCGGTCGTTGATCTTGTGGATACTGGACATTTTGTTCGAAGAGTACTGACTCTCACTTATCGTCATCATCGTTGCAGCTTCTCGGATTTAAGCACTAGTTTGTAGACTGTCACTTGTTTCTGTCACGTACCTACGCAAGTTCAGCTGTCGAATGTCTCTCACGTCAATTATTTTGGTTCACTGTAACTCGAATGCTTGAATCGTAAATAATAAACGTTGGCTCAAACGCATCAAGGTTTTGGACGGCTAAAAAGATAATGTGACTAATGCTGGTGTTTGATGAATCTAGTGGTTGCGTTTTACAATGACGTTTCAAGCTGGAGTCATGTTCAATTAATTGTAAAATTGTGCATTGATGGGGAATTGTTAGAAGAAAGCTGCAGCTATTTTAGAAGTTTTGTTTATGTGATACATGTACCCGTGTGTAGATGTAAGTTTTATGAGCGCACTATTTCAGATCACGTTAAAATTTGTTCAAGGGGATTTAAAAGCGTATTTAGGACGCAATGAGCGTCAGCAAACTATTTACTAAGTGCCACACAATGAGTCGGGTTCTTAAATTCAATTAATGAATGCTTAAACATGTCTATTCCAAGATGATATTTCAAAGTTTTAAAAAAATTGAACTAAATTCACGATGTATAAAAATGTAAGTTAATCTATGTTACAATTAAGGCAAAGTTACATTAAAACCAAATTTTTGTTTGTTTGCTTGAACACATAAAAACGTGTGTTCACACTGCCAGAAAATTCCTATTTGTAGTTGATATGGTTACCTTAAATAGAAGCAAAAAGGTTTTTTTTAAGTTAATATCGTAATAATTTTTAAACGACATGCATTTTATTAATCGTCAAATTAGCAAGGTTGTATACATTGAGTTATAATGTACCTACTCGCATTAGAACTAAATGGTTGTAAGTATATAGAGTTTAATTATTTTTTAAATGTATATATCGCGAATAGTCTTACTAATTAAATTTAGGCGAGTCAACTAGAAATGTGTAATTTTATGTTCAAAAACACTAACATTACGTACGCATAAACAGCCTACCAGAAATCAAAAAAAAAAAAGAAGAAATTGCCGCCAAAAACAACTAACGAAACACTTCACGATGTACTTAATTTTATTGCGTAACTTTTATTTGCACAGGATAAATAAAAACACAAAAAGGACAATAAAAGTTCACCCAACGAGTGTCTCAGCCGCGATAAGATGTCTGACTAACGAAAATAAGTTTTTCAGACGCCATTGCATAATGAGTAGGGAAGCTTCTTTTCGCGTAGAGTGCTCATGATTATAATAGTTTTCTCGGATATTACGGAATGTAGCAGCTTCGTCGGCTGCGCATTGTATAGCCTAGTATTTTCTACTAAAGGAGACGCAAAAAGCAAGTTAACGCGTCATTGCATCGTCATCATTTGTTGGACATTGACTTCTGCAAGAATGAAGCTGGTACATTTCATGAGTGTGTGGTGATACTAACCATACTGTACTTACTACGCTATTTGCATAACTTACAAACAATTACTCCGGGTCTAGATGTTTGTCCTTGTGCGATTATGACATACATGAGAAAATCATAATGGAGGATAACGTTTTGTTTATGAATATGAGAATTTATTTTATCTTACACCGCTACCATATGGCAATAGTAGACTTATTGCAGCTTCTTATATATAGTCTGATGAAAATAAATACAATTCAGAGCGTGTATATTACGTGAAACATACTGTCCGTAATTTATTGAAAGCATGGTCACAACAGCTGTACGCCATCAGTGCCAGAGTCTAATTCTGTCCGGCCGCCGATCTGTTGTTCCACCACGACTACAGTTATGTGCCGATTAATATTTACAATATAACGTCGAATTTCACGAGAAAACATTGAGAAATGAATCACCGCCATTGTCCAGCTGTAAGTAGCACGAGATGCGAGTTTCGATGCATCGACGGACAAACATACTTTAACAAGTGACCCACTTTGAATCATCATCATCATTACAGCCCTTCACAAGATCACTGCTGAACATAGGCCTCCCCCAAAGAATGCCACAAAGCACGGTCCTGAGCCACCTGCATCCATCGACTTCCTGCAAATCTTACCAGGTCGTCACTCCATCTAGTGGGGGGACGCCCTACACTTCGCCTGCCGGTACGAGGCTGCCACTCGAGAACCTTTCTTCCCCATCGGTTGTCGGTTCTTCGAGCCATATGGCCGGCCCATTGCCACTTCAGCTTACTAATCCGTTGGGCTATGTCGGTCACTCTGGTTCTACTGCGGATATCCTCATTTCTGAGTTTATCACGCAGAGAAACTCCGAGCATAGCCCTCTCCATAGCTCGCTGAGCGACCTTGAGCTTCCTCATCCGGCCAGCAGTGAAGGACCACGTCTCAGTTCCGTATGTCATCACTGGCAACACGCACTGGGTGTACAGTCTCGTTTTCAAGTTTTGAGGTATACCTGACGAGAAGATGTGCCGTAATTTCCCGAACGCTGCCCAACCGAGTTGAATCCGTCGATTGACCTCTCGGTCGAAGTTGGACTTACCTAGTCGGAATATTTGTCCCAGGTAAACATACTCGTCAACAACTTCGAGCTTAGTGTTCCCAACAACTACCGGCATAGGTGTGACATGGACATTAAACATGATCTTTGTTTTGTCCATGTTCATCTTAAGACCTATCCGTTGGGAAACACTATTGAGGTCATTGAGCATAGTGCTTAGGTCCTCCAGCGATTCTGCCATAAGGACTATATCGTCGGCAAATCGAAGGTGAGTGATGTACTCGCCATTGATGTTGATACCGTATCCTTTCCAGTCCAGAAGCTTGAAAACGTCTTCCAATGCAGCGGTGAAGAGTTTCGGGGATATGACGTCACCCTGTCTTACACCTCTCTGCAATTGGATAGGTTTCGTACTCTGGTTACACTTTGAATATGGTCAATTAATAATGAGCGATTAGCTAGTTCGCTCATGTTATAGAGTCAAGCACCAGTTGTATTATGGTTGCAACACTAATGGTTTAGCTCAACCGGGGAACGGCCACGCTCTCACAGAGAGTGTGGAACGTGTGAAATAGCAGTTTAATGCCACTGCGTTTCGTACAGAAAGTGACGGCAACCGGATACCTTTTTAATAGTAACGAGGCGTTCCATCTTAGTTCTCAAGGGTAACATAGTACTATCAGGTCAGCCGCATTACCGTTTGCACCCTCTTCTATAAAAGAAAACGACGCATCTTGATTTTGGCCAAACAGTGGTGGATCAAACGCAATTAGGGGTTAGATGGGATCATCAGCTGCTAGAAATTGTTCTACGGGAGGTACTGGTCAACCCCTGCAGAGTTATAATTTATTTTGTGTTTTTATGAGAAAATTTACTTTTATTAATAATTCTTATTAAAATTAGAAAAAATCTACACCTGTATCTGTTTTATAATTTTCACTAGATTGGTACTGATGAGTCCTTGCGTTAGTAGACATACTATTTATGATTGTTTATTGGGTGTGTTGAAGAAAATATTAAGTTTTACGATTTTTTTTTCTCAAATCATAACTTTTTATTTACTTCGGTCTCCACTGTGGAAAAAAATAATCTATCGAAAAGTGACCCTGTATTACAAATTTTGGCGTATTTAATAGGGATACTGAAAAGGTATTACACATGACCATGAGTGGCTCTAATATCTTTCTAGGACGAAAAAACAAAACTACGATTGTGAAATAATTGTTTTAATAAAACAAAACATTTTACAATAAATGCTCAAAATTCCTACCACTGGCCATAATACATAATCTACACCGTCTAATAAAATTCCTACGTAACCTACGGAATGCACCTCTGTTGTTAATAACTTGTACTCTAGAAAATTCGAGATTTTGTCGTAGTTCTTGTTCGCTATTGTTCTCTCCTTTTTCTATTTCTTAAAAATAGCTCCAAAGAAAAAAATCTAATGGATTTAAAACGGGTGACCAGGGTGGCCACGCATTAGGTCCGCCTCGACCAATCCACCGGTTGGGGCAGCGCTTGTTCAAATGATCTCTAACTGCTCGAGCGTGTGAGGCGGGGCGCGGTCGTGTTGAAGCCACATTTCTGCTATTCTTGCTCAGATTCGTTAAGAATTTGGTTTAAATTATTTTGTAAAAAAAATAGGGTTGGCTATAGATATCCGATACTTGATTTTAATTATGTTTTCAGTTTAGGAGGCTTGTCAGGGCTAAGCATGAACCTTTTACACAGTTTTTGAATGTCGGAAATGCATTTTGAATTAATTGCGATAAAAATAAATTTCACTAAAAATTGTGTATAACGAAACGCAAATATGACAATTTTGTATAGTGTTATGAGATTTGATGTCAAAAACCGATGTAAAATGTCTGAAACGGGACGTTGTTGACTGCCATAATTTGGGCAACCGTAAATGTCAAATATAATATATTATCTATGAAGTCAAATGTCAATTGTCATTGTCATTCCGTTTCTCTAGTGGTCACGCGAATGTTCTCTTGTGCTTAGTGATTAGTGCTGTGTTTTCCCTGTATTAAATTACATTATTATTATTAAAATTACATTGTTTCATTTACCACTATCATAGCAGAGTTTAGTGAAACATGACTTTATAGATAAGATAGATCGAATCTGTACTAAAACTAAATCAGAACACACCGAATCCATGTAGTCTTGTCTGCCCTACCCCTAGAATGATTTTGTAAAGCCGTAGGTGCGGATGGACAGCAGCCCCCGCCCACTGTAGCAAATTGCAGGCCTCTGTGTGAGCCGTAGAGGCTGAGGCTGGTCGCCGAAGGCGACCAATAAGCCGAAGCTGCGGAGGTGAACATGGGTGCCTGTGATTTGTTACGCAAGGGCAAAGGGGCTGCACTTCCCGTAGTGCCGAAGCCGTTGCAGAAGTAACTTTGTGTCAATATTTCTGTGTAAAAAAAGTGAAGTTATGATTTTACAAAAAAAAATATTACTCATAAACTATACATTTCCGCAAGGGGGAAAGGGTAGGGGAGGCTTCCCCTGAACCCTCCTGCTCCCCCATCTCCGTACGCGAGTACCGGATATCTATAGTTTAACCAAAAATTAAATACAGAGCACCATTCAGCCTTGCTTGCATTTCCTGCAGCACCAACTGCTGGCCAATTATACCAGCCCACATGTTTATACCAAACAAATGCTGGAATCGATCATTTCTTATGATATGGGGGTTCACTGGAGTAAAAATGTAGGTTGTGGATATTGAATACTCCCATTCTTCCAAAATTTGACTCATCCGTCCATAATAACTTGTTGAAGAACTGCGGATCCTCTCTGTGGTATCTTAGTATCTCTCTGCAAAACCACACTCTAAGTTCATAGTCACCGGGCAGCAAAGCTTGCACCCTTTGCACGTGGTAGGTGTGATATTTGTTTCTTTTAATGACCTGTTGCACCGTCGACCTTGGAATCCCGAGATTACGGGATATTTGGCGTTGACTTATACCAGGATCCAATCTTAATTATCTCAGTACTTCATCTTCATTTTCAAATCGCACCACTGGTCTGCCTACTCTCGGAGCATGCTGACCGGGTAAGACTCCCTCCGTGTACGAATTACGTACGCGCATAAAGACCCTGTAGTCTGGAAAACGATCACGGTTAGGTTAGCGTTGACGATATTCCCTGGCAGCAGCCCGAGCATTGCCGTCGCAAAAGCCATACAGATAATGCATTTGTGCATACTCTCGTTGGGTCTATTCTCTCCTCGCAGCAGCCATCTGTCCAATTTTATAGTCAAACCGTCGGACATAGGTAGGCAATCTATCACAAGTCCGAAAAACAAAGCGTAGGTCAAAGGAAAGAAACTGATCACAAGTCGTCGTAAAACCGAGCAAAAGAACACGTGCGTAGTCACAGGCAGGAAGCGAGTCACTAAAGAAAAAGAACACTAAACATTCTAAAGAACGATGCTCACGCGCATCCCCCGGCCACCACCCCGGCTGGCCCGGCCTTTTGTTTCCTAGAAAAGAACTGATAGGCGAACTGGCCTTTTAATGACAAAGGATGAAATGGTTAGTGTAAAAGAGAGGCAGAGAGTCTTTGTCATTAATTGTTGTTCAAGTTTAGTTTTAATAGGCCTAACTGAGTTTTATGGTTGGGTTAACTTTGGCCTTGCTAGGAATTATTGTCTTCGAAAGATATCAAAGCTACGCATAGCCATGTGTAATAACTTTTCAGAATTCCAATTAAATGCGCCAAAACTTCTAATACCGGGTCACTTTTCAGTAGAGTATTTTTTTCCACAGTGGAAACCGAAGTAAATAAAAAGTTATGGTTTGAGAAAAACAAAATTCGTAAAACTTAATATTTTCTTTAACACACCCAATAAACAACCATAAATAGTATGTCTAACGCAAGGACTCATCAGTACCAATCTAGTGAAAATTATAGAAAAGATACAGGTGTAGAATTTTTCGAATTTTAATAAGAATTAGTAAAAAAAAGTCAATTTTCTCATAAAAACACAAAATAAATTATAACTGCAGGGGTTGACCTTAAGAACTCCCGTAGAACAATTTCTTGCAGCTGATGACCCCATCTATCCCCAAATTGCGTTTGATCCACGAATTCTGGCCACCCGGTAGATGTAGGTTTCTGTGGGCCTCAGCATTAATTTTTTTACCGTCAGGTGAATCGTATGCCTTTATGTCCCCTTTGGATAAAAACCGGAGATAAACCACTAAAAGTTTCGTCTATTCGCTCCGTTCCAGAAAGTCAATGAAAGAATATGGAAATAATTTCAGCGTCAAGACTATGATGATGATGAAGTATCATCATCATTATCATCATTACAGCCTTTCATAAGTCCACTGTTGAACATAGGCCTCCCCCAAGGAATGCCACAAAGCACGGTTCTGAGCCACCTGCATCCATCGACTTCCTGCATGTCTTACCAGGTCATCACATCCCATCCAGAGGATCGTCAGATTTTATTATGCGCTGGATATTTGACGCGTCAAAACTTAGGCAAAATAGTCAAAACTTAAATATAAAAGTCACCCCCCGTAAACAAGAAAAGAAAAATTCAAATAACGACCCAGTGTGATTTTTTTAACTTATAATCAATATTGCTGTGTAGATTTCAAATTACTCGCACTTTAACTTTTTTTTAAATTATGATTGAAAAATTTATCCGAACTTTAGAAAATTTTGCATTTTGACATTGACAAGTGATTGTGAGTCGTTATTTTTCGTCATAGTTGTCAGGTGCAACAGGTTCGCCTGGTCGTGGTGAGTAAAATCTTATTTTATTTTTGGAATCTTACAATACTCGTAGTACACAGTATACAGTTATTTTATGTGACATTAATAACTAAAAAATAAACTTTTATAACAGATATTTATTTCTCTATAGTCTTTAATATTCATACTGTGTTGTAGTTGATTAATTTGTGATATTTTAATCACAACGGGTCATACTTCTAAAAATTGGCATAATTAATTTGCGTAATTGGCATAATTAATAACACAGCGGGTCGTTGTTATTTCAGTTAAGTTAATTTTTACGTATGTTCAGACTAAAAACAGGTTGCTGATTTTAAGATATTATTTCTTTTTGTTTTAGCCTTACAAGAAACCAATATCGGTTATATGTTAAATAATTCTGTTCTTGAAGATTTTCTTCCAAGTGATGAAGAGTGTGACGATACATCATTCTTACCCCCTAAGATACAGCTGTCAAACATATCAGATAGCGATAGTGACTCTAAAACTTTTTTTATAGGATAAGGGTGAAAAGCGAGCACTCAGTCCACCAGTTGGTAAGTGGTTGTTGTGGCCCATAGATATCTACATCTAACCTCGTCTGTGAATCAAAATGCAGATCTTTTCCAGTAAAAATGATCTCCGGTTTTCTACACTCACCATACGAAACACAGCAGCATTAAGCTGCTATTTCACGCTAGAATTATGTGAGAGCGCGGTCCTTTCCAGTCGAGCTGACCCATTTGTGTTACAACTGTACAATTAATAAAGCTGCAGCATTTTTTTTTATAGGATCGGGTGACAAACAAGTACACAGTCCACCTAATGGTAAGTGGTTTATGTGACCCATAGACATCTACATCTATCCTCAATAAAGACTCAAGATGTAGATGCGTTGTCACCCGTGAGGACTAAGATGGTATGCCTCTTTGCCAGTAAAAAGGGTCTCCGGTTCTCTACACTCACCATACGAAACACAGCAGCGTTAAGCTGCTATTTTACGCTGGTTTCCTGTGAGAGCGTGGTCCTTCCCCGGTCGAGCCAACCTATTCGTGCTACAACCGTAATATAGCTGCAGCATGGCTCTACAACGTCAAAAAAAACTCATGAGCCCAATGTATATACAAGCAATTACGAGTGTGTTTCAAAAATAAATTTTACACGTAGAATATCTTAACGCGAAAGAGCATACGTGAAAAATAGATCACCAGTAGATCCATCACAAGGAAGTTCTACGTCTACCACGTGGGTTGAAAAAAATATTTCAAAAGAACTCCATTTGTTAGAACCTTCTTATCTGGACTGCTCATTAGAAAATTCTGATACCCAGTCTTTTTTTCTACAATATGTGGATAATGAACTAGAAAATATAATTGCTGAAAAAACTAATCAGTCTTCTGTGCTGAATGGTGAACGTAGCTTAAATATATGTACTAAGAGCTTTATATTTATATTGGAATTACCTTCATAATGGCAAGCTTAAATTTTCCCTGTATTAGGATGTGATGTAGTATTGCCAGATGTCCTATAAAAAGAAAAAAATAAAACTACATTCAGGTAGTTCATGTCATCTATAAGTATTTGTACCACATTACTGTGAAAAAAAGTTGCGGCCGTAGAGAGCCTGCAGTCTGTTTTTTTTCCACCTCCACCTCTGGGCGGTAAGCGCTTTAAACATATTGTGCTTTTTTAAGGACATCGGGTGGTAATTATAAAAACATAATTTTTGCCTTGGGTCTTACGATGCTAGACTTAGCTTCTAGATAAGCAATAAGTAGATTAGAACTTGGAATGTAGTGTCAGAAATACGGAGTCTACATTTTTGTCAAAAGAAAAGAAAAGAAAAGAACCATTTATTTTATACACATATTTAAAACAAAAACAATAATATACAAACGTAAGGAATAAAATATACATGCTTCATTTTATGAGTTTTGACTGCTTATGCAACAAAAAATATAAAAAACAAAACATTCTGTGTTTTGTTTTTATATTTGTTGTTGCACAAAGAAAAAGCAGTACACGTATTTTTTCAATAAAATAATAAAAATGTGATGCTAAATAGGGCTCCAACTCAGTATGTAGCTGCAATGGCAGCGCTGATTTTCAGTCAACTACTGTAAATCAGCGCTGCCATTATACCATTACCAAAATATTCCTTTTGCATGGGATTCAAACCCAGGCCCTGGGGTTCAATAGTCAAATCTTCGTATCGCATTTATTTATTCAGCAAGCCAAGCGAATGTTGTCAATAATTTTAAATTTCAGAAGTGACAAAGTTGTGGGACTTTTAGCAGTTATTGTAGCCGTGCGCACAGTAAGTAGTTGTAAATTTCGAATGTTGGCAGTTGGCATAAATGAAGCGGGGCTTATATTCAGGACAGCATATAACACGATGCAGCAGCTGGGGCATTACAACAATATTTCACTGCTACCAAACATTGTACCTAAACACGATCACATTTAACATGTTGCAACTAATTAAATAGAAAATATAGATGACTGTAGCAATCCGTATCACTGTCTAAAATTCTCCAACATCATCATTAAATAGGCCTCCAACAGATTATAAAAAAGCTTTTAAAAAATTTACTTCGCAAACAACCGCGCTATAAAATAAAATGATGTGTCTTACGTAGTATGAAGAGCACCTCCCGCCCTCCCTCAATTGCGTGCACTATCCCCGTCGTTTTCTCGTCAGCTTTTATATAATGGATTTCCGCAAAGTAACGCCTGATTCTATTAATTATACTCCAACAGATTGTCTTATAAGGGGGATGTTAGCCATATTTTTTTCAGTTCAGTCGCAGCTGCGAACCCTCCTACGACACCCACGACACGTTATGAGGTAGTGGATGTCTTTGTACCGCCACTAAACGATATAAAATTCTCCAGCATTTTGTAAAACGAAAGGTGTTTCGTACCATACTGATACAGGAGGGTAAGTAGGTTTTTGTGTCATGTATGTATCTTTATTTCTATAGCACGCTGTGTAGGCCCAAACGGCTGGAGCAATTTTAACATTTGTCTGAGTTGTGCAAGTTATATAGGCTATATTATTCATTTTAATAAACTTTTTTTAATGGGGTTTTACAATTACTATTTAACTGATTCGTTGCGACACAAATTTTACGAAAACTTCTAGCTATGGCGGCGAACAAATATTTCGTGACACGCTCGTCGTATCAATTTTCATAGACCCCATAGAAGTTGATGACAAGTCTAGTATGCCATCAGTCATGTGTAAAAAAATGTCCTTTTCTTTTTATGCTTGTTTAGAACTGATTAAGTTTAGTTGACAATTGACATCAAACATCAGTTGCAAACGGTAAGATACCTACTCGTTTTAAGTGGGTAACTACATGTTTTCCTTGAAATCGACTTTTTTATGCAGATGTTGCAAACCTTTTGTACTATTTTTTTTTTTCATTTAAATAAGTACGTACAGCTAAATCACCCTGAAAAACCAATTGGACTTTTAGAGTATACATAAGCAAGGTAACTGCAACACTTAACATAGCAATTAACTATTATTGCAATATATTTTACTTTGATATTTACAGCATGCGGTTAGTTATGTAAAGTTAAAACCTTTTTACGTCCAAATATCTCCTCTCATTTCTGAAAGCATTTTACTTTGAGTGCAAAGAGTGTCGGGCGTGTCGCCTTAATGATTGATGGCGGACTCTTCGAAATATTTTCCGATCATACCTACTCATCTGTATTTTGAGTGAAATAGCTACATTTTTCTGCGGACTTCCAAAAAGGAGACGGTACTCATTTCGACTGTATGTTTTTTTTATGTGTGTTACCTTATAATTTTTTACTGGGTGAACCCATTTCGATGATTCTTTTTTTGTTTGAAAGCTGGTACTTCTCTTGTGGTCCCATATGAATTTGATCAAGGTCAACCAATAGTTTTTGAGTTATTCTTAATAACTTATATTAAAGTCGGCTGTACAAAATGTTTAATTTTATATTATTCTTTTATTTCTTTCATACACGTTCTGGGGCTTCTGCTTAGGTCTTCGGGGTAAAACGCACCATGTTGTACGTCCTAATTGACCCACCGCAACAACAAAAGTCTTAACAACATCTTTACGCTGCTTACGCCAAGTTTATCGCAATACCGCTGCATCTGTCGACGCACAGGTCGACTCGTAAATGTGTTATCGGAGAATTGCGCATTGAATATTAGGCTAGGTGCTCACTGAACCTTTTTCTTTTGGTTCAAAATAATATCACTACCATCATACCTTATTGCATAACTTATTTTTCATACAATATTAACTAGCCTGGAATTAACCATAGTACACACAACAACAGACTTCGCACCCGCTACAGTACAATTTTGTTAGACATGGATAGAATGTTCAGCATTCTCGGCAGTGGAGTTTGTGGGCGATTGAAACCAATATATACTAGAGAAGAACTTATTATTATAACATTATAATAAACTGTATTACGTGGTGGTACAGATATATTTCTGTGGATTTTGCATGATAACCGCAACACTTATAACTAATCACAATTAGGTAGGTACCTGTTGCACTGTTGTCGTGTCCCGGTTTGGAGGGTTTACAGCCAGTATCATTTCAGACTATGAGGCGTCTCCTACCGTCCACCATCTACCATTTTTAACTCCAGACGCAAAAAGAGGGGTGTTATAAGTTTGACCGCTATGTGTGTGTCTGTCTGTGGCACCGAAGTTCTTAAATGGGTGAACCAGGTTTTTCTAGCGGTGGTTCCGAAATGTTTTATCAAAATCGGTTCAGCCGTTTCAATGTCAGCTGTTTTGTTAGCTGCGGTGGGGTTCTTTAAAAAACGATAGAAATATTTATTTTGTAAAACATGAGTAAAAATATAAAGGTTTTTAAAACCAGCTACATGTTTTGCCATTTATGGCGTACAAAAATTTCTTCTTTTCGGGGTTTTTCAAAATTTTCAATTGTTATATCCTTAAGCAGTAAAATAATTATTATAGGCAAAAGCTATTATTTGAGGTTTGAGATATCTTTATTTCTCATAAGAATTTACAACAATTCACTTACATGAGAAAGTTTAAATACTTGCAAACAAATAATAATCTTATCCTAGGCGTACACTAATATATCGAAATCATTTCACTCAAACACGTTCAAATCGTAAGTATACATTTTAAATAATTTTAATTTCTAAGTATAAACAAAATACAATGTAGATTAACAGGGTACTTGTAAAAAAACTAACATAAACAAGGAGCAAACAATGCTTGGACGCGCACCTTACACAGATCGAGCGTAGCTAGAAGTGACGTGTGAAATAGTGAAACTAAGGTGCGCTCAGATTAGATGTTAAATAATATTTTAAGTGCTTTCTAAAGGTTGGCATTGATTTTGCTTCTTTAATATTTTTCGGTAATTGGTTATACAATTTTGCACCTTCGTACATTAAATTTTTTTTACCATAATTAGTTCTTGGGGTTGAGAGGCAAAGGTCGTTTACACGTCTTAGTCTAATTTTTTGTATTTGTTGTTTCTTTGTGAATGTTATTTGAGTATGTATGTCTTTATTTAATATTTTTCTTATTAATATACAAGTTTTATATATATATATGTTTGAGTTATATTTAATAATTTTGTTTCTTTATATAGTAGATTTGTTGGTGTGAGGAAATCATATTTAAACAAGGTTTTAATTAATTTATTTTGTGACCTTTGTAGTGGTTCTAGATTTGTTTTTGCAGCAGTGCCCCAAATTTCAGTCAAGTATTCTAAATGCGGTTTTATGAGAGAGTTATATATATTATATCGAATTCGGTGCGGTAAACATGTAATTATACCCCGTAGGGCTCCAGAAAGAGAAGTTAATTTTGTTTTAATTTTAGAAATATGTGGTTTCCATGTTAAATGCGAGTCTAAGATCAGTCCAAGATATTTCTGTTCATCAACTTTATTTATAATTTGATTATTTATTTTCAATGGTGTATAATGTGATATTTTTTTGTTTTTTGCTGTAAATAACATATAGTTTGTTTTTGATATATTTATAGTTAGCCGATTGCATTGAAACCAGATATTTAGAAGATCTAAGTCATTTTGTGCGTCTTTAATAACAGAGTCTATAGAATGGCCAAAGTAGAATAGAGTGGTATCATCGGCGTATAACGTTATGTCTCCCTTAAGCCCGAGATCTTTTATATTATTTATATATATAAGAAACAAGAGGGGCCCCAGAATCGAACCCTGAGGTATACCACAAGGCACAACCCTGGGTCCACTCTGTGTTTCACCGATCTTAACCACTTGCCGACGATTAGTGAGGTAAGATCTGAGTATCTCATTAGCG